>OZ014480.1:33253023-33853023 GCA_963965965.1 Trididemnum nubilum | reverse complement strand
GTGTTCTCCTGCTCTATCTACACTATTGCATCTTCACTGGTGACTCTACTAACGATTAGACTACAGGTTAGTAGGCGAGCTGCTACCTTCTATTTCAGTATCTGTAGTAAGCCTGCTCTTCTGAGTCTCTGCTAGATTGCTACCACACATAATGGGTAAAAGGATGCGTCATAACGAAGACGCATTTTAGGGTTTTGTCACGTCATAGATTAACAATAGACCAAAAGTATATTTTCTGCACGTGAAGAAAATATGCTTCAGATTTTGATTTCAGAGCATTTCGTAGCAAAGTGATGGCTAAGGATTTATTTATTCACATTCCGTTGGACATATAGATACACTTATCTATTTCTTTGCTACAACGATTCAGCAAACAGCGTGTAAAGCGGATAATGTTGATTTATTCGTTCACCTATCACTAATATTTCGAAATAACTGCAAAATAGGCAATTTTAGCCTTGTTTTGCAATTTTCCCATCGATTGGGGCAGTACCTAGAGTTGGATAATTTGAAAGATATTTGATATTTATAAGTTATAGGGTGGTGGCTACCGCATGGTGCATGGGAGAATTTGATTTAAGAAAGTTGATTTTTGCCCATAGTTTGGTGCTCCACCCTACTGGCTAGTGGAGATTGTCGCTTATTTTTCGAACGAGCCCCTCTGCCTAAGACTCGAACGCCATAGGGGTTTCGCTGAATGACGACCTGGGAGTCCCTAGGCGCTCCCCTGCCGGACGAGGTTCCACTTGTGAAGGTGGCCCCATTAACGTCGTTCACGTAATTTTCATTATTTTTGCTCATCATGATTTGTTTTGCAGTTTAATCTAACTGCGGAGAGGTTTTATATCAGAGTTGTCCTTCTCCTAGGTTATATGCTTACCACAGCTGATGGGCATAACCAACCCAGGTTTTAAGTTTTCCAACTATTATGATATGAACTATACTTCGTCTCGCTTCTACCATTAGACCTATCTGGAATGGGTAACCCTTTCAGGAGAATTGAATCTCCAGCCAGTACAGCTCTGCAGGTCATTGAGGCACATAGACTTTTCCACCTCGTTACGGTGATAGTTCATGGAAAAGCTATGCATTGTAGGTCTAATTGCCGAGCTATGTTATACTATGCCTACTGTGCCATCACAAGCCAATTATATGTCATACTATGCCTACTAAGCTACGGTGCCCACTTTTGCCTACTACGGCTGTTGTGCCATAATAAGCCTTCTGTATGCCATACTATGCCTACCAGGGTGCCATGTTATGCCTACAATGTCATACTAAAGCTGCAGCATCTACTGTGGCACACTATGCTTACTAATACTAAGCCTATTTTCCATAACAAGTCTCTTGTATGTCATAATCTGCCTACTAAGGTGTAATGCTATCCCTACTATAATATACTACGCTGCAGTGCCTACTTTGGGATACTGTGCAATAATAAGCCAACTATGCCTACTGTGCCATAGTAAGCTACAGTGCCTACTGTGACATGCTATGCGTACTAGGGTGCCATAACAAGTCTACTTCATGTTACACTATGCCTACAATGCCATACTAAGCCTAAAACTGACCGTGAATCGCCCTAATAATTACGGTACAAAATGGATAACCGATAAAGTTCTATTATGTATCATATAAATAATGTTCTTTAGAATTCATATAATTATTTTACTGTATATCCCGAACCAGATATTCTTTCATTTGCGGAGGCTTTTTAGATACATTCTCATGAAATAGTAGAACCAGAAAATCGCTATGCAGTATGAACTGTGCAGCATAAACATAGATATTATTATTACGTAATCGGTCATGCAATTATATTGTAATTGTAATAAAATTTTATTGATCAAGTTGCCTCAGCCAGGAGACAGCGAAGGGATTTTTCGGTCTTTGAGTCACGCTGCCACCTGCCCACCTATCTACTACACTCGGTGGAGGCTTCACACTCTCTTTTTAATTGCTGAACGTGAAGCAGGGAGGTTGTGAGTACCAATTTTTATAGTCTTCGTGAATTCCAATATACCTGTGAAAGCCATTATACAATATTAACCTGCTAAAGATGCTCCACATTAACAAGTCCCCCAACAACGTCATATTCGGCGCTTGAAATTAAGACACTCCTTTATGTTTGCCGCTAAAGATCTAATGTCAAACCTTGCCAACTACAATAGATATCAAGGCAAAAGAGTTGGCGGAAAATTTCTGCAACACTGAATGGAGCAACACTGAATTTCTCGCAACCGCAACATCAGACTTCGTCAGTTCATCTCCAACATTTATGCTCTGCTGTTAAGAATGTATCTTCAAAGACATTCCTGGGTCCGGCTAAATCGTTTACGCACTAGTGTTGGAAGTTTCCGTTCTTCCTTACACAACTGCGTTATGGCAAAACTGCAGCATGTGAATGCGACGCTGAGAACCAAACGCAGACTACATAACAACACACCTGACCATACAAATGGACTGATCCGATTAGATGAAGATGCTACCAGCTTGCTGTAAAAAACCTTACCGAACATTTGGCGAGAAGCTGAGATAAAATATATGTTTAGGTTGCGCCGGTGGTCGCCTTCCCCACTACGCCAATGCATCGGTAAAAACCCTTGATTCTGATGCTTCCCCATACTTTGCGACCGAAGTGGTAACTTACAAATGCAATCCCGCTTATTCACCGAATCCACAAGACGCTGCATTGGAGTGCACATGCACCGCAAATCAAGACAATACCGCTGCTTCTTGGGTGTGTAATCCCTCAGGCACAGATGCGCTATCAAATACCTGTGTTGCCAGTAAGTAAAGTTCTTTCAAAAAAAAAAAATTATGTGTCAACCGAAGCTTGATTTGCTGAATGTCAAAAGACTGGCCTGTTTTTCACTGTATACATATTTTTTTCATTATAAGAAAGCACACATGTTTATTTTGACATCGATTCAAACAAGTCAAAAAATAAATTTCACACATCCATAAGTGGATGCTAAAAGTATTTTCAACGGAAAGTTTAAAATATCTTAATGATAAAACAGATATTTGAGCGTTTTCAATTTTACGCTGAAATACAGCAATTTTATTCTATCTGAAGAGTGAAGATGCCTAGATTAATACCGTTGTCGTCGGCGCTATTCAGCAAGAATTATTATAAATAGTATTACTGCAGTTATAATTCAAAAATGTACAGTAATTTTTTTCTCTTACAAAGTTTTAATATTTAGTTTGCATTGATTTTGTTCCAAAATATGCCAACTCAATGGTAACAAACGCCAACACTGTTTCGGCCCCTTATTTTGTGACTGAAGTTGTCTCCTACCAATGTAAGACCAACTTTGCGCCTTATCCAGCCGATGCTGCACTGACTTGCACATGCACCCCTAATCACGTAGATAATGTTGCTGCTAGTTGGAAGTGTGATCCCTTTGGTGCCCGAGCGTTGGCAAGAACCTGTCAACCAGGTAAGTGATGTCATTTTTTTGTTTGAAGCAATATGTTTTAGAATTAGTGCATTAAAAATTTTGGAAGGAAAATTAAACTATTAACTTTAATTTGTGGCGCGGATGCTTTTCCACAATTCGCAAACACAATTGTAACAAACGCCGGCAGCGTTACGATCCCATTCATTGCGCCTGTTGTCTTCTACCAATGCTTGACCAACTTTGCGCCTAGTCCAGCAAACGCTGCACTGACTTGCACTTGCACCGCTGATGGAGCTGGTACTTCTGCTAGTTGGAAGTGCGATCCCTCCGGTGCTTCAGGATTGGCGGCAATCTGCCAGCTTGGTAAGTAAACTGTAGGCCTATGTACGGTGTATTTGAGCCTGTCATTTTTCAATGTTGATCGATTGATCAAAATTTTTATTTCAAGCTCACAATGTTTATCGGTAGAAATATACTGCTTTGCACAGCAACACAGACGCCTAACCATGCGTTTGGCACGGGAGTTAGGGGTTGAATCAGTTGCTAAAACTTTTTCCATTAATTGAACAGAAACTGTAGGTGGCTAGAAGCAATTTACTGAATTCTTTGTTCTGTTGATCGATTTTAGGTTTTAGGTTTTTAAGAAATTTGGGCCTGTTGCGATGTGGAATTGATCTGAGTTTGAAACGGTAACGGAAAAAATTTTCGTCATTGCGTTGCGGGTGGCAACCTGTTCAGTTCATTTTGCGGATTCCTCCAATCACGAAGTAGTCATTGCAATAAAAAGTGGGCCGATTGTGAGATAGTTAGCGTCTGACGCTGTCCGGTGACAGGAGGATCAATATGCACTACAAAAACCTGGCTCCTGCTGAAAAGAAGTGGCAGCGATGGTGAAGCATTGGCCAAAAATGTCCGAGTATGTCAGTTCAGTTCCTAAATTAAACTCCAAACTCCAAACTTTTGAAGATATATAGCCGCCTAATCAACCGGCTGGTATCCACGTTTCTCAATGAATATGCGTTTAAACCGACCACAAAAAGTAGAAAAGTTACGTGTACAGCAGCATAGCTTGAAAGTGACAACTTCAAGCAGTATCTGGGGTACTTCGCGACAACATCATATTTTGATTCGATTGTTATGCATGTCAACTAATTGACAACTGACAAAATTAATCTTGCTAAATCCTCAATGTCTCTTTACACATCTTGTTTTCTGAATCAACACAATAACATTCCGATTATTTCTAAAACAAAGTGGTGATTTGGCATCAATTTCGAAACTTGCAATTTGGTTTTAAGTACACCTACAAAACAACTTGGTTTCAAACTTGCTTTCAAAAATAAATGTTAAGTTATTATACTGATTAGACTAGTCTAAAAGTTGAACAATTCAAATAACGATCTTCTTTATATCAAAACAATTTTGTGTCTAAATAATGTAACTAGGCCGAAAAGTTATTGATCAGAGTTGGAGTCGAGGACACAAGGCTCGATACCAAGGCCAAGGACACAAAAAAATTTCGAGGCCAAGGCCAAGGAAAGACCCTTTCGAGGTCAAGGCCAAGAACCAAGGACACAGACTCGAGTGTTCTTCAAAAAAAAAGGTCTTCAAAAATTTTTTTCAGGCGAGAAAGGTCTTCAAAAATTTTTTTCAGGCGATCTCTACTTGAGGATTATAGGAAACCAAAGAAAAGGTCTTAGCAGATTTTCCGCAAGGTTTCTGGCGTTTTCCAACGAAATTTGAACGGTTCAAAAATAGTGCTGTCCTCGAGCCGAGGACAGGGCTTTTTTCGAGAACTTGAGGCTTCGAGGCCAAGGACTCCAAAATGTGTCTATATCAGCTTTGTACTATATCAGCTTTCTACCTTCAACACTTGAAAAGTTTCAATTTGATTTGTCTATTTAAAAAGGAACCCCTCAGCGTACTGTACTCCCTAGTTTTTGTGTTTTATTGTTTTTTTATAGTAACATTTGCCCATCCTCAAAACTTGATCCTCCAGCCAACTGCAACTCAAAGAAATTCAATTTTTTAAAATTTCTCCTATTTTAATAAGAACCATTAAACAGTCATCTGATCTACACCTAAGTATTAACATTGACTTGAGAATCCAAAGCCAAAAGTTGACAAAAATAATGACGTTAATGATCGTGCGAGGAGACATGGTGTGGTAGCCTATTCCAAAGGAAGCAGGTTCGAATCCTGTGGGAGGATAACGTTTTTGCTTGTTTTAAGTAGTCGCCGTTTTGATGACTCTTATCTAGGCTTCCGCGCTGGTAGCCTAAAGGCTAGATAGCAAGCACACGATCAAAAAGAATGATCTTAAAAGCACTTGGAATTTAGCTTGATCCTGAAAATTTGCTTTAACGCTAATTTGAACATAAGTTGATCTTAAGTGCAGTGACTCTAAAAATTTGATCTAAAGGTTTGATTCGACCCAAATAAGCTTCGTGGAAAATCGTTGTCAAAGTACGGCTAGATTAAGCTCAGCTATAATAGCTGCGCACCTCCAATTTCTGATTAAAAATTTACTTTAATTTTGATAAATTTTCGGTAATAAAAAAATTTAACTCGCCCTATATTTTAAAATAAGCATTTGTTTTGACTCTTAAAAACCATGGTTAAAAATTCCAGTGATCAAACAGTTTTAACCCCAATTTTTTTTTATTCTAACAAAAACTTAATAATGTTTAATCGGTTAGCGTGCTTCTGGCCTCAAGGTTACCAGCGCGGTAGCCTTGAGAAGAGCCACCAAAACTGCGACAATTAAAAAACATACAATGCGAAAAAGTTATCCTCCTACAGGAATCGAACTTGCAGCCTTTGGATTACCACTTGAGATAGAGATGATGTCTCTTCGAACGCTTAATTTTGCTTATTTAAACCCGGTACTACTGTATGATGTTGATAATAATTTTTATTGTGATGTTTTGACGTTTGCTAATTGTTTAGCGATTAAACATTAAAACTCTGGCCTGCAAAATTCAAAACATCACAATTAAATTATCATCAACATCATTGCACTGAGTTTGAATAGTCAGAAGCATTCGAAGAGACATCTTCTCTAGCTCAAGTTGTGGAGCGATGGAACGGTAATCCAAAGGTTGCAAGTTCGATTCCTGCTGGAGGATAATTTTTTAGCATTGCTTGTTTTTAAGTAGTCGCCGTTCTGGTGGCTCTTCCGTAGGCTTCCGCGCTGGTAGCCTTTAGGCCTCAAGCGCGTTAACGATTAAACGTTAAAACTCTGTCTTGCAAGGTCAAAACATCACAATTAAATTTAAAGCTTATTAAATTAACTTTAAAATTATTGATCGACTTTAAAGAAATACTGCTTGAAACGATTGGTTATACTGAAGAGATGCGAACTACTTGACGTAATGAAGAGGTGTTCCAAACTTCGTCCACAAATCCCCTTACTCGCAAAAAATACAATATTTCATCAGCTTGACTCCGCACCAATGACAACCTTGAATTTCGCAATTTTGTGATATAACAATGGCAGATTTCGCAAAATTTCTCGCAGACTAAGGCCGGGATTGCACGATCAAGTTTTTAGAACAGCTTGCTTGCATCAACATTTTTGGAGCTATCACAATAGACGCCTTCTTGTACAGCTTCTTGCTAGACAAAAGCGACTGGGTTTTCCCTCCAAAAAATTGCTCGAGTTCTTGTATGCAGTTTTTCACTCTAAAAGTGTTTATGCGGTTAGTAAGGAATTTCTTTTGAATTTGCTGCGACGAAAGTGATATGTGCTTTGGCAAATATTCAAAGTTTAATCAATCGTTTTATTGCTTGAAAGCGGCCGAAAGTAGAAAGCTGAATTTCGGAAATAAATGTGAATACATAAAAGCGTCATGTGTGTCACTTTTTTAACCCAAATTTCCGTCAAAAATAATATTCTGATATAAACCAAATGACAAATTCAGTGAACATCGAGACATAGTAAAAGTAATACAAACGGAAAAAATATTGAACCTTATTATCCTGAGCAAAATTTGACCTTCACTTGTTCAACTGGAAATGAAGCATACGGATAATTTTTGGTGGCAATTTTTTATCCGATATCCAAAATACACTTTTGTCTGCTAACCAGATAAAAAAACTTCACTTTTTCTGTTTTTAGTGGATTAGAATGTTTTTCGTCAAGCGTCAACTAATTTATTACTTATTTTTTGTTGTTTATTTTCCACCAGTCGTAAAATGTACAGAAAGAGTAAAATACAGTTTAATATCTTAACAGAAAAGAGCATATTATAGATGCACACTTAATTGATTTTTTTTTATGTGAGTTCAATTTCAGCTAATGTACTGTAGTTGCCCTTTTTTATTTTTCCGAGTTTGAGTACAAGTTTTGCTAAATATTGAGTTTTTTAGTTTTAAGTTTGGATTTTGTGTAAAGCAATTAAGCTGTAAAAAAACATCTTGCATGAAGAAATATTTTTTCTTTGCTGTGCATTGCATCACTTATTAATAAATTTTTAACAATAAATGTCTAAGTTTCATGATTGACATGCTTACTGTAAATGAGTTACAGAGGCACTACCTTCTTCGATTTTGATAATTATAAGTTCAATATCATGTTGAAACTAGGAAAAATTAGGTAATGGATATGCGATGGTAAACAAACATGAGAAAACAGCAGGCAACACATTTAGGTCTTTAAAGCAATATGCTAAAATAGCAAGCGCAATGCTATAGTACGTCATTTCCAATTAAATCGAATGAGGTAAGTTTCTTATAACATCATCTGTTAGTAATTATGACGGATCCGTGCTTGCGTTAACCTCGGCGGCATATTTGTATTCTGCGGCTCAGTATTTTCAAAAGACTGCGAAAATTAAGTTTCCTTTGTAGATATTATAACGGCAGATTTATAAAAACGTGCGAGCAAAATAAAATTCGGCTCTATTTCCCAGCAACAACTCAGCAAGACTTTCCAGGCGCTGATTTTCATCCTCACGCTGGCTGTTCAAGACAGTTACTCGCTACGGTGAGTCATCACGACCTCTCACGCGATGGATGCAAACAAATTGTGCAAAACACCTAATCGTGTGATCCCGGCTTTAGAAACATGATTAAAACTGGTAGCAGTGAGTAGACTAACCAAATCCGAATACTTGACTACCGCTAATGGAATTTGTAAACCAAGGCTACCAGTACTGATATGCAGAATGATTTTTTTTAGCTTCAAAGTTTATATCATTCATAGACTAAAAAGATTATCAAAACTGGCCTAACTTTGCTACAGTAGATTATATCACTCGTTTAATGTCACTTATAAATTGGGCTTGAATTGGAATCTCTGGCTAAAACAACACCCTAGTCTATTTTTTCGTCTTTGAACATCGCGTTTCTTAGTTTGCGAGAAATTTTGCGAAATACGCCTTTTGTGATATCCCAAAATTGCGAAATGCAGGGTTGTCAGACCATGCGGAATCAAACGGAATAAATTATATTTTTTAAAATGAGAAGAAATGTGAAACAATGTTTGGGCACTTCTTTATTGCCTGAAGTAGTTCTCATTTCTTGAATAAAACCGATTTTGAGCGGTATCGCTTAAAATACCAAATGTGACCCCAAATTATTGAACACCGTTTTCAGATCTAATAACCAAGCATAATAACCGGTCATTATAACCACTCGGGCATAATAACCAGTCAGTTGCTTATAAGCGGTCAGGCATTCGTCTTTTGAACGGCAGGTCTAAGATTCAAATCTCAGGCCGGTCAAGCTGGATACAATGTTTTCAACGGCTCGTTACCGCTGCGATATTTCTTCGAGAGGAGTTGTGTTGCTCGAGCGCAATGACAGAAAGATAGTCCCCGAAAACACGTTACACGCTTAGCGCAATACAGCAACTACAATGAAAAATTTGATTTGATATTGAGCTGGCTAGGAAATAACCACAAGTTTATGTGTAACTCTGAGCCTGAACTTTTGGAGTTTCGTGAAAAGTATCTGGGCCCGAATTACGATTTCTTCTCGGTTAGCCTCTCGAATTAAAAAACGTTGTGTCTTTTCGCTAAGTCAATTTAAGCTATTGCCAAGTTAATTTAGCAATAAAACTCGCTCGAGAAACGTCAAAACTTTTGGAGCGTTCAATCGTGCTCGGTAAGCTTCTTGAGTTGCTAAAAGCAAGGCAAAAGAGTGCAGCGCTTTAATTTTGGTAGAGAATGGCAGCATATTTCGCTTTTGCGCTACAACAATTCAAACATTACAAACATTACAAAGGTTGAAATTTTCGTTTAACGAAGATTGCGAATTTTGTTTTAAGCCGTGCAAAAATTTACAAAGGCAGCAAAAAGTAGTCCACAACAGAGTTGTAAGTCGGGCCGGGCTTTTCGGGTCGGGTTTGGGCCTGAAGTTGACAAAAATTTCGGGCTTAATTCGGGCCTGAGACGTACTTTTTGTATTAGGTGCACAAAAATACAATCAACATAACTTGGAAACATTGCTTTTTCGGGCATGATTTGGGCTTCAAATAGTTTTTGGGTTCGGGCCGGGTTCGAGCTTATATTTTTGGGTTCGGGCCGGGTTCGATCCTTAACTAGTCGGCCCGTTTACAACTCTGATCTACAAGCAGTGGTGTAAAAAGTATTCGAAAAGTATAATCAAGTAAGAGTTTGATAACTTGAAAAAAAATTGTTTGCAGTAAAATACAAAGTATTGACCAAAACAAGTACTTGAGTAAAAGTAAAAAACTTTTCGTTTTAGAGGTACTCAAGTACAAGTATTTCTGAAAAAATTTAAGCAAAATAAACAAATACTATTCAATCAATGAATTGTAGTGTATGCCGACTACCTTCACATCACTGTCACTTAATTCTTGTTTTTTTAACGCCTCACTCCCTCAAGAAGTCATGAGTTACTAATTGACGCAAGTTTTTGTGATTACATTCAAATCAAAAAGAACAACAACATATCTTTAAGATTTGAAAATCATGTCGCGCAGAATGTACTTGGAATCATTTCATAAAAACTTTGCTTACTTAACTCACTTAAATAACTGCCGGTAGAAAACTCCACCGTTCTGACGAATTTGTGCTTCAAATTTAAAACTCCATTACCTTGTACTATTCTGAAGCAAAATGCTACTTTGGTTGCGTTACGTCACCCTAAAAGAAAGCAAGTGAAAGTAGAAAGTATCCAAAAATTTATTACTTTAGAAGAACGCGTTGCGGACAATTCTACTTGAGTAGGCTACTTAAGTAGAGCTACTTTCGTTATTTTATACCTCTATCCACAAGCATGTCAAATTGATGACCTCGTGGTTTGTGGTTAGCATCTAATGTTGCGAAATCGTTGCTGCCTAGACTTGTCCGGCGAAAATTTCAATAAAATTGTTGATATTTCAAACTTTCCGCTCGAAATTGGAAGCATACCTTAAAAATCTGACGTATTTCCACGTTTCCTCACCAGAATTTACACACATCCTAGAAAATGTGACGCCAGCTACGCATTTTTACGTTAATTACGCGTGTCTGCAGCACCGCAGCATTTTTACAAGCTCGCTCGAGTGATGCTGCACCGAAACGAAACTATATAGCATTTTGCTTTTCGAGCAATCTCGCTCAAAGACAGCTTAATAATTCAAGTTGAAAAGTATCGTTATCTCCAAACTTTATAATACGGACCCTGATCTTTTCAGCAATTTTTGGAACAATTACATTTTTGCAAGGCGGCGAAAGTCAAAAACTTTGCCGCCTGGATAGCTGAAAGTTGATAGTTTTTGGCATACTGTATAATTTGTTTTGGTGCAGAAACATCGACAACAATAACGACTAAGTTTAACACGGCTTCAACGACTTCAGCAAAAACGAGATCGTCAACGGCAATACTTTCACCAACTGATGAAACAACGATTCCACTTGTAACCACCAATAACACTGAAGCAACAAACAAAAATATTAAAAAACAAGTGGCAGTTGCTTTAACAATAATCAGCGTAATTGCTATTACACTCGGCGTTGCAGCGTTGTTTTACGACCGAAAAAGGTCAGTATGCTTATATAAACATAGAGGAAATTCTTCCTTTATGTTAACCCTATTCGGCCCAGGGGGGATCGATTAGCTCCCCCCCCTTCAGTTATTTTGAAATTTTGTTATGAAGCAGTCAAGCCACAATAATCAAATTTCTTGACTTTTCCTAAAATTTACTGCTTCAACTTTCATTAGTAAAACCATTGTCGTATGACAAGTAGATTCGGAGTTATTAAACGTTTCTCAAGGTCGACCCTGCGTTTCTGGCAAAATTTTCGAAAAATTAATTTAATCCTGTTAGTCCCAATTGTTCTGTCGTAATTAATAATTTTACGCTTTTTCGAACGTAAATCCAGTGACCACTTGAACGGCTTTTGTTTCTATCGATGTTCTAAAAGAGCTGTGACAATAGATTTTCATTTACTAGTTTGCCTAAGGCATTATAATTTTCTTTATGATTTATAAAGCTCACAGCTGAATTTCTATGAAAATTTTGTATAGTTTTACCAAATTTCAAACTAAGCTTTATTTTTAGCATTTCGGTAATAAGTAAGAATTGCGATTTAGCAAAATAAACGTATTTATTGATAAAAGAATTAAAGGCCAACATAAGCGCAAATCCTTTTGTTTTTTGCCAGTATTTTTTTTTTCACGTTGCTGATATACGAGTAGTACAGTAGTCAAAAGTGTCCATAAGTTATCAAGTGTGTGGCATGTAGCATGAATTTCGGTAGTCTTTATGTTGGAAATTTGTTTTTGGTGACTAAAAAAAAGAAAAATGACGCAAATTTTAAATAAATTTTTAGTTTCTGCTAAGTGGCAGTATCAGTAGAAAGATGTTCATTTCATTTTTCTCAAAAACATACGCATAATTTTGACTGCCTAAAGTTTTTTCGTGAAGTTCAAGTGATAACATCCAAAACAAAAATTTGCCCGAGTGTCTTTGCACGTGACGTAGCAGCACACTGATAACTTCATTGTGCGCATACGCTTTGTTTTCACCAAATTGCAACATTTCATACGAGTATGCCTTTGCGATATTCAGTAACATTGCAAGAAGTAGAAAGTTTTTGATAATACTTGTTTCGGAATCATTATTTTCAATTTTTACGTTTTTTGTTATTCAAGGTTATTATTACTAAAATCTTAGCGTAAAAAATGCTTTTCGAAGCAATACCCAATGACTAGTGTAAAATGTTACCAATTTTTTATAAAATTCCCATCAAACTAAACAATAATTATTGAGTATGTACAAAGTACGTTGTAAAAAGTGCTATTTCATGTGGTATATTCTAGATGCTACTACAGGCCTACAGCATGGCATACTGTTGCACATATTACTGAGTTTCACATTGATTTTTCATTTGTGGTCTATAATGATAGGTGGCAACCGTGGCATGCTGAATTTGAAAAATTTATGTTGTTTCGTTACTTCGCAATTTTCGGTTTTACGTGTGTACATTCACAACCAACAAAAAATATGTTTGTAGATACAAAATATAAAAACGGAAAGCAAATTCTCTACCAGCAGACTTTGCATGTAACAATCCGATTAGCTGACCGTTTAGTAAATGAATTTATTCTGATTTTTTTTGTGATCATAAATAAGATATCTAAATTCACTGACGTAGTTAGCAAATTTTTTAATCACAGAGCTGGACAGCGCTGTTTCGAGCTTTTAGCTCTCATCGGCAGCCCTCAGCTATCTTTTCAAAGGTATTCCCAGCTGAACAAACATCTTGGCCTAACTGGCAAACCTTATTGGCTTGCAGAGAGGCAGATGCTTTAGTAGGGAATAAACGATTTTTTCACTTGTGGTACTTTAGAAACAAGTGAAAAAGTCGCTGGATCCTTGAAGTAAGGACAGCCATAGACTATCCCTACTACAAGGACTCCCCTCTGCGTGACCACGGAAATCAAAACTGCACTATCTTGATGTCCTTCATGGTCGACTCCTGGGAAGCTTTGTCAACTTCCACTGGCAGTTAGGTGGCTATAACAACCACCAACCCTGCAGCTCCAATGATATTTCACATTGTAGCTCAAGTCATATAAGCACAGAGCTGGACAGCGCTGTTTCGAGCTTTTAGCTCTCATCGGCAGCCCTCAGCTATCTTTTCAAAGGTATTCAAGTGGAAGTGGAAGTGGAAGTTGACAAAGCTTTTTTTTCACTTGTGGTACTTTAGAAACAAGTGAAAAAGTCGCTGGATCCTTGAAGTAAGGACAGCCATAGACTATCCCTACTACAAGGACTCCCCTCTGCGTGACCACGGAAATCAAAACTGCACTATCTTGATGTCCTTCATGGTCGACTCCTGGGAAGCTTTGTCAACTTCCACTGGCAGTTAGTGACAATTTCAAGTGGAAGTTGACAAAGCTTCCCAGGAGTCGACCATGAAGGACATCAAGATAGTGCAGTTTTGATTTCCGTGGTCACGCAGAGGGGAGTCCTTGTAGTAGGGATAGTCTATGGCTGTCCTTACTTCAAGGATCCAGCGACTTTTTCACTTGTTTCTAAAGTACCACAAGTGAAAAAATCGTTTATTCCCTACTAAAGCATCTGCCTCTCTGCAAGCCAATAAGGTTTGCCAGTTAGGCCAAGATGTTTGTTCAGCTGGGAATACCTTTGAAAAGATAGCTGAGGGCTGCCGATGAGAGCTAAAAGCTCGAAACAGCGCTGTCCAGCTCTGTGCTTATATGACTTGAGCTACAATGTGAAATATCATTGGAGCTGCAGGGTTGGTGGTTGTTATAGCCACCTAACTGCCAGTGGAAGTTGACAAAGCTTCCCAGGAGTCGACCATGAAGGACATCAAGATAGTGCAGTGCAAATTTTTTAATGTTTCTAATTTGCTGCAACTGTCTAACGGCTTTATCGCGTACAAACAATATTGTTGGTTCTGGATGTGAGGACCAAGGGCGTATTTAGGGGGGGACATGGTGCCATGGCCACCCCATTTGGGTTGTCAGTATAGTATTAGCATAGAATAGTATGCAAAATTGCGGCATGCCTCCCCATTTGTAATTTGAGCCAAAAGTTTGAGCACAAAAACGGACAAAATCTGACTAATAACCTTTTTTTTTTTTCTATCTTCACCTAATTTTGGGCAGGAAAACGGACTGATTTTGAGTGGAGAAATTTTTCTTTTGGTCTTCATTATTCTCAAATTTCCTGGCACCCCCCCTTCGAAAATTCTGTGTACGCTAGTGGTGAGGACAATAGGAGTAGAATAGCTTTGAAGATTTCGATCAAAGATGAAAACTGGCAAATAAATTTCTAGCCTTGGGATTATACTATCTTTTTTAATGTTTTTTCTTAACTTATTTGGCACTAATCCCAGTAACAACCAAAGTTTGCAACAGTTTGTTATAAGCCATCTCTGTAATAAAATTTGAAGGATTATCAAGACAAAATCGTTACGTTTGAGAATTAGACATTCTTTGTAGAATGATACGAATAGTGATAAAAAGAATGGTATTTCGATCAGTACAACCATTAATTGTAATTACAATGTTGGAAACAATTGTCATTTTTGCTTTTTAGTTCTGAAATCATTTGTGATAATACAGTAGAAGGTAAGCCATTTAGGTACTATATAAGATTTTGGAAAATCCTATGACGAGCAATGATCAAATTAATTTAGGTTTTCATATATAAACGTCATAAAAACTGCAGAATTTTTGAATTTTTGAGAAAAAATTACTCTCCAATATTAGACAACGTAATCTTTCACAACGTAAGCAATAAAAAAAATTATTCGGACGTCAAAACCTATTACAATACTCCAAATTATCCAAACTATTATTCTAAAAATTAATCAAGAATCCGACTACCAAGTTAGACCAATTTCTTTTTTTTTCTTATAATTCAAAAGTCCGTGAAAAATCGTACAAAAAATAGTTTGAAAAAATCAACATTTACTACACTTCGTGCAACACATTTCGAAAGTTTTTTTCGTAAGTTCGAAGTAATTGCATTTTTATTTACCAAGTTGTATACAGACAGCGAAAAAATCGTACTTTTTTTTAGAAAAGGCTGTCGTTTGCCCACCTGTCTACCACACGCGGTGAAAGCTTCACACTGCCCACTTTATTGCTAATATTTAGCCGGGAAGCTGGTTGTAAATACAAACTTTTTTCAAATTTGGTTTGACCAGAGCAGTAATCGAACCCAAATCTACTGTATCAGCAGCAGACGCTTATCAACTCGACTAATGACAAAAATGTTGTTATAAAAAAATTTTATAACAGTGTTGTTATATACAGAATGCTATGCTGCACTTTTGATTAGGTTTAGCATTGCTAAATATATCATTATGAGAATGAAACCCATTGTACAAGTTTTCCAAGTGAAAACTCTTACTATATCATATTAGATTGCGAATCATCAGCTTACCAAAAATTACATCAAAATTCAACCAATTTTATTGACGTTTGTTACAGCTGTATGTTATATACATTTACACACAAAATGTAAATGAGAAAAATTAGTGGTTTGATGCTTGTTCTTTTATAAACTTTTGTACAAAAAATACCATATTTTGTAGTGTTTAGCAAAAGGAACTACAAGAGTAACAAATATTCAGCTTGCAATTAATCCAGCAACAAACTAATGTTTTAGACAATTTAGTTCAATAGAAATAATCTTTTAATTTAATCCGTAATTATGTCGGAGTTACTGAATAAAACTCCAGCTGCGATGCCGCGTCACGGCAATCAAACGCTTATTAACATTGTGCAGATAAAAAGCGAACCGATCGCTTCTGATAGTCCTTGACTTATGTTCAAATTAATTGAAGATCAAGGTTGCAACCATAATGACAAAAAGTTTGAACTTTTTGTTAGAAAATTGAGCTTCTCGAGAAGCAAAAACGGATTTTTTATCTTTTGTAGTTCGGGAGTTATTAACGTTTGAATTTGCTGTGTCGAATCGATCCCCCCTGGGCCATTAATCAAAAAATTTTGCCTGGTCCGAATAGGGTTAAAACAAAGAAGTTGAATTGGTGAGGACAGATAACGTTTGCGCAAGATATTACTTTTTGCTTGAAAACTATCAGCTATACTTACTGAAAATATCACAAATTTTGCTTTCACTGTTTTGCTAAACGTTATGTGTAGCAACTAATAATTTTAACGAACAAATACGACAATCAACCAACTCTAGAAACACTACCAAGCTAAAAACACTTTTAGTAGATGCTACTGTAAGCGATCTACGACATAAGGGCGCAGACAAAAGATCGCAGACAAAAGGGTGCAGACAAAAGATCGCAGACAAAAGGGCGCAAGGACATAAGGGCACAGGGACATAAGGGTGCAGAGACGTAAATCTGCGATCTGCGCTAACATTTTTGTGCTTTGGAAAATATTGTGTAATCAAAGAAACGAACTTGACTAATGAGTATTTAATTTAATTTTTGAAGGTCAAATTTTGAAAGAAGTTTTTGAATTTGCTTGTTTTTTTTTCCAGTCCTCAATTATTGCACAAACCACTACTCTAAAACTGTTTTTAAGTCGCCGTACACTAATCTTAAACAAACCTTTAAAAAAAATGTTTAATTTTAATGATTTTATTTGCTTTACGTAATCACGCCAGCGGTTGTTTTCAAACGCAGACATCCAACGGTTGTACTTAACTCGTAAAGCAAACAATTTTAATTAGTATTTTGTCCCCGCGCGAAGCCAAATCAAATTACTCATTTTCTCGCTTTATTCCGCCGAATTCGTGTAAGGAGTTTGCGGAGCCTATCAGGCAGGAAGCGAATTCAAAAAACTTCGTTCAAAACTTGGCTTTCAAAAATTAAATAAAATACTCATTAGTCAAGTTCGTTTTTTTGGTTACATAATTATTTTCCGAAGCACGAAAATGTTAGCGCAGATCGCGGATTTACGTCTCTGCGCCCTTATGACCCTGTGCCCTTATGTCCTTGCGATCTTATGTGCTTGCGACATTATGTCCGTGCGACCTTATGTCTGCGCATTATGTCCTGCGCCCTTATGTCGGGTTTCGTACTGCAAGACGTTGTAAGTAATTTTTTTCTGGAGTTGATATTTTGATAGATGGTAAATTAGTTGTTTGGATAACGGTACCGGTAACTGATTAACCGAGAAGTTGGTTTGCAATCCAATATCCTGATATAATTCTGTCGATTGATAGGAAAATACTTTTTTTTTTCGCTAATGCGCTTCACGCTTTTTTAATAAGTTTTAATATTCCTTATTATGTAAGGCTGACTCCCACTGAACTTTTGTGTACCCTTTTTATGTCTTGTATTTTCAATCTCCTGATTTTCCACAACGCTCTCGTTCCTACGCAGTCCATTTCTGCCAAAAATAGTTTTTTTGATTTAGACTCAGATAATAATCTGAAACTTCATTCTTATTCAATCTCTTTCGGCAAGAGCCTGTTCCGAAATTACACCAGGAGGTAGAAATACTCGCTTTAACAAAGTTGGTATGTTTTGTCATTTTAGGAGGAAGCGCAAAAGGCGAATACATCATAATTTCAACAATTATATGCGACTTTCGCCTAATGTTGTTTGAAAAAGCCTATTAAAGCACAAGCCATAAACATAGCAATTCAAAATATTTTAGTGATTTTTTGTTTGATTATTTGTTATATCTCTTTATAATTTAGTCAAAAAACGCGTTTACGGGCCCCGAAAAGATATATTTTTCTATCTATAAAGCGATGCTCAGTATAGTCGAAAGTTTCTGGTTAGGGTTGTCCCCACTCTACTTTTACTGCCCATTTACGTCATAATGACGTCATTTACGCAAATTTGGATTAATTGTTTGACTTCGTTGACTTTTGCTTTATTCATTGTCCCTTCTCTTATGTTTGGACCTGAATTTCCGAACCTGGTTAACTCAACAAGTGGGACATTGCAATCTTCAGATGCATTTATGACGTCATACGATTATGACGTCATAAATGCAGGAACAAAATTGTTACCAAAATTGTAAAAAAATACCATTTTGAGTGGTTATCAACTCCTATAACTTTTGTTATATTTGATGTAGAGCCTTGATATTATTATTGAAGATAGTAAATGCATGTTAAAAGATACTGTATGAATTTGGTCTACTTTAATCAACAATGTCATACAATAATTTACTCTGAAAGTATGACACCCGTTTTGCAGTATTTGTCGTATTTCAGCGTTTTGCTTGTCATTCAAAGACTGCATGGCTTTATTTCAACAATGCTTTTTGCTTCCATAATTCACTTTTTTTTCAAAATTAGAAAATTTTTAACGTTTTATGAAGCTGAAAAAGATATGACGTTATCTATGACGTCATATCTCAGCAAAAATATTTACAAAAACGTCCCTAACTTTGTACTGGTGTTATAGATAACATGATATCAAGTTTTTCACGGCCAGCACAAATGAGATCAAGCAAAGTGATGACGTCATATTTTCTCGAAAATGTTTTTTTGCAATTATTGCTGTAAATGATAAAGAAAAATTTTTACACAAATTTAAGCAATGTACTATGCAATTTATTTAAGTTTATAGAATTTTAATGTTGCAATTGATAATGTCGCAGTTAAATAAAACATTTTATAAGTTATAATTCGCCTAATCTCAATAACCTAATTTTTTTATGACAAAGACAAGTAGGTTGATTGTCAGTCCTTTGAGAAATCAGCGTCCTCCTTCTCCTCAATACAATCATCGAAATGATCTCATTCAATGAACACTTCCTGCTTGCGTTCTTGTTTTACACTGTCTACCAGAGGTGGAGTCTGCGAGGACGTTCTTGGCCTCAAGAACACATTTTTGAGTTCTTGGCCTTAGCCTCGAAGCCTACAAGTCTTCAAAAATGTTCTGTCCTCGGCTAAAGAACAGCATTATTTTTTAATTGGTTAAAAAGGAAAATAACCAAACAAAAGACAATTTAAACTTCTGGTCTGTCAATTCGTTTCCTTTTCTTATTTAAAAAATAATACAATGTGATAGCAACTAAGGCAAGTCATACGGAAACTTATTTTACAAGATATTGTGTGAAAGCTCTAATCGGAAAATGAGGGAGCAAAAAAACCTTGTATAAAATTGTTGTTTTTATTTCCGCTAATAATTTCAATGCAGGCTAATGAATTCGGTGCAGTGCTTTGCAAACTGCAAAGCACTAACTATCCAGAACCATAGCAAGAATGCGGTGGTTGGGACAAACAATTTTGAGTTGCTAATGCTAAAACATGGCCGAGCCTATTCTGCCTATGAGTTTAGAAGAAAGTATAGTATGAAAATGAAATGCAGTACAGTATTGCCAGTGATGGCATATTGATATTATACTACAGTTAATATGTTATAATATAATCTTGAAAACGAAAACTTGGTCTGAAAATTCGCGCGTAAAGAATTTGTTTTGAGATAAGAAGAAACAACTCTAATCACTGGTAATTGGTCGGGACAAAACCACATCCACTGAAAAATTTCTGTCTTGGAAATCGCCGCTAGGAATACCAAGCTTTCTTTCAAATTCGCAAAAGTAGCTGCTGGTTTGGTTTGGCGCTGTAGAACTCTTAAATTTGTTCTGCGGTTCGGTGTATTTAGTTGATTATCAATCAATGATAGTAGGATTCGAACCCAAAATTATGTACTGTACAAATTCAGTATTCAAATTATGCTTGATATTGGCTATGGAAAATATCGCCAAAAGTTCAACATCAATTTTCTAGCTCAAAAGTTTGAAGTAGAGTATTGTTCTATGCTTGCGGCAATTTGCGTGTTCACTGGTGAAGACGATAGGAGTGCTTTTAAGGAATAAGGAAAATTAAGTCCTCTAAAAAAATTAAATTGACCACACCATCAAGAATCTTTCAGTTACAAAACAAAGTCTTGAAATGAGTGCACAAATTTGTTAACATACAAAATATTGTTTTATGAAAAACTTGGCGATGTGGGAAGTTTCGGACCAACTATGTAAAGACCTGAAATCATTTACTTGATTAATGCATGGAGACAATAAAACTCAATCATTGATTATTTGCGAAGCAAAATGATGAAAACAATGGTTAGAGACGAGCTAACTCTGACATCAAATTCTTAAATTGATTTTGCTAGACTTCCACCGTGCTTTAGTAATTTGCTTCCTCGCACATACAGAGTCTCACTTTGCGCGCTTTCGGACGAGCTGATGAACCACTCGTATAGAAGCACGAAATTCTTATAACGGCAAGCATGGTTGGCTCAAAAACCAAATAATCTTTTGGAACCGATTTGGCAAGTAGGACAATTTCTCTCATGCGCTTTGGTAAACATTGCAGACAGTGTAAAACAAGAACGCAAGCAGGAAGTGTTTATTGAATGAGATCATTTCGATGATTGTATTGAGGAGAAGGAGGACGCTGATTTCTCAAAGGACTGACAATCAACCTACTTGTCTTTGTCATAAAAAAATTAGGTTATTGAGATTAGGCGAATTATAACTTATAAAATGTTTTATTTAACTGCGACATTATCAATTGCAACATTAAAATTCTATAAACTTAAATAAATTGCATAGTACATTGCTTAAATTTGTGTAAAAATTTTTCTTTATCATTTACAGCAATAATTGCAAAAAAACATTTTCGAGAAAATATGACGTCATCACTTTGCTTGATCTCATTTGTGCTGGCCGTGAAAAACTTGATATCATGTTATCAATAACACCAGTACAAAGTTAGGGACGTTTTTGTAAATATTTTTGCTGAGATATGACGTCATAGATAACGTCATATCTTTTTCAGCTTCATAAAACGTTAAAAATTTTCTAATTTTGAAAAAAAAGTGAATTATGGAAGCAAAAAGCATTGTTGAAATAAAGCCATGCAGTCTTTGAATGACAAGCAAAACGCTGAAATACGACAAATACTGCAAAACGGGTGTCATACTTTCAGAGTAAATTATTGTATGACATTGTTGATTAAAGTAGACCAAATTCATACAGTATCTTTTAACATGCATTTACTATCTTCAATAATAATATCAAGGCTCTACATCAAATATAACAAAAGTTATAGGAGTTGATAACCACTCAAAATGGTATTTTTTTACAATTTTGGTAACAATTTTGTTCCTGCATTTATGACGTCATAATCGTATGACGTCATAAATGCATCTGAAGATTGCAATGTCCCACTTGTTGAGTTAACCAGGTTCGGAAATTCAGGTCCAAACATAAGAGAAGGGACAATGAATAAAGCAAAAGTCAACGAAGTCAAACAATTAATCCAAATTTGCGTAAATGACGTCATTATGACGTAAATGGGCAGTAAAAGTAGAGTGGGGACAACCCTAACCAGAAACTTTCAACTATACTGAGAATCGCTATGTAGGTAAAAATATATATATATCTTTTCGGGGCCCGTAAACGCGTTTTTTGATTAGACTACGAGGTATTATTGTCAAAGTGGCAAAAACAATTAAAATGCACATTGTTACTCTTTGGTAAAAACGTACCACATTTTAATATTTGCGAAATTCTAACGAAAATGTAGCTTCAAGAATTGGCAACGAAAAAACATTTTTAAATGTCATGAAGAGCAATATTTTTTATGAATATTTAAACATAACAAAACTTTCTTTCGTGCTTTTTTTATGGCGTCATTTTGCAATTGCCGTTTAATTGCAAAATGCAATAAATTTGAGAAAAATTCCTATTTGAATGTAATTTGAATGTAAGTTGAGAAAAATTCGTATTTGAATGTAATAAAGCCCCGCAGATAATAAGACCCACTGCCTAGATCTTTAAAGTTAATCGGACATTTTTTTCTTTAAAGGTAAAACATGTTTGAAATAAATCTGATCCGCAAAATTGAGATTCCTCCGTGCAAAAACAAGGTCCCTAGAGAAATAAAATTTCCTGGTCAATTTTTGACACGCTGATGTAAAGATTGTGACTTAGTCATGTTTAAAAATTGAGGGGTTAAGCTTGTTGCTTGACAATTTTTTGGGGATGAGGCGGTAAAATATTTCTTTGTATTTTGTTTAAACAAATTTCGGTGCTAGTGAAAAGCTTAATGTTAGTTTTATAATTTGGGTAAAGTAATGCAAGCAAGGCTTTGCAGCTAATGAGGTCCAAGCAAGACTTTTCTTTTACCCATTTTGTCACACTATGATAAACAAAATTTGTTTGCTTCATTAACACTCATGTTTCTGTTTTAAATTGCTTCAAACTGTGTAATTGACATTATCTTGCTTCCAAAATTTGAGCATGGTTTAGTGACTTCAGCTTTGTTGACATTTGGGGATGTCTTTGCCACGATGTAATTTTGCACCAAAATATTCGTTTTAAAGTTAGGTTAAACAACTTTACGGAAGTTTGTATAAAACTTTTTGGGCTTCTTTATTATTTTTGCAACTTATACTTGACGCAATACAAATTATATGAATCAACTGTTGCTTAGATATAGCTTTGCAGTTTTGGGCCTTATTACCGGCATAAATTACGCAGGTAATAAGGCTAAAAAAAACTTTTTTTCCAAGAGAGATCTCGCTAAACCGTAATACCATGGCTTCGTCTAATTTTGATATAAGATTACCATGGACTTAAGCTACTACAATGTAAAGTTTCATTAAAAAAAAACAAGTGGGTTTTTGCAGACATCAAAAAGTATGTTAGGCGGGACTTATTTCTTGCAAGTACGACGGTTATTATTGCTGTCCTAAATAAAATAGCCCATCGGTTTCTCAGTGTCATACGTTTTTTGTGAAGTACTACTTGTGAAAAATTGATTTTTTCCAGAAAGTCTCTGCCACTGTGCAAGGCATAAAGGTTTGTCAAGTTTGGCCCAGAGGTGGTTGGAGAATACCTTTTGTTTAGATATACTGAGGGCTGCTGATGAGACCTAACAATTATTTCCATGCGTTGCTTTAAGGAAGGAAGTGCCTCCTTTTTTTTGTTTTGTAATAAATCCCACAAATTTTTACCCAATTTTTTCCAAAAAAAAAGGATTTTTGTTTCAAATCAAATTGACTTTGAACCAACTTTATTCACAAATAATCATTGAAAATTTGAAGTTGATGAATGAAAGAAAGTTTTTCCGTTTTGAAGTTTGTCGAAACGACTCTGGCAAAATTTTATTTGGTTCTTTTTTGGCCCTTAATTTTAATGAGTTACGAGAGGTTTTGTGGTGTAATCACGTTGACTTACCGTGGCTTATAAATTGATTCACTTTTATCTTCATAAAAGACAGCAATTGGTACCAAATAGTCAATCAAAAACTAACCTAAAATTAATTCATTGAGTGGTCCCCTAGGGTTCGTCCTTTCCTCTTTGTTTTTCTTATTTATATCATAGACATAAAATTTGCCTTAAAAAAGCCAACTTTGACTTTTTGTTGACAACACCAGTTCCATTGTGAAAGGCTTAAATCTTGAAAAAATACAAATCAAAATTAATTCGAAATTACAAAACCTCCATCAATGGTGTTGCGTAAATAAACTTTCCATCAATCCTACCAAAACCAGTATCATAATTATTCCTCTTAAACAAACGAAAGCAGCAATTCCCCATCTTCACTTGACAAGAAATGGTTTTCCTGTAAATATTGTTGATAGCGCTAACTATTTAGTAGTTGTGATTGATAACGAACTCAATTTATTCATCAATAAGTTATATAAACAGCAGATTAAAATGATTGAAGAAAAGTCGGCTTGCTCAGTTGGAATATCATCCAAATTAAACAACTTCTTTCCTCAAAACATCATGATACGACTTTACCGTGCATTAGTGCATCCATTTTTATCCTGCAGTATCACAATCCTAGGAGTCCATTATCCCACCGTCATTAAAAGGGTAAAATCCTTACAGAACCAAGCAATAAAAGCGGTCGCTAGATGTCATTACGAGATAAAGTAAACCCATCTTACTTGCAAATTGATGATCAATTTAAGCAAGAAATTGCTAAATTTGTTCATTGCTATATAACCATAAAAACTTCCAAGTCGTTTTGCAATTATTTTCGTAAAACTGTTGAACATACGAGTCGAGCTATGAGACATTGAAAAGATAACTCGAATCTTAATATTCCACGCTACGGAACAAGTAAATTGCAAAGATGCATTAATTATTCTGAAATTTCATTCTTCAAGAAATTAAGGTGATATCTAATAAAAAATCTAAAATTAGCAGTATAAAAATTTTCTGCTTAATCAACAGCGATTAGGTTCGCATGCACGTGTCGCAATAACTATATGGATCTTCCGATTCTTCTGGAGCCTAGAAATGGTTTGGCCGATGACATGCTAGTAACTATAGTAAATGATATCTAACAAAGGTGCATTTCACTATAAAATTTTCAAATCTCAATGTTAGTGGCTAAATCAGTAAAGTTGTCTTGACATTTGGGGTGGTTACTTGACTTGATAACCGCGAGGTTCCTTTACAACTTTCCTGTCGCAATTCTAATCAATTTTAATGACTGCCATTATATTGTTACTGAACAACTAAATATATAATTTCTTTTGTCTGTAGATATATATGAATTTAAAATAATAGTAAATCCGCATACGAAGTAATTTAAAAATGACTTCATTTTGCTGGAATCGGTAGTGAAATCATTTTCCTGACGTTATCTACTCAAAGCTACCTTATTCAAAAGCTTTTGGTAGACATCAGCCTGCATGCCAAATTTGGTATTCCCATGTTTTCCGGTTTAGGAAGTATAGGTAGCAGAAAGAACATTTTGCCTTTTCCACACCGTGTGAAATGCGTTGGTTGAAAGCACGGATAAAATAGATTTATACAATAGACATTGAACTATTGAGACACAGCAACCTTTCTTTGAAAAAAATGTGTTGACATTCAACGCCAGCTTGGATAATTTTGTAAAGTGGAAGGTAGCATTTGATATTCTGATATGAACTCAATGATCCTTATGAAAAAACGCACTACCACGATTCATTACTTGCAAAATTGCCATGCCAGTGCGGCAGCCAGATAAGAGCAAAATTTATCACTTGCCGATACTATATGGACTAATGGTGAAACAGACACCGAATATGTTTAGTAACTAACACTTAAATTTTTTTGTTGCAAATACTCTAGTCCTAATATTTTGCGGGTTTGTGCTGGTACAAATGATAATGCAATCACATAGGTTTTTCCATGATGGCTTTGCACAACAGCATGCCATCTCTAGTCTTTATTCTTTATTTGCATGGTTTGAATTGGCAAATGCAGCCACTTTGATGGGAGTGCCATAAATAAAAATTGTAAACCCAAACGCTTTTTTGCAGATGACTTTTCTGCTTTTTTTCACTGAATCTGGTCTCCAAAGCTCATTAAACTGCATTGCAGCTGCTTGTGATAACGCATGAACGAAAAAATATACCCGGCCAAAACGTTCATGCTAGGTGAATGCGCCTGAAAAGTTTACCTCAACAAGCTTTATTACCCAAAGCTAAAATAAAAAAGCCAAGATTAACCCCAAACTGTAAAACGGAGGAACTTCGCCTAAAGCAGAATGAAAGTTACTGTGCTGTAACAGTTCAGCACCTCTCACTTATGATTGTACATTACTGTGCTGAATACAGTATTTACAAATCTATGGTAGGTAGGTTAAACGTGGGGCTCCCTTACACCTAAAGTACTTTAAGAATTCATCAAATTATTTTCTGAAAAACAAGATCTTTCGACCAACAACATACTGCACCATATTTCTGAACAATACTTCGTTTAGCATATATATCTGATCTCGACATTATCTATCCTTTGGATGCTAATTCTGTTACAATAGCACAGCCGATTTCAAAAAATAGTGACGTCATAACTAATCAGTTAATTTGCTGTTAATTGAAAACTAAAGTAAAATATTCAGAAGTACATTTTTTTTAGACTTAAATCATAATCTGCATCTTCTTTTTTATTTAACTTGTTTTGGCAAGAGCATGCTTTGAAATTACGCGGTGTGGTAGAAGAAAAAAAAATTAGTATTTTGTTTTCATTTTAGGAGGATTCGCCAGAAGCAGCAAGCTTTTACGTTCCGCAATTATGCACGACTTTTTGCAAAAAGCTTCTCATCTAACGCGACAAACACAGCATCAGCATCAAATGAAATAAATTCATTATTTTGATTGCTTCTTCGTTTAATTATTTGTTTTGTTTGGTTACTGTCAAAGTGGCAAAAATAATAAACATAGTGTAGCATGGTAGTCTTTGGTTAAAAACATATCACATTTCAATGTTTGCAAAATCTTCACGAAAACTTGTATAAGCTAACAAAAATTAAAGACATTGAAAACGATAAAATATTTTACAGCAAAATGCTATAACGTGTTTTTTGCGAATTTTTAAAAATGAAAAAAATATTTTGGTACGTTCTTTCAAATTCATTTTGCAATTGCTGTTTAAATTGCTAAATACTGTAAAATAAAAAATGAAAAGTAGCCGAGCAAAATGGTTATCAAATTGCACCAATGACTATTATATCACTACACAAGTTCAAACTTCTTATTTTGACGTTCTGGTCTCATTGTCATCGTTGATCTAAATGAGTAAATAAGAAACTTAACCTTAATTTCCACGGGTTATTTAAATCATGTATTTTGCATAAAACTGCCTGCTTATCTAACTTTTAAACTAAAAATCATGGGAACAACAAATTACACATGCGGGTTGATGATCACCAACGTTTTTTTAGAAAATTGGTTTTGAGTTCAGAGCATCATCATAGTGACGTCAGAGGCACATTTTTGAAAAGCGACGTCATTGTTTAATAACGTCATATTCAGTTCAACTTATGTGCACAGATTTTTAGCAATGAATTGTAAAATGCCTAAAGCCACAACAGTTATGTCACAAAAACGTTTTCTGTGACGTCAATTAAGGTATAATCGAGCTAAAACATTCTCAAATTTTGGTACGTAACTTCGTTGCAAAATCTCGAATTTGATGAACTTCGGCAGACCTTAAAGAGCAACTTCGAGTTTTCTGGAGTTGTTGTTAAATAAGTTGAACTTGAATTGAAGTTGATCTGAAGTAAAACGCATTTTTTGAATGATCTATTTCGAAACAACCGAGATGAGGGCATTTTCTCCTTCACCTTAAAATAAAATTTGCCTCATTTACAACGTAATTTTGAATTTGATTTTTTTTTCGTTTAAGGGTTTTTTGATACTCAATCCTCCTTCAGATCAACTCTGACAAAAACACAAATTAAGTTTTTTAACCTTTAGCAATAAAAACAACGTGTAAGCAGTAGCGTACTTGGCTTTATACCTAAGCATAATAAGCATTTTGTAATTGTGGATTGTCAAAATTGTAAATAAATGCAATATAGCTTATTGTAAAAATTATAATGTAATGTGTATTGTCAAAATACTTAGTCTGCGAAATCGTTCATTTTCAATTGGCCGCCACAACCAAATATTGCAAAATTTGCCCTGTCAAAAAAATTAAAACACAGGGCCTTTTTTTCTTTAGTAAAGGGTAGTAAAGAAATGCCCTTGCTTTGCCAAGGCAAATGTTGTCACGTAGTTACAGATTTTTATCAGACTCAATTGCCAAAAAATGAACTATTTAGCCTATTTGATTTTTTGAGAAAAGCAGATACATTTTGTTGAGATGGCGACACTTGTTTCAAGCACTGGCAATTGCGTTGCAAAAAGCGGAGAAAAAAAGTTTCAAAAAGCAGCAAATATCACGTTAAAGTGAAGCACTGTTAAAAAATAGGTTGAAGCCAATGAAACTTTTCTTTTCAATAATAATTTTGGTAAAGTACTGAAATAAGTGTCATCTAGGTAGTGCTAACTTTCTAATATCAGACTTATCACGTAATCACCAATAACGATTACAAAATATACAATCACTTGTTACAAGCAGTAAGATATTTAGCTATTAATTTGCATTTAATTTGATAATTGCTGAACTTCGGCCTATCTACTTTTTGGTGCTATCCGATGCTTTATTTACATTATTTTCCTGTCCACATTTTAAATGACATTTTTTCAAATTCATTCAGTTGCTTGTTTACGTGTTGGTTTCCAAAACTTAAACAGCCAATAACAATTAATTAATTCTCTATTTTGCACAGAAAGATGGAAAGCAAAATTAGTGTATCAGTCTAGTTTTTTTTTCTTTACAGAAAAAAAAAATTCCTCAAATGCTTTTCGTCTTTGAGTCAAATTCATTTATAAACACTTAAACACTGAAAATTTAAAGTTGCTGAAGTGAGAGAAAGGCAAGTTTCACAACATTGAGATTTGTCGAATTCATTGTGCTAGATTCTATTTCATTGTATTTGAATAAGATTGACAATGGTTTGAAGAAATTAACGAAACTTCTCAATAAATATGTTCCACAGTGTTTTGGCTGTATTGTTTTTGATTAAATTATGCAAAAAGTCCATTTACTATACTTCGAATTTTGCTCGACTTTGATCTTTTTTTTTATCCATGTTTAGCTTAAACAACGTCACAAGACGTTTTTGTGATAGAGTCACTTTGACTTATGCATGTTATAATTTAAATTTAAAATATCAGTGCACACACGCAAATTTTGAACCGCCTATGCGTTGTTTAAAATATGACATCAGTTTTGCCAAAATCAGTCGTCAAGTCAATCTTTGAAAACGTCATTAACTCAAAGCTACCATTTCCAAAAGTTTTTAGTGGACATCAACTCAAATGCAAAACTTTGTATTACAAAGACTTCCGGTTCAGGATTTAGATAGCAGATGGAGCATTTTGCCTTACCCATTTCCGCGTGAAAAGCAAGTGTAAAATAGATTATGACAGTAGATACTGAACAGTTATAGCACAGTATCCAGTTTTTGAAAAAGTCTCGATATTCACCGTTAGCTTGAGTTATTTAGTAAAGTTTACGATAGTGTTTGATATGCTGTTCTGAACATTTATGAAAAAACAGCATTAACACGATTTAATATACACGTTATTGTCACGTCAGTGCGCCAGTTAAGAGAAAATTTTTCTGGTAAATGCAGCCTTTTTGATAAGAGTGCCACAAATGGAAATTGTAAAACCAAACGCCTTTTATTTGCAGATGATTTTTGGTTTTGCTTTTTTTCACTGAATTTAGCCTTTCTTGCTCATTAAACTGCATTGCAGCTGCTTGTGATAACGCCTGAACGAGAAAATATGTGCGGCCAAAACATTGGTGCAGCATCTTTTGAGAAATCCAGAACTGTTGTTTTCTGCAACATTGTAAAATAAATACGTATAGTAAAGTTTTACTTTCTTGGGTTCAGGGGTTGCATTCACCAGCGATGGAAAACGAAATACCCGAGCTGACAAGACAAGCGCAGTTTTGCAAGCTTTACATATTTTGGTTGTCATAAAACATAAATTTTCCAGCGAGAAAATCCTGTGGTGTTCGTAACTTTCTTAGTACGATACTCATCGCTGTCTACGGTCATAAATCTTGGGTGAAAACCGATAGTAAGATTTCGACTTGAAGACTGTAAACGTTCAAAATGAGGTATTCTGAAGAATTCAAGGAAGGAGTTACGTTAATTTATTAAAAACAATGTAGCCTACTAAGAAAATTAAAAATAAGCTATAGACAGTATCCAGAGTCTCTTTGGCACAATTAAAGGGGAACTCCGGCCTAGCGAGGCTATATATCATAAAATACACCACAAAATTCAAAAACTTTTGCAAAAACAACATACGAAATTGCTACATTTTATAGTTTTGATGAAATCCGAAAAAACTGCGTCAACCGCAAGTCGATTCTGATTGGCTAAGCTCTGATGACGTAAGTTTGTGCTTTGCATTTCGCTCATGTTTACTAATCTCAGGTATAAAGATTGCAAGTACGTTGAATATTTCAGCTAAGAATGCAATACAAGCGCTTCTATGTAATAGTTTTTAGTCTTAACTAACAATTTTATGCCCAACAATATAACAGACGTGTTCTGAACATGGAAGTTTCCGCAGTACATTTGTCTAGCCTAGTAATATCCAGCTACATTGCATAGGTTATGAATATGATATTATATAATAAAACAGCAAGTGGTTACAGACAGTAGCTGTTAACAAAATGTCTGAACAGCAACGTGATAAAAAACAAGGGTTAGTAAAACCCTTTCAATGAACCTTCTACTAGTCTGGGTATTTTGTACAGGTTGAGCCGGTACCAGAAGGTTTTAGCAATTATGGTATTGTGTACAGTATACTGCCAGTTTTCTCAACCGTGAATACAGTTATTACACTACATATGTACAAAAGTAAATTTACTCGAACTTTTTGTAGTATCTAGAGCACCGGTTTCCTACATGAAAAGACTCAGCACCGGTCGTTTCGATCTATTGCTTTTTTCCTCATTAATTCGAGTTAAATACGGCATTTTGACAATCACACGACATAGCGTTTGTGGTGTATCGGTAAGGGCGCGCCTGCTCAACTGCGCGGTTGGGTTCGATTCGCGCTGAGTATGAGTGGAAAATCTTGTGATCAGCTTTACGCGTGCCGTGTTTTTTAATTTTTTTTCTTCAGAACCTTGCATTAAAGCTAGGGTTCGGGCAGCGATGCCAACCTGAGAGATAGCAAATCGAAGAGCAAAAACAAAAAGGGCTCTAGACACTGCCTACACTTTTTACAAAATGATTGCCAGTGTAGAAAATATTACACTATTGTCCAATACCCATTCTGGCTTAAATTGGAGTGCCAGTGCCAAATTGCCCTAACCCAGACACGTTTAGACGTGAACTGTGAAGTAGGCCACTGGTAGAGTGGTACCGGTAGTACCACTATCAGTACAAGGGTATTTCACTTGTGCTGCCGCTACCGGTATATTTTCTTTTCATAATACAGTAAGCCTATATTTTACAGTTAAGCTATTTTCGGTTTAATATTAGAAGAACTTTGCAATGCTATTGCTACAGTACTTTCGCACCTAGAACCCAAGAAGCAATTCATAATTTGAGCTGGAAATCCTTCACACATTTAGACTAAGACAGCTATAGAACAGAACAGATTTATTTGTTTAGTCAACATCACAGAAAAATTACACCAAGCAAAAAAAATTTCATCATTACCAAAGTGCACACTGCACAAGACAAAAAAACAAAACAAAAAACAATTAAATATTTAGTAACTGGCAATACCAGTAGGCTACAGTACCTGACAATTGCATAAATGCTAGAACCTACCAGTACCGGTTCAAGCTGTACCTACATTGTACAACATACTCAGACTAGTTGGAGTCCAATTGAATAAAATCTTGATCATTTTCTTTTCTATCGTATTGCTGTTCAGACATTTTGTTAACAGCTACTGTCTGTAACCACTTGCTGTTTTATTATATAATATCATATTCATAACCTATGCAATGTAGCTGGATATTACTAGGCTAGACAAATGTACTGCGGAAACTTCCATGTTCAGAACACGTCTGTTATATTGTTGGGCATAAAATTGTTAGTTAAGACTAAAAACTATTACGTAGAAGCGCTTGTATTGCATTCTAAGCTGAAATATTCAACGTACTTGCAATCTTTATACCTGAGATTAGTAAACATGAGCGAAATGCAAAGCACAAACTTACGTCATCAGAGCTTAGCCAATCAGAATCGACTTGCGGTTGACGCAGTTTTTTCGGATTTCATCAAAACTATAAAATGTAGCAATTTCGTATGTTGTTTTTGCAAAAGTTTTTGAATTTTGTGGTGTATTTTATGATATATAGCCTCGCTAGGCCGGAGTTCCCCTTTAAACCTTCGATTAATAGCCTAAGATATTTATGTATTATAAACATAATCTAGGTATCATAAACATAATCGAAAAGATTTATTTATTGATTGATGAATTGGCAAAGACGTATCTTTTGAATATTTTTATCACTGGTGATATTTATCATTTTGGCCTTGCTAGCCTTACTGAAGAGCCCTGAAATTGGGCAAAACACCTATCTAAGGCATGCAATCGGAAATTTTTTTAACTTGAACTCTTATAATAATTATCTCAAGTTTCATTGTGATTACTTAATTCTTTTGAAAAAAATTGTGTTTTGATTTGGTTAATTTGCAATTCCTTGCTTTTCTACGCTCATGCTCATAGATGTAGTTCTAACTATACTGACGAGGAATAAAAGACGAATGTCGATTCCGAAAGAGTAGTCATAGACTGTTAATCAAAGGTTGGATGGTAACTATAAGACTCTGGATACTGTATAGAGTTACGCTAAGTTGCAAAGTTCACAGCAGACTGTCTGAGATTCAAAATGTCTCAACGTCGAGCCTCTATACTTTTGAAATAAAAAAATTTTGATTCAGCCATGATAGAAGAAGAATTCTTCAGAGAAGACTTCATTAACAAGCTATACTAACCAAAGTAAAACGAAAAAAAAAAAAACAGTTTGGCAACCTCAAACTATAGAGCAATGGATTTCATTCAATGCGAAAACAATACTTTTTTCAGCTTACTTGTCTCATCTCGATATTATCTGCCCTTTGAATGCTATATTTGTACCTCCTACAACAACGAGTCAGAAGTCAAGTGGATAGAGTTCTTGCTACTTAGCGGAAGACTTGGGTTCGATTTCCAGTCAGATCAAACCAAGTTCTATAAAAATTGGTATTTACAGCTTCCCTGCCTAAAGTTCACTATTGAAAAGGCACTGTGAAGCCTGCATCGTGTGTGTGTGGTAGACAGATGGGCAGGTTGCAGATTGACTCGAAGACCATAGGTCCGTTTGCTATCATCTGGCCTAGGCAACTTTTTAAATGGAATGCAATTGCAATCACAATAGCACAAACGATTCCAAAAATAATGACATAAAACGAATCAGTTAATCGGCTTTTTGTTGAGAATTAAAGTAAATTGATCAAAAGTTTGTGCTTTTGCGTTAGAGTTAAATGACAATTTACATTTCTTTTATGAAGCTTGTTCTGGCCAGAGCCTGCTTTAAAATTACACAGTCTTATACAAAGAAAAAAAAAAAAACTTGGAATTTTGTTTTCATTTTAGGAGGATGCGCCTGAAGCAAGAAGATTATACCTTCCGCAATTATGCGCGACTTTTTACGAAAAGCTTCTCATCTATAGCGAGATAACTGCATGAGCTTTAGAGAAAATATGCTTATTACCATGATTACTTTTTCGTTTAATTATTTGCTATGTTTGTTTACAGTCAAAGTGGTAAAAATAATAAAGATTGCAGCATGGTAGTCTTTGGTAACAAACATACCACATTTCAATATTTGCGAATTTTTTACAAAAATTTTTATAAACTTACAAAAATTTAAGACATTGGAAACGATAAAATATTTTACGAAAAAATGTTAAGTATACCGTGAATTTTCGCGAAGTTTTAAAAATGAAAGAAATGTTTTTGGTACGTTCTTTCAACTTCAGTTTGCAATTGCTGTTTAACCCATATCACCCCAACCCCGAAAAAATTGATGATTTTGATATTGCAGGTTCTTTAGGTCACAAATAGATCATAACTGAAAAAATTTTTTGAAAAAAAGTTTTTTTAAAGATTTTATAAAGAAAACAATTTTTGTCAGTTTAAACTGACGCTGGCGGTAGGCGGGTACGTGTAGAATGTTATAGCGCTCAACTACGAGCACATGATGCGTCCGTTTTTTTTTGCGCGTACGATTCTGATTATTTGTTTTGCGCTTTGTTTAATGACTAGTGTAAGTAAATTATGTTAAATTATATTAATTGTCGCCGATAATATGCATTCATGCAAATTATTACTGCAATATATTGACGTAGATATTAGTATACAACACAAAGGAATTGAAGAAAATTCAGTCATTTATTCAAAATGAAAACTTTCAAAACACTCAGGGTGCAATCCAACATTACATTTAATGCAGAAAAATTTGGAAGTTCCTTTACATCCATTTTTAGCGCAGCGTCTTTGCGTTCCTTTCCTAATCCAGTGGTGATTTTCTTCGGCCATTCGCACATGATTCTTGGTTGCCGATTTTGGGTATAATGCAACCGAATCATTTTTTGTTTTATAGTTTTTGTAATAAGTTTCCACAATTACCCGGCGAAACTCCAAAGCATCCATTCTGCTTTCGCCTTCATTCAATTGTTTTATGCGGTAAAGCTGATAAGCGTTGTTAATAGCCACATCTATGCAAAATCGAAATATAGGCCACCACCATTTTTTGCTTCGCAAGTTGATCATGTACGCCACAAGATTTTGATCCAGTCGATCTACACCACCCATGTAGCGGTTGTATACATGCACAACTTTTGGTTGGGGAATATCGATTCTTTTTTTCGCTTCCTGGCTGTATCGCTTGACCTTTTGTACAGGATCCTTGCCTGCAAATGTAGACAGAACGTTAACAACTTTATTGTCCTTCCAACGAACAGCTGCCATGTTGATATTAGCATCAACTGCAACATCGCTAGCACCTCGAGCTTCTTTTTCCATCATTTTGACGTCTTTTAGTGGTGGATTTTCCATCCTACACAACCGTACAGTTCCTGTAGCTGCAATCGATTTCAGTTGAAGGTACCGAATTAGCTTTGTGCTAGTAAAAAAATTATCCATTACGGCGTGATAATTCGATCCCGGGTGAGGTGGTAACATTTTTAGCAAGTGAGCCACAACTGCGGCACCCAGCCCAAGACCAATATCACCATACTCCGTAAAAGCCGCGTCTTTTCCAGCATATGGACGAAATTGGATGCAGTATCCCAATGGCTTGGCCATAACCCACATTTTATAGCCAAATTTGATGGGCTTGCCATGAATATACTGCTTGGCTCCATGTTTTCCAAAATATGGAACCATGGACTCATCGACGCTGACGTGTTGCTCTGGTATGTAGTTTTCCAAACATTGTTTGTTAAGAGAATCGAACAAAGGTCTGACTTTGGAAAATTTATCATTTTTATCCAGATGATCGTTATCACATAAATGCAGATATCTTTTGCATTCTTCAAATTCTCCTCTAGACATCATGGATGACACCAGACGATTGTTCGTATCATCGCGCGTTTGCCAATACATATCTTGCCGGGGTAGACTGGCATAGCCACTGACAATAATAATCGCCAAGAACGCTTTTAATTTTCTTTTGGTCATAATAAAATTGTGATTGCCTTTTTGTCGTGCATATCTTGTAGATTCATCACATATCCGTTCCAGCTCCTCATTACTAATAAATCTTTCAAATAATTGATGTGGCAACAAATTTTCATCAAACGTTGGAGGAGGTAAATCCCATTTGTTCAACAGAGAGTCCGAATTAACATCTTTGTGTTGCCATTTTGGTTTGTCTTTGCTAGATGCATTTTTGTTTTTTGTAGACTTGGATGTCTTTTTTCTCTAAAACAACAGACATGATTACTTCAACAATAACTTTTATTGTTAAAAGGCAACGAACATAGTTCTTCTATCGGTATGGAACAGCCGTCTAAAAGATGCGAGGTCTGTGTGCTCGTCGGCAAAGTACTTACGTAGGCCCAAACACCCTGACAAATGAAACATAACAGGACGAGAGCTCAACTTTAGCAACAGCTGTTTTTGCAAAAATAATCAGGCCACTGAGTAATAATTATAGTATAGTCAAATGTAAAACTAACTTTTTTGGATTTTGGCGGATCAGTGGTGGATTCTCTGCTCGTCTGGTTTGTTGATTCCAACTGCAAAATATAGCTAATTATTAGTAACGTATCAAAGCTAACTATAATTCTTAGTTACTGCAGTTTAATAAAAAGAGAAAAATACCTTGTACGATTTTGCTTATTTGAAGTTATGACAATACTGCAGAAAGAAAGTTGTAGCACTACTTTATACACATGTTGAAGCTTTTTTTCTATAAATTTTTGAAATATTGTTCCAAACGCTGCAATCTAAAATCTCTAGACGTACCTGCTCACTACTTCCAATTTCGCCCAACTCTACTTCAGCTCTTGATAGAAGTTGGTGGGGACTGAGGTTATCAGGCACTCCGGTCATGTCACCTCCATCATCTTCTTCAGTTTCATTTCCATCATCTTCCGGAGGAAATAAAATAAGACTTGGATCAGTTACCAATTCAGCTGTAGATCCGTTATTTTTTAGCTCTTCCAATGCTTCTAAGGCTTCATAAACATTCATAATCTAGTAAATATTACCACGGTAACACTGTAAAATTACCTGAAGAAATACTTGCGCAAAATTTAATCAAAATATCTCAACTTCAACAATGAAACCATTTAAATTTACTTTATCTTAACTTTTGATTCACAACGCAACTTCGCTTGCAATTGCAATTTGTCACACTCGGTAAGCGGCTACACTCATTTTACTCGTAACAAAATTTTCTCGAAAAATGCAAGACCCACAACTGTTATTTGACAAATATTGTTTTGTACTAGAAATTAGATCACTTCATTAATTGTCCGTGGTGAGAATTAGAGAAAAGTTGAAGCTAAAACAAAATTGCGGATTAACCAGTCATTGTTCCAGAAAAGGATTAAGGTGCAATAAAACAACCACAAAGTTCCAATTACTTTTACAAAATGAGGATTACCTTTTATAAAAAGATTTCCGTGCAATAAAATAACCACAAAAGTTCTAATTTATTGTTACAAAATGCGGATTATCTTTCATCGAAACGATTTAGGTACAATAAAACAAACTATTACAGATTGCTTAATCTCAAAATCTAATTAGCGAAAAAATTTCACACGTACCCATTTACCACCAGCGTCAGTTTAAACTGACGCAGGAAAATTCCCACATAAAGCAAGTCAAAAACGTTTTTTCGCAAGTTTTCAGCTATTGTCATCTTTAGGTATAAATTTATTCTTTGTTTTTCAAGGTTAGAAAATTTTGCTCTCTCACGGTAAGTTGCAGTGACGTCATCAATAAATGACATGCAGCAAAAAACAAAAATTATGCATTTTCTTGTTATGTTTATTATAATTTTTTTTTTACGCAAAAATTAAATAAAAAAATGTTTGGAATTAAAAGTCTAGGATGTCATGAAATGACAAAATTAAACATTACTCAATTTGATGTTGTCAATCTATCGAAAATCAATTTTTTCTAGCGTCAGTTTAAACTGACGCAGGCGTGATATGGGTTAAGTTGCTAAATACTGAGAAATGAAAAATAAAAAATAACGGAGCTAATGGTTATCAAAATGCGCCAAAGACTATTACTAAACAAGTTCAAACTTTCTTTTGACGTTTGGAAAATCTACTGGTGTCATTATCAAAGTTGATCTAAATGAGTAGGTAAAAAACTAAACCTTAATTTCCGCGAGCTGTTTGAAATTTTGAATCATGTATTTTACATAACAATGCCCCCTCATCTAGCTTCTAAACCAAAAGTAAAGGATGGGGACAACAAGTTTGGCATAGAGGTTGGCGTTTACCAACATTTTTTACAAAAACTGGTTTTAAGTTGATGACATGATCATAGTAACGTCAGAGTCATATTTTCAAAAATTGGCTTCATTTTTGATGACGTCGTATTCGGTTTAACTTATGCAGACAGTTTTTTGCAGTATTAAATTGTAAAATGCTAAAGTCAAAACAGTTATGTCAACGTTTCGCAACGTCAATTAAGGCAATACGGGCCAAAACATGCTCAGATTTTGGTAGCTTCGTTCAAACATCTCAAATTTGGTAAATTTTCCCAGACCTTATAGAGCAACTTCAAATTTTCAGAAGTTATTATTAAATAAGTTTAACTTAAATTTAAGTTGATTTGAAATAAAACTCTTGTTTTTGGAAGTCATTTATCACGAAAAATCCGAAAGGAGGACATTTGGTCCTTTAGCTCGTTTCCGAAAAATAGGGTTAACCAATGCAGAGAGTTTGCTTCATTTACTACATTGATTTCTTTCTGTTCAAGTTTTTTTTTTGTACTCAATCCTCATTCAGATCAGCTTTGACAAAAAGCAACAAAACCAACGAGTAATCAGTAGCGTTGGCTTATATCCATTATCCAAGCATGATAAGCATATCAGAGATGGAAACCGGTCGGGTCGACCGGCCGGTCGAGTTGCCGGTCGGCTCGAGATTCTTCGACCGGCCGGTCAAGCCGGTTGAAAAACCGGTCGAATTCTCCTTTCTGGCAACTAAAAGACATCTAAGCACCAACCGAAATATACTTACATATTTTATCATAAATAAAACTTTTTATAAAAAATCAGTATTAACAAACCACACCTTTCGAAAACTCTTGTTGAATGGTTTCAAGCTGTGACTAATGTACTGGGACCATTAAGACGTGCTCATCCAGGGACGTATTTAGGGTGGGAGTATTCTGCCATGCCTCCCCACTTTGGGCCACGGCCCGAAGCAAAAAAGTGCAAAATATACGTTAAAATCGCGTAATCATATTCTAATAAAGCATGCATGTGGAAGAGGCTTGTGTTACCAGGCATTTTAGCACCATTTAAATCAGCTTAAGGTAGAAGTGGCGCAGATTTCAGATTTTTTTACTACATACTAAAATCTTGCCGCTTTGAAAAGCTTGTTTCAACTTAAATTTACCACACTCTACACTGGGCAAGTAAGACATAGCTCTTATTTTTGTTATATCTAACTAACCATGGCATGTTCTGAAGTAGCAGCATTTCTACAAACTGCTGGGGCACATTATATTTCGAATATTTTTCTAGCCAATGTCATAACAGTTTAGTGTTTTTAATGAAAATAACGGACGCGTTGCGTTCATCGGGATAGTTTTTCATAACGACTTCGTACTACCGATGAGTTTGTTTATTGGTTTGACGTTTCGCTTCCCAATTCGGGAAGCTTCTTCAGAACAATTTTCGGCAGTGTTGCGTTTGCAGTGACAAAAAGATAAATTAGAAAAAAATAATAGCAGAAGATAGGTAACAGTAAAAACATACGAACATCACAATACTTGTACTATTACACCCAAAAACATTAAAATGATAAAGCAATAACATTATATAATATTGAAAATTATATCACTAACAGCGTGAAAAAAACAATATTGAAAAATTACGCCACTAGCAGCGTGAAAAAAGGAATACTGAAAAATTATGTCAAAAACAGCGTGAAAAAATTAATAATATTCTTAACATCTAGGCTGCTTCACCAACAATTTGAGAAAGTATGAAAAGGATCTATTGCAAAACATTATGTACTGGAAAAGCTTTTTAGCTCCTCAGAGATTTACATTAATTGTTCCATCCGTACATAAATCTATGTGTAGCTGAAAAGCTTTTCCAGTACATAATGTTTTGCAATAAATCCTTTTCATACTTTTCTCAAACTGTTGGTGAAGCAGCCTAGTTGTTATGAATATTATTAATTTTTTTCATGCTGTTAGTGACATAATTTTTCAGTATTCCTTTTTTCACGCTGTTAGTGACATAATTTTCAATATCATATAATGTTATTGCTTTATCATTTTAATGTTTTTGGGTGCAATAGTACAAGTATTTTGATGTTCGTATGTTTTTACTGTTACCTATCTTCTGCTATTATTTTTTTCTGATTTATCTTTTTGTAACTGCAAAGGCAACACTGCCGAAAAAAAGTTTAGTGTTTGCTGCTCGGCAAATTGCAATCTGTCACCAATTGCTAAAAAATTGTAACTTCATTTTTTGGCCTTTCGCATGATATCATTTGAAATAACGTCTAATAATTTAGCTTGTGCCCTTCATTGCTTTTTATTCTAATTTTGTGCACGTTTTGCGCTGCTCAAAACAGGTCATTCAAACCAAAACTTAACCAAAAAAGGTCTTAAAGTTGAGTTATTTTTGCAAAAAACGCACAAGTTGTTTTGCGTTTTTTTTTCTGAGACCCCCGTCCAAAGTCACAAATTTTAACACCTCACACATGCCTCCCCTTTTGAAAATCTTTCATTAGATACATTGATCAGTGAACAAAAACCTTCTGTAAAAAAACCGGTCGACCCGGCCGGTCAGAAACCGGTCAACCGGCAATGCTTTTGAAAATTATCGGTCGGGTCGAGAAAATTCTGACCGGTTCCATCTCTGAAACATATTGTAAATGTGCATTGTCAAAATTGCAAATAAATGCAATATATTGTGAAAATTATAAAGTAATGTGTATTGTCAAAGTATTGTCAATTAAAATGTGAATTAATGTGTATTGTCAATTAACCAGCACAAAATGATGTAAAATAAACGATAGCTCGTAGAACCTTGTTAAGTCAAAAAGACGATTATAACACAGGCGTCTAAAGTCAAATTAATTGTTAAAAAAGTGTCTTTGCATTACAAAGGCAAATATTATCAAGTAGTTAAAGATCATTATCAGAATTCAATTAAAAGAAACGTACTATCTGACCCATTTAGTTTTTTTGAAAAGAACAGATACGTTTAGTTTCCATGGCGACACGCTTTTCACGGATAGGTTATTGCGCGGTAAAAAGCAGAGAAGTAGGTTTCAAAAAACAGCAAGTATCACGTAAAAGTGGGCAATGTCAAAAATGTGTTGTTAGCTAATATTAATTTTGAGAAAAGCTAAGGCAAGGGTCATATTCAAGAGATTACTAAACCGAGAGTGCTCAAACAACTGTTTTTGTGAGCGTCAATCAAACTCAGTTAAGGGGGCTCAGGACAAGAGCACTTGGGACATCATTATTCATTTTGTGGTACAATGTGCCAAGTGCTCTTTTCCTGAACTCCATTAACTAAATTTGTTAGTTATACTGTGAAACATTCTTTTTTACAACAATTCTGATTAATCACTGAAGTTATAGGTATCAAATATGTAGCTCAAACTTACCAAAATCAAATTTGTTTCATAATCACCAATATAATAGTTGCAAATATTTTAATAATTTCAAATTACGAACAATCACTAATTGCATAAATACACTTATGCAAGAACACATTTTGCAATATTAATTTGCATTAAACTTGATAATTTCGGGATTTTGGCTTGTCAACCACCTTGTGCTAACGCTTTATTTATTTTCTGTCCTCATTTATGAAATTCATTATCTTTAATAAATTCAGTTGCTTGCTAACGTGTTAGTTGTCGAAACAAAACAACTCAACAATTAAAGCCATAGCTTACATAGCGGTTGGAGAACAAAAATGCATCTCTCTAAGTTTTTTCTGGATAAATTTCTTTTCTTTGAATAACGTTGACTTTGAGTCGAATCTACTAACAAATATATTTTACTGTAAGCAATGAAAATTTAAAGTTTTTGGAAATAAGAAAAATTCCAATTTTGAGACTTGTCGAAGCCATTTTTGCTAAAATTTGGACGTTTTTTTACCCATATTCTAACTTAAATGACGTTACAAGCCGTATTATCAGCATAATCACTTCGACTTAAGCAGATTATGATTTAGATTTAAAACTCAAGCTTATAAGCAAAAATTTGAACCGCCCATGACATAATTAAAAAATGACTTTATTTTTGCTAAAATCGTTTGCAAAGATAATTTGATGACAACATCAATTTAAAGCTACATTTTCAAAAAAGTTTAGAAGCCATCAATCCACATGCTAAATTCGTTACTTTCATGACTTCTGGTTTAAGAGTTGTGAGGGGGAAGAGGGTTTTTTAGATTTGTAGAGTTAGGTAGTAGAGGGGCACTTTGCCCCCACCAGCATTGTGCGAAATGCATTGGTCATGTAGTCCATATAAAACGGGATTAATAGATACTGAGCTGTAATTAATAGCAGAGTAACCGGTTTTAACCCTTTAAGTACGGAATTAATATAACGTTACCGCTGCTACAGTGCGAAATTAAATCAGCGTTTGCTCATTTTTGTGGCTTTTTTTTAGTAGACTAGAAATGTCGGCAAAATTTTGCGTCTGAGATAAAACCAAAGCGGTTCTTAGCAGGATAAATACAGCAATATGCATTCAACCATTTATTCTTTTTCAACCTATTTTACTTGGGATATTTGACCAATGCATGTTACACTGGCGGGGGTGGGCAAAAACGCCCCTTGTTTAACTCCTAAACCGAAAATCATAAAAACAGCAAGTTTTGCAAGCATGTTGATGTTCACCGAAAATTTTTGGAAAAACTGGTTTTGATATGTGACATCATCATTGTGACGTCATGACTATATTTTTGCAAAAATGACGGAATTTTTGCGATGACCTCATTTTTTTTGATATTCAATTCAATGCTGTACATAGGTCGTTTTTTTGATACTGAATCATAAAATGCCAAAGTTAAAGTGGTTACGCCACAAAAACGTTTTATTAGGTCATTTAAGTTAAATATTGGCCAAAAATGCTCAGATTTCGAAAATTGACTTTGGAAAATCTCAAAAATCGGGTAACTTTCCGTTACCGTAGCAACTTTAAATTTTTTGGAGTTATTTGTAATAAAATTGGACTTAAAGTCAAGTTCATTTAAAAAAAATTTTTTTTTGAAGAGTTTGGACACAAATAAATTGGGAGGAGCAAGCAAAATAGCAATAATTTCTACTCTAAAGTCATCTGAATAAAGTATTCATAGTGTGAACAAAGCGCAGCGTTATCAGAATTAAACAAACATTTGAGTATTTATGACACCTGACGGCTGTGATAAGAAAAAACTTTTAATCATGACCTAGCTTTTTGAATTTTAACTTTCAAAGTTTAATCTTGTTTTACTTGGAGGAAGAGCATTTTTGCCCGTAACTTTTGGGTTAAGCGGCCAGTTTACTCAAGCGGTAACATGTTTGTCTCCGGATCAGTAGGTTTGAGATTCAAATCTTGGGCCGATCAAATTAGACACGGTTGTGCCAACGGCTCGTCGCCGCGGCAACATTTCTCCAAAAGGAGCTGCGTTGCCCGGACGCAATGAAGCGAACATGGGCCCCGCAAACTCGTTACACGCTTCGGCGTAATACTGCGAGTATAATGAAAGATTTGATTTGATTGGAAGATTTGATTTTTGGTTTAGAAGTTAGATCAGAAAAGAAGTTTTGCTCCCTACCCCAGTGTAAATCGCGTGGGTCAAGTACCTCGTGTGAAATATGGTTAAATTTTAATTGTCAAAAATTCGAATTTTGGAATTGTTTTAATATAACACAGATAAAATGCTACTTCAGGTAAAGCAGAGTCTTCGCTTTCATTGGATTTCAATTTTTCGAATATTTTAGAATTATGTTAATCTGCTGTGTTAATGGCTGAATTTTTTTTACGCATTTTTTTTTCAAAGAAGAGTTACGAAGACGAAAAAGGTTGATCACAAGTATTTAAGCTTAAAGAAACTATTTGAATATTCATTCCGTGATAAATTTATTGGTAGTATTTGGAAAGCTTTTTTTTTTTTGAATGGGGACATAGAAAAAATAAAATGTTGAAATTTTTTCAAATTGGGATAACATGAATTTTGTCTAATATTTGTCCCATCAATCAAGCATGAAATGTGGTAAGGTGACGACATAATGATTAAGTTACAGACTGTAAATGCTAAGTCCAAAAATACTAAATTTTGTATTAAAAATATAAGTTTTAGAATAATGAATAGTAAATTTTTAGATTAAAAAAATATGTAAACCATAGTAGAAATTGTTTTTTTGTTTGGTGTTTGCTATTTCTTCCTTTTTTTTTTTTTTTTTTTTGTGTAATAATTTGGTTCGCCTCCCAAAATTCACGTAAAAAAGTTTGTTTTTTTTCATATTTTCAATTTTTTGACATTTTTTTAGTTACCGGTATGACAAAAAAAGTTTGCTTGAAACATGCTTGTTAAATTTGATATTATACTATTTTTCTCGACATTTCTATACTGCGTGTTTCTTTTAAATTTTCAGACCTATGCAAATTTTAGGACATTTGTGTGGGTTTTTAAGCGTTTGAAGGTCAGTTGCATCCCTTTCATTTAGATTTGCGATTCCATTGTACGCTTGAATTTTCTAATAAACTTTTTGTGTCCATTTCTTTTTTGTGAAAAACCCCTTTTCAAAAATGATTTATTTGTATTTAAAATTAACTTGACTTTAAATCATAAATCATTACTAGGGCAAGTTTTTGTTGCACAAAAAATTGATTCACAAACATTAAAAACAAAAGTGATTTACTAAAGTGATTATTTATTTACGTATTATGCCAAATACATGCAAACATTACTTGGGAAGAAATGGCGATCTTTTGCCAACAGTTTGCGAAGCATGCTAAAACTTCGCTCCACGGTGTACGAAGTTGTAAGCCAACTGTTGCATCATAAATAGTATTGAGACGCAGGTAATCTGTCACATAGCTCTTTGTTATACAAATCAAAGACGATAGAACCGTACTGAAATAGCTTTATAGGATAGTTTTTAAATCACACTAACATTTTGCGCCATTCAATGAATATTGCTGTAAAAATTTGCACGTAAAAAAGAAAAAACTTGCAAAAAGTTGCAATATAAAATTCCTAATATCAGCTCAGAACTTTGTATTACATAAATTCTTAGTATTTAGAAAGCTGTCGGAAGCTGTAAAAAAAGTTGCAAAAACTTGTCCTAGTCATTACAAATAACTCCTGAATATTTGAAGTTGCTTAGGCAGCAAAAAGTGTTCCAATTTTTGAGGGTATTCTAAGTCACGTTTCGAAATCTAAAGATTTCGGCCAACGCGTAACTTAAATGACGTCATTAGACGTTTTTGTGACGAAACTAACTTGACTTAAGCCTTTTATGATGCAGTATCAAAAATAAACAAATGCTCAAAAATTTGAACCAGCAATGACGTCATTGCAAAAATGGCGTCATTTTTTGAAAATATGGCCGTGACATCACAATGATAACGTTTTCAACTCAAAAGCAACTTTTCTAAACGAACTTGATAAACATCAACCCGCATACAAACGTATAAAGCGTTGGTCAAATACCCCGCGTAAAACAGGGTTAAAATGTAAATTTAGAGTAAAAATGTTGATTCTTAGCAATTTCCAGCAGCTTGTGATAGTGCCTTTTGTGATGCAGCCTGCAAAACTTTCATTCTGTTCTTTTTTTCAGGTTCTAAATTTTTATCACCTCCAGCGCGATCTTGTTCAATCAACTTTCGAAAGCAATATGCTGATAAATAGCTGGTGATCTACTCAATACAAATTTGCTCTTTTGTGACACTTCTAAATCTTATACTTCCTGTTTTATCTGAGAAGCAATTTATATCCAGCAAGCGTTCAATGAATACAGTAAGTAAAAACTTTTTTCTGATTTTCATGACATTGGAATTTTTCTATCTATCACAGTATTGAACAAATGCCTAAAACCATGATTCCAAATCACTTTGCAAGATGTATGTAACACAATAATTCTGACTAAATTACTTGGCAATATAAAGACTGCTGATTTTTGGATCCTATACACTTCCTTGATAAATACCTTCCAGAAATTAGTTTCTCCAAAAATCGCTTGGCCGAAACTACATTATCGAAAAAGTACATGCCCGTTAACGTGCACTTACCAGAAATTTAATTTTCCAGAACGCGTTTTTGCCAGAAATTACATTTCCCAAAAAACTTATTCTCCAAAAATAAAATAACCCCAACGCTAACTATAATTCTTATTAACAACCGTGATGTTTAACGCAGTAGCGTAGCCCACAGAAACCTAGATTATTTGCTATATAGATTTATATATAGACTTAGTCTAGTTTCGGCGTTTCTTAGGATAGAATTGTTAAGAAAGCGTCACCAATCCTTCAGGGTTGCCAATAAAATTTATGATCAAAGAGACGTCTATGTTTGAAGTAAAAAATCTGTAAAAGGGCTGGGTCAAGAAAGATAAAATCAACAACAATCTAGTCTAATGCGATTGTCCTAACTTTAGATAACCCCATTGATTTTGCCTTCAGTCCTTTTTTGAGGTGGTAAAACAATACAAAACTTATAGATAAGCAGTACAGTTAATTCTCATGAATCGGACATGATTTGTTCCAGTGAATAATGTCCAATTAGCGAGGTTGTTAGATTAACGAGTTAACCTAGTTTGTGGTTGGTAATGTTAGTACGTCAATCAAGCAACGACGATCAGCGCTTGCGTGGCTCTGATTAGCGCGTGTAACTCCTACAGACAATGCAACTGCAAAATACATCACAAAAGTTGTTTTATCTAATGCTTTACCTTTTGTATTATACAGTAAAAGTTACGCAAATAATTGTAATTATTTCCTATAACAGTCAACTCCCGTTAACAACACTAGGTAACAAAAACTTTTTTTTTTCATACTTCTACCAGTTTTTTAACTGTTCTTGGCTAATTTTGGGGCGCTGATTTAAAAAAATGTCATTAGTTTTTTTCTATAACGTCTAGTTTTTTTTGGTTATTTGTATTACAATTTTCTTACGACATGTATTATAAGCAATTTTTGCATTTGCATTTTGCCTAAATGAGCTCAAAAACATTTGATTTGATCCTTTTGTCCTTCCTCGTGATCAATCAATGCTCTAAGAACTTTGTTTCGATACCTAAACAATTTATAAGGGGTTATCCGTTACAAATCTTTGTGATATACTGGCATGTGTTTGATTCCTCTCTTTAATGAAAGATTTTGATATTGTTTCTTTTAAACTGGCCATCTAAAAAGAGAAAGTGATAGTAGCTCTTAACCCTAGAACATGGTAGGAACTTCGGAGAATCAAATGATTCTTCGTGTACACCAAAAAGTTCTGGTGCAGGCACTGTGACTCTGCGTAAGGAAGAACCAAAGAACCATATTCATTACAGCAAGCATTCCTAATTCCACACCTATTGAACCCGATTTAAACAACTTAGGTAGAAATTTGGGACTAACATAAAAATAATCAGAGCTTCTTGTTTTTAGATTGAAACAGTGGAGCATGCTGCAACAAGGCCGTTAAATATACATATATTTTTGTTCGCGGCATACCAAGCTTCAAAATTGCTTCTCGGAATATAATAGTCTATGCGATTGCACTAATATCAATGACCTGTTATATGGCCTTAGATCTGAGCACAATTTTGACGAGTCGCGACACTTCATTAATTCAAGCAAATCAAATTTGAGGCTGCTCTGCTCTATAAAGCAAATCATTTGTCATTGGCTCCTTTAGCACATGCTTCTGGAATAAAAGAAACTTATGAAACAATGGATTGGTTTTACATTTAATCAAGTATTAAATCTATAACTGACATATTTGTAGAGATCTCAAATTAATTGGTCTTATCCTTGGTTTACAAATGGGTTATACCAAGCACTAATGCTTCTTGTGTCGTTGGGACAGCCGAGATAATAAACAGCACAATATTTGAAAAGATTTGTACTCACCTAAAGAGTTTTATAAGCAAGATTTATCAAGTTTCTTTACTTGATCCTACCAAAGTGTTCACACCAATACAGATCAAGTTATCACTCTTGAAAAACTAATTAAAGCAATGGATCGGAATGGCAATGGATTTATAGGTACGTACATCATTGATTTTCCGCCAAATCTGATGCCAAAATAACTGCTCAAATATTCATAAGAACAGAAATTTGGAAGCTAATGAATGAAGAAAGATTTGGCGAAAGACTAAGCTCATCAAGAAAAGAAGCATGGTGTCAATTTTGCCTTGTGTTCAAACTTTTTTAGGCAGCAAATGTTCTTCATAAGTCAGCAATGTTTAAGATTTTCTAGGGGTTAAATCTGTTTTTGTGCAAGAATATCACAGAAAATTTATTTTCTGCGTTTCCACCTCGGATTTATTCGCTTCTAACATCGGGAGCAATTTCATCAAAAAATTAAACAGATTAAAGATCTCTATCAGAGGAAAATAACATTGACTGTGGTGGCAGATTAAGCACTATTAATTTTTTCAGCGAGAAAGTGGTGTTAAGCATGTTGCGTGAATTCAGCAAAAAACGCAAAGTATTTTTAACTAGTAACTGCAACAATCGTTTGAAATTTGTGGGATGGTTAAACTCAATAAACTGTCTAAGCACTATTGCCTAAATTGTTGTCAAACCTGTTTGTTAACAAATATATACATTAAAGTCGTTTCGTATTTATTGCGGTGGTAAAGTACGATTAGCCTATTATGCTAAATATAATACATTATTTTAGTATATTTTCCCAAATAGCTACAAAACCTGACGTAGTAGCACAGAAATAAAGGAAGAGTTGAAATCAGCGACCCAAATATACTCTTAAGCACTTTTTCACTTCAAAGTAGCAAAAATTCTGTTGCCTAGTGGAATCGGACCCCCTTTGGTCGGACACCCCTCCATTGGACACAAATTTTCAAGGAACGGAATTCCTGCATTGTAGTGTACTACGTTTTACCTTTATATTTGGACAACCTCGCTTTCCGACTATGGCAGCAAAAGTGAACGGGAAGTTTTGGACCAATTATATAAAGACCTGGAATCATTTACTTGCTTAATGGATAGAGAAAATAAAACTCAATCTCTAAATTTTTTGCGAAGCAAAATCATAAAAAAAAAGCTGGAGACGATTTAACTCTTCATCGAATTCTAAAATTGATTTGACTAGGCTTCTACCTAGCTTTAGTAATTTGCTTTCTCACATATACAGAGTTAATCACCGCCTTGCCGTTAATGAACAAGCTGACGAACCGTACATAGAGGTATCAAACTCTTATGAGGGAAACAAGGTTGGCTCAAAAAACAAAATATTTTTTTGGAACCAATTTGGCAGATAGAAACCATTTTTCCAAACGCTTTCGTGACATCGTAGATTGCGTAGAACAAGAACACGAGCAGGAAGTGTTCACTCAATTAGATGATTTCGATGATTTTTTTGAGCAGAGAAAGATGCGGATTTCTCAACGGACTGATGGTCAAGCTACTTGTCTCCGTGACAAAAAAATTAAATTATTGAGGTTAGGTTATTTATAACTTATAACTTATAAAACTTATGAAGTATTCTATTTAAATGCGACTTCAACACTTGCTACATCAAAATTCTATAAAACTAAATAAATTGCCTAGTACATTGCAAATGTTTTCCTTTATCAATTACAGCAATAATTGCAAAAAGAACTATCTTTGAAAACATGGCATCATAAATGATGTCGCCATTACCTTTTCAGGTGCATAGCCAGAAATTCGCAATGGGGGGCTAATTCGGGGGTGTGGGGGCGGAGCCCCCAGCGCTCGAAAATTTTGCATTTTTTTGCAAAAATAGCTTAATTTTAGGGCTATTTTAATAAAACAATAATGCTTTTAAAACGTAGCATACAAATTGGCAGCGTAACATGATTCAACTGGTTGCATTATTGGGCTATGTGGGAGATGGCTAATGATTCTATTGTAGTTTTCTTGTTTACGTACTGATAAATCATAAAATTCTTTTTTTCAATGAAACTCACTCGGAGTAATCTATTTCGTTTATATTTTATAAAGAAAAATAATTGGGGTGGCTAATGGAAAGGTATTTGATAGAAGTGATGGGTAATTAACTAATACTGAATAGCTCCCCTTATTCCTGAGTTTATAATACATTTGTTGATAAAACCTATGTTTGGCGTTTTTACATTAGCGATTAAATTTGATTGCTTATTTTTGGGCATTTTTCAAAGTTTTCATTGAATTGGTAGTTTTATTTTTGAAAAATAAGCCTCCCCATGAATATATGTTTCAAAAGATGCTTTAATTCGCTTTTTAGTCCATTCCAGCACAAAAAACAGTCTCAGAAGAGCTAAAAACGTGATATTTTTCTCATTCTGCACTTTGGTTGACAGGCCAATGGGGGGGGGGGCGACAGCCCCGCCCTTCCCCCCGGGCTACGCTACTGCACTTTTTTGCTCTCGTTTGTGCGGTCCATGAAAAACTTTTGTAATTATTTACTATAATATATGAAGTCATCTCTGTAACGCCATAACTATTTTACCTTCATAATACTTTAAAAAATGGTCGTGGATGAAAAGCAAAACGCTGAAATACGATATATATTGCAAAATAAATATCATAATGTCAGTGTAATTTATTGTATGAAAATGTTGATCAAAGTAAACCAAATTGATACAGTATCTTTTCATATGCATACATTTTGTTCAATAGTAATATCAAGGCTTTACATTGAATACAACAAAAATTATAAGAGTTGACCACTATTGAAAATGGTAATCTTTACAATAGGCCTTGTTACGCTAGCAGAAAAAACGTCTAGAAAAGAGATTTCGTGATACCCATCGAGGTATCTCTTGAAAAAATTTTTACAAATAGATTTTTAATGCCTGATTAATGATTGAAACGTCTTCGGTTGCAACCAGGTGCCGTTTTTAAGTTATACCGCTTTTACTCGAACGCGGATGAATATTTTAAAATCATACGCTTGAATAAATTTTTTTACTATTGGTGTTGCCGTGAAATAATCAACAAACTATAACAAGGATAGTTTTTATCTTTCTTTAAATGTAAAAATTTAAAATACTATAATTTTAAACTAAATAATTAATTATAGGTAAGTTTTTTGTTAAAAAGTTTGCATATTTATTGTTTTAGGTTGAGTTTTTTTGTGTTGAATTTTAAACATGGAAACTTGCTTTGAAGTCACATGACCGTCGTTGCTTGGCAGCTGATCGTTACGAATACATAACTTTAAAATAATTTTTCATGATTAAATACCGGTATCCTTAAAAATTACTAAGGATATTATTTCGTGTTAAAAGTCGAAGAACAAAATTACTGAATTACACCACATGTCTGTTATGATGATAGTCTACCCACAAAAAGCAGCCTAATACAATAGCTGTTATAAGAAATACTGATAGGCTTTTACTCCTCGAAACTAACTAGCCTAGCCCTAGCTGGCTGGCTTATCAGCTCTCGAATGTCTGTTCTGCCACACTTAAGCACTTGAAACAATCACCGAAGTTAAACCAACAAATAACCCAAAATAAGAGATGATTCTCATGAAATTGCTGAAAAGGAGAACAGTCTATTTAAGCCTTATTTTGCAATATTTGCGAAAGTGTAGGCCTATTGCTTTATGTAGAAACTTCGCAGTAAACTACTGTAGTCTTAAAACATTGTAGCTGAATGATTTATTAGAATTGACGATGTGTTTTTTTTTCGATTGGAATAAACGCTATGGACTGATGACCGGTAAACCCACAGCTACCGACTACCGTAGGCTATCGATATTCCTCGAAGCTTATCGGTATTCTTCAAAGCAGTTATTGCATTAGGCTGCTTTTTGTGGGTTGGCTATCATCATAACAAACACGTGGTGTAATTCATAAGGTAGTTCGTTTATTTTTCGACCGTTTGCAAGAAACAATTTCTACATTAATGGTTACCGGTATTTTATCTTGAAAAATTGTTTTGAAATTTTGCATTCATAGCGATCAGCTGCCAAGTGACGATAGTCATGTGACTTCAAAGCAAGTTTCCATGTTTTAGAATTCACAACAAAAAAATTCAAGCTAAAACTTTAATTATGCAAACTTTTTAGCACAAAACTTACCCATGATTAATTATTTAGTTTAAAATTATCATATTTTGAATTTTTACATTCAAAGAAAGATAAAAAACATCTTAATTGAAATTTGTGAATTATTTCATGGCAACACCAATAGTAAAAAAAATTATTCAAGCGTATGATTTTAAAATATTCATCCGCGTTCGAGTAAAAGCGGTATAACTTAAAAACGGCACCTGGTTGCAACCGAAGACGTTTCAATCATTAATCAGGCATTAAAAATCTATTTGTAAAAAATTTTTCAAGAGGTACCTCGATGGGTATCACGAGACAACACAATTTTGGACACTGTAACAAGGCCTACAACATTGGTAACATTTTTTTCCTGCATTGTAACATTATTATTTTATGACGTCATAATTGCATGTAAAGATTGCCCATGTCTCACTTGTTAAGTGACTCAAGTTTGGAACTTCAGGTCCACTCATAAGAGAAATGAAAATGAATGAAGTAAAAGTCAACAAAGGTTAAAAATTTAACCAACTTTTGCGGAAATGACGTCATTATGGCGAAAATAGGTAGAAAAGGGAGGTGGGAACAACTTTAGCCAAAAACTTCAGACTATACTGAGCATCGCTATACCGGTAAAAAATGTATTTTTCCGGGTCACGTAAAAGCGTTTTTTGACGAGACTATATGACATAACAGCGGTTTGCGCTTGAACGGCGGTATTTTTTGTTGTGATGAGTTTACAAAGTTTGATTGTTTTTTTCTTATTTGAAGTCAAATTAAAAGAAGCTATTAACAATGCTGACTTCATAACAAAGAGCTCGACTTGATTTTTATTTGAATGCAAATAATTTTATTCGTCAGGCGCGAAAGATATTGATACCGTTATTTATTGCAGAGTACAAATTAAAACCAAACCGAGATATGTTTTTCTTTGGTAGACCAGATTTATTCATCATACATACTGCTTTTTCTAAGAGGAGATTTTTGAAAAATTGAGGTGTTAAAGATAAGCCTATACTATGCCTATTATTACACAGGCCAACAAAAAAAAATTTTTTTCAAAAAGCAGAAGATGTTGAATCGTTTCTAGGGTAAATCGGGGGTGCTGAGTCCGAAAATGCACTTAGTTTTGCCGAATTGGCTCTAGTTTTTGAGATATTTTACTTTTTATATTTTTATTTATTTGCTTGAGCATAGTGCATTCTGAAGCACACAAAGCACCTTTCTTGTAATGTTACTGGTTTTCCATTCAAAGTTTAGTGCCCATTTATCCCATGAAAGTTATATGTATATCGATAAAGGAAGATTAAGTCATAACCCTGTAAGAAGAACAGCACAAAATCTACGATTTTACGCTGATTCAATGTATGACGACGTTGAATCCTTGTTAATTCGGTTAATTTTGTTTAATGGGAATATTGATGATTCACGAAACTGAAAGTCTGATGTCGTTTAGAGCATTGCTAACAGCTAATATCAGCATAATTACGACTTATGTAACATTTACGATTCCCTATTAAATGTTTCTCTTAGTACGTTCACATTTCTTCAAACAGTTCAGTATCATTTCTTCAAAGAGTATCAGTTTTAATACATTTGCCCTCCCTTGTGCAATAAAACAGCTATGATTAAGCCTAGAAGGCAGTACAGGAGTACATTGCGAAAAGCGCAGGCATCACTCAGTTAGCTAATGTGCTAGATCTTGTGAATTTAGAGTTATTTGTTGCAAAAAACTTAAAAGGGTTGCTTTGTATTTTATTGCAGGAAACTTAAGTTACACTTTATTGAATTAAGCTGTAAATTTTTACGTGACAAGTAAAGATGCGTATTAAGAGAAGGCAGTGCCGAAACAATCCAGACGCATTTTGTTACATTTGTGGTGATTACATGATGGCAAAGTGCAGATTTAACGAGAGAGACTTTACAAAGAGAGCTTATGAAGCCTTCTTTGGCATGAAGTTAGGGAACCAAGACAAGCCTTGGGCACCTCACAAAGTGTGCAAACATTGTACTGAAACGCTGCGCTTTTGGACCCAAGGCAAAGTCAATTCGATGCGGTTTGGGGTTCCTATGGTATGGCGTGAACCTAAAAATCACCAAGACGATTGTTATTTTTGTATAGTGAACATGTCTGGATGGAATCAGCGAAAGAAGAAAGACTGGCATTACCCTGATATTGAGTCCGCTCGACGACCCATACCACATTGTGCTGAAGTACCAGTTCCTGCTTTCACTTTCTTGCCTGCACTCACTGCTGCAGATGAAATGCTGGAGGCAATGGATGATACTGATAGTGGAGACAGTAGCATCAGTAGCTCCTCCAGCATGGGTGTTGTAAAATCTTCGCCCAGTTTAAAGCCAAAACCGTTTAGTCAAGGACAACTGAATGATCTAATTCGTGATCTCGGCCTATCTAAGGAATCTTCTGAGATTTCGGCATCTCGTCTTGATAAACATGGCATACTAGGTTTGGAAACTAATATTACATTCTACCGTAACAGGGAATACATGTTGATCCGTTTTTTTACTATGGAAGATAACTTTGTTTATTGTAACGACATCCAAGGCCTTCTTTCAAAAATGGGTCTTCCAGAGTACAATCCAGATGATTGGAGATTGCTTATCGACAGCTCCAAACGTAGTTTGAAATGTGTGTTACTTCACAATGGTAACATGTTTGCATGTGTTCCGATCGGACATTCCGTGGTTCTTAAGAAACACTATCAAAATGTGAAAATGTGTTTGGAAAAACTGCGTTACAGTGAGCACAACTGGGCCCTTTGTGTAGACTTTAAAATGGTCAATTTTTTGCTAGGACAGCAAGGGGGATACACCAAACACCCTTGCTTTCTCTGTTACTGGGATAGTCGCGCTACTGATCAGCACTGGGTAAAAAAGGATTGGCCATCACAACAAGATCTTGCAGTCGGAGATAAAAATATCATCAATGAGCCACTTGTAAATCGTGATCGCATTATTTTGCCACCACTACACATACAGCTGGGTCTGATGAAACAATTCGTGAAGGCTCTTGATAAAGATGGTGATTGTTTTAATTACATCGCCCAAACCTTTACCGGCCTCAGCATAGAAAAGCTTAAAAGAGGTATCTTTGATGGACCCCAAATTCGAAAACTAATGCAAGATCAAACCTTCACTGCTCGTATGACAGTAGTCGAGAGGGCTGCCTGGTGCTCATATGTCTCAGTGATACGAGAGTTTCTAGGTAACACAAAATCTTCCAACTACCGGATCCTTGTGGATGTGATGCTTCAGAACTTTCAAGCTCTTGGCGCAAGGATGAGCATAAATTTCACCATCTATTCAGCCATCTAGACTATTTCCCAGGCAATCTTGGCGATGTTAGCGAGGAACGAGGGGAGAGGTTCCATCAAGACATTAGGACAATGGAAGAAAGATATCAAGGTCGTTGGGACGTTCACATGATGGCGGATTATTGTTGGAATTGATCCAGGATTGTACCGAACAAAGCCATAGTCGGAAATCGTACAAGCAAACTTTCCTTCAGATGAACAGTTAAAATGGAATTGGACTTGCAAGCCAATGTGACGTGCTTGTTTTGCAAATAATGGACCAATACAAGTATTTGTATTTTTAGTGATGTTGATTGCAGTATGTTTACTACATAGTATGCTTTTTTTATCCCGCAAATTAAGAGCTTCGCCAGCATTGGCTCAGTAGCCATTCTTTCCTGGCATATATCTATCAGTTACCCTAAACTAACATATTGTTCATTGACCAGCCTTATATAAATGTTCATTTAAAAGTAGTCACTAACGGTATAAACTAAACCTAAATATTAAAATATCTCAAAAACTAGAGCCAATCTGAAAAAAATAAGGTCGTTTTCAAACTCAGCGCCCCCAATATACCCTTAAACCGCTCTTACCTTATATGCCAAAATTTTTTTGTTGGCCAGTGTTATTATCATCATTATCATTATTATTTTCAAAACAATAAATTTTGGGTTAGTGCCCACTGTTCTTAAATTTTTACATTTTTTTAGTTTTGTTTGTTTTGAATTGTTCTTAAATTTTATTTGAGCATAAAGTGACTAAGTTACACCAATAAATTCATTTTGCTAAGCTTTCATGGCGTAAGTTAATTGTACGTTTTGGTGAGCGCATGAATGGCTTCATAGAGAGTGCGTTTTTCTGAAACAAGAAAATTTTAAAAACAACAATTTTGTCCATAGTCAAAACTAACAGGAACAAAATAATTATGTAAGTCATGGGTATGACTTCGATCGAAGTAAAAATAAGAACTGTAAAAAAAGATTGAACTCCAGTTTTCAAATGACTTTGTTCCACAAAACGTTTTTCTTTTCAAACTGTTTCTTTTTCTTACGGGTGACAGCACACTATCATTGTTTACAAATAGGGCAAGTTTTTTCAATAAAGTCAATTGGTTGGTAGTAAGCTTAAATGACGTGCTTTTTTGCAAGAACTTTGGATACAAAGAGTAAGTTTCGAATTTTTTATTTGAAAGGTCAATAAAAAGTCAGTTTTTACCGTTAGATCAATTTATTTTTTTTATAGATCAATAAAGTCAATTTTGTATAGTTATCATTATCACCATTTTTTAAATTTTCCTTTTACTAGAGGAGCTAAAGCCAGAATTTGGATAAAATCGTTCATTTCCGGAATAAAGTGCGAAATTTGGCACAGACCTTTCCCTGGGTGAGTACAACGATTTCCGAAGGGGAGCCAAAAAATCGGGCTTGGGCAACTCCTACAAACGGCCCCTAAAGTTATGCTCCAGCTCCATCTAGTGGTTAAAGGAAGTTTCTTTGTTGCAAACAAGCTTGCACAACTAACTGACTATTTTATGAGTTTATTTAATTGTTTTTGCGATCTAGAATATTTTGGCATGCCATGACGTCAAAGATGACGTAACTATGACGTCATTTTTGCCAAAAATGTGTGATTTCAAGCAAAATGTTGATCAGATTGGTAGAGTCTCTCATTGATATCAAACTCTGTTAATCGTTTCAATTATTTAATAAACATCTTGCGTAGCTTAATTTACGTCACTTTGCGACGTAATTATGACGCCATGGTTGCCAAAAATTTCAACAAAACGATAGCAATATAAATTGTTAATTGAAAATATTGGTTCAAAGACGACATTTTGCAATTAGATTATTAATTCAAGATACAATAGCTGCTTGTAACAAATGACGTCATTTTATGACGTTGATATGACTTCACGTTTTCCAAAATTTCCACAAAACAACAGCGATGAATTGTTTGTAAAAGCATTAGTTTTAATGACTCCGTTTTGTAATCAGCGTATTAATTCAAGATACAGTACAATAGTTGCTTGTAGCAGACGATATCATTTTGTGACGTCATTATGTTTGGAGATATCATTTTGCAGTGTTTTGTTTTCAAAGTTGACAAAAATAGAAGATGTGCTTTGTCTAGAAACAATGAGAGGACGCGGCATAATATATTATTAAACTGAAACAAAGCGAAAATTTTCACATTGTTGACTTGTTGTCTATGCCCCAAGATGCATTCAAGGTTGTTAGGCAGCTTGCGCCGTAGCAAGAGTGGTTTCAAGACAACAGTTTCAGATTGAAATTATAGAGTCAAAAGTTGAAAAACGATGTCATTTTCAAATCTGACGTCAAAAATGATAGCCATTTTGCTCGTTGTGCGTCATTCTTTTGACTGTTCTTTGGTGCAGACAGTGAGACTCCCTTAACAAAACTATGCTTGCACCCCTGGATAATAGAGCAAACAATGTCTTAAAATGTAATGTTGTTGTTACATCACAATCGCTGATTTTAGTTAAATTTGAACCTAGGTTTTTATGTTTCTGTATTTTACACGTCCATTATCCTCATTTGCATATATAGTACCTTTGTGTTGTGCGTCTTTCCTAAATTCGCTGAGTAGAAACTCTGCAAAGTTGCTTGAAATACGCACCGTCTTACCTTTGTTAATCACCTTTTTTATATCACTTTGTATTATAGCACTATAGGTAAGATCATTCTTATTTTTGGACAGTAGCGTCGTAAGGTATTTTATTTTATGCTGTTAAGTTCAGTGTTTTAGTTTTAAGTGTTTTCCACCGAGCCAGGTAATTTTAATAATTTTTTGCTGGACTGGTCTTATATATTTGTCTCTGTATAATACAAGTATATTTTGGAATCTCTTTCACTAGCCTCTTGAACGCAAGGAACAAACAGCGATATCAATCTCTAAGAGTTGTATATTACCGATGCTTACGCGGTAATGGATGTAAAGCAAGCAAAATTTGCTTCAAAATATGTCGATCATGGTTGCCCTCTTGATTGTTTTTACTAGCGTTTACTGCCCAGCATTGGTGCAGTTTCCCAAGCAAGCACGTACTTCAGCGTACAATTTTGTTCGTTTCACACTTCAAATATTCCTTGCACCCGCATTTAAATTGGAGATAACCAACTTTTGAAGCTACGGGCAAGTTAGTCCAAACAGGAGAATATCCCGCCTCTGTTGCTTGCCGGCCCCAAGCCTAAACTTGAAGATGGATTTTTAATCAAACACTGACTCCATTGAATGACTTGAAAAGCTGATCATTTAATGTGCTGTTTCAAAGTATCCAACGTTGGTGGTATATTTTCTACGTTCTTCCTCCTTTAGCAAACAGAATTCTTCTAGGAAGCTGTTGATGGAGGATAGTTGTACAAAAGTAGGCGTTATCTCTGGACTATTTTGTAAGGTTTCAAAAAACGACTTTTACTTTTTCCAAAAAATGAATATGGGGGTATCGCAAATGCTAAAGGCATGAAAAAATAATTATCCATTACATACAGGTGGTTCAAAAATTTTGCTGATTTCGTAGATTTCGTGGAAGTTTCGCTGATTCGTGGAAGGGAATAAATTCCTTTTCTCGTGGTCGTCTTCCTAAGAATTGAAAATCATTTTTGCGCTGCGATGTAAATAAAAAGCAAGACTTTTTTCTCGCAAGTTCTACGATTGCAAATATTCAGTTTAGCCGTGTTTTGGTTGCAACCTGCATCGATGATATGCTATGTAATCATAATATTGACTGATATGAATTAACACTATAAATCCTTGAGGAAGCCGATCAAGTATTATTTCTCCATGCTAAACATATTTCCAAAAGTTGCAATTTACTTCCAGTTAAAACGGTACACACAGAGTTGATTGTCATTACTGTACACTTTTCAACCACTTCCTAAACTAAATCGACTTTGGATTGAATTTAAAACTGGAAAAACGAGGGAATTTATTCTCATCCACGAAATCAACAAAACTTTTGGACCACCTGTATGTAATGGATAATTATTTGTTCATGTCTTTAGCGGTTACGATACCCCCACATTCATCTTGTGGAAAAAATAAAAGTTGTTTTTTGAAACCTTACAAAATAGTCCAGAGATAACGCCTACTTTTGTACAACTATCTCCCATCAACAGCTTCCTAGAAGAATTCTGTTTGCTTAGGAAGGAAAAACCGTAGATGTACCACAATTATTGGATGCTTTAAAGCAGCACATTAAACGATCAGCTTTTCAAGCCATTCAATGGAGTCAGTGTTTGTTTAAAATCGATCTTCAAGCTTAGGCTTGGGGCTGGCAAGCAACTAAGGCGGGATATTCTCCTGTTTGGACGCTGCCTAACAACCTTGAATGCACCTTGGGGCATAGACAACAAGTCAACAATGTGAAAATTTTCGCTTTGTTTCAGTTTAATAATATATTATGCCGCGTCCTCTCATTGTTTCTAGACAAAGCACATCTTCTATTTTTGTCAACTTTGAAAACAAAACACTGCAAAATGATATCTCCAAACATAATGACGTCACAAAATGATATCGTCTGCTACAAGCAACTATTGTACTGTATCTTGAATTAATACGCTGATTACAAAACGGAGTCATTAAAACTAATGCTTTTACAAACAATTCATCGCTGTTGTTTTGTGGAAATTTTGGAAAACGTGAAGTCATATCAACGTCATAAAATGACGTCATTTGTTACAAGCAGCTATTGTATCTTGAATTAATAATCTAATTGCAAAATGTCGTCTTTGAACCAATATTTTCAATTAACAATTTATATTGCTATCGTTTTGTTGAAATTTTTGGCAACCATGGCGTCATAATTACGTCGCAAAGTGACGTAAATTAAGCTACGCAAGATGTTTATTAAATAATTGAAACGATTAACAGAGTTTGATATCAATGAGAGACTCTACCAATCTGATCAACATTTTGCTTGAAATCACACATTTTTGGCAAAAATGACGTCATAGTTACGTCATCTTTGACGTCATGGCATGCCAAAATATTCTAGATCGCAAAAACAATTAAATAAACTCATAAAATAGTCAGTTAGTTGTGCAAGCTTGTTTGCAACAAAGAAACTTCCTTTAACCACTAGATGGAGCTGGAGCATAACTTTAGGGGCCGTTTGTAGGAGTTGCCCAAGCCCGATTTTTTGGCTCCCCTTCGGAAATCGTTGTACTCACCCAGGGAAAGGTCTGTGCCAAATTTCGCACTTTATTCCGGAAGTGAACGATTTTCGACTTAGCTCCTCTACTATTTAGTATTGGTGCGAAAAAGTGACAATTTAAAAGTTTATTTACACGTTCTTTACTTTGTTTTGCAAAATCAACTACTTGTTACACGGTAGTAGTGCAGATCACTATATCTGTCACAATCAAAGGATTGTGATGCAATTGTTAAAATTGGATAATAAAACATGCTAATATGTTGCAATTGAATAGTTGCTTGTAACTTGTACGTCTTGTGGCTAGTTTAGCAGGAACAATATTGTTAATATTTTTTCAAAAAATGAATGTAAGGTAGCGCAGACAGGCATCTAGGTTGTTAGCTCAGAAACAAAGAGGTATCTGCGTAGTTAGTTTGGACTGACATTTTATTATTTAGTCTGCTATATAGTAAATAAAAATAAAGAAGTGAATTATAGTTTATTTAAGCAAGTGCAGTCTGCAAGCTAACTAAGGCTATACGTTTGCATAAGGTCTCACTTACAAAAACTTCGAGGGCAATTAAATGCCGGTACTGCCAAATTTTGTTAGGTTTGGCTCTCACAGCGCAAAATGCAGGAGGCACCTTTATTCCAAATTGATGTAGTTTACTTATCAAACCGAACTACGCGTAAATAAACAAGCGTTTTTTTGTCTTTGATTTTTTAGGAAGAGGAAAGCAGCTCCGTTTCAGGTTTTTGTGCAAATCTAGCCAAACAGGCGATAGTTTACGGTGAATTCAACTGTCAAACCGGTGAAGTAACACATTAAAAAAATTTGTCTGCCAATACTTCAAGTAGTGCTCAATAATATGTTAGAGCTGATTTAAAATTGAATCCGGTAGATGCCCCTGATGATCGGTGAAACAAACTGTTCTGCAAGTTTTTTATTGAAGTTTTTTTACCTAGGTATTTCGATTTCAATTAATAGAGTATTTAAATTTGTCTTTAGATCGTGATTTAGATTCTTAAATAATGCCGAAAGTTAAAACTACCTATGCGTATAAAATTCAATTTATAGTTTAAAAATTCCCTGACGAATTTATGCAAAGTATTAGCAATAAATTATACTGCAATTTGCAATTTGTGCAACTGTGCGGTTTCTTGCAACAAACGCTTTCTTGTTGATTCTCATCGAAATACGTCGAATCATCAAAAAGCGTTAGGCAGCAGATCTGAAGATTTTATTCTCCTGACTTTGCAAACGTTTTTAACGAGCAGCGACACCGATTTTATTGAAAAGGTAACCAAGACATTTTTGTGTGCTAATATTCCTTTGTACAAGCTTAACAATACGCATATTAGAAACCTCTTTCGTGACAGTGGTCACAAATTGCCATCTGAAAGTAATTGTAGACAAACAGCAATGCAATTAAGCGAAGATGAATTAAAGCGAATGCGATTTTGCTGTTCATGATAAACACATTTTTCTTATTGTTGATGAGAGCACTGAGTCTGGCACGCAATACTTGAATATTCTAGTGGGTAGACTTGAAACACCACACGTCAGTTACTTGTATGACTATCAACCTCTAAAATGTGCTCCTAACAGCAACATCATTGCTCAAGCAGTTGACGATGCTGTTGGAAATTTTGGAATCAACAGACGCTTCTTCTGCCTGTTACTGCCTGATGCCGCAAAATATATGATTGCTGCTGGTATAACACTAAAATCTCTGTATCCCAAGTTGTTTCACGTGACGTGCGTAGCACATTTATTGTACAATTGTGCGATAAAAATCAAATCTCACTTTGAAGATGTGGATCAGCTAATTGGAAAAATTAAAGCAATAACAATTAAAAATAAAGCCAGACAGGCAAAATTCTCTGCTATTGGTTACCCACCTCAGCCTGTTCCTACAAGATGGGGAAGCTGGTTAAATGCTGCCTTGTATTACGCAAAAATTTTGCGTGAAGTGAAAGCAATTGTGAAAAGTTTTGTAGGTTCTGGAATTTTAGTAACTCAAGCACAGATTAGGTTGCAAAAAGAGGTTCAGCTGGTCAACTGCTCAAAATCAAAGACCAATACGAATGCCTAGTTAAGCTTATAGAAAAGATGAAAAGTGCGCAGTATACTATTAAAGAAGCAGTGCAAGCAATGGAAGAATTTGACTTTAGTGAAGACATTTGTAACATCAACCAATACGCTAAAAAAAGGTTGCAAAACAATGACATTTCGGAAATAATGAATAAGGAAAGGCAAAATATTTCTCTTGCTGTGTATCACATGCTTCAAAACTCTCAGCCTACATTTGCTCTGAAAAAGAAGCTTTTCCATGTTGAAAAAACTGTTGTCCAAGGACAGAAATTTTAAGGCCAAAAATGAGCGACATTACAAGATTTTACACTTTAATGCGTCCACATGGTGATTATTAGCTTGCTGGTTAATTATGTCCCAAGAGTTGACTTGTTTTGCGATAGCAATAGCCTTATGTAGCAAGTTGCGTTAAGATATTGTGAGTGTTTTCGTTTGCTAAATATTTACTTTAATATAAAATCTCAAAAAACTGTTGTTTATTCAGTCTAAATTTTTTAGGTCAATAAAGTCAATTTTTTTGAATTTTTAGGTCAATTTTTTTGGTTTTAGGTCAATAAAAACTTGCCCTATTTATGTAGTAGATGCATTGTACATAAACCAGGTAATTATCTGCTCGTTCACCGATCGTATTCTTCCAGTCCGTTTGGCGGTCGGTGTTTGGTTCAGTGGTTAAAGGTGTGGTCCATGGCTTGTTCTTCGGTACCACAGGTGCATGCTGCGGAATTGCGTAAACCCCACAGAGACATGAGCACATTGCATTTACCCATAGGTGGGCAAGTTAATGCAAAACGTTTGCATCGTTAACCACTAGTCCGTTAACAAACTTCACACCTCCGTTAACGTTAATTTGTTTTTTTCTGATTTAATTAACGGAAGTTAATAAAGTCCATAATTCGTTAATTTTTTGCATGGAATTTATATTTCTTTTTATTCATTTGCTTCTTGAACACTTATTGGCGCTGTTGAGCTGATTGTAAGAAAGCATTTATTGCTACGTATGGTGGTCTTTTTGTGCTTTGGAAGTTACATTTTACAGTCTAATTCAATTTCAAGATAAAAATAGGTTCTAATGCACTAACAAAGCTGCGATTGGAAAATCTTGGAAAATTGCGAACAGCGATAATTAATAGACCTAGAAGGCTGCAGCTTAATATTTGCCACAAAAAAGAGCTTCTTTCTGCACTTTCTGCTATGAAACTCGTGCTAATACGCAACAAGTGTTACCAGTGCATACTGGTTTGTACCGGTACGATAAATGAAGGGTGCAAGATATTAACAAAAAATCCTTAAAGGAAGTTAATAGAACGTAACGGAAGTTAATTTAGTCCGTTAACATGAAAAAACTTTTTAACAGATTAACGAGTCAATGAAAAAGTTAGCTTAGTTAATAACAGATTAACGATGATTGACAGACTTGTGCCCACCTACGCATTTATCTATACCAGTGTGTGGACGATTTAAAATGACCCATATCTTTCTTGGCTAGTCAAATTCAGCAGGGGGAATGGTAAAAGGGGTAACACCAAATTGTAGGGGGTGGGGACTTGTTTTTCACCCCTCATTTGTCCACATATTTGTGACATTGTAGGAGCTTCTTGATGAACTCGACAATTGGAAGCAAGATATCTATGGGGAGTAATTGAAGTTATTGTGTGGTTGTAGAGAAGTTTTAACTTATTCAAGCTTGCTTTTTGAACTAGGCCATTCAAACTGTCAAAAAAATTTTTGCTTTTCAAACTGCTACAAAAAGTTGGTTCTGATGTTTATTGCATGTTTTTAAATTGCTGATTTATAGTCGTTAAAAGGTGTTTAAAATAGATCCAGAGCAGTTAAGTATTTAATCTATTCAGCAAAAAAAATTTTTATCAAATTTATTACGTTATTTGGTTCTAAAGGCTGCATGCTTGGTGAGATTATTCTTGTAGCACTGTCATAAAAAAAATTTTTTTGACGTAGGTTTTACTTCACTGTGAATTGGCACACTTTGGCAAATCATAAATTGTCTCTAAAAATGCTTTAAATCTTCTGATCTGCGGAAATTCTAGATCGAAAATCAAAGAAAAGGTTGCTAGACTGGTTTGATAGAACATACCTCTTCAACCAGTTAGGTTTTTGAGAATTTTCTATTATTTTTTATGGTTTGAAAAATTAAGAAAATTTTGGATGGGCACATAGTCTGAAGGTGAACACGCTGGGATGAAAAATTGCAACTACTTATTCTTCACTTTAAAGTGTCTGAAAAAGTTCAAATTATCATCTTCTTTCTCTTTTGCTTGTTATCAATGGTTACCAATCTATTAAACTCACTAAAAAAAAAACGAGCTATGAGCAACAAAAAGTTAAGAGAGCCATATTTTGTTAAGAAAAATGCAAAAAAAAATATGTTTCATGCCTTTTAAACCCCTATTGCTTTTTACCTCTTAAACAAGATAAATTTAAGTGCTACAATTTTTCAACTGACTAGATTAAACTGTGTGGCTTTAATCACTAGTCTCTTTGTTAGTTGCGCGGCTGCAAGAGATTATCGAGGTAGGCGGTATCGGAGGTAGGCAGTATTGGAGGTAGACAGTAATTTTTGAATAGCGGTAGCGCCACTATTTTTGTAGGCTAGTCGCAGATGGCGGTATCGTCACAACTGCTTAGGGCATAAAGTAGTATAGCGGCCTTACTTTTAAAAAGCTTCAGCTACAATTTTGACAAGCTTAAAAAAATTGAAAGCAGTGTTATATCTCAGTTGAGGGCGAGCTTATTAAACGCAAAACTAATATATTAAGAAACTTGGCTTAAAGAGAAATCAACTCTGCACTCTTCAAATATATTGATTATAATCAGCCTTCAACATCGCTTTGCAGTTTACACCAGAAAAAAACATTTTTGTAAATGATCTTTTTGGTCAAAATAGTTGCTGTTTATATCAGTGCCATTACGGAATGAAAAAAAGATTTTAACAATTTTGAGAATACAAACCAGAAGAAGCGGAGCGTAGATCTTAACCAAAACTACAAGTCATAAGTCAATCACTAATTTGCTCTATCACACGTCCAAAACAAAACACATGAAGTATATCACTACGTAAATCACTAGTCAGCGCAGTCACGAAATTGCGTCAAAGCAGAACGTAAGAGGCAAACGATTACTTAACTCAGTTTTAAGCTAAACAGAATTTGGCAACGTAACAAACAGAGACAATGATATAACAAAAACGTTTATTTGGGATAGATGTTATGAATCCCAAACGGGCTTAATAAGCCACATGGCTTCAAATAGCTAAGACTTCTTGAAAAAAAAATATGTACTTTAATTTGACAAGACGCTTTTTGATGATGATAATACTGAATTATCTGAAAATAGCTGGAGATCTATTCAGAAGTTACAAAAAGTAGAGGGTGGGGCCTCTACTTTCGTACTTTTATCGGCAAATAGCGCGCTACTCTTGAAGAGCAGCAGCGAATAATAGCGCATGCCCGCTTCTAAAGCTACTTGTGTTTGTGATATTATAATACTGAAATACTCAATTTGATTACATAAAAAAAACAGAAAAAAAACATCGAAAATTACTCTTAGTAACTTCAATTTTTTCAATTCTATTGTCGCCAATAGACTGGTTATTGAAAACCAAAAAAGAATCTGTGGCAGTCACCAATAGAGCTTTCGGATAATTTTTAGACGTTCTAGCAACTTTGGAAAACTTACTAAAAAATTCTACTGTAACTCCATCCTATTAAAGTTTGATTAACTAAAGCAATTAAATAATTGAAAATCTTGAAAAACATCAATGTTTTCATTAATTCGAACACTACTGAACAATATTTCAAAGTCATGTTGTTACGCTATCACGTTGCACAACAGCACAAGTAAGCGTACAATATAAAAAAGCAAAAACTTGATAATAAATGAAACGACAAAAAAACAACGCAAGTCAAAATTTTTTACAAAGTTCTTAAGCTTTTAATGCGTTTTTTTTTGTGTGCTTTTTGCAATAATTATTGATGGCTGTGCAGTGCACAATATTGTAATAGTAGATGAGTAAACAATGTACAGTCACTAAATTCTTCAGATAAGCAAGACTGCTATACAATAGAGAACTATTATTGAAGCTAGTCTAAAAACATGTCTTGTTTGATTATATTAGCTGACATGTAATAAACTTCGATTGATGGCTTGATATTCTACCACTAATATACGTAGCTGTATTACTGTAGCTATATACTGATTGCCATATAAATCAGTCATTGTCATCAGATACTGCATAATAAGCGACCAGTGGTGATTGCTGCGGAAAACATTATTTTACAGAATTCAGTTCCCGGTCGAATCGAACTAAAAACTATGAAACTCGGTATTCACAGCTTTCCTGCGTGACGCTTAGTATTAAAAGGGGCAGCGTTAAGTGTAAAATCTCTACCAATAAGTGTGGTGGAAAGTGGCAGTTTGGCTCAAAATTTCAAGGATTAATATTTTTGTTGGCTTCTGGCTAACGCAAATTGGTAACAAACAATAGTGAATTACAGAATAATTGCAACAACTAGACTGCTATCAGAGCTACAGATTTTTATACAAAAAACTATTTAGTTCATAAATTGGAGAGCCAAACGGTCGTTAAATGCAAACAGACTGGGTGGGAAAGTTTTTTTTATAAGTTTTTGAAAAACGAAGCTAACTACTTTGGGATGCCACGTGATTGGTCGCTGATCATGCCACTTACTGAACTGAAATGCTTTTGTCTTTCATAACTAACTTCAACAAACTACATTCAGCTGATGCAGTTTTCCTTATGAATGCTGTTTATGTTGATTATAAAAATGAAAAGCATTGCCCTGCATTAAAAGTTGCGAAAATATTAAAATAATTAAGCATGATTCATGTCAATCTTCATGGCCAAGTTTCTGCAAACATTCTACAATTTTCTGACCAACTAAAACGATTTTGCCGCAAATTACTTTATTATTTTGTGTTGGTAGTTGCTCATAAATATGAAACGATTTCTGAAGATATTTCACTGCTTTTCCAAATTCATGCATGTCAAACAAACATGATCCAATGCGGGAGAAAAGATGAGAAACGCGGCTATCTTTTATCTGATTAAGAGAAGTGTTTTGTGTAATTGCAAGTGATTGTTCAAAAGATTTCAACGCATCATTGTATTGATGGAGCTGCATAAAACATTCGCCAATTTTGCGATATCTTTTTGCAATTTTCCAGTCTCTTTCTTTGTCTGGTGAAAACGTTTCCAAAATTACCAGCGATTTTTGATACTTCGAAATCGCTTCTTCATATTTTTTCTTACCGTACAGACAATTACTGATGTTTTTGATTGTGAAAGCAACTAGCTTATCTTGATTCTTATTTGGTGATGTTTTTTCAAAAATTTCAAGGGCTTGTCTGTGATTATTTAGAGCATCGTCGAATTGACCCAAATCTTTTTGACAATTGCCATAGTAAGTAATCGTTCTAGCGATTTGGCGATCCTCTCTTACTTTGCATTTTTGCCAAACACTGAGAGATTTGTTCAAATAAATCATTGCTTCATTTATTCGACGCAACTTTGAAAGATGAAAGCCTACATTTTGAAAACCTTGTGCAATATCTCTATCTGTGTCCGGATTAAGCGAAATGTTTTGATAAATCTTGAGCGATTGTTCTGCGGTTGAGAAAGCTCTTTCGTATTCTCGCATTCTCGACAAACAACGACTTATGGTATAATGGATTCGAGCAATATCAGCATCTTCGCCTTCATTGAGTTTGGTCTTAAAATGGGCCAATATATGATCATAGAATTCCAAAGCATCATCATAGACTTGTGTTGTATACAAGTATTCAGCCAGAAATTCCACCGATTCCAAATCAATACTTTTGCTCACGTTTGAGATGTCATATGACCAGTTTGAATTCTTTAGTTGCTCAATGCAAGTGTCAAAGTTAAATTCATGCAAATTCCAAGCAATTTTGAGTTGATCATTTCTGGCAGGTAATTTAAAATTACCAAGAATATTAAAAGCAAAACCGATTGTGATGTTGATTAGTTGTGGATCAGAATAAAAGTGAAGCTTGGTAAAGTTGAGTTGCTTTGCTATTTCACATTGCAAGCAATAAGTGATTTGAAAGTAGCTGATAATACATGGAAAACCAACAATGTTCAAAAATTTCTCAATTCCGTCTTCCTTAAATTCAATTGCATCATTGCTTTGAGAATCTTTTTCCGAGTAAATTCTCAGCCTCATTTCACAAGCAATAGCGATTGCATATGACAGGTAGTGAGCAGTGTTTTCAGTTAATAGTTTCTTTTTGGCCATTTCGCCGATAATATCAAAACACGAGTTTGATAAAATGCCGTGTATTCTACCTAATGCTGCTATGAAAATCGTAGAACTTCGATAAACAAAATGCTTGATGCTTATTGCTTCATCAAGTTTTAATTTGGCAAGACGAAACCTGGTTGAAAAGTTGTTCAAGTCTTTCTGAAGTTGTGTCTTAACCGATTCAAATAAATCTTGTTTGGGTTGATTATTTAGGTAATTGTTGGCGCCAACTTCAAACTGTTCAAATAATTTTTCACTACCATACTCGTACACAAAACAAGTTTTTGTGAGAATGTCAGCTAATAAATAGCCATGTTTTAAGTCTGCCTCAGAGCTGAGATAATCCAACATTTCAGTAACTGGTTTAATAAGTTCGGTGTTAAACGGTTTCCTTGAAGTGTGCTCACTTCTTCCTAAAGGCACTTTACATGCATAAGGCATCATCGAGTCAAATGCGATACCTCGTGGTGTATTGCTGTCATTAAACCAATCACCAAGTGAGGAGGAAGGATCGGGATCATTAAGTGTTTTAATGTTGAGGCTTCGAATTATCGTTTCTTGCATATTCAAAATAATGGTGTGAAAAATAACGGAATACCACCGAAAATACTCTAAATGATATTCATAATTTTGATTATCACTCAAGATTATGATGTGCTCAAAATCTGAATATGGAGTAATTTCGTTGCGAGCTAAAGATCCCATTCCAACAACTGCATATGAGCATGGAGGCTTTCCCATCAAATTTTCACAAAATTGACTAATATCTGCCATGATTTCTTTATATTTCTTTGTAATTGTGTTGTTTATTTGCTTTATGGCTAATATCTTTTTATTCTCCAGCACACGCAGGTTTTCAGAATTAGCTGATATTTTCTCTGCATCTGGACTACTTAAAAAATCTTTTACTGTTTTTCTTAGCTCATTAGATAAAGTTTTAAATTCTTTTGTTTTCTTAACCAAATCTTCGGTTTGAAATTGCGCATTGGCTTGTCGCAAAATATGACAGCAAACTTCATCAATATTTCGTTGAACATCAACAAGGTCAGGATTTCTTATAATGGCAGCATTTAACAAACCGACACATCTAATTAACGAAAGTTTGTCTGGACTTCTTTGTCTATAAATCAAACCAATTTTGTACAAAATTTCAGCTGCTTTTTTTTTGTTTGTTTCTTTTCCTGCTTCATCGCAATAATTAGTCTTTAATTGCCGGGCTAACTGCAGTTCACGTTCAAAATTTTTCTCTTCGAGTGACTGTTGCATCGTTACACTTTATGCGATACAAAAATTTTTCTTATAAAAAATGATCTTGTAAATGCAACAAAGCCTATTACTGAAATATCTTTGGACTTCATTAAGAAACAGATAATTTTCCAGCGTTTTTATGCAATGTAATAAAAAATCAAATTAACATTTTGATTATGCAAAATAGGGCGTTAGTCTCGTAGCGCAAAACTCCGGGGAAGATGCTACTTTCCTAAATTAAGTGCAGGGGGGGCAATGATGTTTTTGTCCCCCAAACGTTTGGCTTGGCAAAGTTTTTAAAAAAGTAACTATAATGTACAGTTTAAATTTAGTACCTTTTTCAGGAGTAAAAATTGGTTTAAAATTACAGAGTTTAGAATGACAATCCAGTTTCCAAGTATTTATTTTTTGCTCTAAATTTCAGCAAATGTTTTGAAAAATAGCCCTCATTAATTTTATCCTTGTAAACAAACATTTATTTATTGCTTTGCATAGATTGAAGACATGGCAAAACACAAAGTTTGCAAGAGCGACTGAATTTTTTCGCTGTAATCTGTATGTCATACAAATGATGTGCAGTGCACCACATCGTATGCAAAAGCATGTTGAATAAAGTAGACCCGTTCAGTAGCAAAACCCGTGATGTCAAAAAAATTCTTAGAAACTGTTTTGGACACATTTGAATTGTTCAAAATAATCGTAAACGCTTATATCGTTGTTTTGTATTACTCTTTGTGAGTTTTTTTCAACACTGCAGTTTGCTTCTGACAATGTTCTGTTTATGTGATGACATCGTTTTCTGCTTTGCTTGCACGATTGTATGATGTAAAGATTGCAACTTGCAGGTAGTTTGGTATACTGTGGTGTACAGTTGTACCACAAATCAGAAACAAAATTTGCTTTTTTTATTTTTTTATTTCGAAAGCCATAAAGCAACATAATAACAAAGGGAAAGCAGAACGGGTATACTGGAGGCCTTAATATTCTAGAGTGAAGCTACTGTATTGAATTTTACACCAAAGGCTCAAATGAGTTTCTTTGATTTGATTATTTAGCTTGTTAGAATTACTTACCGGTAACCAGCAGCGTATTTACGGGGAATGTTGTACAATGAACCTCCTTAAGTCTATGTCACAAAGAAAACAATGATAAACAAGAATTCAAAAACCAACGTAATTAAAATAGATAAAAAAAGCATTTACGTGGAAAAAGCTTTTGACCCATTAGCATCTGCATTTTAATCAGAGTTGTGGTTAGGGTGGGGCAGTTTTTAAAATTTTCTAATGCATAACAACGTTTTTTATGCCTCAACATTTCTCCAACTTAAATTCATAAATAAACTTTAAGTAACAAAGCCAGTTAGATTTTATTCCAGAATTCCTTAAGAGAATTGGGGCTGTACCATGTATTTTTTAGAATCTAGAGTATTTAAGTTATAAAACCTAAAAGTAGTAGTAGTAAATAGTAGTAAATAATTTATTTCACGAGCAGCGCAAAAGCATAAAATATATCAAAGTAAACAAACAATAAAATAAGCAGCGCATACTCATCAGGAGGCTAACAGTGACCGAAGTCTTCGAGCAGTAGACCCCCTAAGAGATAATATAGAAAAAAAAGCATAATATGCATGGTAAAACAAACAAGAACCTCACGAAGTCGGCATTGAACAAATGAGCCGCCTTGCCCTCAAATACGCTGTAGTTTAAAGTTACGCAGATGAGCAACAAAACACTAATGAACCGTCTTACATACAGTAAAACTTAATATTGTTGAAGCATGAAATTTTGAAGTTGTTTTTTGAATTGAGAAAAAGACATATTTTTTAAGTTCAGTGGTAAGTTATTCCTTATCCACTGGTAATTAAAGGATTGCTGTAATCTTGCAGTTTTAAAGGGAAAATTTTTGTAGTTCTTAAGGGTAACACTTCTGGTAGTATAGGAATGGGTGTGAAAAGATTGTAGGAACATATGTTTAAAAGGCTTTGGGAGATCATTTTTGGTGTATTGGAACATTAATTTGGCATTTTCAAATCTGTAGAGGTCATCTAGCTTTAAGATGCCGCACTTAAAGTAGTTGGGTGAAATTTTTTGCATTTTTATAACATTGCTATGGCTCTAATTGCACAATTTTGTAGTGTTCTTAATATATTCTTGTAAGTTGAGCACGTAGAACCCCACATAGTAATGGCATAAAGTACATGAGGTTGGATTAGAACATAATAAAGTAGAAGCAACGCATCCGGTGGAAGGAGTTTTTTTAGTTTCCATAATACTCCCATTCCACTTGCAATTTTCTTCTCTAAGTTTTTGATATGATTTATAAAATTTAGTTGATTATCTTCAGTAATTACTAAATATTTGAGAGATAAAACCACTTTTAATAATTTACACTTATCATTGGGTTAACAATAATATTACGAGAGTGAGTGTAAGGAAAAATAAGAACGTAAGCTGTTTCCTTAAAATCTAAAGTTAATTCATTTGAATCAAGACAAACTTTAAGATCAGATCTGTTTTTACAAACTTTTCCTTCAAGTTCACTTAAACACTGATCGTGAACAATCATACATGTGTCGTCCGCATAAAGACTTGGAGTACATTCAAGACAGTTTGGAAGATCATTGACGTAAATAAGATATAACAACGGTCCTAAAATGGATCCCTGAGACACCCCGATGTTTATCAGTTGTAAAGAAGATCTTACTCCATTTAAATAAACATATTGTTTTTTATTCAAAAATAGTTGGAAATTAGTTCATTTACAATACCACGGATACCCTGATAATCTAGTTTCTTTAGTAAGTTTTTGTGACAAACGGTATCAAATGCTTTCCTCAGGTCGACCATTATTAAGCTAGAGAAAAGTTTTTCGTTCATTGCATCATAACAACTAGTAGCTGTATGCAGTATAGCATGAACTATCGATTGTTTTTGCCGAAATCCATATTGGTGGGGTTGAATGATATCATTTTTTTCAAAAAGAGTTCAATCTTTTCAATAGTAATTTTTCGAAGACTTTTGATAAACATGGTAGTACAGATATGGGACGGTAATTGTTCACGTCAGTTTTGACACCCGCTTTATAAATAGAAATCACTTTGGCGATTTTTATTTTATCAGGAAAAATGCCTAATTGATAGGAATGATAACAAATAATAGTTAGATAAAGAACAAGTACAGGGGCCGAAATCTTTAGAAAAAAAAGAGGGTAAATCTTGATCCTGGTTTACTTTTGTTTTTAGTGTGAATATTGTGTTATAAATTTCATTAGCGGTTGGAGGATCTAACATCATGGAAGGTGAGGTCTGGTTAAATAGATATCTCAGATAATTTTGGGGGTTGGAGTTGATTTGATTGGCTAAAACAGTACCAATAGTTAAAAAATGTGAATTGAAAATTTCGGGGATTGCGTTTGTTTCTTCAATTTGTGTTCCTTTGTATATGAGTTTGGGTATTTTGTGTGTGACTTGTTTTTTCCCATCGGGGAAAAGTGTGCGAAGAGCGTTCCACATCTTTTTTGGGTTATTCTTATTAGTTTCAACTTCATTGTGATAATACATTTTTTTCGAAAGCTGTTTTACTTTTTTCAACGTATTAGAAAACATTTTAAACTGATCTTTTACCAAGGAGTTACCATTTAAGAATTGAGTTTTGTATAGCCATTGTTTACGGCGAATAGAAATAAGTAAACCTTTGGTCAACCACGGCTTAGCTTGCTTTCGCTTTTGTGACCGACTAGCAATCATAATAGGAGCATGTTTTGTTATCACACTGCGTACTACTGAGAGAAATTTGGTAAAAGAGGAATTTAGATCCATTTCAATGTTTGAGAAAATATTCACAAAATGCATATTCAAAGAATCTTGTAAATCCACACAAAATTTTTTTATCAAAATTCTTAAGGTCAAAATATTTCTGTGTTTCTTTTTTTGGCTGTTGTTGGTCTAGAATGGATATAGAGCAGAAAACTGCATGGTGATCAGAGATTTTGCATTGCAAAACCGCTGGGGTTACCTCATAACAAGCTTCGTTTGATATAATGTGATCTATTGTGGTCGCAGAAGTTGAGGTTACGCGAGTAGGTTCTGTGATTAACGAAAGGCAAACGTTGCTTTTAACCATGTTTAGATATTTCAAGCCAATATTATTGACACTTCCAAAAGTGTTAAGATTTAAATCATCTAGTATGTAGCAATGTTTGTTATGAAGTGTCAGTTCTTGAAGATTATCATTAAGCGCTGACAAGAATTATTCTACATTCGAATTATTCGGGTGTCTATGTATAACTCCGATTATGCGTTTAACTTTATTAACTGTTAGTTCAATCCAGAGATCCTCACAACCTTAAATATTAAAGTTGTATTTATGTATAATTTCAAATGAATAGATGCTTGAAAGATACATTCCGACTCTACCTACTATCGTCGGAGAAGGTTTGTGTATAAATTTGTACCCATGCATGTTTAAATTTTGTGAGAGTTCATGTTTAAGTCTAACTTCGCTTAAACAAATTACATTAGGGAAAAATGGGAGAGTAAGCAATAATTCATTTTCTTCATGGTGGTGTTTATTTAGAGAGGTTATATTGAGATGCATAAAAATTAAAGAATTATTAGAGCAAAAACTACGAGGCAATACATTGCAATCGAGTAAGCGACAGGGGGCAAAATTCGAATACATTACATCAGTTGTTTTATCAAGTAATCTCTCAGCATTATTGTTGCTTTCAAAAATGTTAGTAAACCGAGTAAGATTATTCAAGGCAAGGCAGCATTTGAAACTGCTGTCAAAGAAATGGTTCAAAATTAAAATAAGTTGCAAGCGACAAAGGTTACTGAAGCAGGTGCAATTAGTGCCCAGTTGAAAAATGTAAGTTGCATACAACCTGAATTGCGCCTTAAAGCTCTCCTAGCTTTAGACGTACTATGTTCAAGTCCGACCAAACTCCACTGGAACGTAATTGTGCTACTGTGTGGTACATACACTATAGGATGGCATTTATCACATTTGTAAGTAGAGAAAAATAAATGAATAAATAAAAGAGCAAATTCAACCGGCGATTTTCAATTCATCACAACACCTATCAAAGATTCCGGCAGTCTATCTATAGAACAGTCAATTTTTAGAAGAATAGTCCCCTGGTGGAGGAATCTTTCTTTGATTGACGTAGAGAGCATATTCGCCATTTTTAGCCCACCATGATGTTTTCTGCTGATTTTTTTTGCTTGAATAAAATGAGGCATTAAGATTTTTTTTTTGTTCCAAAAACTTTTTTGATGTGTGGTCTGTGACGAATAGCAACGGTTTACCTTCAAGCTTTTTTGCTCTATTGTGTGTTTTAAGCTGTTTCAAGTTTCCAAAAATGTTATGTTTAGTCGTCGCATTTGGCAATTTAACTATTATTGGTCTAATTACCTTTTTTCCGTCCTTATAGTCACTGGTCTTTGAAGTAGTCGATGTATTTCTTCTATTTCCATATCGTCTGGGTCCATTTTAAGGGCATCATATAAAAATGGATCAAATTTTTCTGCCGTCTTCTGTCTCGTTTCCCATGCACATTCTTGATCTTCTTCGATGCCGTGAACTGAAATATTCATTCTTTTCTGATAGCTTTTTTGCATTATGGCGACTTTCTCAAAGTCTGCTTTGAATTTTTCCGATTCAAGAAACCTTTGATTTACAGTCTCAAATTTCTCTTCGGTATTCCTTTCTAGTTCAAAATATTTTTTTCAAGTTTAGCTTCAAAGTTATCCAGATGTTCGTTAAGTTTTGAAAAGTTATTGGTTATTTCAGTCATAAAACTATCAAGTTTTTCTTCAGTTGAGAACGCCATTGCTGCGCTGTAATTTGTGCACTTATTGCGAAACTGCTGCAGCTTCCTAGAAGTCACGCGACTTTGCTGAAAAACACGTCTGTCTTTGACTGCAAACTCTGCGAATGTTGAAAAAGTTTTTTAACTGCTAACGTGAAAAAGTTTTTTAACTTCTAACGTTTTAGAGGGCATTGAGTTACGACGACATATCGGTCCTAATAAAAAGTGGTCTTCCAAGTTTAATCTATTTTACAAGGAAAAAGAAGGGATAAAGGTCAACTTTTTTTTTTCTGAACAATCTCGCCAGAAAAACTTTTTTTTCTTCAAACCAGCTTCACTTTGAGTCAAATTTAGTCAAAAAATAACTTTTAAACCTTGAAGTTGCTCAGGCAAGGGTAGATTTCCCAATTTTGAGGTTTGATAAGAAAGTCACTTTCCAAATATCTGAGCATTTTTTGGCCAATATTTTAACATTTGTGCTACATAACTACTTTGACTTACGCATTTTACGATTTAATATTAAAAAACATGCATTGTATAAAGTTTGAACCGCCTATGACGTCATTTTTTGAAATTCTGGCTGAAACAAAAATCAAGTTTTCGAAAAATTTCTGGTGAGGTGCATCAACCTGCGTGTCAATTTTGGTGTTTTCATGATTTTTGATTTAGGAGTCAGATGTGGGGAGACGTTTTTACTGCACCATGTACAGTACAAGACTTTGGTCAAACAATCCGTTTATAATAGGGTTAATGGAGAAACGTTTCGAGCAGTTATATATGAAACATATACTGGTACAGCATACTAGATGTTTTCAGCAAATCCGATGACAATACTTTAGTGTTTGTTTTCATCCAAGTTGCAAATGAATTGTCTCTGAGCAGTAATGGAACTCTAAATTGATTCAGCCTTATATACGCACACTAGCACAGGAAAGGAGGAAATAGTTTGTGTGCCCTAAGTTGCTTTGATTTATGTTTTGTTTTCGCTGCTATAACAAAGTTCTTCTATACAAAAATTTGAACAAAAATATTCTTAATATTCGGTCCTGGCAAAATTTTACGATCAATGGCCCAAGAAAGGAGTCGATTCGACTCAAAATTTTCAAACTCTAATTACAGACAAAAAATTGTTTTTTCTCTATGAGAAGCACAATTTCCTGAAGAAACGTTCAACTTTTTTAATTGTACATTTGCAAACTTTATCTTGTGTTGAATTTCAACACAAGTAAAGCAATAAAAAAAGCAATCAGTTTTCTTTTCATCTCCGCGTTGTTAACGCAAGCGTTTGATTACCTCGACGCAGCGTCGCAGCTGGAGTTTTATTCAGTAACGCAGAGATAATTACGGACTAAATCAGAAAATTATTTCTTTGGTGCGAGATTATCAGTTTGCGTTTTGCATAAACAAATATTGCAAGCCGAGTATTTATTTACTGGTTGTAGTTCTTTTTGCTAAAACCTAAGTGTTATTCTTGAATAAAATTTGCAGACTACGGTAACTAATCAATATAATATTTTTTTGGCTATTCAATATCATTATTGTATGTAAAGGTTCACGACATGACGAGGTTACCAAGACCTATTTAGTTATTGTGACTGCATCCATAAGTTGATCGATTTTTGTTACAAATTCTATAAGCTATATTCAAGATTTGTGACCAATAGCAAAGGCTGTTCACCTAGTGTGTATGCTAGGGTTTCATTCTTAGTCTAGTGATTTCAAAGACACTTAAATTTTGTTTATTGCTGCTCTTGCTAAACATTGAACAAAAATGCGGCTAGCAAAAACTGCTATTTACGTGTACACGTGTACGTAACGCAAAATAAAAATGATTGACACAGAACCAACACGAGGGTAAAATTGAGCAGGTGTCGCTAAAATTGAGCTATTGTTGAGCTATTACTCTAAAATTGAGCAGGTTTCGCTTATCGAAATCAATTTTTGTGGATGCTAATAATAAGGCAAAATTTTTTATTTGAATTAGCTTCTTTTTTTTTTTGTTACAAAAATATATTTTGTATACAAACGTAACTAATTTGTACAATGATATCTATTTATGTAAGAACCAGGCACATCTCTGCCGCCGCTGATTTGTATACCTAACATCACAATTAGCCCCCGCCGCTGGTAATAAAATCTTGCCTAATTTGGTAGAAAATGTTTGAGAATAGCAAAATAAGTGATCAAACCGGCGTAATAATAACTTCAAAAATTAATTTTACGAGTGCAACTGTTGGAAAAAAATTCTAATTTTCAATGTAATTCTACAGTCTACATTTCGTGGTTGCTGAAAAAATTTGGGTGAACTCGATTCTCTTGTGGCTTGTGGCAAAGTCCTTAAATACGGAGCTCTCAAATCATTAGCATTGCGATTTAGCATCTAAGACGTGACGGCCTATACAAAAAAAAATCACGTTCTTTGTTTTTCATAAAAAATAAAGAGAAATAAAAATGTTTCCGTTAGTGCATAAAATGTTATTTGACACTCATTATTATTGTGCTCTAGTGGTTACAAAAAATAAGTCAACTTTTAAGTTTGAATGAGATTTTGGATAAAAATCTAAACCTTTTTGTTGTTGTGTAATGCGCATTAATCGAAGTAAAATATAAAGTTTAGAGTTTTAGACTAGCATAACACAAAGAGCACTGCTCTTTTGTACCTCCCCTTCCCCCGGTATAGTGACGCTTTGTAGCGGCACTATCGTTATGTAGTATGAAAAAATGAAAATATCTAAGGGTGAAAAAATATGTGAAATATAATGTTTCAAATGCTTGATTTTCAGTTGCTAGTTTTATCTGGGAACAAAAAATTGTAAAAAAACAACCTTAACATTCTACTACAAGTTTAGAATTACAGCTATTTTTCTACTGATTAATTAGATTCTCATTTTTATGGCACAAACAAATTTTCTTATAAACTTAGCAAAGTCCATTGCAGTGGCATTTGCATCAAAAAATTTCATTCACGAAACCTGCTTTGAAACCATCAAACCAAGCTTAGCTCTTTTAGTCGAGGTCATTTCAATTTTCCGATACAATGGACATTTTTGCAAATTTAGACTGTAGATTACAATGACAGGTTTGATGAGACCAAGCAAACTACATGTCGTGGTGGCCCTGCGTTACAAAAAGATTTCCATACGAAATCCCAAAAGATGCTTGACGTTGTTGTGATTTGATAGACGCAGAACACGAAGTTCATTCGCATATGAAAAAATAAATAAATGAAAAGAAAAGTATGTCACAATATAGTGGGATTAAGGAATTATTTGAAAAGAAGCGCGCTACTGCGTTATCCACAAATTCATACCGTCTTACAGTCGATTTATTTTTTGGAGAGCGAGCGTTTGCTAGGCTAAGAACAAACAATTAGCATTTAGCTATTTTGTTAATCAATGTTGCGTATTCAACTCTTGCATCTGAAGCTAATACCGGGGTTCTAATTCAGAGGGAGCCCACGGATTTTCACTGTCTTGCTGTCTTTGAACAGTCAAATTCCAACCCAAATAGTATAGTGTTTTCTTGATAATGTAACAAAAAGCAATCGGGTCTCAAATAAAATAAACCAACCAGGAAAGAAAAGTAACTGCAGCCACAGCAATAACAGTAACGAAACAGTAAATTACCTTTTGTTGGCCCCGATCTATAACGCAACGAACTCAAAACTTGTAGAAATTAAAATTGGCCTACGAGCAGATCAGAGTTGTAAACGGGCCGACTAGTGCAGGCCCAAACCCGGCCCGAACCTGAAAATATAAGCCCAAGCCCGGCCCGAACCCGAAAATTAATTTGAAGCCAAAATCATGCCCGAAAAAAAAATGAAAGTTAAGTTAGATCTGAAAAATTTAGCAATGTTGCTAAGTTATTTTGATTATATTTTTGTGCACCAAGGGCAAAAAGTACGTCTCAGGCACGAATTAAACCCGAAATTTTTCTCAACTTTAGGCCGAACTCGGCCCGAGCCCGAACCCGACCGAAAAAGCCAGTCCCAACTTACAGCTCTGTTGCAGATACGCCGAGAAAAACTAACAATGACCAGCTAAAAAATTTGTGATGAAACACAGTCACGTGATTTTAAACTGTACGCAAATTAAGAGCGGAAGGCGCTCAAAAACTTGTTACAGAAGTACAAATTTTGCAGATTTGCAGTAAATCGATAACTGCGTAAAATCGGTTGCTGGAGGCAAATTATAATGCTGGAACAACAAATACACAATGTGAATATAAAATCACCAAAATATAGCGGCATCTCGTATAGTTGTATAATCTTATACATTTTTGTTATGTTTTTCGTTGTTTATCAAATTATAAAAAAAAATATATACATATCGCCAAAAACCAAATTATAATAAACGCGCCGTTTGCTTGCTCAGTTATCCCGTAGTAGTTCTGCTTTCATTTGCAAAATCGATAGTTCATGATTCAATCGAGCAAAGCACGAACAATGCTGTTGAGAAACTGATCAAAATATCTTTATTATGAATGTCTTCAATTTTACTAATGTAAGGAAGTGATTATTTTTTATGGATTATTATTTAATGTTGGGTACTCGTGGTTACATCCGGGACCGACGTTTTTAACATTCTGTTATAGAAATGTGTTTGAAATTCTTTCTGCCTGTTTTATGCTCTGTTAGGCCACGCTATTGTTATCGCAGTTCATTGTGGTGTAGGTTTCGCTGATAAGTTGCTAAGTATTATGGTCAACGTTATTTTTTATGTTTAGGAAGTCGCTAAAATGCTTTAAGTAGCACTGCTAGTTCATAGTGATTTTACTGTCAAATAGAATTAGCCAGCACCCATGATTTGGTTGCGGTTTTTTTGATCTCGATTGCGAGCCTACAACTAATGTATTTTCATCTATCATAGTGTTTTATGAAGAATTCAGCTCAAAGCTCTAAAAATCATTTTAGAGTAAAATTTGTGCTCCAGGCGAAATATTAAATTGAACCCTTTTGTTTCCCCTATTTTTGAGTAAACGAGTGAAACAATGCCGCTTATTTAAGTTGTTATGAGCAATGACTGTTCAAGAAATCGCGTGAAATTGCTAATTATCAACGAACAATTAAATAATTGGAAATAAATAGGATTACGCTGAATTGCTGAAAATCTTGCTAAAAACAATAAGACCGCCCTGAAAATTGTTTAACAACTCCGAATTTATATGTCATTCAGTAGTAATTTTACAAAAAAAGTTGAAGTACGAGGGGCATTCAAAAAGTAATGCACTCAAAAGCAATGCTCGTACAGGATTTTACCGATCTTGTTTGTATTTGGCACAAACGTGATAGGACACACCTTTTTGCGATTGTTATACGTTTTTCTTTGATTTTCAGATTTTAAAAGCTTAAACTAGATTTAGAAATGGCTGCCCCTCTTAAAGCTCGTCAAAAGCAAAATGCAAAGTCAAAATTATGGCCACTGTTTTTTGGGATTCTCAAGGTGTAATCCTTGTGGATTTTTTACCGAAAGGGGAAACCATTAACTCTGAGGTATACATTGAGACTTTTAGGAAGCTCAAAGCAAAAATTCGACGTGTTCGGCCTAACCTGGATATGGCAAATGTGCTCTTCCAGCATGACAATGTACGTCCTCACACAAGCATCAGGACCATGGAGGCCATCACTTCATTTGGATGGACTGTGATACCACATCCGCCATATTCTCCTGATTTGGCACCGACAGACTACCACCTCTTTGGTCCAAAGAAAGAAGGACTCCGGGGCAATCCGTATCGCAATGACTATAAAGTGAAAACTGCTGTCTTGAATTGGCTTAGACACCAACCGGCTGAGTTCTACAACACTGGTATAGGTGGAATGTAGCTCTTGAGGGAGGTGTAGACTATGTGGAGAAGTAAACATGTAATCCTCACACTTGTACCTTTCTTTTGATGTACAATACATGTTGCTACCATAATTTGTTTGTATATAATAAAGTTGGGTGCATTATTTTTAAATACCCTTCGTAGTAAATTTTATGAAAATATCCTAATTGCTTGTAATAGAATACAGATATCTAACAAATCAAATTTGCACATTAACAACTCTGTACCTTGCATGTAATTTTAGTCTTCTTAAGAGTTATCGATGTTAGTTTGAGCTGAAGTTCTGCAGTGGTTTAAAATGCTTCAAAACCCTCTAGCAGTTATAAAGCACCAAAAAGACACTATAGTATAATAATAATTAATAAGCGACGAAGCGAGTTTGAGCATTGCAGCTTGAAAATAAAACATTTTCTTTTTTATAAGAAACATTTTATTCACCAACTTGCCTTGGCCAGTAGACAGCGAAGGACTTTTCGGTCTTCGAGTCAAGCTGCCACTTGTGAACCACTTACGGCGGACGCTCCACACTGTCTCTTTAATTGCTGAACGTTCAGCAGGTAACCTATGAATATCAATTTTTATAGTCTTTGGTTTAACCCGACCGGGAATCGAACCCGAGTCTACCATTTCAGTAGCAGACGCTCTATCCACTCGACCACTGACCGCTTGTGTTTAAACTCTATATTTGTTCTTAAATTTTGCGAGCATTGAAGTCAAGTTTAGCGACCATGTTTATAAAACTGTTTTATACAATTCCGAATACTTTGTCAGTTTGAGTAAATGCTCTTTTGCTGCGTTTGCAACATCGTAAAATTCAAAAAGCAAGTTTTTGGTAATTTGAACGGCTGTCAATATTTTTCACATTTGCTTACGCAATACGCAACAGCACTTTATAATCTCAAAACCGCTCTAATTTTTCTTGCAAGTACTGGAAAATCACAAAAATTTTATGGTTGTGAATCTGTGCAGAATTTGGCTCTTTGTAGATTTGAAATTTAATCTTTTTTGTTTGTTCTTTTTTTGCTGCTGCTAAAACTGGCATTGGTCTCAATTTGTACCTAAGTTGTAAGCCTTTTTGTACTTATAAAATTGTTTTTATAAAAAAGAATGTAATACGTAACACAGTAACTTTGATAAGTCTCGTCAGACAATCGAACTGCAACCTATTCAGAGCTGCAGTCCGAAAAAAATTAGTGGATAGCCTTTATCCACTAACAGTATCGACAAGAGTGGTTTTGTTGCATCCGAAGTGAAACGGTATTTTTCACAATTTTGTTGCAATTTTCTGACGATTTCAGGAAAAAACCAGGTCTTCGCCAAAATTTCGTTGCAAGTTTTCGAAATCTTTGGTAGAGACCAACGAGAATTAATAATAAGTAAGGAAAAACGCAAAGCAAAACAGAGAGCCTACTTTGGCAAAAATAGTTGGTTGGCCAAGCCTACCCTCGACCGCAGCACTGGATATATTGACAATGAAGGGTAGGTAGCATTAACAGCAGCAAAAAAATTTTTAGTCAGAAGCTTATAGCAGCCAAGTTTATCCAATTTACGGATAATAGCTTTAACCCCATTCTACTATTTGAGCAAATTTGAAACCCAGCAAGTAGCAACAAGTTATTTTTCGGGGTGAATAAGTTTTTTCATAAGTCAACTGTAGGTCCAATCATTATTTGCTTGAATAACGATTTTCTAAATACAAAACAGCGTGTTGTGGGTTCGCACATTGGTCAAAGCTTTTAAGAGAGATCAAGAAGATAATTTTTTGTTTTCAGGGAAGATTTGATTCAGGAACTTTTTGAATTGACACGTTAAAATGCCATCAAGTTGGTGAACTATAGATGTGACATTGCTGTTGCTCTAGAAGAGAGGTAACCAAAGTTTTTGAAGAGCTGGCCGTATAACAGTTTTTCTGAGCTTTAGCGGGCCGCACAATGCTCATAAAATGTTTGAATAATTTTTATCCCAAGGACTGACTATATGAAGTTTTGCATACTGTTATCTTATGCTAAATAAAACAGTTAATATTGAAATCGAAAATACCTTAACAAAAACTAAAATTCGTTTTAAATTCATCAAAAATTCAACTTCATTCAAGTACTGTCAATGAAAAAACATTTTATTACAAAACAAAAACAATTCTGCTTATTACTCACCAACACTATATCCAGAATCTTACTAAAAAAGGGACTTAAACAAAATGCTAACTGCACAGCCCACTATCATGATCGACAATTTTCGATTTTGGCAAAAGCAAGAACCTGACTTCACTTCGCAGCACTAAAAGCTATTTTTATCAAAGCACATATCAATAAACTTTGCGCAGGCAAACAGAATTGTCTACTCTCTTCAAATTTTACAACAATTAGTCATTAGATGGCGGACATGCAAAGCTTGACAATCATCCAAGCAAAATTATTCACGTGATATATATTTTTTTCTTTTTATAGTTGCAAATTTTAACGTTTTGAAAAACTTATAAAAGACAGCATTTTTGAACTCTCATTTATTCTCACCTTGATTCTGGACACGAGCAAGACGAAAGCAGTTCAAATAAATTGTTCAACAGCCTTTTTCAAGACTACCAAAATCATTTAAAAGTGTGGGGCGATGTTGGGAAAAATATATTGTTAACTTTCGATATATATCGGAAGTTTCCGATATATATACTATTTGCAACAAACTACACTCTAAGTTGGAACACAAAACGCTAACAAAATAAGTAAATTTCCAACATATTTTGTCAGCTTTTTTGTTCCAACTTACAGTGAATTTGTCGTGATGTATTACAAAATAAATGATTTTTTTCCAAATTTCGCCCCACGCACCGTTTGGAAAAATATTGTTTATTTTGTAACACTTCGCGACAAATACACTGTAAGTTGGAACAAAAAAGCTTACAGTAAACTTCCAACCATTTTGTAGACTTTTTTTGTTTCAACTTGCAGTGTATTTGCAGCGAATTGTAACAAAATAAACAATATTTTTCCAAACAGCGTGAGGGGCGCAGATGGTAAAAAAAAACATTTATTTTGTAACACCATGCGAGAAACACGTTGTAAGTCGGAACTAAGAAAACTACAAAATAAGTAGAAAATTTCCGACTTATTTTGCAAGCGGCTTTTGTTCCAACTAAAAGTTTATTTTATTGTATATATATATCGAAAACTTCCAATATATACTGAAAATTTACGATATATTTAGTAGGCATTTTTGTCCCAGATTAGAATGTATTTTGTCGTATATAATGAGTCGGAAACTTCCAATGCATATATCGGACAAATTTTATTGTAAATTAGCTCAAAAAAGAGGTGTTACAAAATAAATCATTTTTTTCTAAACGGCTCACCATATTACAAAAGATTCAAAATAAATCTGATAATGATCAAAACCATTTTAAAATCCCACTGTACTAAATCGTGGTTTAAAATCCTGACCACAGCTTGCTATTAATTTTAATAGAGTCTGTTGAAAGCAGTTTATATTTCACTGAAAAAAAAAGATTTTTGCAGAAAAAAAGCAGTTTGTATTCACCCTTCAACTGTTCCAACAATATCAAAGCCTACTGTCACTATCATAAATTGCATTTCTTCTTACCGCTGATTTTGCAATCTCCTGAGCATGCATATATCCTTACTGGAGATAATACTTTTGGCAGATGTTATAATTTTTTTGTGATATTGCATGTTGTATTAACGAATGTATTTTTTTATTTTTTGCTTGTTACGTTACAAAAAGTTTATTTTTGGTTTCCAGTATTTTTCTTACTATACAGTAGTTTCATTTTCAATTTTGCTAACAAGAAATGCTTTACTGTTTTGAAGATGCTCTTTAGTTGAGGAGTGAAGCGTCAACTTGAATGAAAATACTACATCGGAGAAAGTTGCTTCAAATATATTGATTTGTCTAATTAATAAAAAAAACACTTATTGTCATCTGAAATTGCTGGAATGAGAGTAAGTGCCCCGACTTAAAAATTATGAGAAGTTTTTGCTCCTTCTTTGTTTTTAGTTTATGGTCATGTCAAACCAAAGTGACGTCAAATGACATTGCTGTCGCAGCAACACTTTGAATCGGGCCTTTTCTGATTCAGATTTGAAAAATAAGCCATGTGCAAGCAAGACATTCTTGAAAAAAAAATTTTGTGGTAAAAAGTGCCTGTGACGTCACTATGCTTAGGTCTATCAACTTAGCAGACTTAATTTTTGTAAAAGATTTTGGCGAAAGCAAATTTTGCCTGCTTAATTTAGTGCTGTAGTTACATTTTGTTTTAGTTTGGGGAAGCTTTATATCACCCCCAAAAAAGTTGATCTAACTCCTAAACCTAATGTCATGGAACCACCAAATTTGGCATGCAGGTGGGGTACTCACCAAGTTTTTTTATAAAAATTGTTTTTTGAGTTGGTGACGTCATCGTAGTGAAACCACGGTCAAATTTTCAACAAATGATCTCGTTTTTGCGATGACGTCACAGACAATTAGAATTTTGTAATTATGTTTGTGTTTTAATACTTACTTGCAAAATGTCTAATTCAAAGTGATTACGTCACAAAAACGACTGGTGACGTCACTTAATACAAATATTGGCTAAGAACGCTAAGATTTCGGAAAGTGATTTTGCCAAACCTCTAAATTGGGAAACTTCACTTTGCCTTAGCAACTATTTTTCAATTTTGCAGCGTCCTTTTACGTTTTAGTTTTAAAAAAAAATAAAATAAAATGTTAAATTAGATTAATTAAAATAAAAAAATGATCGACAAAACAAAGTATTTTACTGAATGCTGTTTTCAGCTCCTTTTCAATCGAAAAAATGTTCGAAGAAAAGCATGATTTGTATTTTTCCGTGACATTAAAAATGATGATGTTTTAAAATTTTGATTTAATCTTTTTTCCAACTTTAAACTGCATGATCCAGCACTTCTTTTTGAACTTTTTTATAGGTTATTCTGTGAATTTTTTCATTTCTTTCAAAATAAAATAAAGCAACAGCTTTTTTACTTGAAAAGCATTCTTATACATCTCTCCTGGCATTTAACAATATGGTTGGTTAGTTCACACAATTTGGTGATTGTTTTAGAAAATAACGCCTTTTATTTAAAATGTCAAGACAAAACAATGCACCACAGTAAATACAATACAATACAAACATGATTTCAAATCCTGACTACAATCGAAAATGCTGAAATTTGAGACTGAGCGACACGAAAAAGCAGTTGTGTTTATTTTGCGAAAATCAATAGGGTACAAGCGGAATGTATTTCTATTTAAAGCATGTATAGTATTGATGCTTTAAAATGAACAAAAGCTGTAATGTGCGACTTTGGTTTGGTGTTTCGCGAAATCATCAGGGGGACATGACAGAACGTGCTAGCGAGCTCGTAAAGGCCATTCTCGCTCGCTAAAAAGTGCTAACAAACAAAAACTCTTCGTAGACAAACTGCCATTTCTAAGCCGTGTCGCCCAACACACGTTAAAACAGTACGCACGAATTTCTTTGCGAGATGTTTGTAACTTGTGTTAGTACGTAATAAGTACCCCATTGTGACGTCAGATGCATTTCTACTTCAAAATAATGCGTTCAAGCGTACTGTATGTACTACGTTGTTATGGAAAAAGATACCATAACCTATGCGTTATTTTTCTATGCAAGCGAATTCCTCAACTGATGATAGAACATGAACGACAGAATTTAATTATATGTTTGGATCAATGTAAAATATGAACAACTTTTTCCATACTACAATTTTTTTAAACGACGTAAAGCGCTTTTGAGGTTGTTGGTGGGTAAACTCATATGTTAACAGTAACTTTAGGTCTAAAGGTTTCAAAATATTTCGAAAGTGAGCAAGTCGAAGTACACTTCCTTTTTAGAACCGGTAAATCTTGAGTCGAGACTGGCTGTTTTTAATTTTTTGCCGATATTCAGTCTCATTTGTTCTTGATTTTGTAAAACTTTTGAGAGTATCGATGTCAATTTTAGCGGGCATGTTTGAAAAACTTTTTAATACCTATTGCTCTGTCTGCTTAAGTGAAGGCTTTTTTCTTGCTATTGCAGCATCGTAAAATTGCAAAAGCGAAAAAGCAAGCTTTTTTCAAGTTGAACAACTGCCAAAAAAATTCTCAATTGCTTGCGCAGAGCATCTGAACTTTATAATCTTGAATAGTTGTAATTTTGCTTGCAAATACAAAAAATTACTGAAATTTTATCGCTTTAAATCAGCACAAATTTTAGTTTCTTTGATTAGTTTGAATTTTTTTTTTGTTTGTTTTTGGTTTATTTTGCTGCCGAGCCAGGCATTGTTTTTAATTTTTCTTAAATTTTGAGCAAAAATAAGCCTCGTGTTTTAGAAAATCATTCTTATGAACGGAGTGTATTGCAATTTTTGTCAACTGGCACTGCTTAAGATTTCTTTATCAGTCGAAACAGCAAACGGTTCTCAATGCAATTCGCTTTTTTTAGCAGTCTGATAGCAAACATGGCGACGATTTTAATCAATTTTCAGCAAAATTTTGCTTTGGTTAGAAGTTTTCAACATTAAATTTCTGAACCAAAAAGATTTCTCGCACGCTTAAAGAGTGCTTCAAGATCCTCTTTAACTTGGCGAGGAAAATGTGGCATTTTTTACTCGAACTGCTTTCCGCAATCGCTCAAAGCAAGTAAGCGAGAAAGAATGACGTAAAGGATTTTGCAAAGCTTTACCATACACGTGCAAAAATGACCTCTTACGTTTAGCGAGTATTTCGTTCGGTAGCGCCTCTTAAAAAAACTCGTTAATTAAAGCGAACGAAGAAATTTCTGTCATGTGGGCCCAGGTTCGTTAAATTTCGGCAAAAAATCATTATACATTGACTAAATATAAATGTCATAATTCCCTGTTCGATTCAAATAACCCCTTACCATCGAAAAGTTGTAGTCCATCTTTTGTAATATATGCCTCCGTCCCTTACTGAAATCCAACTCTCTACTACCAAATCACTCTGATTAGTTTAATCTTTGCAGTCCAGTCAAGCTGAAAAACTGATGGTCGCTAGGAATCAAATTCAGTTTTCCAGCTTGACAGAACTAGAACAAACTAACAGGAGTGAGTTGGTACTAACGATTCGGATTTTAGTTTCGGGCGAAGGCAGATTTTAATAAAGGATGGACTGCAACTTTTTGATGGCAAGGGATTAAATTTTTTGTATAAAATAGGGATTTATAACACCTATTCAGCTGATGGGCAATGCATTTGTTTTTTTTGCGGAGATTTAATGTGCCTTATGATTGTGCTAAACATGAAACCAGTGGTCGCACATTATAGCACCTGTTTTATAGTTTCATCTAGATAATTGCTCTGTTTTGGCATCAAGTACTATTTGTAGTTGTTGGGTAAAGCACTTTCTCTTGGATGCTTTAAAATCATGTTTTAATTCATGACATATGAAATCTAGAGTGACCTTAAAGCTGAACACCGATTTAGAAAAATTTCACAACAAAAATGAGCATAAAATATTTCAAGTTCACAAAAAAAAACATGCGCTCTATTTTATTGCCTTTGGAGAAAACCGCGGAAAATATCTGCATTATGACGTAATTTGTAAAATTTTTTAATCATTTTCATTTGGTTTACCACGGAATGGATAGTTCAAATCGCTGCGATAAAAAAAGAAACTTTTCAAAATTGTTTATTGCGGCGTGGTGCATTACTGATATTTGGGACAAAATTAATTTTAAGCTTTTGAGCAAAAAAAAAAAAAAATATTTTGTGCAAAGTGCAATTAGCCGCCAAAACCTGCCGATGCTGCTGCTGGTTGCAGTTTAGGCAACGTAATTTTACAACCAGCTAATTTAGTACTATCCAATCAATACTTCATTTTTATATTGTTATGCAACCATCGCTTAATTGTGAATTCACGGTTACTAAGCAATGATTAGTTCTTTTCCTTCTTAACTACCGGTAAACCAAATATAGTAAGTTTTGGGGCTGATTGCATTTTTATACTAATAATTACTCTTTTTTCGCTCAGAAAATTAAAAAATAATTCTGTCGCAAATAGCAATAATGTATCACACCACAATAAACGACTATGAAAAGCTTAATTTTTCCTCTTAGCGATTTGAAATATACATTTCAGGTACACTCAGTGTAAAATTATGTCGAAAATGCCACAGAGCATGTAACAAAGCAGATAAACCTGAAATTTTTTTTTAATTCATAAAACTATACCTGTTTTTTTCTATGATCGTGGAATTTTTGTTTGTGATATTACACACTACTTAGGCTAGTCAAGAGTTCGGCCTTAATGTGCAAATACAAAATACTGTAAGTTTTGATGCTTTTGTACTTTATTTTGCTAGTTGAATAGATATAGAACTTGGGAAAAACTCTGGTTTGAGTTTAAATTTAAATTGAGGTATACATTTTAGTAAATTACGAATTATTACTACGGTGACACCAGAGGTTGTAACTCAGAGGTCGGCAAACTTTTTGTAATTCGAATCGTTTTTAAGTCAAGGCTGATTTTACGGGCCAGCCAATTTTTTGCTCAATTTGACTGATTAAAGCCGAACCAAGTCAACTGACTGCCGCAAACTGATTGCGAACAAACTGACCGGAACCAACTAACTGCCAGCAAAAGTGTTTAGGTTAGTTGGCGGCAAGTTGATTCGCGGTCAATTTGTGTCGGTCAGCTGTCGTGGACCCAATTAAGCGACCTGGCTGTTAGCTCCACTGCAAATTCAAAACTTTCGCTATGTTAAACTTATTCTTTAGTCACAAGCTTTGTTCAAATAACTAGCTGTTAGATCCACAGCGAATTCAAAACTTTCGCTATGTTAAACTTATTTTTTGTCACAAGCTTTGTATAAATAATTAGCTGTCAGCTCAGTTATACAGTAAATTGTACCCTTTTTTAACACCTCTACTTACTATATCGTTATAGGCGTTGATAAAAAACGCAGTGCCATAGAAAAAAGGGATGGTATTTTCATAGGCAAATCGTCCACAATCTTCATTGTTGTTGCGACGCACTAATGCATTTTACGCTTGAAAAGCCAACCTTAAAGTTTGCGAAGCAATGACAGTTGAAGAGTTTGATGCGGAAAAAAATTCTACGTATTGGGCTAGAGTAGATGACCGCGGAGTCCATTCGTACAAAGCAAATACAAAGCAAACTGCCATTCATTCTTAGCATCACCAAGTTTCATTTCATGGTATTGTAGATAGTGTAATCAGGGGCGTATTTAGGGGAGGGGGGCATTGGGCCATGCCCCCACCCCATTTGGGTCGCCAGGATAGTATAATTAGCACAAAATAATATGCAAAATTGCGGCATGGCTCCCCCTTCGTAACTTGTGCAGAAGGTTTGAGCTCACAAACGGTAGGCAAAGACCTTTGTTTTTGGCCTGCACCCATTTTTGAGCCAAAAACCGGACTAAATTTGAGTGAAGACCTTTTTTTTGGTCTTCATCTGATTTTGGAAAGGAAAACCGGACTGATTCTGGGTGGAAAAGTTTTTCATTCTGATCTTTGTTATTCTCAAATTTTCTGAATTTCTTGGTCCCCTCCCTTTCCGAAATCCTACGTACGCTACTGACATAAACTAAATTTAATTTGATTTACGATGTAATGCATTTAATTTGAATTACGATGAGCTCTATTTTCTTCATGCTGAATAAACTATAGTACTAAATCTATTTACCTATCGTATCACAATTTTTTGTTAATTATAGTTGATTATAAATTATCAGTGTTACTTAGCGACTAAATGAATTTGTCTTGCCTTGTTAAGTCCATGGCCTGGTAAAAATTCGTCACGGCCCGGTACCAGCCTGCAACCCGGCGTTTGCCATACCTGACCTGCATAAGTGTGGAAAGCGTCAAAACTCTGTGATTTTGATAAATAAGTAATTGCATCTACAATTGTAGAAGATTCCATGTTTCTGAATGGCCAAAGGATAAGTAAAGAATACTCTTGTACATATCGAGGGAGCAATTGGTTAAACCGCTGTAGGCTGTTAGGGTTTAGGGGCAAAACGCTCGCTTCTGGGTATCTTTTTGTATTTTCTACCAAAATGATGGCTGTTATAATCAACGCTTTTGAGCAAAACTATTGAGATATTTTAGTTTATGTATTGTTCCAAAAATTATTTGAAATTGTTGGCAAATCAGCGCATCCAATTGCTAATATTATATAGCTTGAGAAAAAAATCATGCAAGGCCAGATGGTAAAGAGCGCAATTGATCAAAATGAGATACTGTGAATCTTCAAACACCTTGGTATATTTTGCTCTAGGGACCATTTAGTGCAATTTTACCAGAATTAACGTTAGGTTTGCTTCCCAGCTAATATAACCAAAAATGAGGATAAATTTATGTCCGTCAGTTTAAACTGACGCTAGAAAAATGCGGGTTTGTAATACAACAAGTTTTAAGAATTTCACTATTACGCTAAATCATGAGTTTGTGAAAGTATCATGTACATTAATTTTGTACAATATTTGGGACACGGTCGGCAGTGCGGCCGAAGCGATGGCCCTAACGCTGTTTATACGGCGTCATTAATCATATGATCTGGGTTCAATTTGCACCTTAGTCAGGCGTTTTTGCGTCCTTGGATGTATCATTCTACGACAATCACGGCAATTACCTGTTTTTGGTGACAATGAATAAGTACTAAATGGTAGCGAATTTTGATGTTAAAATTTAAATAAGCTTAGGATTTTGTTAACTCACTCCAAAGCGAGATCGAATTCGTTCAAAGATTAGCAAAGCCATTTAAAAAAAAATCACCTTTAGATTACCAAGGAATGAGACCCAAAAACAATATCAAAATATTTACTTGTCAAATATCTACTCATTTTAAGAAAAACAATCCCTTCAACTTGAGTCGTTGGAAAAATCAATCTATTTAGGGCTAGGTCATTTTGTAGCTAGGAATCCAACCGTGCGACTCCTTGGAAACTCCACAACCATTTTTAAACAGTTATTTTCCCGACGTTTAATGGTCTCAACAAAGCTCTCCAATTAACTTTTTCCGTTCAAAAAATCAATTTTGAGGATATCCAATAAGGTATGGGCGCATGGAATCTCCAAACAAGTTTACCCAAATATTATATTGTTTCAAGCAGAAACTTTTTTTACTTGCTTTAGCCATTCAAAAGCCACTTTATGGAGTAAGTTTAAGGAGTTTCCTGTTGAATGGCTTTTTTGGCTCCCAAAGTTATGAACGCACATTTTTTTAGGAATTAGGAGAGAAAACAAGAAGTAGAAATAAAAAACAGTTGCGGCCAAAAATGGGTTGGTATAGTGATGAAAGGATGAGCTAATAATGTATATGCAGTCAGAGCTTGGAAAGGGGGATTAGAGGTAAATTGTACCCGGGCTCGGTTTTAAGGGGCCCGGAAAGGCCTATTAGTTCACGCGCACTAAAATTTGCTTCGACATTCAATTAGTCTTGGTTTGATGTCCATGTAAGCAAAAGCTGGCCGAATTTCTCCCCCAAATTGTTTGTCTGCGTCTAATTACTCACAAAAAATTAGCCAGATTACCCTCGAAGACTTTTTTTGGTCTTTACCTAATTTCCGATCCTGATAATTTGTCTTAGAGGCCAATATTAGTCTTTGTACCCCCTAAGATTTCTACTTGAAGCTCTGTATGCGGTAACTGCGTGAAGTATTTTTGCGGTATCGTAGTCGTCTTTGAATAAGAACATTGTTGCTGCAAAGCCTATTGGTCAATTTTTCAAATCAAATCAAATCTTTCATTATATTCGCTGGATTACGCCGAAGCGTGTAACGAGTTGGCGGGGCCCATCTCCGCGTCGTTGCGCCCGGGCAACACAGCTCCTTTCGAAGAAATGTCGCAGCGGTTGCGAGCCGTTGGCAACACTGTGTCCAATTTGACCGGCCCAAGATTTGAACCTCAGACCTCCCGCTGCAGAGACGAACGCGTTACCGCTCGACCAACTGGCCGGTTCATGGTCATTTTTTAGACCCTAAAACCAAACATGTGTAACCTATCAAAAAAGAATAATCTGACAAACATCTAACCGCAGTCCAAATTTTTGACGGTTACGCATGCAACGTAAACTCATTCGAAAAGAGCCGAAAACAGCTATATATTTTGGCTGCAGCTTTTAGATATCTAAGGATCTGCCGCTGCGTAAGCCAGTGTTTTAATTATGCAATGACTTAACTGCAGACAAGGCCAGTGACAGCCCGAAGGAATTAAACGTGCAGTGATGTTCTGTTAAATAGGTATCCTAATGTTCGGTACACTTTAATAAAGACAACTAACTAAATTTGCGACGTAATAAAAAATTAAATCTATTACTTTTTTCTGTGGATCATGAATATGATCTATTTTTGGCACAACACAATCGGTACCCCTACTGTAAAATTTTTTTTGTGGCGTTCATCATTAATTTTCTATTTAGTTCATTAATTTTGTTGCTTTTTCTTAGTGAAAACAGCGAAACGAACAGCGCTTTAACCTACATTATTTATATTTGTGTTTTATTTTTCCTGGCTTTTTAATCACCTCAAATAATATCACTTAGTTAAGTTAGCATTTTCCATTTTGTTTATTCAGTAGTGGCAAATGGAAGTGTTGTAGAGTTTGTGACATCACATTGAGTAGGGTCGCGCAGTGCTAAATTGCAAAGTATTACTGGGAAATATTGGAGATTATGAAGTCACACTTTGAAAGTTCAAACTGTGTTGATGACCTTTTGATTGCATAATCCCCTATAAACAGTGCGCTGATTGATTGATGATTTTCTTATTTACAGGTTTCTGAGTTATACTGATTTTCATGTTCACGAATACATTCACCCCCTTGCTTGGACCCTTGCAAGATCTTCTCATGCATCTAATTTAAAACACTCACTAAAATTAGACCAAAATTCTATACACCGTACTAGTACTAAAATTATGATGTACAAGTGAGACAAGCAAATTCATGATCAGTACTGTACATAACCCTTTTAGGTTCTAACTCTTTCGTCTAAACCTTTCAGCAAAATCAACATGAAAGTATATTATTTCATTAACACATCCAGCTGCTTGATATGGCCGAAATAATGGTGGGTGGTTGCTGGACTTGATGACCGAGAGATCCTTCGCAGTTTGCTGTTCAAATCTTTGTTTTTTCTTTGTGTTTCTGCAATTTTTTGCGTTTGCTTAGCAATTTATTTTAAATTGAAGAAAAATAATGAGCCAGAAGCTAGACGAGAACCTCACTATCTTTTCTTTTGAAGCTTTGGATTTTTGTTTTTTAAAATTTGATGTCCTAGATGAAATGAATTAGTGTTTATAATAGGTAAACTTATAATTGGAATAAAGAATTTAAGAAAACCAATTTAAATTTGCGGTGATTTGGATTTTGCCTAAAAATAACCTACATTAGTATGATTGCATTTTTAAGAAGTTTACCCATTGTTTCAAAAGAGTTTGCCCAAAGAACCCGCTAGTAACCTACTTAACCCTATTTTGCTCGAGGGGGATTTTGACCCCTCTCGTTTTTTTTGTGATAACTCTTTAAAAAAAAAGATTTTGTCTCAAACCAACTGGACGTTGAGACAAATGTATTACAAAACAACAAATTTTGAAGTTGCTAAGGCAACGGAGGGTGTTTCGATTTTTGAGGTTTGCCGAAGTCACTTTCCGAAATCTGAGCATTTTTTGGCTAATACTTAACTGAAATGACGTCACAAGACGTTTTTGTGACGTAACTAACTTAAATTGATCATTTTATGAGTCGGTATAAAAAAAACTTGTCTGCAAACTTTTAACCGAATAAGAAGTCATCGCAAAATGGCATCATTTTTCAAAAAATGTGGCCGCGACGTTACAATGATGTCGTCATCAACTCAAAACCATTTTTCTAAAAAATTTTGGCGAATACCAACTCGCATGTATCATGGCTTTTGATTTAGGAGTTACAGCAAATAAGGAGACATGTTTGGCTTTTTTTGCCTCTTCACCGCGTAAAATGTGTTGGCCAAATACCCCGAGCAAAAAAGAAAGGATTAAACATACTTCAGTTTAATTGCTACACCAGCTAGCTGCTGGAAGCGTTTTGGGTAGCAAACATGTTCAATTTTTACATCGATCCTTTTTCATTAAAATCCAGCTTGCTCGCTTTTCTTTTCCAGTTTAGGATGTTAGCGGTATTGGCTAATGTTCTAGAATACTCCAGCACTTCTAACTCCAACCGTTACATGACTTCAAATTTCTCGTAAAATCAAGGTAAAATAACATGGGCTTTTTGCAAATAACATGTTAGTCCAATGAAACCTTTTAATTACTGTAGATTTTTTTCAAAAATTAATCATTCTATTTTTAACTGAATGCAAGATTTAAATCAAATAAAAAGTAATGTCAAATTAAACGCTATTTTGACGTTATAAAAACCTCTATAACAATTAGTCGACTTATTAAACTGTAAAGGTGCATTTATACAGAACGCAAAGCAACCAAAATTTGACGTCATCGACAACTTGCGAAGGTATCAATCGGTTAAGCAAGTGACGTAAGCGACAGCTCGCGACGGTTGCCAACATTGACTTCGCGTTGTGTTTCTTCCAGCGCAAACTCACCTTAATAGCTCATGGAAATATTGAACTAATCCACGTTCGCAAAATAACACAAATCAGCACTTTTTACACTCATAATCTTATAATCAAAACAACGTACACATATTTCATAGCAATTGCAGAATCCAGCGCTGGTTTGTTAATCTACAAGTACACCAATATAAGTGACTAGTCCAGGGACGTCCGACACGCGGTCCGCGGGTCACTTGTGGTCCGCCAAAGGTTTCAAAGTGGCCCGCGTTAAACTTCCTACTTTGGTTGGTTAATTGATCCTTACGCGCTGACACGAAGTGAGTTGCACATGCGAGTTCTTGATTTTTGTTTTATTGGTTCTTTGGAGAACACCACTAAATCCATCCAAATTGGTTGGCTGAATATCTTTTTTTTTCTTGTTCTTCGCCTAATTTTGGGCAAACAACTATTTTTTTTGAAAACGAATAATCCCACAAAGTAAATTTTGGCCCGCAAAAGTTTTGGAACAGCATTGGCAGCTCAATCATACTGGGGTTTAAGTTATTTTAGTCATTTAGCGAAGAAACAATTATTACCATTTAAATATAATACTTTCTTTATGTATTATGCGTCCAGCCATCCGTACAACTTATGCACTTTAACACAGCACAATGCGTAAAGAAATTTTGCTGGCCGACTGCATTACAATGTTTATTGTTCAACAGTATTTTTTCAACAAAGTTATTTTGATTATGTTTGTATAGCTACTCAAAACACAAGGCACGTAGCAAACCCGAAGGTTTGTCAATCTTCAGCCCGAATCCGGCCAGAAAGGCAAGGCCCGACCTGCAACTACGTAAACAATAAATAGGGCTTCATAAACACTACAAACTTAAAAGCATATGGATTTCTACTGACATTTACAAGCACAAAATTTTTCTTTTAGACCAAAATAATTTCAGTAATTTTGTTAACGTAAGACAAATTAAATTGGTTGATAAAATAGACTAAAAAGCAATTGAATGTAGTCTGCAGCATTGACATAGATTATGATTTTATATTTTGCTTAAGCCAGAATTGTCCAATTTATGAGGTGCCAAATCGAGCCCAGCAAAAGTGCGTTCAAGCTAATCAAGGTAAGTACACTCAAAATGAGATTGGCATAACAGCATGTTGGTCAATCCTCGGGGGGGGTGGGGGGAAACCAAAAATATAGGTTTGTGACTGCATTTGGGAGAGAGGTGGTAGGTGAAAACCAAAAAAGCAAAAAAGGTCTTCTACTGTAGTATTTTGGGTCAAAAAAGCAAGTGATCGAGGAGACCAAAAAATTTGATAAATAAAAAACGAAACGGTTTTCTTCTGCTGCTAGATCGGAGTAAGCGGTGAAGCTTGCAGGTTTGCCACTTTAGTATCTTTTATTTGCGATTTCTGGCAAAGTTTTTGAAGGCAACCAAAAATGTATTTTTGACGCGCGCAGAGTATTAATTAAATTGCTTTTCTGGCCAAACTTTAGACACTTTTGACTCAAGCGAGCTCTCAACAAGATAAAAAACCTTATCAGTAGTTTTTTTGGGTAATGTGCAATTTGTTCAAGATCTTGAGATGAAAATACGGTAAGATACCGTCATGTAAAACGTGTCCATTATTACCTAGATCTAAAGGTGGGCAAAGCGCTATTAAAAGCGCAACGCGCAAATTCCGCCAACTACTCAATAGCGGAAGTTGCGTAGTGCTTTAATTTTTTACTTTGAAACATTGCGGAAGTTGCGTTGCGGACTAAAGTCTTTAAAATTTGCTGCACTTTAATTTCGCTGCGCATTCAAAACTGTTTTCGGTTAATAGCGCAATTCTATATTTTAAACTTAATTTTGTTCCATTTCGATCGCAATATTGCAATAATGTCAGCTTTCCTTAGCAAACTATTTCCTCTTTTTTTTTGCTGAAATTGCAAAAAAGTGCGTTATTTGCATGGTGTTGTGAAATTTCAATTGCTGAAGTTACAGTAGGTTGCGCTTTAACTTGGTACGAAAAATGCCGTTCCGCAATTGCGGAATTGTGTTGCGCTGTAACTGAATCAAACAGTTAATTGCAGAAGTTGAGTTGCGCTTCAGAAATTACAAAAAATTAAATTGCGTATTTTGCTTTGCGCTTTTACTGATTGAAAAGATCGTTGTGCTTTGTTGCGCTGCGCTTGTAATATAATGTTATTTGTGCCCACCTCTGCCTAGATCTATGTTTTTTTCAAATGACCATTGTCTCTCTTGACTTTCATCGCAAACAACATGTATCCACCCGTTGAATTTCATCGTCCACAGTAAAGCATGATGAAAGCTTTTCAAATGGATGCCTGTCAGAAGGTCGCAACCAACCATTTCTTTAACTTTGCCGCCGAGGAGAGCAGTACTTGTATGCACAAACGAAAACGCGTTTGCGTTTGGGTGGCATTTTCCTTCGTGTTTATGATATTCCCATTTGAAAGAAGTGCCGGCAATGAATTTTTGCAAAAAATCCAAGATCAACTTTGTTGTTTGACTTATTGACGGTTCGTCTCCGACTATTAGAACGTCGTATTGTCTTTTTCCATCGGTTTCAGCTTCTGTGATAAAGACTTTATTCGTTACACCAGATGGTGACATACCTAATGTATCTCAAATTTTACTCTTAAAAAATTGCGTGACCTTCAAATTAATACTGCTTTTAGTATTAAGCTTGATATAGAGCCAACTTAACAACAATACAGTCATAATTTACGGCATAGATTTGAATGGCACGACACGTTTTTGCAATAAGCTCAAAAACTGCAAATCATCATAGGGCGCTTAATTGTTTTGTTGCTTTTTTTTTGGTTATCGGTATTGACAAACAGTAACCAATTTTCAAGAAACTTAGGGTGGATGCTTCAACGAGGTAGTAATTTAATTTGAGGATTACCTAAATTTTGGGGCAAAATATTGGAAAATTGCCCGGTGAATTTTTATATTAATGGAGAAAAAGGATTAACTTTTCTAAACTTATAATTCCAATAACTATAAATTCAAATTTTGTATAAGATAGCAATACTAATTGTTACTACCAGTTCCTTTTTCTACTTTTAATTAATTTCGCCGCTAAGTTGACCCTTCTAGAATTTTTCCGTGAATATAGAATCATCATGCTGTTGAAATTTGAGGCTAAGCTAACGCTGAAATACCGGTCATATTCATGGCATATTGCAGTTCTAATTTGTGTTTTATTTGCAGTCGTAAATTACCGTTAGCGTACGTGAGTTGCGATATTACTCGAATTATCGGCATTATGTTGGACTAAAGGTGTTTTGAGTTGAAATATGCAAAGGTCTGCTCATTGCATGATCAAACCCAACCAACAATCCCAAATGGATCGTATACATCTCCCCGAAAATCACCTTCCAGCAATTACATTTCCCCGAAAAACACTTGGCCAAAACTACATTATCCCAAATTTACATTTCCCAGAACGCGCATTTTCCAGAAATTACATTTCCCTGAACATGCACTTGCCAGAAATTGCATTTTTCTGAACGTGCACTTTGCAGAAATTACACTTGCCTGAACATGCACTTGCCAGAAATTCCATTCGCCAGAATGCTCATTTGGCAGAATGTACATTTGGCCGAAATTACATTTCCCCGAAAGCTTATTTGCCAGAATTTACACTTGCCAGAATTTACTCTTGCCAGAATGTACATTTGGCCGAAATTGCATTTCCCCGAAGGCTTATTTTTCAGAAATTACATTTCCTCAAAAATTTATTTTCTGGAAACTATTTTTCATTCAAAAAATTATACTATGTTTAGGTTATTTATTTCTAACAAGCAGAACAAACTTTTAGTTGAAATTAAGTAACGTTGCGATAACAGTTAGCATACTGAATGAGAATAATAATCGAGCGTATTTGTCAATTTGCTATCATAAGTTGTGCTTCAGTGTAACGAAAATTAACAATTAAAAATCGATGCAAGCATGTTCACTGAGGCAAAGCAGGCTTACTTTAGCCCAGGTTACACTTTTTTAGAAGAACCAATAAATTTTAAGTTGAGTCTGGCTTATCTTAGTTTTTTGCCAATTTGCTGCTTTATTGGTTCTAATATTAGTTCTTGAATTCAGAGAACGTTCATGTCAATTTAAATGACCATGTTGTTAAAGTTATTTTGGTGTTTAATTCCGAATGCTCTGTCAGCTTGAGCAAAGACTTTTTTGCTTTTTTTGCAGCATCGTAAAACTGCAAAAGCGAAAAGTACGGAGTTTTTTTTAATTTGATAACATCCAAATATTTATAAGTTGCTTGCACAGTTTGAAGCAGCACTCTGTAATTTTAGAATCGTTGCGATATTTTGCTTGTAAATCAGTGGTTCCCAACCTTTCTAACCGTGGCCCATTTTGATTTTGAAAATTTTCCATGGTCCCACTCCCAAAATATTGCTCAAGAACTAGACCCAAATTTTCTGGCCAAATTTGTTTTGAATTAGATTAAAACGAATTTTCCGGCCGAATACAGGTGTTCTCCGAAAAAAAAAAAAAAGGTCTTCACCAAAATTCAAGCGGTTTTTCCGGCCGAAAACAGCTGCTCTCCAGCTAAACAAAATTCAAACACAACTTTTTAAAGTACGACTTTTACCAAAATGCTCTGTGACCCACTGCAAAATGCTCTGTGGCCCACAGGTTGAAAAGCAATGTTTTGAAATACTGGAAAATTACAAAAATTTTATCGTTTTGAATTAGCACAGAATTTAGTTGCTTTTAAGATTTGAAATTTATTTGTTTTTGTTTCCAATCTTTTTGTTACTGATGGAGGCAGGCATTTTTTTAGATTCTGAGCAATAATGAGCCTCGGGTTTTATGGAATATTACTGTTATAAAAAAAATACTGTAATTCGTCTTGCGTTCGCCACAAAGTTAAATCTGCGGCTGCAGTACGAAGCAGCCGAAATCTAAATCAAATGCAAGCCAGCAAAACAACACTTGTTGCATTTCTCGGCTAACGACTACGCGCTTTAGCTTACAAACACTCCTAAAAGCAGCAATGGCGTATATTTCCGCAACCAGCTTCAAACAGTTTTTAATTGAAATTTACCGAGAAAGCCACTCCCACGGAAAGCTCATTATCATGTCAATTTCCGCCATTCACATTTCATACAATTTAGAACATTTCATTCGCAGTTCATGCAAAAGTAGCAAGATAAGTGATTCCTTCAGGTGACGTCACAATTGAAACCAACAAGTCTTGCTCTAGCAAAAACTGACCGCATAATGCGATGTAATGAACGAAGTAGAATGAATGGTCTTGTCGAGATTGTTGTTGGGGAGGTAGCTGGACTGCAACTGTATATGATGAAAATTCGAATTTCCTTCTGTTAAGAATTCTCTGCTATGTACTTTTGACCAGCACTTAAATTGTAAAATTTTGCTTGGGGAGACGCTTTTGCAGCCTTGACCAAACGCATTTGACATGCGAAAGTACTTTAGTAAAGACTACGTAATTCCGTCGCCGAAATTGAATAAACACCAAAAAAAAAAGATCTTCGCTAGAAATTGAAGCGTGCTTTTTGCCAAAATTAGGTAAAAATAGGCGCGTAGCCAGAAATTCGCAATGGGGTAGCTATGTTGGGGGTCTGGGGGCGTAGCTCCCGGTTGCCAGAGGCCATTAGGTGTCTGGGGGCGAAGCCCCCAGCCGCCGGTGACACAGGGGTCCGGGGGCGTAGTGCTCGAAAATTTTGCTTTTTTTCGCAAAAATAACTTAATTTTAGGGCTATTAAAATAAAAAATAATACTTCTAAAACCTGGCATAGAAATTGGCAGTGCAAACATGATTAAACTGATTGCATAAATGGTCTATGTGGAGGTAGCTAATGATTACATTGTAGTTCTCTTGTTTACATGGTGGTTAATCAAAAATTCCATTATTCAAGAAAACTCAAACGGAGTTATCTATTTCGTCATATTTTAGAGAAAAATAATTTGGGGGGGGATTAATGGAAAGATATTTATCAGAAGTTATTGGTAAGTAACTGATACTGAATAGCTCCCCTCCCCCCCCCCCCCCCCCCCCCCCTTATTTCTGAGTTTATAATGTTTTTGTTGATGAAACCTATGTTTGGCCTTTTTACACTAGCGATCACATCTGATTGCTTATTTTTTGGCATTTAAAAATTTTTTCATTGATTTGTGACTTTTATTTTGACAAATTAGCCCCCCTCCCTGCATATATGTTTCAAAAAATGCTTTAAATCACTTTTTAGTTCATTCCAGCACAAAAAAAACAGTCTCAGAAGAGCTAAAAGGTGGTATTTTTCTTATTCTGCATTTTGGTTGGCAGACCAATTGGAGGGTCTATAGCCCCCCTCCCCCTGGCTACGCTGCGCTACTGGCTACACTACGCTACGGTGAAGACAAAAAAAAAGGTCTTCGCCGGAAATTGAAGTGTTTTTTTGTCAAATTTAGGTGAAGAATTAAGTCTTTTTCGTCTGATTATCCAGCGCTCAAATCTCGATGGGGGGACACCTAAATCTCGATGGGGGGACACTAACTCTCGATGGGGGGACGCATCCCCCCGCGTCCCCCTACAATTTAAGTACTGCTTTTGACCAAAGAATTTTGAGTTAATATTTGTTTGCAACCAGGCTCCTGTCAATCTTTCGAATTGAACAATTTCACCAATTTACACATTGGTGTCAGTGAAACATTAATTTTTGCTTTAAAGAAATTTTCCCTCAAGGCGCCTTATGTACCACAAATCAAAATGACAGTTCCGCACGATGTTTTTTTTTCTAATTCTTCAAGTTTCAAGTTTATTAAATAGCACTGCACAAGTTTGTCAAAAAGACAACTTTGTCAGTAAAATTAAACTAAACAAATAACAACAACATAATATCGACTAGAGCAGCGACAGAGAAGCTACGCAGAGACCGTGAGGTCTTCGAGACAGTAGCCATCTCTGTTCATCTTGAAAAGATGACTTTAAATTCTAAGATAGTCGAGGAATTTATTGATACGAATATTTCATTATATTATTGAGTAATTAATGCGAGAAAACGCTCACCTAACAAGCTCCATTAAAGCAAAACTGTAGGCAAGTGCTTCCCAATCTTTTCATCACCGTGGCCTATTTTCAATTCGAAAATTTTCCAATGGCCCACATCTAAATTGCTTGCTTAATCGCAATTTTTCAATTTTCAGATAATCTCCACAAAAAAAAAGGGTATTCACGCCAAAAACCAAAAACCGAAATTGTGCTTGCTCTCTAACGGGCCCCACTGCGCCAATGATCAAGACATTTTTTCAACCGAATTTGCAGTTACCCAAATAGCTCTGTAGTCCACCACAAAATGCTTCTATGGCCCATAGGTTGAAAACCACTGCTATAGGCCATATGTAAGCGTAACGGTCGTAAAATTTCAGCTTCGCCTTTTCATATGTGCAAGTCAGCACTAAGGTCAGTATAATTTTCCTTTGACGTTTTTAGACCTTTTGCCAAATTGCTGGCAATCAACTGGTGCACATAAATGTGACGGAATAACCCGCCTTTTTACTGTAACACGCCTTTACAAAGGTGTCGCGGAAGAGAGAAGTAAGACTGCAGAATTGTTATCGATATTTTGTTAGTGATCATGACATGAACAATAGGTGAAAACAATTTTTCAAAGAGCAGGTTTTTGATCTTTATAGCACACTCAACATTTTTAGGTCGTAGTCAGTGGAGCACCATTGTGAAGGGGCTTAGGCCACCTTAGACAAGTCACTTAAAAAATTTAACTTCAAAATACAAGCGTTTAAACGTATGTAGACTTGACCTGAAGTAAGGGGGAGGAGGGCTAACGGGGTTAAGCAATTTAAGTCTTTGAAATGACTTCTGAATTTTATTAATTTAGTCATTGATGCAGATTCAAAAAGTGCGAAATGTGATTAAAACGCCGTTAAAATTGCTATTTTTGTGCTGTAAAATCACAAACATTGCCCATTGGTTGGGGGCTCCGCCCCCAGGCCCCGGTCTGTGACACACTCTAGTTACATCAGTTTGTTTAGCACAAGGCCTAAATTACTCATTTTTTGAGCAAAAAAAAACAAAACAAACTGTTGTTTCACCCCTCTTTAACAAAATCCTGGTTGCGCGTTTGGCAGCATTCACTGCTGCAGATAGAGTTGTTAAGCGATTGCAGCAGGGCCGCAACTAAGATGGGCCAGGAGGGGCGGCGCCCCCCAAACAAAAACTTCGCCAGCCCAAACCCCAAAGCGACAATAGGAGAAAATATTGGTAGGCCTAAGCCTAAGTAGTTTACTGCAAGACTGTTGATTAATGATTTGAACTGATGCGAAATACTACGTTTCGCAAAACTTTTATGATCGGCACATTGATGTTGATAGCACCCGGTATGCGTAAGCCTAATGCATAATCGCAATCCTTGCTTGATTTAACTGATAAGCTACAAATTGTTCAGTAAATAAAATCTTTGAAGACTATTGCAAAATTTTATTGTGACGCTAGAGCAACTATTTTACAATAAAAAAAAGACGTTAGGTGCGGTTGCGGTAGCACCAGGGTAGCACGCTAGCATTAGCAATGAGTGCACGTGCTCGTTTTGACCTTGGCCAGAAAGTTGTTTAGTTACTGTTGTACACTACGTTTTGTCTTGTTTGGCAGTAATAGATAGGTTTGTCATGGAAAAATTAGAGACCCTCACCCCGGTTCGAATCCTGCTTCTTCTGAAGCTACCGATACTCCTTCCACTTAATTATCTGCACATGCATTTGGTGCCTCTGGTTAGCTTAACCTTTTTGCTCCTTCACGTCCAAACTTGAATTTATTCCCGGAAGGCAAAAATAACCGCTGCTTTTGTCCTGAATGGTTTCGAACCCATACCCGCTCCAAACAACGAATCGAACTCAGCTTCAGAGGTTGCTAAAAGCTTTTTTATTTCTAAAACAAACTGCCCAGCACATAGGCGTAGCCAAGGAACCCGCCCCCAATTGAAATGTCACCAATGACAAAAATGTGACAAAAAAACCCCTTGTTTCTTCAGTTTCAGTTTCTTCTAGCATTTTTTGCTTACAACAGTAATTAATAAGAATAATGACGACCAGGTCCCCTCAATTCAGTTTTTGCCAAACAATTTAAATGCATATATAACCCAGGAGAAATGGAAAGTTTTGTTCTAAAAGTTCCTATCTTAGGCCCTCATTTACCTTTTCATGTCCGGCAGGGGAGCGCCTAGGGACTCCCAGGTCGTCATTCAGCGAAACCCCTATGGCGTTCGAGTCTTAGGCAGAGGGGCTCGTTCGAAAAATAAGCGACAATCTCCACCAGCCAGCCCTAGTGCCCGTTACACGTTTGGAGAGGCGAATGGAGGCAGCGCAGAGTATTCGTACTGGAGATAATGTCGCACACTCACGGGTCAACCATCACCAACTGCTGTTGGGCAATTGGAATATCCTCACCTTCACAGGAAAAGAGCTAGAATTGGTTGAGGAAGTAAAGCGCTATCATCTCGATATTATCGGAGTTTCTTCAACCAAACGACGTGGCTCTGGAACTGTGGATCTGGATGGCGGATGGAAACTCTTCTATTCTGGGGCTGATCCTAGTATGTCTGCACAAGCGGGTATGGGGATTCTCACAAGCCCCCGTTTGTCAGACTATGTGTCAGATTGGATTTCTTTGGGATCGCGGGTTCTCTATGTTGAAGCTCAAGGTATCGGATCGGCCATTGTGCTTATTGCAGGTATATGCCCCCAATGCCACGAGTGAATATCAGACTTTTGTGGATGAAGTAAATGATGCTCTTCTACGAGTATCAGCTACTGAATCTACAGTCCTTATGGGGGATTTTAACACACATGTTGGAACAGACACAGATACATGGAAGGGTGTGATCGGAAAACATGGAGTCACTGGACTGAATGAGAACGGAAGGTATTTCTTGCAGTTCTGTTGTAGCAACGGACTCCGCATCATGAATACCTTTTTCCAGCACAGAGAGGTTTACAAGTATACATGGTATCGACCTAGTATGGATCAAAAGTCTTTGATGGATTTTTGCATAGTTTCGTCAGATTTGTTTTCTGATGTGCTGGACGTTCGAGTGAAGCGAGGTGCTGAATTGTCAACTGATCACCATTTGATAGTATGTTTCTTACGACTTTCCAAACCTTGGCCAAACAAGAGATCCAACAGGCCGTCTGTGACTTACCGGATCAAATGGGAGGCTTTGGAGGACAAATAAGTAAGAAAACAGTTTCCATCCAGTGTATCATCTACGTTCAGACAACTTCCTAATGTATCCGAGGACATCGAGAAGGAATGGACATCGAGCAATCATTTTATCAGCTGCTGAAAGTTGTGGGCGAAAACGGCTTAGCGTGGCGGGCAATAGTGAGAAAAAAACGCCTCGGTGGAACCAAGAGGTTAAAGAAGATATTCGGGCAAAGAAAGATGCGTTCAAGGCCTGGCTACAGAACAGATCGTCATCTGATTTGCAATCCCGGTACACTGAGGCGCGAAAAGTGGCAACTTCGGCAGTAAAAAAATCCAAGGAGAAGTCATGGGAAGAGTTTGGTCGTCGATTAGACTCCAACTATTTTCCAGCAAACAAAGTATTGTGGCAGACCATCCGCCGTTTACGTGGCAAAAAATTGAGTGTCACGTCCTCCATCAAAGATTATGCAGGTAGCATTCTAACCGATGAGAATTAAATCTTCTCACGATGGAGAGAATACTTTGAAGACCTTATGAATCCTGTGAAGGAATCGACTCGTGACACACACGAAGTGACACATTTAAGGGAAAAGGAAGTTTTCACTGCAGCAGAAGTGGTAACGGCAATCAGAAGGATAAAATCTGAAAAGACTGCTGGTGAAGATGAAATTAAACCCGAGATGTTGAAAGCGCTGACTGGAGAAGAAATTCTCTGGTTAACACGAGTGCGTCAAATTGCGTGGAAGTTTGACAAAATTCCCGGAAATCGGCAAACAGGTGTGATTATTCCGATATTCAAGGAAGGAGATTGCAAGCAATGGACAAACTACAGAAGGATATCACTCCTCAGTTTGCGGGGAAAAGTATATGCCAAATGCCTTGAAAGAAAATGCCGAGAAATAGTGGAGTCAAAACTGGAAAATAGTCAGTGCGGTTTTCTTCCGTGTCGCAGCTCCACGAACTACATTTTCACTTTGAAGCAAATCTTCGAGAAATCTGGCAAGAGTATGGCAAAGATCTCTTTGCATGCTTTGTCGATCTTGAAAAAGCATATGACCGAGTTACTCGGAATAAACCTTGGAAGGTTTTGAGGGAGTATGGCGTTAACGGTCAATTGTTGCACGCCATTAAGTCATTCTACAGCAGATCGGAGGTTTGTGTTTGGGTAAAAGGCAAGCAATCAAAGCCGCTCCATGTGGGCGTTGGACTCCGGCAAGGGTGCGTTTCGTCGCCTCTCCTTTTCATTGTCTACATAAATTGGATCTAAAAAAACAGCCAAGTTGTCGAGTGTGCCACAATCGGAAATTGCAAAATTAGTCGACTGCTATTCGCTGATGATTTGGTCCTGCTTGTTTGCACAGAGTCTGCCCTCTAGTGCGCAATAAATAGCTTTGCATATGCATGTGATACCGCCGAAATGAAAACAAGCACAGCCAAAACTTCATCTTTTATGAAAATCTTTCATGAAAAGTTTTATGAAACCATGATCAGTGCGTTTTACAAGTGAATGGATCAACACTGAAACAGGTAGAGAAGTTTAAGTATCTTGGGGTTGCATTTACGAGTGACGAAAGGCAAGACGAAGAACTGGATACCCGAATAGGCAAGGCTAGTGCAGTAATGCGAGCTTTATCCTAATCGGTTGTTATGAAACAAGAATTGTCGAAAAAGGCAAAGCTCTCAATTTTCAAACCAGTTTTTGTCCCAATTCTCACTTATGGTCCTGAATTTTGGGTAATGACTGAAAGAGTGCGATTACAAGTGCAAGCGTCCAAAATGAGGTTTTTACAAAAAATCGAAGGAGTTACATTGTTTAACAAGGTGTGCAGCTCTGAGATTCGAAAATCTCTTAACATCGAGCCGTTACTTCTCCGAATTGAAAGATCTCAGCTTAGATGGTTTGGCCGTTTAAGCAGAATGCCTCAGGAAAGACTCCCCAAACAAGCTTTACTTGCTAAAGCAAACGGAGAAGACCAGTTGGACGACCTAGAACTAGATGGACCGATTATATTGAGGATCTTGGATGAAATCGCTTGGGACTTCGCATAACCGAAATGATGGAGGAGATGGAAGACCGTGAGGTGTGGCGGCTTAATCTTGAGCTACTGCCCCCACAACCCTCACGGAAAAGCGGGAAATGAAGAAAGAAGAAGAAGAAGGCACAGAACTAGCAAGGGGTTCCGCGCTCAAATGGTGAGATTTTTTTGGTCTTCATCTATATTTGGCAGGAAGATGTTGCAAAAATCGTTAAAGTGTTAAGGGTCCTGCATAATATAAATCTGGCCCAAGCAATAACATGATTAATAGGCGTAATCATCTATTGTACCATTTTTAAATAACAGTCTACCTCCACCCCGCCAGTTTTACGCGACAAAATACTTTTGAAAAAAAAATTAGCAAGGGCAAATGTTCATTAAACAAACTATTAAATTTGAATTCAGGGGGCTTGTACCTCTAGGTCGTTTATGTATTCCTGCAACTGGTTATTATTATGATAAAAAAAAAATCTCTAAGAAAAATCTTCTAGCGGATTATTATTTACCGCTTAAATATTGCAGTAGGCAATGTACTTTGCTTTCCCTTACCCGGGCCAAATTACTTACTAAATTTAACACCAAAATGCAGGATGTTAAAATGTTTTGGACTTAACTTGTAAGTTAAAGTAGAATTGAACAATTTAATTTTTTTAATTGGCTTTCAAATGCTAAAAATCTAGTTTTTTTGAATGGCTCTAAATACGCGCAAATTGTGATCCAATGCCAATAAAATAGCTAGTTTTCCAAAAAATTACAAAAACTCGCCCAGCGGTTTGGGCTTGCCACAAACTCACGTCTGTAATACGTTCCAGTTGCACCAGTTTGCTCAACACGTCTCCCATTTTACATTTTTTGGGAGGTTTAAGCTCTCTCCTTTTACCAAAATGCTGGTTATGTGCTAACACACTGGCCACGGCTTCTGATCTTCCAATCTACTATATCTTTATCCAACAAAAAGTTTTTCTCTCGAAAATTTCTGGTAACATCATTGCATGTGGTTTGTGCCTCCCCCTAATCAAAAATCTTGGCTACACTTACGGCCCAGCTTGCTCGTATTGTAGAAAAACGCAGCAATTTTTGGCCTCCCTTGAAAAAGTTTTTTTTCCAATAGAACCAGAGTTGAATGTCGGGCCGGGCTTTTCGGGTCGGGTTCGGGCCTAAAGTTGACAAAAATTTCCGGCTACTTTGGGCCTGAGACGTGCTTTTTGTCTTAGATGTACAAAAATACAATCAAAATAACTTAGCAGCATTGCTAAATTTTTCAGACCTAACTTAACTTTAGGGTGCTTTCGGGCATGATTTGGGCTTCAAATTAATTTTTGGGGTTGGGCCGAGTTCGGGCTTATATTTTCGGGCTCGGGCCGGGTTCGGGCCTGAACTAGTCGGCCCGTCGACAACTCTGCATAGAACAATGCTCTAGTTGAGGCACTGTATTAGGGGCCGCAGACAAAAACGAGATTAGAAACGTTGCCGGCCTTATAGGTCTTTTTTCAGACATGATTACAGCATTTTTGAATATATATTTGTAGCCGTACAAGATGTGAAGATCGGTTTTAATATGCAAAAATTTAGTCTATTTTAGTGCCCCCCACTTTCGGCCAATGCCCCTTTGCTTCGTTTGCCCTGGCGACGGCACTGAGGTAAAGGCTATAGCTTTCTGAGACAGCAGTTTTTTGCACTGGAATGGACTCAAAAATGATTTAAAACATCGTTTGAAACAATTATTTAGGGGACACTCATTTGTCGGAAATAAAATACACAAATAAGTACCGGTAAAAACTTTCAAAAAGGCAAAAATAAGCAATCAAATTTGATCGCTTGCTAAAAAATGCTGAACTTGGATATCCATCGAAAAAAAAAAAAAAATTAAAACTCAGAAATAGGCAGGGGGGCAATTCAATTTTAGTTAATTACCAATCACTTCTCTCAAATTTTGTCAACCACTTCTTTCAAGTTTCTTTCCATTAGCCCGCTCCCCCTCCAATTACCTTTCTCTAAAATATACACAAAATAGATTATCCCATGTAAGTTCTACTGAACAAGAGTTTTATGATTTACCAGCTTGTCAATATGAAACTAAAATTTTACCGTTTATATCCATCTTCTACGTAACCTATTTTTGCAACCAATTTAATCAAGTTTTTGTACTGCCAACTTCTTATGCCACGTTTTAAAGCAATGGTTTTTATCAAAATAGTCCTAAAATTAAGTCCGTTTTGCAAAAAATACAAAATTTTCCAGCGTCTAGGCGCTCTGCCCCCAGACCTCGAATGGCCTCAGGCTGCAGCTCTCCAATCAGATCCCCGAAACAGACCTTCATTGCAGATTTCTGGCTACGCGCCTGACTAAGATACTTCAATAATACGACGCTTGTATGCTGATGTTTTTGTGAATTTCAGATACTATCGAAATACCGTAATATTACCAATAATCTAAAAACACATCAAAATATCATCACAAACTTCGAAAGAATAGTTCGGTTCTGAAAATGGCGCTTATTTTGGTCAAAAACCAAAAATATTTCAAACCTAACGTGTTTGTCAAAATTACTTCCTAGACATGAGAGACTGCTTTCCTTTGCCCTTTTTATTCTACACGCAGTTTAATAATTTTTGAAAATGAACAAGCATATTATATCTTTTTGTAATGTAAATTCTATCAATAACGAAATGTCGGTTTAATGTGTATAATATCGGGAAAATAAGCTTTCGGGGAAATGTAATTTCGGCCAATTGTACATTCTGGCAAACAAGCTTTCGGGGAAATGTAATGTCGGACAGATGTTGATTCTGGCAAATGTAATTTCAGGCAAGTGTTCATTCTGGCAAATGTAATTTTAAACAAGTGTCCATTCAGGCAGATGTAATTTCAGGCTAGGGTTCATTCTGGCAGATGTAATTTCAGGCAAGTGTTCATTCTGGCAAGTGTGATTTCTGACAAATGTTAATTCTGGAAAAAAAACGTTCAGGGAAATGTTTTTCTGGCAAATGATTTTTGGGGAAATGTTTTTCTGCGAGGTGTAAGGATACCATCCCAGATAGTCGTCGAGGCAACAATCCCCCTTCGGCGGTTATTTGAATTCGAGTATTCGCAGTCAGCACAAGAGCTAATTTTTCAAGAATAGGTGGAAGATAAGTTGGTAGGCCTATAAACTTCATCACAAGTCAAGATAGGCTATACCGGAACCGAGTTGAAAAATGTCTTTGTCAAATTCGATCATTACAAGGTCAAAGCTAAATCGCAAGATTTAACCAACAAAGTCGATGAGCAAAATCCAATCGCTCATCTGGAAAACCACACAACAACTTTGCAAGTCAATGTTAATGCTGAATTAGAAGGCCTAAGCCTGCCAGCCAGACAAACCGACAATCCAAGGTTTCTGGAACCAACAGAAGCTAGTACCTGACGACAATATTCCAAGTTCACAAAAAAATAAATTTCACAAAATTCACAAAACATAATAAAATATTCCAAGTTTACAACAAAAAAATTAATTTCACAAAATTCGCAAAACGTAATAAAATATTCCAAGTTCACAAAAAACATACGCTCTATTTTATTGCCTTTGGAGAAAACCGCGGAAAATATCTGCACTATGCCGTAATTTGTAAAATTTTCTAATGATTTTCATTTGGTTTACCACGGAATGGATATTTCAAATCGCTGCGATAAAAAAAGAAACTTTTCAAAATTGTTTATTGCGGCGTGGTGCATTACTGATATTTGCGACAAAATTAATTTTAAGTTTTTGAGCAAAAAGAAAAAGTATGTTTGGTGCAAACCGATGCTGCTGCTGCTGCTGCTTGCAGTTTAGGCAACGTAATTTTACAACCAGCTAATTTAGTACTATCCAATCAATGCTTTCTTTTTATATTGTTATGCAACCATCGCTTAATTGTGAATTCACAGTTACTAAGCAATGACTAGTTCTTTATCTTCTAAACCATCGGTAAAGCGTATACAGTAACTTTTGGCGGCTGATTGCATTTTTATACTAATAATTACTCTTTTTTCGCTCAGAAAATTAAAAAATAATTCTGTCGCAAATAGCAATAATGTATCGCACAACAATAAACGACTTTGAAAAGCTTAATTTCTCCCCTTAGCGATTCGAAATATACATCTCAGGTACACTCAGTGTAAAATTATGTCGAAAATGCCACAGAGTATGTAACAAAGCAAATAAACCTGAAATTTTTTTTTTAATTTATAAAACTATACCTGTTTTTTTCTATGATCGTGGAATTTTTGTTTGTGATATTACACACTACTTAGGCTAGTCAAGAGTTCGGTCCTAATGTGCTAATACAAAATACTGTAAGTTTTGATGCTTTTGTACTTTATTTTGCTAGTTGAATAGATATAGAACTTGGGAAAAACTCTGGTTTGAGTTTAAATTTAAATTGAGATATACATTTTAGTAAATTACGAATTATTACTACGGTGACACCAGAGGTTGTAACTCAGAGGTCGGCAAACTTTTTGTAATTCGAATCGTTTTTAAGTCAAAGCTGATTTTACGGGCCAGCCAATTTTTTGCTCAATTTGACTGATTAAAGCCGAACCAAGTCAACTGACTACCGCAAACTGATTGCGAACAAACTGACCGGAACCAACTAACTGCCAGCAAAAGTGTTAAGGTTAGTTGGCGGCAAGTTGATTCGCGGTCAATTTGTGTCGGCCAGCTTTCGTGGGCCCAATTAAGCAACTTGGCTGTTAGCTTCACAGCAAATTCAAAACTTTCGCTATGTTGAACTTATTCTTTTGTCACAAGCTTTGTATAAATAACTAGCTGTTAGCTCCACAGCAAATTCAAAACTTTCGCTATGTTGAACTTATTCTTTAGTCACAAGCTTTGTTTAAATAACTAGCTGTTAGATCCACAGCAAATTCAAAACTTTCGCTATGTTAAACTTATTTTTTGTCACAAGCTTTGTATAAATAACTAGCTGTCAGCTCAGTTATACAGTAAATTGTACCCTTTTTCAACACCTCTACTTACTATATCGTTACAGGCTTTGCTAAAAAACGCAGTGCCATAGAAAAAAGGGATGGTATTTTCATAGGCAAATCGTCCACAATCTTCATTGTTGTTGAGACGCACTAATGCATTTTACGCTTGAAAAGCCAACCTTAAAGTTTGCGAAGCAATGACAGTTGAATAGTTTGATGCGGAAAAAAATTCTACGTATTAGGCTAGAGTAGATGACCGCGGAGTCCATTCGTGCAAATCAAATACAAAGCAAACTGCCATTTATTCTTAGCATCACCAAGCTTCATTTCATGGTATTGTAGATAGTGTAATCAGAGGCGCATTTAGGGGGGGGCATTGGGCCATGGCCCCTCCTCCCATTTGGGTCGCCAGGATAGTATAATTAGCATAGAATAGTATGCAAAATTGCGGCATGGCTCCCCCTTCGTAACTTGGGCAGAAGGTTTAAGCACACAAACGGTAGGCGAAGACCTTTGTTTTTGGCCTGCACCCATTTTTGGGCCAAAAACCGGACTAAATTTGAGTGAAAACCTTTTTTTTGATCTTCATCTGATTTTGGAAAGGAAAACCGGACTGATTCTGGGTGGAAAAGTTTTTCATTCTGATCTTTGTTATTCTCAAATTTTCTGAATTTCTTGGCCCCCCCCTTTCCAAAATCCTACGTACGCTACTGAGTGTAATGCATTTAATTTGAATTACGATGGGATCTATTTTCTTCATGCTGAATAAACTATAGTACCTAATCTATTTACCTATCGTATCACAATTTTTTGTTAATTATAGTTGATTATAAATTATCAGTGTTACTTAGCGACTAAATGAGTTTGTCTTGCCTTGCTAAGTCCATGGCCTGGTAAAAATTCGTCACGTCGGCCCGGTACCAGCCTGCAAACCCGGTGTTTGCCATACCTGACCTGCATAAGTGTGGAAAGCGTCGAAACTCTGTGATTTTGATAAATAAGTAATTTATTCTATAACCCAGTCAAAAATTATCTGCGGCATCATGCGTGATCGAGTGAAGGTTATGAGCGTTTAGCCAGGGCAAACTTTATCTGAGGCAAATTCACATGTGATCTTGTATGATATTTTAAGGATGATGTTTCCAATCCAATTCAAGTTTGGCCCACACAAGTTTAGTTAGTGTGTGGCCCATACTCAAAAACGTTCTACTGTTTAACAACTATGGCCCATATGCGGATATTTCATGACATTTTTTGAAATAGGTGGGGGCGGCCGCTGACGGATTTTGGAGTTCTTAAGCCAAAAACACGTAATATTTAAGTGCTTTTTTGTTAATGTTGCTATGTAGCCCAGGCTCCCTATGGGGATTTTGGTATCTTGAACCAAAAGTTAACTTTCTTTTGTTCGAAAAATGTATCAATTAGACGACGTGCTGAGCAAACTGGAGCAACTCAAGCAGTGGCGGATCCAGAAAATTTTGGTGGGGGGGGATTTGAAGCACAAAACCTCAAAAATTCGAATGTCTTCACCAAAATTGAGAGTGATTTTTCGGCCGAAATCGGAAATTCAAACGTTTTTTCGCCCAAATTCAGGTGGTCTCCAAAAAAAAAAAAAAAAAAGAAACAAAAAAAAAGGTCTTCACCAAAATTGAGACTGATTTTTCGCCGGATTAGTTACGTTTAGGTCGGTGGGGAGGGATGCATCCCGAAATGGAGCCGAATTATTCAAAACAGAGGCTGATTTTTCGGCCAAAATCGTTACTTTTAGGCTGGTGGGGGGGGATGCATCCCCCCCATCCCCCCCCTAAATCCGCCACTGAACTCAAGTGTATCACACACGCAGATCTATGGAACGGTCGTAGGCGTTAAGGTCTGGGTGTGTAGGTCCCAGACCCTGGGTGATTTTTCGATTTTTTGGAAAAAATAGCTGTTTCAACACCATTTGGATCAAATCTCGCACGTTTTTAGAGTCATTTTGAAGAAGAAACTAAATTTTTAAGATTTGAAAGCCAGTTGAAGAATTAAATCGCTCGTCCCCTTCAATCCCCCTTTATGTACTGGTCAAGTCTAAATCACGTTTAAACGCTTGCATTTGGGGTAATTTCTCTATGTGACTTGGCTAAGAGGGGGAGCTGAAGCTCCCTTAGTCCCGCTCAAATTGCGCCACTGTATGATGTAGCCTACGCACGTACCAATAGGAGATGAAAATATGTTGGCAGCACTTAGAACCAGCAGCGTGTGGTTTAGAAGAATAGAAATGTGAATCCCATTTGCGCTGATCAAAAAAATTTCTTTGATTGTCATAAAAAACTACTAAAAATAAAAAAACTACTGCTGATGATGCTTTTGCGCTAGTCGCATGTTGGGCACAAAGTTGAAGTCAATGTTTTGTCATTTTCACTATAACTTTAACACATGCATTGATTCAACATTGTATGGTTTGAATGAAATATATCTTGAAAGCATTTCTTTAGGTTCTATTGTGCCGGACTTAATGGATTACTGATATACTTAAAAGCTTATCACAAACTCAAAAAAAGGGCTTAACCTTTCAATATTTTTATTATTACTATTTTCGCTAGAGCGAATAATAAAAGCGCGCAAACTAAAAAAGTTTAAACTCAGAAAAATAATTAAAGCGCACAATGTAGCAACTAGCAAACAGGTGGTTTGAAGCAGATGTGCTTCTGGAAGTGTCAGCACTGACGAAAAAATGAAGATTTCGGCTTATAGAAAAATATTATATTTTACAAAAAATGTACCGCAAATAATAATGCAATTAACTATTTTAGGCATTATGTTAACTCAGTTTCATTTTTTTATTTAATGGTAGCCTACGGGGTACTGGTAAATCTGAAATACCAATAACGAGTAAGCTTATGGGCTAAACTAATTACGTAACGGTACTGGTATACTATGGCATAGACAGTGTAGCCTAGACAGTCCTCAAATTAAACTAATTGATAAGGCTAGATTAAAAGTACGGGTATCAGTGGTCTCAAAGTTATTGTAGGCTACCGTGAATGGCTGCTGCCTGTAGCCTACTCAGCTACTGATCTCCGCCTAATGGTCATAATTACACTAAACCGCTAAATAATTTGCTGGGCTTTGAAGAAAAACAATAGTGAGGTTTATTATGACAATTTAATTGCTAAAAATATCTTTACCAGATTATGAATTTAACACATTGTGAAAATCTAATTTTTAGTGTGGAAGGGGAAGAATGTAAGGTTTAAGAGTTAACAGCACTATCAGCCTGTCAATGTTAACAAGTTTAAAGTAGGGTTATTGAACCTGAGCCTCAAAGCTAATCATCTTTTTACGGTGCTGAAGCTGTAGTCTGTAACTGCACTTATTGTGGAGCTAGAGTAGCAAAAAATCTGCAAGCTTCTACCTCCGACTTAGCTTAAAAGGTCATTCAAGTCAAGTTTTTGACTGTAGACCAAAATCTGAAATGCTGAGAAAAGCCTAAAAAACGCAACCTCACCAAATTTGAGCTTTCTGCATCTAGTCATTTTCAAGATTTTGCAGTTAAAAGTTAGCAATTTTCTTCTTACTTCATTGTTTCCATTTTGTCAGTGTTGTGATGGAAGATTAACTTCAGACTTTTACAAAGTTATACATATTTTTCTTAAAAATCTGTTAATTTGCAATTTTGACACTTTACTTTGTTTTGACAGCAATGCTGTCACAAACATTTGTTAATCATTAGTAACATGCAGTATGGTAACTTTTTGTGAAATTTTGTTTTTAATTGGCGACACTAGTGAAATTTCCAAGAGGACAAGAAAAGCCTTTCTAAAGAGAAACTTTAAACTGCCATATCTTGGACAGAAGGTCATAAAAAGCTTAAGATTAGTGAAGATAGTCTTAAGACCTTGCTAAAACTGTTTTAGAGAAGAAAAACTTGACCTGAATGTCCCTTTAAACAAAAAATCTTGCCAACGCAAACCCCTTAAAGGCTGTGCATCCAGCCAATTCCGGTGGTTTACAATAGCTAAAATTGAACTATAATTTTTGATATTTTTTGTTTTGATTTTGGGGCAGCGTTTGCTAAGACATTCAACAAATACAAAAAGATGTTCCCCCGAAAAAAGTTTTTGGAAGCTCTGAGTTTTGATCTTCCCGCCAAAACCACAGTTTTCTATACTATTAGGCCTACTGTAATCTTATTAAACTATTAGGCTTAACTATCTCTAAACTATTAGGCCTAATGGTTTAGAGATAGTTAGGCCTAATTAGGCCTAAACTATTTAGAAATAAACCATCTCTAAACTATTAGGCCAACCACAGTTCTCTAAACCATTAGGCCTGCTGTGGTTTTGGCGGGAAGAACAAAACTCAAAGCTTCCAAAAACTTTTTTCGGGGGGACATCTTTTTGTATGTGTTGAATATCTTTGCAACCGCAGTCCCAAAATTAAAACAAAAAATATCAAAAATTATAGTTCAATTTTAGCGATTGTAAACCACTGGAATTGGATGGATGATTCACCGCCTTTAAGAGCATTTCCATAATTACGTGTGTGATCAGCTTAAAGATAATCGTAGTTTATTTTCCAATTAGAAAATTTTCAGAAAGATTTTTATTTGTGCTTAAATTATACTGACCTAAAGTGATTAAAGCATCTAGTTTTGGCGTTATTCTTAAAAAAAATATGCTGAGGATAGAGGATATTAGTAAATGACGTGTGTGACGCACAGTAGAGGCATAGCAGCTGCCTATAGTTAGTTCAGCAAATCTCTTTGACTTTCAATCCATATGTGATAAATAATTATGATTATTACATTCTTTTCTTAAAATTCATCAATATAACAATACTTTTACTATGTTTCATGAGAAATGGAAAGATTTGTTCAATGACCTGTGTGACTGGATAATCATGATGTGTGTGATCTTGTGAATTTCCATCTATTTCAATTCAATAAATGCTGATTTCAACCCGATATTATGTAATTTCAAGGTGCAAATATCTGCATATCTTTGCACTGGACATGAAATAGCAATAACACAAACATTGATATTATGATAAAGTTAAATTTTGGGAGAGGCTAAGACAAGGGTTATAGACAAGAGATTCCTAAACTGAGAGTGCTCAAACCACTAACTTGGTGAGTGTAAACTAAATTCACTTTAGGGGGTTTAGGACAAGAGCACTTGCGACATTGTTTCACAAAATGAATAATGGTTTAATGATAATAAATGAATTTGATTTAATAACAATAAATAGAGGATTTATTTTGTGAAACAATGTCCCAAATGCTCTTGTCCTACACCCCTTTAACTGAATTTTGTGATGAATTTTGGTATTTTCAAGTTTTCTCAAGACAAGTTTCTTTGAAAAATATTACACAAATTCATAGTGCTACTAATTTTACAAGCTGTTACTTCAACTTCATTATTTTCAAGAAAGCATTAAAATCAAACATGATTGATATTGGGAAAAAATATGTAAATAATCGGCACTAAACAATGCTGGTGAGTAATCACACAAGAAAATATTGCAATTAACTTCAATGTGCATCTCTAAATATTGTAGCTTTTCAACTTGGACATTAAAATCAGTTTTTTAACATTTTGCCTAGTTTTTACTAATACAATATAGTATATGTATTTTTTAGTTCAATAAAATCATTTTAAATATATACAATAAAACAATTTTGATAAAGAATTTTTACTGAAATTTATTGATTAATAATTTTAAGAAGTCAAGCACATAACAAAGCAAATAAAATTATTTAGATTAATTCAATTTTAGGTCACCTAGTTTACCAAAAATACCAATTTAGCATAAACATCATCATGCAATCAACATTAACAACAAAACTACACTACAAAATCATAAATTATTCCAACAATAAAAAGGGAAGAATCTCGCAATGATAGATCATACAAAATACAGTCACCCAATATGCAAATTTTTCTGGAGCATTGGAATAGATTTTGTTAAAAGAACAACATCACTGAATAATAAATATTCTTAGCACAGAATGTATCTATATGTTCACTCAGTAGTACCTTTAAAAATCTGTGCTAAACTGAAACTGTCCTCGATTTCCAACAAACTTGGGGGCTAAATTTTTTGCAGCACACAGTCTCTTTCATAGTAAATGTGATCTTCATCTTTTGGTCATTCATAAAATTCTCCTGGTCTGTGCATAACATTCACCTAACATAAGCACCAGATTGATTCATTTCAGTAATTACTCTAACATATAGATTGTTGTCATATCACAACCCAGTCATCTCTCTGTATATCTAATTCTGAAGCATTTGTTTCACTATAATTTGCCGTAAATAAAACTGGAGCCTTTGCATTTTCACTATTCTTTTTCTAAGCTTTTCCACTTTTTTTGATTCCTGTTTTTTAATTCTTCTTGTTTATTTTCTTTTTGCACTTTTCAACAGCTGCCTTAAACCCAGTCTTTATTCTAATAAGTTACCGGAGTTTATCTTCAAGCCAAAAACTTGCTCTTATCTTTTCTCAGTTGCTTGCTTTTACAAAACTCAAGCGATTTTTTGATGCAATAAAGCCTCAATTTTCATAAAATAGAATTCTAGTATTGCTTATTGTCGAGCACTTGTAATGTAACAGGCATATTATAACGTTATATGCACCACATTGCAAATTATAGGTAGGATTAATAAAGTTAAAGTCACATACATCATCTGGCCATGGAATGACGTGTGTGACACACTGTCACTTGTTTTGAATGTTTGTTGGGTGTAATGTATATATATATTGAATATGGTGTTGCATTATTTTTCATTTGTACATCATAAAACAGAAAATGAAAGATTAAATAAAAAATATTATGAATTAAAACAATATGTTGAAAATAGTTAAAATGGATGACGTGTGTGACTTTTTCACAGAGATCCAGAAGAATCTTAACTTACTCTAAATCTATAGTCTTTGGTCTTTCAGCTAGGATAATTATTAGAAACATAGGCCAGATAATTGCAAATCACTTTGGTGTTTTCCATTTATGTCAATAAAGCTATCATAAAAAATAATTTTTTGTTCTCTTAAAAGTCGAAGTTTCTTCACAACCTGTCACAAGTGCAAATTTAGCTACCATAATTTGAAATAAATGAGACTTCATTGTCAAAAAAGCATTATATTGTAGAATTATATATGATCACAATTATACCTAACCAACAAACAATTCTTTACTTTAAATTTAAAATTTCAATATAAAATTCAGTACTTTATGGAATTGCCCTAAATGATATTTAATACTTGGATCTTTAACTTTAAATGTTTCAGTCTGTCAGTAAGTCTACGCGGTGCATTCAATAAGTTTCCAGACTTTTTTTGTACAGGCATTTATAATTGCCGTAAACTCGAGATATTTCAATATGTTGTTACTATACTCCTTATGATATGATTGACCAATTTTTTCTTGTTTAGGTGCAAATTTATAGCTACAGTTTGAATTAGAGTACACCTTACCAAATCCTGATTGTCACAGCTGGTGAATTTCAAAAATGCAATCTGGACGTGAGGACACATTAGAAGAACGATATGCAATCAAGTTCTGTTTTAAACTTGGAAAAACTGCCACGGAAACGTATGGTATGCTTCAGACTGCTTATAGATCATCTTGCATGAATCGATCATCAGTTTTTCAGTGGCACAAGAGATTCAAGGAAGGCAAGGAGTCCGTGAGGGATGATGAGAGATGTGGGAGGAGTAGGGAAGTCAGAAGATCAGAGATGATTGGCCAAATAAACGATTTCATGAATAGGGACCGTCGTGTGTCTATAGAGACACTAAGCACACAGTTTAATGTCAGTGTGGGAGCTGTTCACACAATCATTCGTGCGGAACTGAAGATGCGGAAGATTTGCCCGAAGTTCGTCCCTAGAGTGCTCCGGGAAGATCAGAGAGAAAGACGTTGCAATGACAGCAAGGAGATGGTCGAGCTCATTAATTCAGATCTCCTAGTTCTTGATACCCTGGTAACCTGCAATGAAAGCTGGATCTATTGTTATGACCCAGAGACCAAGAGACAGAGTTCCCAGTGGAAGCATGCTGGATCTCCCAGACCCAAGAAGGCCAGACAGAGCAAGTCCGCCCAGAAACTCATGATGATCCCTTTTTTTTCAGCATGGGCATAATCTACATTCACTGGGTTCCCACTGGAATCACAGTCAACAAGGAGTACTATATTGAAGGTTTAAGGGGGTTCAGGAAGAGACTCCGTCGGAAGAGGCCAGAACTTTTGAATCAGGTCAGTGGCATTTCCATCAGGACAATGCCCCAGTCCACAACTCCATCCTCGTCACAGACTATTTGACCCAGATGGGCATCAAGACGGTTCCCCATCCTTCCTACAGCCTGGACCTTGTTCCCTGCGACTTTTGGCTATTCCCAAAGCTCAAGGAAAACCTCAGAGGCAATCGTTATTCCACAATCGAGGACATGAAAGAGGCTGTGACGAGGGTCCTAAACACGCTCACACTAGAAGACTTCCAGGGGGCTTTCCAGAAGTTGTTGGAACGGTACAACAAGTGCATTGACGTCGAAGGAGAATACTTTAAAGGGGACTAGAGTTTTTTGTGTGTACGGTTAACAAAAGTGCCCATACAAAAAAAGTCTGGAAACTTATTGAATACACCTCGTATATGGTTTTTAAATGCAAATGTGCCTTTTGCCTGTGGTATGTGATATGTTACTATAAAAATATACTGTCATGCACATTCCACGCTTTTGGAGAGAACTGAGAAAAAGGTGAAAAGGTTTTGTTGAGAGTTTGACACACAATGCTAGGGGGTAAAATTCTTACTGCAGTGTAAAGAATATCCATTAACTGGCTTATATCGTAATACCAGTGATTTTATCTAGGGCAATTGGCCTGCTTTTGCCAATAATAGGGTGAGAAAGGTTTTAGTGCTGAACCAACAAAGAGTTTTGGAGGCTTAGTAATTTAACCGATATTATTATACATCTTATTTGGCATGTTGTTTTGCTCATACCTAACATGTAGCCAACGAAGTCCTTAGAAGTGGCCTGCAAATAAATGTTAAAAATGTTGGAGTCATGGCACACTGTCATTTTTACATAAATATCTTGTAGTTTGATGGTTTGGGTAGACAGTAGTTGACCTCATGCATTACATACCGGTACCAGAACAAAACTTTCTGACTTTGTTGCAACTAGCAAGATGCAATAATCTGGAGCTGGCCCCAGAGCCGTACTTTACAAAATTGTTGCTCCGAAGCTGGAGCTTGAGCCATAGGTATGAAGAACTAGAGCTCTAAAACCGGAGCCTTACTTTTTTTTCAATAGCTTCGCAGTTCACAGTCCTCAATTAAACTTCCCAATCTGTTTCAGTTTACTTTAATAGAGGGTTGCTCTAAATAGGCATAGAATGCAAAGTGTGCATGTGCAAATGCCTATTGCATCATAGTTGCGTAATAGGCATGGCTACGACGCCACCGCCAACTCTTAACCTATTTTGTAAATCTATGCCTATGCTCAGAAATTTGGGTGGTACCGGTATGTTTTTGTGTTTACCTTGAGCTTAAGTTCAAGGTACAAGGTAAAGTGGTGGTTTATAATTTTTTGACTACTGTACAAATAGGTTATTTGAGCCTAAAAATACCTTATTGGATCATTAGACAATGCAATAGTTTTTAGCTATGCACTCGTAGACTTTGATTGCCTCATACTGGTTCTGTGGTAGTGTCTATTAAACTGCTAACCTTAAGGTTTAATAAACATTAATAAAAAAATTCCACAAAATATGGTATGTGTTGTTTTCCAATAAATGATGTGTTTTGCAGCAGTATTTTTGTGCTGCAGTTAGCTATGTTAGCGCTTTGATTATTTCAGTTCAATAGTTATCGCCATGCAGCATTTTTGAACTGCAGACCATTTACAGTCCAGTAGACACTGCCTTACAACCTTATCCTAAAAAACGCGTATATGGTATACGATACATGGTGTTGATCAGTTGGTAGGCCTATTTTTCTCAGATATCTTTATTAGTCAAAGAAGACTTTACAAGCCTTTTTATAAATTATCCAGACAGCAGCAATGGCGAAGACTGCGTAAAGCTTTAAATACTGGTAGTTGTTGTGGTGTCATGAGCGAGCAAATGTTTTCATCCCCGCATTCAATATCAGAACCAGGTACACATACAAGAGACCCAACTACTGGGCCTGGTGACACTGCTGAAAGTTTACCAGCTTCCGTTACCAGCAGGGTTGATTCATGTGATAATGCAGATCCCTTTCCAAATAGTTGTCAAATTCTATTCAGTGTTGCAACTGCTGCTAGTGATGAAGAAGGTGATGGCTTAGAGTTGTGTGATGCAAGAATATCTAGTATTGCGGCTGATTCAAATAATTCATTATTCCGTAACTTTCAGAATGAAACCTGTTGGACTGGTATAAATGACTTGTCACTATTGGACTCAATTACTGCATGGTCGGTTTTGGAGTCAAATGTTCCTCATGCTGCAGTTACTAGATTATTGCTATCATTAAATGGCTTTCATCCAGAATTACCTAAAACCTTTCATACTTTGCTCCCCCAACCTAAATTACAGCATCATCCAATGGGTGAACGCTTATATGTTCATTTGCCTAACTGGATTTCATCACTAAAAAGTGTGTTAACAGATGCCAAATTTAACTCTCAATCTCCTGGTTATACTTTAGTGGTCAACATAGATGGCCTTCCTTTGTTTTCTTCAACACCCAATTATAAATTATTTCCAATATTGATTACTTTACACAAAATAAAGATGCGTCCACTCTGTGCTGGCATTTATTGCACAGAAATTTCATCCAATCGAGAAATGCCTTCAACGTATGAGTTTTTAAAAAGATTTTTGGAAGATGTGAAATATCTTCTAGCACATCATTTGGTTTGCGGTGGTTGCATGTACAATATGAAAGATTATCCAATTTTTGTTTGTGATGCTCCTGCACGGTCATCATTAAAAGCTGTTAAGTCACACACGAGGTACTACAGTTGTGAACGTTGTGACCTAAAAGGAGAGTTTCACGATGCCCGCATCTGCATGTTAGGTACTAATGCAGCGTTTCTCAACCTGGGGGTCGCGAAGGTGTTTTCAGGGGGTCGTTAGGTTATTTATAAAATACTGGTATTTCTTTAATCGCAAAGAAGTCTAAAATTTTCAAAATCTTTGGAGCGATCGGTTTTCAATTATATCGTAGCAAGTTGTCAACCGGTTTTAGGCCTACTATTGCAAGTATTACAATACAATGGGCAGCTTACTTGGAAAGTCAAACTTACTAAGTGGTACAATGAAATATCGCCATGTTTGAAAATTTGTCCAGTGCTATTAAAAAAGATGAATTACTCGATGAACGTTTGAATACATTGACTACACATCACCTTTAACCTCTTAAAACTGTGTTAAAACGATATTTTCCTGAGCTTAAAGAACAAGAAGCCGCATTTGCATGAAATCCGTTCTTAATTGCTTTGAATGTTAGTGATATTCCCGATGAATTACAAGACCAATTTTATGATTATCAAAATCATTCGTCCGCTCGTGATGCTTTTCGAACAATGGTACTCTCTCAGTCAGTAGCAGAGCCAGGGGGGCGGCGGGGCTACGCCCCCCCTCATTGGCACGTCAACCAAAATGCAGAATAAGACAAATACCACGCTTTTAGCTCTTTTGAGACTGTTTTATGCACTGGAATGGATTAAAATAGTGATTTAAAACATCTTTTGAAACATGTATTCAGAGAGGGGAGAGGCTAATTTGTCAAAAATAAAACTCACAAATACATGAAAACTTTGAAAAATGACCAAAAATAAGCAATCAAATTTGATCGCTAGTGTAAAAATGCTAGACATGGGTGTCATCAACAAATATACCATAAACTTAATTAGGAATAGGGGGGGCCATTCAGTATTAGTTAATTACCAATCGTTCATCTCAAATCTCTTTTCATTAGCCCCCCTCCAATTATTTTTATCTATTAGCTGTGAACGAAATAGATTACTCGATGTGAATTTTATTGAACCACACGATTTTATAATTTACCAGCATCTAAATACGAGAATTAAAATTTTGCCATTAGTCACCTCCCAGATAGCCCATTTATGCAACCAGTTTAATCATGTTTCCATTGCCAATTTCATTGCCATGTTTTAAAAGCATTATTTTTTTATCAAAATAGCCCTAAAATTAAGTTATTTTTGCAAAAAAAATGCAAAAATTTAAAAATTTCTAGCGCTGGTAGCACCGCCCCCAGACCCCCTTCCTTCCGCGGCTGAAGGCTTTGCCCCCTGACCCCCAAAACAGCCCACCCAATGCGAATTTCTGGCTACGCCCCTGCTCTCAGTTCTAGTGTGCTATGCGCGAATCCTACCCACAAGTATCCGAACTGCCTTTTCAAATATTACTTACATTTGCAACAACATACCACTGCAAGAGCGGCTTTTCAGCTCTTGTACATATCAAAACCGAAAGCACGAAATCAAAGGAAAGTTAAAGATGATATAAGATTGGCTTTATCGAGCACTAAACCACGAATCCCTAAATTGGCTTTGTGGTTGCACAGTCTACCGTCGCACTAACAGATGAAAATTGATCAGTTATTTGAAATTAAATATCTTTGAAGTGTTTTTCGTTGTAATTTCTATTACGTAAAAAGTAGAACAGGAAGGGGGTCGCTAACTATATGGAACTCTAAAAAGGGGTCGTGAACCGCAAAAGGTTGAGAAACACTGTACTAATGAAAAACGTAGATCAGATAGTGATTTTTCGCTGCAAATGTGCAAAGATCAACATAAAGGCTTTTCGGCATTAGATGATTTTGGTGTTCCAATGGTTAGAAATTTTGTACTGGATTACATGCATTTGGCATGCTTGGGGATAACCAAACAATTGCATTTTCTTTGCAAAGGAACTCCCATGTACAGTAGACTGGAAGGCTACCTCGTGCTACATATACACTAACAATATTTTTAGTAACAGTTGACCTAATGTAGAATTGTTAATATGATATTGTTCTTAATTGAAAACTTTAGATGATTTAACAAGCTTTGGTGTTAGTAGCTGTGTTGGTGAAGTAGCTGTCAATAATAATTGTTTTTTTTTTTTGTAGACCTATACAAACTGTATGATTTTCACTGTCTCCCTCTTGGAAAATATTTTGTGATATGCAATTGGTTGGTCTACACTTTTTAATCTGCTTAATTGACTATCAATTTGGTTATTAATAAATCTAAAAATGATTTTAAAGATATGAGTACTGTAATTGTGCAATCTAAATTGGCAGAAAATTGGTTTTCACTATATATTATAGTCCTACATCTATGCTTTTAGGCAATTACATGGAAAAATGTCCTCGTGCTCTAAAATCAAACTATGCAAGAAGTTAAAAAAAATGCATAAGTTCATACGTGTAGAATTTAATCGAAAGCTTAGATCATTAGCTGACCTTGCTTTTTGGAAAGCATCAGAATATCGCTTGTTCTTGCTGTATGTAGGAAGTGTGGTACTCAGATGCAAATCAATATTGTGAAAGGAGCGTTATAACCACTTTCTCAAGTTTGCTATTGCCATGAGGTTTTTACTTCAGAAAAATACCCACATTTATAATTTGAGATTTTGTCATGAACTTCTCTGTCAATTTGTTGATCACTCTGCTTTGCTATATGGCAAGAGATTCGTTTCCTACAATGTGCACAGTGTGATACATGCAGTTGATGACCACTGGCATTTTGGATCGTTGGAAATTATAAATTCATTCGTTTTTGAAAGTTACCTTGGCCTTCTCAAAAATTGTGTGAGATCTGGATATAAGCCATTACAGCAAGTTGCAAGACATGCTTACCATTGTAATCGCATGTGCGCATTCATCACTAACAGCATCAATGAATACAGCACAATCTCAAAAAATGATAGTGGTGGAGCAGTTATCTCTGAAAATGGTTCATCTCAATTGGTTGTTAAGAAATTGGTGCTTTCAAATCCATGCTGTATTTTAACCCTTATCAGAACATCCGTTGACTTTTGTCAACATTGATTTTTTTTTATTTGATTGCACTCGCCCCCTATATGCTAGCTTACCGCCATTTACTGACGAAAGAAAACTTCTTAATAGCTTCCTACTGCAGTGATACCAAATTCCAAAATTGCTTCTACAATAAGTTATTTGCGTTTTATCTTAATCGGAACACCTGTTGACAAATGTCAACAAATAAAAACAATAGCAGATTAAGAAAGATATACCGCTTTTAAGGTTTAAAATTAGTATGAATGCCCGTTTCTATAGTTGCAACCAAACAATTATTGTTACAGCTAATAATTAGCTACAGTATATAGCTAGCAACTATAAGAAATTTGCAACTGCAGTTAGTGAAGTGATTTTTGGCGGAAGGTTGTTAAGTTTCCGATCAACAGTTCTTATATCTCAGACGTAGTAGCAGCCTACGTAAATTTCAAAATACTTATCTAGATATTAGTTCCTGTCAGAATTTAGAACATAAAATTAATATCATTGAATAGTCATACACTGTACTAGCATGGCCAGTGCCTCAGAGAAAAATTTTTCCAGGGGGTACGAAGGTCGATGCAGGGCCCCCAAATCTCTTCGGGCTCCAAAGTTGACCGAAATTTTTGTTCTGATTTTCTGCCAAAAATTCTGAACTTTTATTACAAAATTAGGTAAAGACCAAAAAATAAAAATTAAAAGGTCTTCACAGAATTTATGTCCGATTTTTTCCCTAAAATTAGGTGAAGACGAAAAAAAAAAGGTCTTCACAGAAATTTAGTCCGATTTTTTCCCCAAAATTAGGTTAAGACAGAAAAAAAAAGGTCTTCACTGAATTTTGGTTTGATTTTTTCCCCAAAATCAGGTGAACACCAGACCAAACAAACTTAACGCGGGAACCTAAACCCTTCCGGGCACCCTAGGCCCGGGCCCGGGTACGATGTACCCCCTGAACCCCCCTCTCATAGGCCCTGAGCATGGCTACTCAACTGGCGGACTGCAGTCCACATACGGACCTCCAGATCGATAAATGCGGATCGCGGTCCACATCCGGACCCCCGAAGTACTAAATTTGGATCTCCACACTCCTTGGGGCGGGAACTCATTGTCTGCCTGCAGGGCCTACGAGAGGGGGGGTAGGAAGACAATGACCCCGAGGCCCATGAATTTTAAGGGGCCCATCATAGGGCCCGTTGGCTTCAGGAGGCCCAGTAGAGGCCCCATGGGCTTCAGAGGGCCCATCGAAATGACACTGAGAAATCAGTATGCGGAAGACTGAAGATCTTTTTTTGTTTTGTTTTGGAGATCACATCAAAATTCGGACAAAACTGTGGCATTTTTCCGTGAAGACCTTTTTTTTGGGGGGAGAGAGATCCCATCAAAATCCAGATAAAACTGTGGCATATTCCCCGTCGGTTTTGGAGTTTACAAAACTGGAGATGCGTAATATTTGAGCTAACCCAAGGCCCACGTTTGGCTCTCGGCGCCCCGGTCTGCTTGTGCCACGTGGAGCGCGTAAACTCGTTCCAAATAGCGATGAAGACCTTTTTTTCGGTCTGCACTAAATGAGTTTTCAACTTTCGTATCTGGACCTTTGCTAAAACTAGTTGAGTACCCCTGCGTGTACTACGCTTGAAGGACTAACTAATGCAACCAGTTCTACCGTCGAGGCTATCTTGAATCTTCCTACCGAGGCTTGGCTAACCTTCCTTTTTTGTCAGGTAGGCTCAAGTAGTTCCTAACCCACTGAGCGCGGTTGTAATTGACGAAAACTTTTAAAAAACGCAATTGAATTTTGGTGAAGTCTTTTAGTCTTTAACTACGTTACGCAAAAAAAAGACTACTGAATTTTTATGAAAAACTTTTTTTTCTAACCTTCACAAAAGAAAGCCACGGAGACAAGGTACTCAACGTGAACCTATGGCCGGAAGTTGTCGTAACCTACCCACTTCTTGGCTCGAGCCTACCCACTTCTTGTTGTCACAGCCCATCACTTCCTTTTGGTTGAAGTCTACCCACGTCTTTGTTTAGGAAGGCAGCACTGAATGTTACTGTTCTATACATGAATACTTGAGTAACTCAGCTAAAATTTTTCCTAGCAACCAAGCTTTCAGTTTGCTCATCGATACATAAGCAACCGAAAATCGAGAGGTGAAACAGTACTTGCAGAAAAAAAAAACGTACAGTTAAAAGGCATCAAATGAGAAAGATGTCTAAGATCGGTAAGCATACTTGGCTTGCTTGCTTGGTTCGCCGCGGACGTGTTTGCCAGCAACACAAAAAAATACCAAAAACACATATTGCTTGTTAAAATGTTGAACAATTTGTGGGTGTACTACACGTTTGGGTATTTTAGTGTTTAAAAAACACCCTAGTTTGTTGAAATTTTGTTTTACTTCAACAAAGAGTTAAATTGTCTCAAATTATATATTGAATAAAAAGCATATCCCGGATTTTAGATTAAAGATTGTAATGTTTTTAAAACTCAAATTAACCGTACAATCAATGGATTGGGATCAATTGCGCATTTCCATCACCCAAGAACAAAATATCTGAAAACACCACGCTTTTATAGCATTAAAAAACACATAGAAATGGCAAGTTGACAAATGTCAACATATATTCCGATTAAGGTACACAAAAACAATGCTCTGATAAGGGTTAAAGAGTGATTCGCTAGCTGATTGTACAATTTGCTGTGAAGATCAAGTTTATAAAGTTGCTTCGATTATTATGTCAAATGATCAAATTTTCCTATGCGTAAATCCTTATTGCAAAGTTGAAAACCTGTTTGATTCACCCATTTGTTCCACTGCAATTGGAATATATAAAGTTTCTGAACTTTCTAGTGATATTGTCAAAATCAAGCTATCTTCATTGGTAAAAAAGTGTATTCTTTTACCCTATAAACGCAAATTTGTAGCTCTTGAACTGTTGCATTCGAAATTATAGCATCCAAGGTTTATATACGGTATATAAAGTGTGGGTTAGTTTATGCTTTTAGTGATCATACCGGTATGTAATGAATCTGTGACAATAACATTTCCAATCACTTTTGTCTTTCACAGAATGTCGTAAATGACCTTAAACAGGTTCTCATTGTTTCTATTCACTCAATTAAGCCCGAGACGTATTACCAGCAACTGCATATATATGTATGTTATTTTATATCAGTTTTTGCGCAACAACTTGATAATTTGGTTTTAAGCACATTCATTTATATACAGTGTACGATATTTTTTTAGTGTTACACAATGGGGCAGGGGTAACAGTTTTACAAGTACAAACAAATTTTATCTCAATTTGGTTAAAAACAGCAAAGTCTTAGTTAAAACCCTATAATTGTTAAACGTTTCGGACCTAGCCACGTTCATCATCAGTAAAAAGTAAAATCTAAACAGTAAGAAATATAAAACAGTAAGCTGGACATATTCTTTGTCACCAGGTAAAATGTAGATCTGTATTTTACTGTTCAGCTGGAGTCATGGCTAATTTCAAACATAAAAAACTTAAAAACAGCCAACGTTTCAGCAGTAAACTAACTGCTTCATCAGGGCTAAAAGATCTAAAATGAGTTAAAATGCAAATGGAAGCAGGTATCAATCAAAATCGCTTTTGCCTGACAAACCAAAGAACTGGGTACAAAACCTTTCAAAATCTAATCTAAAAGAAAGCGAAACTCAAGTTTTAGAATTGGGTTTAAATTTTGCCTCAGCACCAAGAATAATTCCGAATCATCAAATTTTGGCTGGCTTGGAGAAAGGGATTTGGCAGTTACCCCCACTCGAAGCGGATCTTGTAAGAGGAAAAGTCACCTCGTTACTTAAAAGTCATAAAGCTCCGCAGCCTACGTTAAGGCGAAAAGAGAGAGAAGCTGTCTACAGCCTAAAAAAGCGAGAAGACATCGTCATAGTAAAGGCTGACAAAGGCAATACAACTGTCGTTCTTGATCGCGATGAGTATGACGATAAACTTATGAATATGCTTAAGGATACAACCACAGATGTCGAGCTTAAATGTGATCCAACCCAAAAAACCGAAAGAGTTGTGAACCAGTTTGTATCGCAATTACGTGAAGAGGATAAAATATCTCCAACAACGACTCATCGACTAAAAAGTTCAGACGCAAGCTCTCCTACACTTTATGGTTTGCCAAAAATCCACAAAGCAATTTTCTATTAAGTCCGATTGTTTCCTTTATAAGGTCACCAACGTACGCCTTGTCAAAAGAATTGGCATCCATTTTATCAAAATTAACTGGATTAAGTGAACATCATGTGAAAAACTCTGAAGGAATTTGTTAAATTAGTCACTTCAATTAAAATTGAGGAAACGGAAATTTTGGTTTCGTTTGACGTGATATCATTATTCACCAAAATACCAGTAGATCTTGCTTTAAAGGTAGCCTAGGAAAGACTCCAAAAACTTCAGAATCTAAATGAGCTCACGAAATGGTCTGTAAAAGATATTTGCAATGGTTTGCAAATTGTTTGGTGGCAACTTACTTAATTTAACGAAAAAAAAATTTTAAACAAATTTTCGGTACGGCAACTGGCTCTCCAGTCTCAGTTGTTGTGATTAATTTAGTCATGGAGGATGTGGAGACCAGAGCGATCGAAACCTTTGCTCACCCCCCCAGACTTTGGCTACGCTACGTTGATGAAACAATTGTAATTATCGAGAAAAAATTCTTAAGCATCTTCTTTGACCACATCAATAATTTGGAACCATCCATAAAATTTACAATGGAAACCGAAAACGATAATTAATTACCTTTTTTGGATACTCTCATTTAACGTTCTAAAAATGGCGAATTGAGTTCTTCCGTTTTCCGCAAACCTACCCATACGGATCGTTACCTAAATTTTTGATCCGACCACCCTCTGCAACATAGACGAGCTGTGTTTGACGCACTCATGTATCGAGCAGTCACTTTACCAAGCCATAAACTTGAAAAGCGGAAGAAATAAAATACATAAAAAACCGCCCTGAAGAAAAATTCGTATCCTTCACGGATTCTTTGCTCCCGAAAGAAAACCAAAGCTGAAATTATAGACCCACCTCGCAGTAACAAACGATATGTCATAATTCCCTCCTTTCCTGGCTTATCAGAAAAAAATTAGACGAAGTTTGATTCCACATGGCGTGAAAACAATCATGAAACCAGGAACAAAATTGGGACAGATCCTATCATCTCACAAAGACAAAATTCATTCCAATAAACGGAAAGGCGCAATCTACCAAATTTCATGCAAAGACTGTAATATGGTTTACATAGGAGAAACTAAACGATCATTCGAAACCAGAAAAAAAGAACATATTAGAGATATCAGAAACGCTCAGTCAAAACCCACAAATATCAAAGATAACTCCTCAGCACTTTGCAAACACGCCATTAACTTGCATCACGATATTGACTGGAACAATAGCCAAATTTTAGAATTTGAAACTGATTATAGAAAACGCCGATTTATTGAATCATTTTTTATTAACAACGTTCCAAATACTATGAATGATAGAAAATCTATTTCATTGCCATCTCTGTACTTTAAATTGGAAAGCTAATACATATCATTCGTTTGTAAAATTTGATCTTTATGAGTTTAGAACCCGGTTTTCATGTTTGTTTCCATTTGCTCACTTATTGAAATTGTTATCATAGTATTTCAGATGCCGGTTTGGTCCAAATTCATTCATTCACCTGCTTTTTTACGCAGTGTTATTGCTTACTCTTGTGACACGTGATTACGTCATTTGTTGATTGCTTTGCTTCCAATTGCAATTTAACTCATTTTATATCTTTTAGCCCTGATGAAAGCAGTTAGTTAACTGTTGAAACGTTGGCTGTTTTTAAGTTTTTTATGTTTGAAATTAGCCTTGACACCAGCAGAACAATAAAATACAGATAAAACAGTAAGTAAAACTCTCGACTAAAAGTGGCCTCACTACAGGCTAGGTCCAAAACGTTTAACAATTTTAGTGTTTCAACCAAGGCTTTACTGTTTTTAACCAAATTGAACAAAACTGCCGTAAAGTAAATATCTAAATTTTATCTCTGGTACGTTTTACAACTTTTCACCTTAAATAGTATTTTGTATGCCTTTGCTATTTTTACTGCCTCGCACAAATATTCATGGCAGTGACTCTCAACAGAGTTGTTTCAAAACAGGCTATTTTTAAGTTTTTAGCTGTTAATAGATAATAGTATAATATGGTTTATTATAGTTGATATATTTTACCAAGTTATATTGAACAGAAAACAGCAAATTGAGCACAGGGACTTCACGACCTTGGAGTCAAGCTGGGAGTGTTATCTGTCACCACTTAACAATCAAGGAATTCTTGTTAAGTATCTTTTGCAATGACACAAATGATCTTGCTAGCTTGTTCTTCACACTATCTCTTTAACATTAAGCGTCAAGCAGAAAATCAAGATAAATATATTATGTATACATACCACTTTTAAGTCTTTGGTTTGACTCGACTCGGAATCAAACCAAAGTCAAGTGCTCTGTCCATACGAGCTATGTATGTTGTAGCATGTTGTAATGTCAGTTTGAAGTCCCAAAACTAATATTTAGCCGTTATCAAATCTTTCTAATATGTCAAGTCTCAAGTCTAATACTTGTTGTATTACGCCAAAGCGTGTGAAGAATTGGCGTGGCTCATCACCGCGTTGTTGCGCCTGAGAGCAGCACAGCTCCTTTCGAAGAAATGTTGCAGTGGTGAGTTATTGGCAACAATGTGTTCAATTTGATCTACCCGAGATTTGAACCTCAGACCTCCCGCTCCAGAGACGAACGCGCCACCGTTCGACCAAGTGCCCGGTAACACCAATGTATGCTTGAGGTCACAAGATGTATATTGCGTAATTAAGGCAGGAATACAAATATATATACAGTATAGTCATCATTGCAGCTCCTAGTTCAACTTTAAGTCCTGAAAATTATTTTGTTAGTTGCTGGGTGCCAAAAACTAAAATGGTTGAAAACCATTGATTTCAGTTACCGGTCAAGTGCTTTTAATTTTTTGTAGACTTGGTTTACTTTCAGATTAATTTTGGTTCTATACAGATACAGTGTTGTATTCAATAGATTTTACCAAAAAAAAATTGAAAAAGTTTGCAATGATCAAATTTATTGTTGGTGGAAAAAATGATGTGGTGCCGCGAGAATGGTTAGCGAACGAAAACAGTAGATGCAGTTGGCCTGAGAAAAACTTTAAAGGCGATATTGCAACCATGGTCAAAAATCAACTTCAACCGAAACCATCTTGGAAAACGTACAAGTGCCAAATTCTTTGTCATTCAGGTGAGTTTTTTTTTTCAAAATTAAATTTAAATTAGCTGCTTTCCCCACATACCAATAGCATACATTGCTTGATGCCGCCTGTTGAGGCCTAGCCCTAGCAGTCTATCTATTGTGGTGGCCGAGCCTGACGAATGACTTGCAAACAGAGCTTAATAAGGGTGCTGTGCATTGGTATGGTTGGACAGGCGCAGAGTGCCTGGTTTGTGCGAACAAACGAAGCCTATTTTATGAACTCAGCAGTATCATCTATTCATCATCACTGATTTACTTTCATTGCAGTCGTAGTTTATAATCGCATATTTGCGTTTGTGATAGATGATTACAACTGATGCTTAAAGAAAGGCTATAACGTACACGGAGGATTAACCACTACGGATGAAGAGAAAGACTGTCGCAATGTACCATCAAGTAGTACTGAATTTAAAAGACCATGCTGGTCGCTGCCACCATTAGTCAGAACAGAGTCCTATGGAGTGCTACCAACGCAAGCGCATAGAAGGTAAGTCGTAGTTGATAGATGAATATATTAAGGTGTAGAAATTTTGATTTTTGTATATTCAAGAAAGCAAAATATTTTGAGCCGAAAATGCTCGCAATTATTGCTCTTTTTATCCTCCTCAGTTCGCGACTCGCCGTCGTGACTGACTTGTTATGAGAAATTTTGTTGAAACGTCTCGTGAAGGTTGCTCAAAACCAGCGATTGCCTCTAGCTTCGTCCATACATACAACTTAATTTAATTTTAGTTTTCAAAACAATAGGTAATAAATAGCACACGCTTCCAATAGCGACACAAATAATTTTCGTGAAATTTTTAGTGAAAGAGTTGGTCACGACTGAGAGTCCTGTACCGATCATCCTCGTAGGCTTTTGTCGATCTTTCTGCTGTATCTCCGCTTTTTATAAAACAAATTTTTTAACGCGTTCAATTAGGCATCGAGATATTTGGAGCCTCAAAGCATTAAAATTATTAAAATTTTTGAAAAATTTTCTTACTCCAGCTTTGCGTTGTATCTGAATGGTCCGTTTCCATCTATGACAGATGTATAAATAAGTCTTCTTTGCTTCTGGCATATGAATCTGGACAACTTGCATTGCTGTATCATATGTTGTTTAAGTTGCATAATGGCGAGTTAATGAGAGCAGATCAATCGATGCCCTGATAGTTAAAGCGATAACACGAAAAAAGAAGAATAAGTTCATTTAGTCTCGTGTATCAAGGAATGAATGAATTAATTCTGGACATAGTAGTACAGTATTTCTTAAAAACATTTTCCACAATGTTTATATATAGTTGTATGGTTTCAAAATTATTTTTTATATTTTAGAATAAAGATTAGCGATGGTGATGAATACGGCGATGAAAATAAGAAAGAGTTTCAAGAATGCAAAGAAAAATTGCTTGAATTAAGTCTCACTATTGATACAGGATTTTCCAAGATCAAATGCGAACTTTTGGATATCAAAGCACTGATATATCAGCAAACCAGCAATAACATGAACAAAACGTCTCAGAAGCCCCAGCAAAGCATTGAAAGAGCTTATTCTTTGGACGAGTTAAATCCAGTTGTACATGGCGTAACGGTGAGATACATTTGATTTAATTTTTATTTTTGGAACGAATTGTTGCTTTATGTGCGAATGACAGCATTCAACGTTTTTAGGCAATTCATTAGTAGCATAACATTTTACGTTGATTCGGACTGTAATGTTAGTGAAACAAATTGCAACAAAAGACTGTCATACGTTTATTGAAGGCTTTCTGTAAACTGTTGATTTGATTAGGCGTGTATTTTTTAATTATATAGAAGGTTTGCTTTTTGTCATTGAAACCTGTCTAATTTTTGAGTTGCTGGCCCTCTTTGCAGTCTACAATGTGCTTAGAAGTCTGGTGGTTGTGGTTCTGATCCGCGGCACTGAGTTCCCCGTAAAAGTTCACAGGCCATCCCAGAAAGGATAAGGGACCACACCACCTCGTTGAGGCGGTCATCCCGATGTAGAAAGACCACTTACAAGTCTTCCACTAGTCGTTTAAAAATTACTCTTTTGGTTGTTTGCGGGATATTGAAGCACTGGCAAACAAAGTGAATGGAGTATCCCTGCGGGCAACAGTTCGTACTTTCATTCCCATCTTCTTCTCCAAAAGCTTAGCATTGCAGTTTAGTTGGAGCGGAATGGCAATGAAACGAAAATTAACCAAGTTTGCCTTTTAAGATTACGAAATCCATCAATTATTGCTGAGTAAGTAACTAGTATAAAACATTTCGACAGTATTGTGTTCCAATCCGGTGAAATTTTTGTCAAAGAAAAGGGACACCATTTTTACAGTAGATTCCGCTTAGCTGGATCACTTCGGGTTGAAGGCTTTTCATCCAATTAGCAGAAAAGCGGCGTACATTTACATTGAAAATGCACTACGTGATTCGTGACTTAAAAAAATGATCCAGTTATCCGTGAGCCAGTTAAGCGGAGTTACTGTATTTTCTTGAAGTAAGATAATTCTGCACCAATGCAGCAGATAGACGATTAGCTGTATAAGTGTATTATGAAATACTATTCTAAATGCCTGAGGGAAAGAGTCGGTGAGTCATTTATATTTTGAGTCTCGAGTCATATGAGACAATGCTGTCCGTAATTATTTTTATCCGGTTATAGATGTACGTAACAGAGTTCGGAGTACTAAATTTATACTCAAACATATTTTGCAGAAACATTGAAATTTAGATCATTCTCTACGAGTAATGTAGCTGAGATATCCGGTGCAATTAAATGTATCTTACACGGTGCTGGCGACTGGGATGGAGGAAGAAAAGAGAGAATGATCAAAGAAGAAGTCGAAATTGTACCGATAGAAAGAGCAATTGAAAAAGGCCAAAACAGTTGTGAAGATAACGAAGATGGAAGCAATAATGAAGAAGGAAATAATGCTGCTGAAACAAGATGCTGAGAGTCGATTTTCTATATATGCCTTCACTAAGAGATTGTTTTTCTTCACTACTCAAAAAAAAACAGTGATTTATTGATGCAAATTTTTGTTATTTATGATATCTTTGGGACTGCGGCAATAGTTCTTAAATTTTTTTTTCTTTTAATAAGCATTCACTTTCAAATCACTTGTTTTTCTGTGTGGTTGAAACAATTTTTTTTTCAAAACAGACAGAAAACTGACCGACCCTTTCCTATTATTTGACACTTGTATTTATATATATATATATACTGTGGATGTACACAAACACACACATATATATATATGTCTTTTCACCAGCCCAAGCCACTCAGAAGTTATGCCTAAATTACTTATTTTGCTGGAAAACATCGGTTTTTCGTCAAGATAACTTCATAAAAAAAATTCTCAGTAATATTTTTTTACTGAAATAATGTTCTTTTTTACTGTACTAGTTTAAGATTCCTGTTGTTCGGTGTTTCCTCCAAGATTGTGCAAATTAGTCGAAATGATTTATTTCAAGACATACCTGTAAGTTATGAGTTCATATTACAAGAGCGAACTTGTACCGAAGTCTGACTTGAGCGATAATTAAAAGTGCTAATAACAATTTAAAGGCGATTCTGACAAGAATATAACGTTGTAAACATGAGACTTGAATTGATTAAACCCGGCTTTAAAAGCTTTAAGTCTAGATAAAATTAATCTTTAAATTTTTATTAGCATTTTGAAGTTTCGATCAAGTCGGACTTTAGTTCAAGTTCGCTTTTGTAATACGGCCCATTGTTTTTCACACTAATATTTGATTTTTCTCGTTAATGCATTACGCTAAGTCTTCTTCTTTTCTTCTTTTTTTAATCTAAAAGTTTCAAAATAATCAATAACTCTCATCTTGGAGGGAACAGAGCTGAAGTACGTTGATTTGTGTTTCGATTATGTTAAACTGCATTTTTTTTTGTTTTTACTGCTTAGAATAAACACGTGTCAATATTTTCATCTTATCTGCAGTAAATCAAAAATCGGGAATAGATAAAATAACTGCAAAATAATTTGTTAATGTAGGGTGCTTACTTATTATCTTGCATATATTATGTTATGTATTTGGGCGGTAATTATGTCAGTGCTAATGATGTTCCTATTAAGTTATAACCAGCCCATTAAGCGCTTACTGGTTTGGTCAGATTTAGGTATAAGGATCAGCAACTGGCCTCATTAAATACACGTGGCCCAGAATTGAATACGTTTGGGAGAAAAAGTTAATCAGCTATGATTGAATCGTTGACCAGTTATGGGCCTTATTAAAACACACTTGACCCAAACGAATTCCTATCTAATTTAAGTGTGGTCCAGCTACGGACCTAATTGGAACACACGCGTGGCCCAGAGTAGATCGCATTTGGCAAGAATAGGTACAGAATTGCCACTTATGGCCCATATGTAATTAGACATGGTTTAAGCTGCGGCGCCACATGTGGATTAACTGCGGACCGGTAACATTTGCGGGCCTAATCGCACGTTTTGCCACGCATATATATGTGGCTCAGCTATGGTGTAATGGGTGTGGGCCATAATATTTCAGCACGTGAAAAACATGTGGATCAGGTGCAATATTTTTGACTGGGAAGGAATTAAACGTGCAGTGATGTTCTATTAAATAGGTATCCTAATGTTCGGTACACTTTAATAAAGACAACTAACTAAATTTGCGACGTAATAAAAAATTAAATCTGCTACTTTTTTCTGTAGATGATAAATACGATCTATTTTTGGCTAAAACAATCGGTACCGGTTCTGTAAACTTTTTTAGTGGCGTTCATCATTAATTTTCTAATAAGTTCATTAATTTTGTTGCTCCTTTTTAGTGAAAACAGCGAAACGAACAGCGCTCTAATCTACATTACTTATATTTGTGGTTTTTTTACTGGCTTTTTAATCACCTCAAATAATATCACTTAGTTAAGTTAGCATTTTCCATTTTGTTTATTCAATAGTGGCAAATGGAAGTGTTGTGGAGTTTGTGACATCACATTGAGTAGGGTCGCGCAGTGCTAAATTGCAAAGTATTACTGGGAAATATTGGACATTATGAAGTCACACTTGGAAAGTTCAAACTGTGTTGATGACCTTTTGATTGCATAATCCCCTATAAACAGTGCGCTGATTGATTGATGATGTTTTTATTTACAGGTTTTTGAGTTATACTGATTTTCATGTTCACGAATACATTTACCCCCTTGCTTGGACCCTTGCAAGATCTTCTCATGCATCTAATTTAAGACACTCACTAAAATTAGACCAAAATTCCATACACCGTACTAGTACTAAAATTATGATGTACAAGTGAGACAAGCAAATTCACGATCAGTATTGTATATAACCCTTTTAGGTTCTAACTCTTTCGTCTAAACCTTTCAGAAAAATCGACATGAAGGTATATTATTTCATTAACACATCCAGCAGCTTGATATGGCCGAAATAATGGAGGGTGGTTGCTGGACTTGATGACCGAGAGATCCTTCGCAGTTTACTGTTCAAATCTTTGCCTTTTCTTTGTGTTTCTGAGAATTTTTTGCGTTTGCTCAACAATTTATTTTAAATTGAAGAAAAATAATGACCCTGAAGCTAGACAAGAACCTAACTATCTTTTCTTTTGAAGCTTTGGATTTTTGTTTTTTAAAATTTGTTTTACTAGATGAAATGAATTAGTGTTTATAATAGGTAAACTTACAATTGGAATAAAGAATTTAAGAAAACCAATTTAAATTTGCGGTGATTTGGATTTTGCCTAAAACTAACCTAGATTAGTATGATTGCATTTTTAAGAAGTTTACCCATTGTTTCAGAAGAGTTTGCCCAAATAACCCGCTAGTAACCTACTTAACCCTATTCTGCTTGAGGGGGATTTTGATCCCTCTCGTTTTTTTTGTGATAACTCTTTAAAGAAAAAAAGATTTTATTTCAAACCAACTGGACTTTGAGACAAATGCATTACAAAATAACCCCAGAAAGTTTGAAGTTGCTAAGGCAACGGAAGGTGTTTCGATTTTTGAGGTTTGCCGAAGTCACTTTCCGAAATCTGAGCATTTTTTGGCTAATACTTAACTGAAATGACGTCACAAGACGTTTTTGTGACGTAATTAACTTAAATTGATCATTTTATGAGTCGGTATAAAAAAAACTTGTCTACTAACTTTTAACCGAATAAGAAGTCATCGCAAAATGGCATCATTTTTCAAAAAATGTGGCCGCGACGTTACAATGATGTCGTCATCAACTCAAAACCAATTTTCTAAAAAATTTTGGCGAACACCAACTCGCATGCCAAAGGTAGTGTTATCATGGCTTTTGGTTTAGGAGTTACAGCAGATAGGGAGACATGTTTGGCTTTTTGCCCCTTCACCGCGTAAAATGTGTTGGCCAAATACCCCGAGCAAAAAAGAAAGGATTAAACATACTTCAGTTTAATTGTTACACCAGCTAGCTGCTGGAAACGTTTTTGGTAGCAAATATTTTTAATTTTTACATCAATCCTTTTTCATTAAAATCCAGGTTGCTCGCTTTTCTTTTCCAGTACAGGATGTTAGCGGTATTGGCTAATATTCTAGAATACTCCAGCACTTCTAACTCCAACCGTTACATGACTTCAAATTTCTCGTAAAATCAAGATAAAATAACATGGGCTTTTTGCAAATAACATGTTAGTCCAATGAAACCTTTTAATTACTGCAGATTTTTTTCAAAAATTAATCATTCTATTTTTAACTGAATGCAAGATTTAAATCAAATAAAAAGTAATGTCAAATTAAACGCTATTTTAATGTTATAAAAACCTCTATAACAATTAGTCGACTTATTAAACTGTAAAGGTGCATTTATACAGAACGCAAAGCAACCAAAATTTGACGTCATCGACAACTTGCGAAGGTATCAATCGATTAAGCAAGTAACGTAAGCGACTGCTCGCGAAGGTTGCCAACATTGACTTCGCGTTGTGTTTCTTCCAGCGCAAACTCACCTTAATAGCTCATGGAAATATTGAACTAATCCACGTTCGCAAAATAACACAAATCAGCACTTTTTACACTCATAATCTTATAATCAAAACAACGTACACATATTTCATAGCAATTGCAGAATCCAGCGCTGGTTTGTTAATCTACAAGTACACCAATATAAGTGACTAGTCCAGGGGCGTCCGACACGCGGTCCGCGGGTCACTTGTGGTCCGCCAAAGGTTTCAAAGTGGCCCGCGTTAAACTTCCTACATTGGTTGGTTAATTGATCCTTACGCGCTGACACGAAATTGTGAGTTACAGATGCGAGTTCTTGATTTTTGTTTTATTGGTTCTTTGGAGAACACCACTAAATCCATCCAAATTGGTTGGCTGAATATCTTTTTTTTCTTGTTCTTCGCCTAATTTTGGGCAAACAACTATTTTTTTTGAAAAAGAATAATCCCACAAAATAAATTTTGGCCCGCAAAAATTTTGGAACAGCAAATTGGGCCCGCGACTGAAAAAAGTTGGACACACCGGGACTAGTGACATGCGGAATTGTATTGAAATTGTAAATATATTCCTCGGTGCAATTTAATCGAGCATGCAACCTTTGCAAAATAAAACTTCATCGATGGAATAAGTCTCAGCATTGGCAGCTCAATCATACTGGGATTTAAGTTATTTTAGTCATTTAGCGAAGAAACAATTATTACCATTTAAATATAATACTTTCTTTATGTATTATGCGTCCCGCCATCCGTACAACTTATGCACTTTAACACAGCACAATGCGTAAAGAAATTTTGCTGGCCGACTACATTACAATGTTTATTGTTCAACAGTATTTTTTCAACAAAGTTATTTTGATTATGTTTGTATAGCTACTCAAAACACAAGGCACGTAGAAAGCCCGAAGGTTTGTCAATCTTCAGCCCGAACCCGGCCAGAAAAGCAAGGCCTGACCTGCACTACGTAAACAATAAATAGGGCTTCATAAACACCACAAACTTAAAAGCATATGGATTTCTACTAACATTTACAAGCACAAAATTTTTCTTTTAGACCAAAATAATTTCAGTAATTTTGTTAACGTAAGACAAATTAAATTGGTTGATAAAATAGACTAAAGAGCAATTGAATGAAATCTGCAGCATTGACATAGATTATGATTTTATATTTTGCTTAAGCCAGAATTGTCCAATCAATGGGGTGCCAAATCGAGCCCAGCGAAAGTGCGTACAAGCTAATCAAGCTTAGTAAACTCAAAATGAGATTGGCATAACAGCATGTTGGTCAATCCTCGGGGGGGGGGGGGGGGGGGGGGTGAAAACCAAAAATATAGGTTTGTGACTGCATTTGGGAGAGAGGTGGTAGGTGAAAACCAAAAAAGCAAAAAAGGTCTTCTACTGTAATATATTGGGTCAAAAAAGTAAGTGATCGAGGAGACCAAAAAATTTGATAAATAAAACACGAAACGGTTTTCTTCTGCTGCTAGATCGGAGTAAGCGGTGAAGCTTGCAGGTTTGCCACTTTAGTATCTTTTATTTGCGATTTCTGGCAAAGTTTTTGAAGGCAACCAAAAATGTATTTTTGACGCGCGCAGAGTATTAATTAAATTGCTTTTCTGGCCAAACTTTAGACACTTTTGACTCAAGCGAGCTCTCAACAAGATAAAAAACGTTAGCAGTTTTTTTGGGTAATGTGCAATTTGTTCAAGATCTTGAGATGAAAATACGGTAAGATACCGTCATGTGAAACGTGTCCATTATTACCTAGATCTAAAGGTGGGCAAAGCGCTATTAAAAGCGCAACGCGCAAATTCCGCAACCTCCTCAATTGCGGAAGTTGCGTAGTGCTTTAATTTTTTACTTTGAAACATTGCGGAAGTTGCGTTGCGGACTAAAGTCTTTAAAATTTGCTGCACTTTAATTTCGTTGCGCATTCAAAACTGTTTTCGGTTAATAGCGCAATTCTATATTTTAAACTTAATTTTGTTCCATTTCGATCGCAATATCGCAATAATGTCAGCTTTCTTTAGCAAACTATTTCCTCTTTTTTTTTGCTAAAATTGCAAAAAAGTGCGGTATTTGCATGGTGTTGTGAAATTTCAATTGCTGAAGTTACAGTAAGTTGCGCTTTAACTTGGTACGAAAAATGCCGTTCCGCAATTGCGTAATTGTGTTGCGCTGTAACTGAATCAAACAGTTAATTGGGGAAGTTGAGTTGCGCTTCAGAAATTACAAAAAATTAAATTGCGTATTTTGCTTTGTGCTTTTACTGATTGAAAAGATCGTTGTGCTTTGTTGCGCTGCGCTTGTAATATAATGTTATTTGTGCCCACCTCTGCCTAGATCTATGTTTTTTTCAAATGACCATTGTCTCTCTTGACTTTCATCGCAAACAACATGTATCCACCCGTTGAATTTCATCGTCCACAGTAAAGCATGATGAAAGCTTTTCAAATGGATACCAGTCAGAAGGTCGCAACCAACCATTTCTTTAACTTTGCCGCCGAGGAGAGCAGTACTTGTATGCACAAACGAAAACGCGTTTGCGTTTGGGTGGCATTTTCCTTCGTGTTTATGATATTCCCATTTGAAAGAAGTGCCGGCAATAAATTTTTGCAAAAAATCCAAGATCAACTTTGTTGTTTGACTTATTGACGGTTCGTCTCCGACTATTAGAACGTCGTATTGTCTTTTTCCATCGGTTTCAGCTTCTGTGATAAAGACTTTATTCGTTACACCAGATGGTGACATACCTAATGTATCTCAAATTTTAATCTTAAAAATATTGCGTGACCTTCAAATTAATACTGCTTTTAGTATTAAACTTGATATAGAGCCAACTTAACAACAATACAGTCATAACTTACGGCATAGATTTGAATGGCACGACACGTTTTTGCAATAAGCTCAAAAGCTGCAAATCATCATAGGGCGCTTAGTTTTTTTTTTTTTTTTTTTTGATTATCGGTACTGATAAAAATTACCATTTTTCAAGAAACTTAGGGTGGAATGCTTCAACGAGGTAGTAATTTAATCTGAGGATTACCAAAATTTTGGGGCAAAATATTGGAAAATTGCTCGGTGAATTCCAATATTCATGGTGTAAAAAGGATTAACTTTTCTAAACTTATAATTTCATTAACTATAAATTCAAATTTTTGTATAAGATAGCAATACTAATTGTTACTACCAGTTCCTATTTCTACTTTTAATTAATTTCGCTGCTAGGTTGACCCTTCTAGAATTTTCCCTGAATATACAATCATCATGCTATTGAAATTTGAGGCTAAGCTAGCGCTGAAATACCGGTCATATTCATGGCATATTGCAGTTCTAATTTGTGTTTTATTTGCAGTCGTAAATTACCGTTAACGTACCTGAGTTGCGATATTACTCGAATTATCGGCATTATGTTGGAATAAAGGTGTTTTGAGTTGAAATATACAAAGGTCTGCTCGTTGCATTATCAAACCCAACCAACAATCCCAGATAGTCGTCGAGTCAACAATCCCCCTTCGGCGGTTATTTGAATTCGAGTATTCGCAGTCAGCACAAGAGCTAGTTTTTCAAGCATATGTGGAAGATAAGTTGGTAGGCGTATAAACTTCATCACAAGTCAAGATAGCCTACCGGTACCGATCTGAAAAATGTCTTTGTTAAATTCGGTTATTATAAGGTCTAAAGCTAAATTCGCTCATCGGAAAACCGTACAGCAACTTCGCAAGTCAATGTGAATGCTGAATCAGAAGGCCTAAGCCTGCCAGCCAGACAAACCGACAATCCAAGGTTTCTGGAACCAACAGCAGCTACTGTAGTACCTGACGACAATATTCCAAGTTCACAAAAAAAAACATGCGCTCTATTTTATTGCCTTTGGAGAAAACCGCGGAAAATATCTGCACTATGACGTAATTTGTAAAATTTTCTAATCATTTTCATTTGGTTTACAACGGAATGGATATTTCAAATCGCTGCGATAAAAAAAGAAACTTTTCAAAATTGTTTATTGCGGCGTGGTGCATTACTGATATTTGGGACAAAATTAATTTCAAGTTTTTGAGCAAAAAGAAAAAGTATGTTTAGTGCAAAGTGCAATTAGCCGCCCAAACCTGCCGATGCTGATGCTGGTTGCAGTATGGGCAACGTAATTTTACAACCAGCTAATTTAGTACCATCCAATCAATGCTTCCGTTTCATATTGTTATGCAACGATCGCTTAATTGTGAATTCACGATTACTAAGCAATGATTAGTTCTTTTCCTTCTTAACTACCGGTAAAGCGTATACAGTAACTTTTGGCGGCTGATTGCATTTTTATACTAATAATTACTCTTTTTTCACTCAGAAAATTAAAAAATAATTCTGTCGCAAATAGCAATAATGCATCACACAACAATAAACGACTTTGAAAAGCTTAATTTTTCCCCTTAACGAGATTTGAAATATCCATCTCAGCTTAACTCAGAGTAAAATTATGTCGAAATTGCCACAGAGTATGTATGTAACACAGCTAATAAATTTGAAATTTTTTTTTTAATCTATAAAACTATACCTGTTTTTTTCTATGATCGTGGAATTTTTGTTTTTGACATTACACACTACTTAGGCTAGTCAAGAGTTCGGCCCTAATGTGCTAATACAAAGTTCTGTAAGTTTTGATGCTTTTGTACTTTATTTTGCTAGTTGAATAGATATAGAACTTGGGAAAAACTCTGGTTTGAGTTTAAATTTAAATTGAGGTATACATTTTAGCAGTGCTGGGCACCGCAAGTTTTTTTTTAAGTCTGCAGTCCGCAAATCCGCAACCGAATTTCAGTTTTCTTAATCCGCAACTGCAAGTCCGCAACAACGTTTCAGGATTCTTGAATCCGCAACCGCAAGTCTGCAACTTCATAACTCTTGAAGTCCGCAACCGCAAGTCCGCAACTTCGTAAATCTTAAAGTCCGCAAGTCTGCAACTTCGTAATATTCGAAATCCGCAACTTTTTATCACCCGAGTAGAAGAGTTTTGTAATTAACCACGTCCCGAAGTGATCTGCTCAGAGTTGATTAGCAAAAATAAGTCAAAAGTTGTGACCTGAGGGAAGTATAGCAAGCGTATGGTGGATACATTCCACGCAATAAAAGAAATTACTTACAATCGTTAATTGTAGTAAATGTACCACAGCATGACTTGTTATTGAGCTGCTTTTTGGGATGACAAACTTAAGAATTGCCAGCCCTTTTTACTTTAAGGTCCAACCCAAAACAGATTTAAACGCTTGTAATTTTGGTTAAAGTTTTTAAGTGACTTGGCTAAGGTTTGTAGCTCCCAGCCCTCGTGGTTGCGCTACTGCTTATACAGTAGGTGCCTAAACTGCATGGAAACATAGTGCACAACCCACCGACGGTCCCTTAAAAATGATACAATGAAGCTAGGGATTCGGAGATTAAAAGCCATTGGATTACAATGAGAAGCCATCAAATAGCAAAGCACAATTTGTATTTCCGCTTGCAACAATATATTCTAAAACAACAATTTTTTTCGAGGCAGGAAAAGGCAAAGGCAGTAGAAGGCAAAAAACATTCATATCACTAATCGTATTACTAAAGTTTTAGTCCCTTGTTTCAATAAATACTCTAGGAACGAGATAACCACACGCTACCAGCAGTGCCGTCGCCAGACCAAACGAAGTGAGAGGGCCCTAGCCGAAAATGGGGGGGTCACTATAAAATGGACTGAACTTTTGCACATAAAAACTGATATTTTAAAGCTACGATTTTGTATTCATCTTTGAAAAAAGATACATATAAGCCCGGCAGCGTTTATTAGCTCGTTTCGCTTGCAGCCTGTATAATCGCTTGAAAAATATGTCTGCAGGAGTAAATGCGAACAGAAGCGCAACCAGGGTTTTGCAAAGAGAGAGGGGGCTTGAGCCAATAATATAAATGTTTTTTTGCACAAAAATTGTCTAATTTAGGTCCCGTGCTGAACAAACCGTTGCTACTCAAGCGTGTTACAGAGGGGGCAAAGCCAGCAGCTGCTGGGTAATTTTTGCAATTTCGCGGCAAAAATAGCAATTTTAACGCCATTTAAATCACATTTAGCACGTTTTAAAGCTATATCAATAATTAGCAGAGGTGGAGTTGAGGACACAAGGCTCGAGGCCAAGGCCAAGGCCACAAAAAAAATCCGAGGCCAAGGACAAGGACAGCCTTTCCGAGGACAGACACTTTCGAGGCCAAGAACAGGAATGCTCGAGGCCAAGGCCAAGGACCAAGGACACAAGCGCAAGTGCTCTCCAAAAAAAAGGTCTTCACAAAAATTTTTCAGGCGATCTCCAAAAAAAAAAAAGAAAAAAGGTCTTCACAAAATTTTTCAAGCTATCTCCACGAAAAAACGTTTTCCAAAAAATTTTTCAAGCGCTCCACAAAATTTTAACAATTCAAAAAATAGTGCTGTCCTCGAGCCGAGGACAGGCCAATTTTCAAGGACTTGAGGCCTCGAGGCCAAGGCCAAGGCCAAGGACTTCAAAATGTGTCCTCGAGGCCAAGGACGTCCTCAAGGACTCCACCTCTGATAATTAGAGTAAATTGCTAAAATTCAGAAGTCATTGAAAGATTTAAATTGTCTAGCCTCTTGAGCCCCCATATACTTCAGGTTAAGTCCAAAACACGTTTAAACGCTATTTCTTTTTTTGATTATATTTTCTAACTGACTTGGCTAAAGGGGGCTGATGACTACTTAGCCCCTTCCACCTGGTTGCGCCACTGACTGCGACCTAAAATAAATCTTGAGTGTGCTCTAAAAAAAAACAGCTGGTCTTTGAAAGAAATGTTTTCACGTATTCTTTCAGGTCATAATCACTAACGAAATACTGGTAACGCTTCTGTAGGCATACCTCCCTATTCCGCGACACATCCGTAAAGGCGTGTCAATAAGACGGATTATTGGGTCACATTTATGTGCAGAAGTTGGTGGCCAGCAATTTTGCAAACAATCGAGAAAACTGCAAACGAGAATCAGGTTTGAAAATTATTATTCCCTTTTTATTATTTCCTGTTGTCTTGTCGTTACGTGACGCTCCAAAATAGCATTCTGAATGAACCAAAATGGGGAGGCACAACCAGTCGTTTGGGGGGGGGACGGCGCCCCTGGCCCCACCGTAGCGACGGCACCCCTGGCCCCACTGTAGCGATGGCACTGGCTACCAGTGCAAAAAATGATACCCTAGTGGCTAATTTTGTGAACTCACGGTAAAAAAAAACAAAGCCGTACTTTGAACCAGGGCTGCCAACACGAACTTTAACTCAAAAAAAGGCGGTTGTTTTGCCGAACTCAAAAAACAGTGTTGACTCCAATTTGAATCAGGTTAAAACCTCTTGCAATAGCCTGTCTCGCCGCGCGCCGTATCCTTCATATTTCTGCAGTCATACCACACTTTGGATATAAATATAACAATGTTAATCCTCACAGATCACCAAAAATTTAATTCATCCGAAGGAGCACGGCGAAACAAGAAGTCAATTATCAGCTAGCCAAATCAATATCAATTAACTAAAATTTACTGGACCAAAATTTACGCTATTGATTATACGAACACTATGCTAGATTATACTAGACTATGCTATTAAAAAACTGCTTCGAGGTCTCACTATAGAAATAGAAACATCAGCACGTTAGCATTTTACGTAACCAAATTACTACACAGCTAACTTGATACACTAAACTACGAAAATTTGAGACACCATATCACTCGTACTGTCGAAGACTATCTAATTTGAGCACTAGTTGCAGACTTAAAGATTATTGGATTAAACATCTAAAGACAATACAGTTAAAATACCTCAAAGACAGTTCTAGAAGATTCTTAAAACAAGCACAAAAGGGGGTTCTAAACAGGGTGTCGAACCGAACCTGAGCCCGAACCGCAAACCCGAATGAGCCGTTTCATTTTGGTGAACACAAACTGAACCTAAACCAACAAAATTTTACTTCAGTGAGCCTGAACCAAACCTGAACGCTCAAAATTGTGCTCAAGTGAACCCAAACCGAACCTGAACCCCTAACAAAAGTAAGAATATATTTTTCCATATCTGGATGCCGCTGGCGCTGGTACAAGCACAATAAGAGCAGTGGTGATCATCAACAGCATCAGCAATTTCTCCTTTTTTTTTCTGGATTCATGTTAACTTGCTGAACTGATTTTTTTCTGGACGAAACGAGTAACGACAGTTAAATTTTAAGTCAATGAACCCAAACCGAACTTGAACCAGTAATATTTTACTTGAGTGAACCTGAACCAAACCTGAACCTCGAAAATGGCGCTCAAGTGAACCCGAATCAAACCTGAACCGCTAAAATATTTTGAGCAGGAGCTAAACCTGAACCCGAACCGGTATTTGAAACGGTTCGACACCCTGGTTCTAAAATGCTCTAAAAAATTAACCAACTATTTGCATAAAAGATGAGAACGTGGCATAATTCGTTTCTCACGTTACCAAACATCACGTCAACAAAAAGAAAGCGATTAAGTCGAAAAGCAGAAGATTTAGTATTTATGTCAGACTGAACTAGAAAAACTTGATATTTTTGCCGAACTTAAAGTCGAAAAATTTAATTGATTTCTCATGTTTGACTGGGTAAAATCATGAATATTTTACGAAAATAGAAAGGAATTTCAATATTTGTATAAAACTTGCGAAATTGCGGACTAAAAGTAAAAATAGCCCGCAACCGCAGGTCCGCAATTTAAACTGCTAAAGTCCGCAAGTCCGCATGTCCGCAATTTTTTTCGTTAGTCCACAATTGCGGATTTGCGGACTTGCAGACTAACTTGCGGATTTGCCCAGCTCTGCATATTAGTAAATTACGAATTATTACTACGGTGACACCAGAGGTTGTAACTCAGAGGTCGGCAAACTTTTTGTAATTCGACTCGTTTTTAAGTCAAAACTGATTTTACGGGCCAGCCAATTTTTTGCTCAATTTTGGCTGATTAAAGCCAAACCAAGTCAACTGACTGCCGCAAACTGATTGCGAACAAACTGACCGGAACCAACTAACTGCCAGCAAAAGTGTTAAGGTTAGTTGGCGGCAAGTTGATTCGCGGTCAATTTGTGTCGGTCAGCTGTCGTGGACCCAATTAAGCGACCTGGCTGTTAGCTCCACTGCAAATTCAAAACTTTCGCTATGTTGAACTTATTCTTTAGTCACAAGCTTTGTATAAATAACTAGCTGTTAGCTCCACAGCAAATTCAAAACTCTCGCTATGTTGAGCTTATTCTTTAGTCACAAGCTTTGTTCAAATAACTAGCTGTTAGCTCCACAGCAAATTCAAAACTTTCGCTATGTTAAACTTATTTTTTGTCACAAGCTTTGTTTAAATAACTAGCTGTCAGCTCAGTTACATAATAAATTGTACCCTTTTTTAACACCTCTACTTACTATATCGTTACAGGCGTTGCTAAAAAACGCAGTGCCATAGAAAAAAGGGATGGTATTTTCATAGGCAAATCGTCCACAATCTTGATTGTTGTTGCGACGCACTAATGCATTTTACGCTTGAAAAGCCAACCTTAAAGTTTGCGAAGCAATGACAGTTGAATAGTTTGATGCGGAAAAAAATTCTACGTATTAGGCTAGAGTACATGACCGCGGAGTCCATTCGTGCGAATCAAATACAAAGCAAACTGCCATTTATTCTTAGCATCACCAAGCTTCATTTCATGGTATTGTAGATAGTGTAATCAGGGGCGTATTTAGGGGGGGGGGCATTGGGCCATGGCCCCCCCATTTGGGTCGCCAGGATAGTATAATTAGCACAAAATAATATGCAAAATTGCGGCATGGCTCCCCCTTCGTAACTTGGGCAGAAGGTTTGAGCACACAAACGGTAGGCAAAGACCTTCGTTTTTGGCCTGCACCCATTTTTGAGCCAAAAACCGGACTAAATTTGAGTGAAGACCTTTTTTTTTTGTCTTCGTCTGATTTTGGAAAGGAAAACCGGACTGATTCTGGGTGGAAAAGTTTTTCATTCTGATCTTTGTTATTCTCAGATTTTCTGAATTTCTTGGTCCCCTCCTTTTCCGAAATCCTGCGTACGCTACTGACATAAACTAAATTTAATTTGATTTACGATGTAATGCATTTAATTTGAATTACGATGAGCTCTATTTTCTTCATGCTGAATAAACTATAGTACCTAATCTATTTCCCTATCGTATCACAATTTTTTGTTAATTATAGTTGATTATAAATTATCAGTGTTACTTAGCGACTAAATGAGTTTGTCTTGCCTTGCTAAGTCCATGGCCTGGTAAAAATTCGTCACGGCCCGGTACCAGCCTGCAACCCGGCGTTTGCCATACCTGACCTGCATAAGTGTGGAAAGCGTCAAAACTCTGTGATTTTAATAAATAAGTAATTGCATCTACAATTGTAGAAGATTCCATGTTTCTGAATGGCCAAAGGATAAGTAAAGAATACTCTTGTACATATCGAGGGAGCAATTGGTTAAACCGCTGTAGGCTGTTAGGGTTTAGGGGAAAAACACTCGCTTCTGGGTATCTTTTTGTATTTTCTACCAAAATGATGGCTGTTATAATCAACGCTTTTGAGCAAAACTATTGAGATATTTTAGTTTATGTATTGTTCCAAAAATTATTTGAAATTGTTGGCAAATCAGCGCATCCAATTGCTAATATTATGTAGCTTGAGAAAAAAATCATGCAAGGCCAGATGGTGAAGAGCGCAATTGATCAAAATGAGATACTGTGAATCTTCAAACACCTTGGTATATTTTGCTCTAGGGACCATTTAGTGCAATTTTACCAAAATTAACGTTAGGTTTGCTTCCCAGCTAATATAACCAAAAATGAGGATAAATTTATGTCCGTCAGTTTAAACTGACGCTAGAAAAATGCGGGTTTGTAATACAACAAGTTTTAAGAATTTCACTATTACTCTAAACCATGAGTTTGTGAAAGTATCATGTACATTAATTTTGCACAATATTTGGGACACGGTCGGCAGTGCGGCGGAAGCGATGGCCCTAACGCCGTTTATACGGCGTCATTAATCATATGATCTGGGTTCAATTCGCACCTTAGTCAGGAGCGTTTTCGCGTTCTTGGATGCATCATTCTACGACAATCACGGCAATTACCTGTTTTTGGTGACAATGAATAAGTACTAAATGGTAGCGAATTTTGATGTTAAAATTTAAATAAGCTTAGGATTTTGTTAACTCACTCCAAAGCGAGATCGAATTCGTTCAAAGAATAGCAAAGCCATTTTTAAAAAAATCACCTTTAGATTACCAAGAAATGAGACCCAAAAACAATATCAAAATATTTACTTGTCAAATATCTACTCATTTTAAGAAAAACAATCCCTTCAACTTGAGTCGTTGGAAAAATCAATCTATTTAGGGCTAGATCATTTTGTAGCTAGGATTCCAACCGTGCGACTCCTTGGAAACTCCACAACCATTTTTAAACAGTTATTTTCCCGACGTTTAATGGTCTCAACAAAGCTCTCCAATTAACTTTTTCCGTTCAAAAAATCAATTTTGGGGATATCCAATAAGGTATGGGTGCATGGAATCTCCAAACAAGTTTACCCAAATATTATATTGTTTCAAGCAGAAACTTTTTTTACTTGCTTTAGCCATTCAAAAGCCACTTTATGGAGTAAGTTTAAGGAGTTTCCTGTTGGATAATACTTTTTGCTCCCCCAAATTATGAAAGCCAATTTTTTTAGGAATTAGGAGAGAAAACAAGAAGTAGAAATAAAAAACAGTTGCGGCCAAAAATGGGTTGGTATAGTGATAAAAGGATGTGCTAATAATGTGTATGCAGTCAGAGCTTGGACAGGGGGATTAGAGGTAAATTGTACCCGGGCTCGGTTTTAAGAGGCCCGGAAAGGCCTATTAGTTCACGCGCACTAAAATTTGCTTCGACATTCAATTAGTCTTGGTTTGATGTCCATGTAAGCAAAAGCTGGCCGAATTTCTCCCCCAAATTGTTTGTCTGCGTCTAATTACTCACAAAAAATTAGCCAGATTACCCTCGAAGACTTTTTTTGGTCTTTACCTAATTTCCGATCCTTATAATTTGTCGTAGAGGCCAATATTAGTCTTTGTACCCCGTAAGATTTCTACTTGAAGCACTGTATGCGGTAACTGCGTGAAGTATTTTTGCGGTATCGTAGTCGTCTTTGAATAAGAACATTGTTGCTGCAAAGCCTATTGGTCAATTTTTCAAATCAAATCAAATCTTTCATTATATTCGCTGGATTACGCCGAAGCGTGTAACGAGTTGGCGGGGCCCATCTCCGCGTCGTTGCGCCCGGGCAACACAGCTCCTTTCGAAGAAATGTCGCAGCGGTTGCGAGCCGTTGGCAACACTGTGTCCGATTTGACCGGCCCAAGATTTGAACCTCAGACCTCCCGCTGCAGAGACGAACGCGTTACCACTCGACCAACTGGCCGGTTCATGGTCATTTTTTAGACCCTAAAACCAACATGTGTAACCTATCAAAAAAGAATAATCTGACAAACATCTAACCGCAGTCCAAATTTTTGACGGTTACGAATGCAACGTAAACTCATTCGAAAAGAGCCGAAAACAGCTATATATTTTGGCTGCAGCTCTTAGATATCTAAGGATCTGCCGCTGCGTAAGCCAGTGTTTTAATTATGCAATGACTTAACTGCAGACAAGGCCAGTGACAGCCCGAAGGAATAAAACGTGCAGTGATGTTCTGTTAAATAGGTATCCTAAAGTGTGGTACACTGTAATAAAGACAACTAACTAAATTTGCGACGTAATAAAAAATTAAATCTATTACTTTTTTCTGTGGATCATGAATATGATCTATTTTTTGCACAACACAATCGGTACCCCAACTGTAAAATTTTTTTAGTGGCGTTCATCATTAATTTTCTATTTAGTTCATTAATTTTGTTGCTTTTTCTTAGTGAAAACAGCGAAACGAACAGCGCTTTAACCTACATGATTTATATTTGTGTTTTATTTTTCCTGGCTTTTTAATCACCTCAAATAATATCACTTAGTTAAGTTAGCATTTTCCATTTTGTTTATTCAATAGTGGCAAATGGAAGTGTTGTAGAGTTTGTGACATCACATTGAGTAGGGTCGCGCAGTGCTAAATTGCAAAGTTGTAGCGCCGTTCTGTTTTCTTTTTTCTTTGTGAAGTTTCGAACCCTTGTTTTTTGATTTGTTGTTTTACATTCAACGCCATGGCTCATTGTCTACTTTATCTCTTGATTCAAAAAGGCCAAAAGCAAATTATGTAAAATTCGCAGACGTTGAAACTTGGCAAATCCGGTTGTGTTGTGAGCATTTTTTGTTTGTTCTTTAATGACGTAACAAATTTTTGATCAATCGTTTTTAAATCTCTGCGTTGTATGCAAATTTTGGAGTTTGCAAGCTGAGACTTTGCGGTGTCGAGACACATTTTAGTTTAGTGTCTGCAATGAGCAGAGGCTTTTTTTTGCTTTCTTATTACAAGAGGGAGTAGTCGGTAGAAGGGGAAATCTTGAATTGAAGTTAAGTTATCGCTACCTTTGTAGCATGTTTAAAGGACATTCTAAATTGGCCCGTTGTTAAATCCTGGATATTATATAACCGACTTGCTCCACCCCAAATATTTTCTTTTACGCCCCCCGTTAGAGCTAGTGTCAAAATTTGCAAGGTCTCAGCTTTCAAATCTACGTTGGATTACAAGCAAATTATCAGTTACAATTTACGTGCTACGTCTGCGTTGAAAATTCATCGGTAAGTGAAATGCACGATATTTGTGTAAATTCTGGTTATAAATTATGTTGATGAGATAATGAGTTATGTGCAAGGTTATTATTTTGTATTTGTTACAGCGTTATTGTTTTTTCTTGTTTTGCTATGCTGCACAACTTTTCTACTTTAATTTTTTCGTAAATTATTTCTTGTGTTTTTTAAGTTACTAAACGCTTGTTTTTCTAGAAACCGCTGACCACTGGCAATAAAGAACTATACTTTGGACCAAGTTGCGCGTTACGAATTCAATAAAAGCAGACGTAGAATAAGAACGAATCCGTAACAAAAGTATTACTGGGAAATATTGGACATTACGAAGCCACACTTGGAAAGTTCAAACTGTGTTGATGACCTTTTGATTGCAAAATTCCCAATAAACAGTGCGCTGATTGATTGATGATTTTCTTATTTACAGGTTTTTGAGTTATACTGATTTTCATGTTCACGAATACATTCACCCCTTGCTTGGACCCTTACAAGATCTTCTCATGCATTTATTTAAAACACTCACTAAAATTAGACCAAAATTCTATACACCGTACTAGTACTAAAATTATGATGTACAAGTGAGACAAGCAAATTCACGATCAGTACTGTATATAACCCTTTTAGGTTCTAACTTTTTCGTCTAATCCTTTCAGCAAAATCGACATGAAGGTATATTATTTCATTAACACATCCAGCTGCTTGATATGGCCGAAATAATGGAGGGTGGTTGCTGGACTTGATGACCGAGAGATCCTTCGCAGTTTGCTGTTCAAATCTTTGCCTTTTCTTTGTGTTTTTGAGAATTTTTTGCGTTTGCTTAGCAATTTATTTTAAATTGAAGAAAAATAATGACCCTGAAGCTAGACAAGAACCTCACTATCTTTTCTTTTGAAGCTTTGGATTTTTGTTTTTTAAAATTTGATGTCCTAGATGAAATGAATTAGTGTTTATAATAGGTAAACTTACAATTGGAATAAAGAATTTAAGGAAACCACATTAAAATGTGCGGTGATTTGGATTTTGCCTAAAAATAACCTACATTAGTATGATTGCATTTTTAAGAAGTTTACCCATTGTTTCAAAAGAGTTTGCCCAAATAACCCGCTAGTAACCTACTTAACCCTATTCTGCTCGAGGGGGATTTTGATCCCTCTCGTTTTTTTTTGTGATAACTCTTTAAAAAAAAAAGATTTTATCTCAAACCAACTGGACGTTGAGACAAATGCATTACAAAACAACAAATTTTGAAGTTGCTAAGGCAACGGAGGGTGTTTCGATTTTTGAGGTTTGCCGAAGTCACTTTCCGAAATCTGAGCATGTTTTGGCTAATACTTAACTGAAATGACGTCACAAGACGTTTTTGTGACGTAATTAACTTAAATTGATCATTTTATGAGTCAGTATAAAAAAAACTTGTCTACTAACTTTTAACCGAATAAGAAGTCATCGCAAAATGGCATCATTTTTCAAAAAATGTGGCCGCGACGTTACAATGATGTCGTCATCAACTCAAAACCAATTTTCTAAAAAATTTTGGCGAACACCAACTCGCATGCCAAAGGTAGTGTTATCAAGGCTTTCGGTTTAGGAGTTACAGCAGATAGGGAGACATGTTTGGCGTTTTTTGCCCCTTCACCGCGTAAAATGTGTTGGCCAAATACCCCGAGCAAAAAAGAAAGGATTAAACATACTTCAGTTTAATTGTTACACCAGCTAGCTGCTGGAAACGTTTTTGGTAGCAAACGTTTTCAATTTTTACATCAATCCTTTTTCATTAAAATCCAGGTTGCTCGCTTTTCTTTTCCAGTACAGGATGTTAGCGGTATTGGCTAATATTCTAGAATACTCCAGCACTTCAACTCCAACCGTTACATGACTTCAAATTTCTCGTAAAATCAAGGTAAAATAACATGGGCTTTTTGCAAATAACTTGTTAGTCCAATGAAACCTTTTAATTACTGCAGATTTTTTTCAAAAATTAATCATTCTATTTTTAACTGAATGCAAGATTTAAATCAAATAAAAAGTAATGTCAAATTAAACGCTATTTTGACGTTATAAAAACCTCTATAACAATTAGTCGACTTATTAAACTGTAAAGGTGCATTTATACAGAACGCAAAGCAACCAAAATTTGACGTCATCGACAACTTGCGAAGGTATCAATCGATTAAGCAAGTGACGTAAGCGACTGCTCGCGAAGGTTGCCAACATTGACTTCGCGTTGTGTTTCTTCCAGCGCAAACTCACCTTAATAGCTCATGGAAATATTGAACTAATCCACGTTCGCAAAATAACACAAATCAGCACTTTTTACACTCATAATCTTATAATCAAAACAACGTACACATATTTCATAGCAATTGCAGAATCCAGCGCTGGTTTGTTAATCTACAAGTACACCAATATAAGTGACTAGTCTAGGGGCGTCCGACACGCGGTCCGCGGGTCACTTGTGGTCCGCCAAAGGTTTCAAAGTGGCCCGCGTTAAACTTCCTACATTGGTTGGTTAATTGATCCTTACGCGCTGACACGAAGTGAGTTGCACATGCGAGTTCTTGATTTTTGTTTTATTGGTTCTTTGGAGAACACCACTAAATCCATCCAAATTGGTTGGCTGAATATCTTTTTTTTCTTGTTCTTCGCCTAATTTTGGGCAAACAACTATTTTTTTTGAAAAAGAATAATCCCACAAAATAAATTTTGGCCCGCAAAAATTTTGGAACAGCAAATTGGGCCCGCGACTGAAAAAAGTTGGACACACCGGGACTAGTGACATGCGGAATTGTATTGAAATTGTAAATATATTCCTCGGTGCAATTTAATCGAGCATGCAACCTTTGCAAAATAAAACTTCATCGATGGAATAAGTCTCAGCATTGGCAGCTCAATCATACTGGGATTTAAGTTATTTTAGTCATTTAGCGAAGAAACAATTATTACCATTTAAATATAATACTTTCTTTATGTATTATGCGTCCCGCCATCCGTACAACTTATGCACTTTAACACAGCACAATGCGTAAAGAAATTTTGCTGGCCGACTACATTACAATGTTTATTGTTCAACAGTGTTTTTTCAACAAAGTTATTTTGATTATGTTTGTATAGCTACTCAAAACACAAGGCACGTAGCAAACCCGAAGGTTTGTCAATCTTCAGCCCGAACCCGGCCAGAAAAGCAAGGCCTGACCTGCACTACGTAAACAATAAATAGGGCTTCATAAACACTACAAACTTAAAAGCATATGGATTTCTACTAACATTTACAAGCACAAAATTTTTCTTTTAGACCAAAATAATTTCAGTAATTTTGTTAACGTAAGACAAATTAAATTGGTTGATAAAATAGACTAAAGAGCAATTGAATGAAATCTGCAGCATTGACATAGATTATGATTTTATATTTTGCTTAAGCCAGAATTGTCCAATCAATGGGGTGCCAAATCGAGCCCAGCGAAAGTGCGTACAAGCTAATCAAGCTTAGTAAACTCAAAATGAGATTGGCATAACAGCATGTTGGTCAATCCTCGGGGGGGGGGGTGAAAACCAAAAATATAGGTTTGTGACTGCATTTGGGAGAGAGGTGGTAGGTGAAAACCAAAAAAGCAAAAAAGGTCTTCTACTGTAATATATTGGGTCAAAAAAGTAAGTGATCGAGGAGACCAAAAAATTTGATAAATAAAACACGAAACGGTTTTCTTCTGCTGCTAGATCGGAGTAAGCGGTGAAGCTTGCAGGTTTGCCACTTTAGTATCTTTTATTTGCGATTTCTGGCAAAGTTTTTGAAGGCAACCAAAAATGTATTTTTGACGCGCGCAGAGTATTAATTAAATTGCTTTTCTGGCCAAACTTTAGACACTTTTGACTCAAGCGAGCTCTCAACAAGATAAAAAACGTTAGCAGTTTTTTTGGGTAATGTGCAATTTGTTCAAGATCTTGAGATGAAAATACGGTAAGATACCGTCATGTGAAACGTGTCCATTATTACCTAGATCTAAAGGTGGGCAAAGCGCTATTAAAAGCGCAACGCGCAAATTCCGCAACCTCCTCAATTGCGGAAGTTGCGTAGTGCTTTAATTTTTTACTTTGAAACATTGCGGAAGTTGCGTTGCGGACTAAAGTCTTTAAAATTTGCTGCACTTTAATTTCGTTGCGCATTCAAAACTGTTTTCGGTTAATAGCGCAATTCTATATTTTAAACTTAATTTTGTTCCATTTCGATCGCAATATCGCAATAATGTCAGCTTTCTTTAGCAAACTATTTCCTCTTTTTTTTTGCTAAAATTGCAAAAAAGTGCGGTATTTGCATGGTGTTGTGAAATTTCAATTGCTGAAGTTACAGTAAGTTGCGCTTTAACTTGGTACGAAAAATGCCGTTCCGCAATTGCGTAATTGTGTTGCGCTGTAACTGAATCAAACAGTTAATTGGGGAAGTTGAGTTGCGCTTCAGAAATTACAAAAAATTAAATTGCGTATTTTGCTTTGTGCTTTTACTGATTGAAAAGATCGTTGTGCTTTGTTGCGCTGCGCTTGTAATATAATGTTATTTGTGCCCACCTCTGCCTAGATCTATGTTTTTTTCAAATGACCATTGTCTCTCTTGACTTTCATCGCAAACAACATGTATCCACCCGTTGAATTTCATCGTCCACAGTAAAGCATGATGAAAGCTTTTCAAATGGATACCAGTCAGAAGGTCGCAACCAACCATTTCTTTAACTTTGCCGCCGAGGAGAGCAGTACTTGTATGCACAAACGAAAACGCGTTTGCGTTTGGGTGGCATTTTCCTTCGTGTTTATGATATTCCCATTTGAAAGAAGTGCCGGCAATAAATTTTTGCAAAAAATCCAAGATCAACTTTGTTGTTTGACTTATTGACGGTTCGTCTCCGACTATTAGAACGTCGTATTGTCTTTTTCCATCGGTTTCAGCTTCTGTGATAAAGACTTTATTCGTTACACCAGATGGTGACATACCTAATGTATCTCAAATTTTAATCTTAAAAATATTGCGTGACCTTCAAATTAATACTGCTTTTAGTATTAAACTTGATATAGAGCCAACTTAACAACAATACAGTCATAACTTACGGCATAGATTTGAATGGCACGACACGTTTTTGCAATAAGCTCAAAAGCTGCAAATCATCATAGGGCGCTTAGTTTTTTTTTTTTTTTTTTTTGGTTATCGGTATTGACAAACAGTAACCAATTTTTAAGAAACTTAGGGTGGATGCTTCAACGAGGTAGTAATTTAATTTGAGGATTACCAAAATTTTGGGGCAAAATATTGGAAAATTGCCCGGTGAATTTCTATGTTTATGGAGAAAAATGATTAACTTTTCTAAACTTATGATTTCAATAACTATAAACTCAAATTTTTGTATAAGATAGCAATACTAATTGTTACTACCAGTTCCTATTTCTACTTTTAATTAATTTCGCCGCTAAGTTGACCCTTCTAGAATTTTCCGTGAATATAAAATCATCATGCTGTTGAAATTTGAGGCTAAGCTAGCGCTGAAATACCGGTCATATTCATGGCATTTTGCAGTTCTAATTTGTGTTTTATTTGCAGTCGTACATTACCGTTAGCGTACCTGAGTTGCGATATTACTCGAATTATCGGCATTATGTTGGACTAAAGGTGTTTTGAGTTGAAATAAGCAAAGGTCTGCTCATTGCATGATCAAACCCAACCAACAATCCCAAATGGATCGTATACACCTCCCCGAAAATCACCTTCCAGCAATTACATTTCCCCGAAAAACACTTGGCCAAAACTACATTATCCCAAATTTACATTTCCCAGAACGCGCATTTTCCAGAAATTACATTTCCCTGAACATGCACTTGCCAGAAATTGCATTTTTCTGAACGTGCACTTTGCAGAAATTACACTTGCCTGAACATGCACTTGCCAGAAATTCCATTCGCCAGAATGCTCATTTGGCAGAATGTACATTTGGCCGAAATTACATTTCCCCGAAAGCTTATTTGCCAGAATTTACACTTGCCAGAATTTACACTTGCCAGAATGTACATTTGGCCGAAATTACATTTCCCCGAAGGCTTATTTTTCAGAAATTACATTTCCTCAAAAATTTATTTTCTGGAAACTATTTTTCATTCAAAAAATTTTACTATGTTTAGGTTATTTATTTCTAACAAGCAGAACAAACTTTTAGTTGAAATTAAGTAACGTTGCGATAACAGTTAGCATACCGAATGAGAATAATAACCGAGCGTATTTGTCAATTTGCTATCATAAGTTGTGCTTCAGTGTAACGAAAATTAACAATTAAAAATCGATGCAAGCATGTTCACTGAGGCAAAGCAGGCTTACTTTAGCCCAGGTTGCATATTTTTAGAAGAACCAATAAATTTTAAGTTGAGTCTGGCTTATCTTAGTTTTTTGCCAATTTGCTGCTTTATTGGTTCTAATATTAGTTCTTGAATTCAGAGAACGTTCATGTCAATTTAAATGACCATGTTTTTAAAGTTATTTTGGTGTTTAATTCCGAATGCTCTGTCAGCTTGAGCGAAGACTTTTTTGCTTTTTTTGCAGCATCGTAAAACTGCAAAAGCGAAAAGTACGGAGTTTTTTTTAATTTGAGAACATCCAAATATTTATAAGTTGCTTGCACAGTTTGAAGCAGCACTCTGTAATTTTAGAATCGTTGCGATATTTTGCTTGTAAATCAGTGGTTCCCAACCTTTCTAACCGTGGTCCATTTTGATTTTGAAAATTTTCCATGGTCCCACTCCCAAAATATTGCTCAAGAACTAGACCCAAATTTTCTGGCCAAATTTGTTTTGAATTAGATTAAAACGAATTTTCCGGCCGAATACAGGTGTTCTCCGAAAAAAAAAAGAAAAAAAAAAAAAGGTCTTCACCAAAATTCAAGCGGTTTTTCCGGCCGAAAACAGCTGCTCTCCAGCTAAACAAAATTCAAACACAACTTTTTAAAGTACGACTTTTACCAAAATGCTCTGTGACCCACTGCAAAATGCTCTGTGGCCCACAGGTTGAAAAGCAATGTTGTAAATACTGGAAAATTACAAAAATTTTATCGTTTTGAATTAGCACAGAATTTAGTTGCTTTTAAGATTTGAAATTTATTTGTTTTTGTTTCCAATCTTTTTGTTATTGATGGAGGCAGGCATTTTTTTAGATTCTGAGCAATAATGAGCCTCGGGTTTTATGGAATATTACTGTTATAAAAAAAATACTGTAATTCGTCTTGCGTTCGCCACAAAGTTAAATCTGCGGCTGCAGTACGAAGCAGCCGAAATCTAAATCAAATGCAAGCCAGCAAAACAACACTTGTTGCATTTCTCGGCTAACGACTACGCGCTTTAGCTTACAAACACTCCTAAAAGCAGCAATGGCGTATATTTCCGCAACCAGCTTCAAACAGTTTTTAATTGAAATTTACCGAGAAAGCCACTCCCACGGAAAGCTCATTATCATGTCAATTTCCGCCATTCACATTTCATACAATTTAGAACATTTCATTCGCAGTTCATGCAAAGGAAGCAAGATAAGTGATTCCTCCAGGTGACGTCACAATTGAAACCAACGAGCCTTGCTCTAGCAAAAACTGACCGCATAATGCGATGTAATGAACGAAGTAGAATGAATGATCTTGTCGAGATTGTTGTTGGGGAGGTAGCTGGACTGCAACTGTATATGATGAAAATTCGAATTTCCTTCTGTTAAGAATTCTCTGCTATGTACTTTTGACCAGCACTTAAATTGTAAAATTTTGCATGGGGAGACGCTTTTGCAGCCTTGACCAAACGCATTTGACATGCGAAAGTACTTTAGTAAAGACTACGTAATTCCGTCGCCGAAATTGAATAAACACCAAAAAAAAGATCTTCGCTAGAAATTGAAGTGTGCTTTTTGCCAAAATTAGGTAAAGATAGGCGCGTAGCCAGAAATTCGCAATGGGGTAGCTATGTTGGGGGTCTGGGGGCTTAGCTCCCGGTTGCCAGAGGCCATTAGGTGTCTGGGGGCGAAGCCCCCAGCCGCCGGAGACACAAGGGTCCGGGGGCGGAGTGCTCGAAAATTTTGCTTTTTTTCGCAAAAATAATTTAATTTTAGGGCTATTAAAATAAAAAATAATACTTCTAAAACCTGGCATAGAAATTGGCAGTGCAAACATGATTAAACTGATTGCATAAATGGTGTATGTGGAGGGAGCTAATGATTACATAGTAGTTCTCTTGTTTACATGGTGGTTAATCATAAAATTCTATTATTCAATAAAACTCAAACGGAGTAATCTATTTCGTCATATTTTAGAGAAAAATAATTTGGGGGGGATTAATGGAAAGATATTTATCAGAAGTGATTGGTAGGTAACTGATACTGAATAGCTCCCCTCCCCCCCCCCCCCCCTTATTTCTGAGTTTATAATGTTTTTGTTGATAAAACCTATGTTTGGCCTTTTTACACTAGCGATCAAATCTGATTGCTTATTTTTTGGCATTTAAAATTTTTTTCATTGATTTGTGACTTTTATTTTGACAAATTAGCCCCCCCCTGCATATATGTTTCAAAAAATGCTTTAAATCACTTTTTAGTTCATTCCAGCACAAAAAAAACAGTCTCAGAAGAGCTAAAAGGTGGTATTTTTCTTATTCTGCATTTTGGTTGGCAGACCAATTGGAGGGTCTATAGCCCCCCTCTCCCTGGCTACGCTGCGCTACTGGCTACACTACGCTACGGTGAAGACAAAAAAAAGGTCTTCGCCGGAAATTGAAGTGTTTTTTTGTCAAATTTAGGTGAAGAATTAGGTCTTTTTCGTCGGATTATCCAGCGCTCAAATCTCGATGGGGGGACACCTAAATCTCGATGGGGGGACGCTAACTCTCGATGGGGGGACGCATCCCCCCGCGTCCCCCTACAATTTAAGTACTGCTTTTGACCAGAGAATTTTGAGTTAATGTTTGTTTGTAACCAGGCTCCTGTCAATCTTTCGAATTGAACAATTTCACCAATTTACACATTGGTGTCAGTGAAACATTAATTTTTGCTTTAAAGAAATTTTCCCTCAAGGCGCGTTATGTACCACAAATCAAAATGACAGTTCCGCACGATGTTTTTTTTTTCTAATTCTTCAAGTTTCAAGTTTATTAAATAGCACTGCACAAGTTTGTCAAAAAGACAACTTTGTCAGTAAAATTAAACTAAACAAATAACAACAACATAATATCGACTAGAGCAGCGACAGAGAAGCTACGCAGGGACCGTGAGGTCTTCGAGACAGTAGCCATCTCTGTTCATCTCGAAAAGATGACTTTAAATTCTAAGATAGTCGAGGAATTTATTGATACGAATATTTCATTATATTATTGAGTAATTAATGCGAGAAAACGCTCACCTAACAAGCTCCATTAAAGCAAAACTGTAGGCCAGTGCTTCCCAATCTTTCCATCACCGTGGCCTATTTTCAATTCGAAAATTTTCCAATGGCCCACATCTAAATCGCTTGCTTAATCGCAATTTTTCAATTTTCAGATAATCTCCACAAAAAAAAAAAGGGTATTCACGCCAAAAACCAAAAACCGAAATTGTGCTAGCTCTCTAACGGGCCCCACAGCGCCAATGATCAAGACATTTTTTCAACCGAATTTGCAGTTACCCAAATAGCTCTGTAGTCCACCACAAAATGCTTCTATGGCCCATAGGTTGAAAACCACTGCTATAGGCCATATGTAAGCGTAATGGTCGTAAAATTTCAACTTCGCCTTTTCATATGTGCAAGTCTGCACTAAGGTCAGTATAATTTTCCTTTGACGTTTTTAGATCTTTTGCCAAATTGCTGGCAATCAACTGGTGCACATAAATGTGACGGAATAACCCGCCTTTTTACTGTAACACGCCTTTACAGAGGTGTCGCGGAAGAGAGAAGTAAGACTGCAGAATTGTTACCGATATTTTGTTAGTGATTACGACATGAACAATAGGTGAAAACAATTTTTCAAAGAGCAGGTTTTTGATCTTTAGAGCACACTCAACATTTTTAGGTCGCAGTCAGTGGAGCACCATTGTGAAGGGGCTTAGGCCCCCTTAGACAAGTCACTTAGAAAATTTAACTTCAAAATACAAGCGTTTAAACGTATGTAGACTTGACCTGAAGTAAGGGGGAGGAGGGCTAACGGGGTTAAGCAATTTAAGTCTTTGAAATGACTTCTGAATTTTATTAATTTAGTCATTGATGCGGCTTCAAAAAGTGCGAAATGTGATTGAAACGCCGTTAAAATTGCTATTTTTGTGCTGTAAAATCACAAACATTGCCCATTGATTGGGGGCTCCGCCCCCAGGCCCCGGTCTGTGACACACTCGAGCTGCATCAGTTTGTTTAGCACAAGGCCTAAATTACTCAATTTTTGAGCAAAAAAAAACAAACTTTTGTTTCACCCCTCTTTAACAAAATCCTGGTTGCGCGTTTGGCAGCATTCACTGCTGCAGATAGAGTTGTTAAGCGATTGCAGCAGGGCCGCAACTAAGAGGGGCCAGGAGGGGCGGCGCCCCCCAAACAAAAACTTCGCCAGCCCAAACCCCAAAGCGACAATAGGAGAAAATATAGGTAGACCTAAGTCTAAGTAGTTTACTGTAAGACTGTTGATTAATGATTTGAACTGATGCGAAATACTACGTTTCGCAAAACTTTTATGATCGGCACATTGATGTTGATAGCACCCGGTATGCGTAAGCCTAATGCATAATCGCAATCCTTGCTTGATTTAACTGATAAGCTACAAATTGTTCAGTAAATAAAATCTTTGAAGACTATTGCAAAATTTTATTGTGACGCTAGAGCAACTATTTTACAATAAAAAAAAGACGTTAGGTGCGGTTGCGGTAGCACCAGGGTAGCACGCTAGCATTAGCAATGAGTGCACGTGCTCGTTTTGACCTTGGCCAGAAAGTTGTTTAGTTACTGTTGTACACTACGTTTTGTCTTGTTTGGCAGTAATAGATAGGTTTGTCATGGAAGAATTAGAGACCCTCACCCCGGTTCGAATCCTGCTTCTTCTGAAGCTACCGATACTCCTTCTACTTAATTAGGTGCAATGCTTCTGTTGCCCCTGGTTATCTTAACCTTTTTGCTCCTTCACGTCCAAACTTGAATTTATTCCCGGAAGGCAAAAATAACCGCTGCTTTTGTCCTGAATGGTTTCGAACCCATACCCGCTCCAAACAACGAATCGAACTCAGCTTCAGAGGTTGCTAAAAGCTTTTTTATTTCTAAAACAAACTGCCCAGCGCATAGGCGTAGCCAGGGAACCCGCCCCCAATTGAAATGTCACCAATGACAAAAATGTGACAAAAAACCTCTTGTTTCTTCAGTTTCAGTTTCTTCTAGCATTTTTTGCTTACAACAGTAATTAATAAGAATAATGACGATCAGGTCCCCTCAATTCAGTTTTTGCCAACCAATTTAAATGCATATATAACCTAGGAGAAATGGAGAGTTTTGTTCTAAAAGTTCCTATCTTAGGCCCTCATTTACCTTTTCATGTCCGGCAGGGGAGCGCCTAGGGACTCCCAGGTCGTCATTCAGCGAAACCCCTATGGCGTTCGAGTCTTAGGCAGAGGGGCTCGTTCGAAAAATAAGCGACAATCTCCACCAGCCAGCCCTAGTGCCCGTTACACGTTTGGAGAGGCGAATGGAGGCAGCGCAGAGTATTCGTACTGGAGATAATGTCGCACACTCACGGGTCAACCATCACCAACTGCTGTTGGGCAATTGGAATATTCTCACCCTCACAGGAAAAGAGCTAGAATTGGTTGAGGAAGCAAAGCGCTATCACCTCGATATTATCGGAGTTTCTTCAACCAAACGACGTGGCTCTGGAATTGTGGATCTGGATGGCGGATGGAAACTCTTCTGTTCTGGCGCTGATCCTAGTATGTCTGCACAAGCGGGTGTGGGGATTCTCACAAGCCCCTGTTTGTCAGACTATGTGTCAGATTGGATTTCTTTGGGATCGCGGGTTCTCTATGTTGAAGCTCAAGGTATCGGATCGGTCATTGTGCTTATTGCAGGTATATGCTCCCAATGCCACGAGTGAATATCAGACTTTTGTGGATGAAGTAAATGATGCTCTTCTACGAGTATCAGCTACTGAATCTACAGTCCTTATGGGGGATTTTAACACACATGTTGGAACAGACACAGATACATGGAAGGGTGTGATCGGAAAACATGGAGTCACTGGACTGAATGAGAGAACGAAAGGTATTTCTTGCAGCTCTGCTGTAGCAACGGACTCCGCATCATGAATACCTTTTTCCAGCACAGAGAGGTTCACAAGTATACATGGTATCGACCTAGTATGGATCACAAATCTTTGATAGATTTTTGCATAGTTTCGTCAGATTTGTTTTCTGATGTGCTGGACGTTCGAGTGAAGCGAGGTGCTGAATTGTCAACTGATCACCATCTGGTAGTATGTTCCTTACGACTTTCGAAACCTTGGCCAAACAAGAGATCCAACAGGCCGTCTGTGACTTACCGGATCAAATGGGAGGCTTTGGAGGACAAATAAGTAAGAAAACAGTTTCCATCCAGTGTATCATCTACGTTCAGACAACTTCCTAATGTATCCGAGGACATCGAGAAGGAATGGACATCGAGCAATCATTTTATCAGCTGCTGAAAGTTGTGGGCGAAAACGGCTTAGCGTGGCGGACAATAGTGGGAAAAAAACGCCTCGGTGGAACCAAGAGGTTAAAGAAGATATTCGGGCAAAGAAAGATGCGTTCAAGGCCTGGCTACAGAACAGATCGTCATCTGATTTGCAATCACGGTACACTGAGGCGCGAAAAGTGGCAACTTCGGCAGTAAAAAAATCCAAGGAGAAGTCATGGGAAGAGTTTGGTCGTCGGTTAGACTCCAACTATTTTCCGGCAAACAAAGTATTGTGGCAGACCATCCGCCGTTTACGTGGCAAAAAATTGAGTGTCACGTCCTCCATCAAAGATTATGCAGGTAGCATTCTAACCGATGAGAATTAAATCTTCTCACGATGAAGAGAATACTTTGAAGACCTTTTGAATCCTGTGAAGGAATCGACTCGTGACACACACGAAGTGACACATTTAAGGGAAAAGGAAGTTTTCACTGCAGCAGAAGTGGTAACGGCAATCAGAAGGATAAAATCTGAAAAGACTGCTGGTGAAGATGAAATTAAACCCGAGATTTTGAAAGCGCTGACTGGAGAAGAAATTCTCTGGTTAACACGAGTGCGTCAAATTGCGTGGAAGTTTGGCAAAACTCCCGGAAATCGGCAAACAGGTGTGATTATTCCGATATTCAAGGAAGGAGATCGCAAGCAATGGACAAACTACAGAAGGATATCACTCCTCAGTTTGCGGGGAAAAGTATATGCCAAATGCTTTGAAAGGAAATGCCGAGAAATAGTGGAGTCAAAACTGGAAAATAGTCAGTGCGGTTTTCTTCCGTGTCGCAGCTCCACGAACCACATCTTCACTTTGAAGCAAATCTTCGAGAAATCTGGCAAGAGTATGGCAAAGATCTCTTTGCATGCTTTGTCGATCTTGAAAAACCATATGACCGAGTTACTCGGAATAAACCTTGGAAGGTTTTGAGGGAGTATGGCGTTAACGGTCAATTGTTGCACGCCATTAAGTCATTCTACAGCAGATCGGAGGTTTGTGGTTGGGTAAAAGGCAAGCAATCAAAGGCGTTCCATGTGGGCGTTGGACTCCGGCAAGGGTGCGTTTTGTCGCCTCTCCTTTTCATTGTTTACATAAATTGGATCTAAAAAAACAGCCAAGTTCATGAGTGTGCCACAATCGGAAATTGCAAAATTAGTCGACTGCTATTCGCTGATGATTTGGTCCTGCTTGTTTGCACAGAGTCTGCCCTCTAGTGCGCAATAAATAGCTTTGCATATGCATGTGATACCGCTGAAATGAAAACAAGCACAGCCAAAACTTCATCTTTTATGAAAATCTTTCATGAAAAGTTTCATGAAACCCTGATCAGTGCGTTTTACAAGTGAATGGATCAACACTGAAACAGGTAGAGAAGTTTAAGTATCTTGGGGTTGCATTTACGAGTGACGAAAGGCAAGACGAAGAACTGGATACCCGAATAGGCAAGGCTAGTGCAGTAATGCGAGCTTTATCCTAATCGGTTGTTATGAAACAAGAATTGTCGAAAAAGGCAAAGCTCTCAATTTTCAAACCAGTTTTTGTCCCAATTCTCACTTATGGTCCTGAATTTTGGGTAATGACTGGAAGAGTGCGATTACAAGTGCAAGCGTCCAAAATGAGGTTTTTACAAAAAATCGAAGGAGTTACATTGTTTAACAAGGTGTGCAGCTCTGAGATTCGAAAATCTCTTAACATCGAGCCGTTACTTCTCCGAATTGAAAGATCTCAGCTTAGATGGTTTGGCCGTTTAAGCAGAATGCCTCAGGAAAGACTCCCCAAACAAGCTTTACTTGCTAAAGCAAACGGAGAAGACCAGTTGGACGACCTAGAACTAGATGGACCGAATATATTGAGGATCTTGGATGAAATCGCTTGGGACTTCGCCTAAGCGAAATAATGGAGGTGATGGAAGACCGTGAGGTGTGGCGGCTTAATCTTGAGCTACTGCCCCCACAACCCTCACGGAAAAGCGGGAAATGAAGAAAGAAGAAGAAGAAGGCACAGTACTAGCAAAGGGTTCCGCGCTCAAATGGTGAGATTTTTTTGGTCTTCACCTATATTTGGCAGGAAGATGTTGCAAAAATCGTCAAAGTGTCAAGGGTCCTGCATAATATAAATCTGGCCCAAGCAATAACATGGTTAATAGGCGTAATCATCTATTGTACCATTTTTAAATAACAATCTACCTCCACCCCGTCAGTTTTACGCGACAAAATACTTTTGAAAAAAAAATTAGCAAGGGCAAATGTTCATTAAACAAACTATTAAATTTGAATTCAGGGGGCTTGTACCTCTAGGTCGTTTATGTATTCCTGCAACTGGTTATTATTATGATAAAAAAAAAATCTCTAAGAAAAATCTTCGAGCGGATTATTATTTACCGCTTAAATATTGCAGTAGGCAATGTACTTTGCTTTCCCTTACCCGGGCCAAATTACTTACTAAATTTAACACCAAAATGCAGGATGTTAAAATGTTTTGGACTTAACTTGTAAGTTAAAGTAGAATTGAATAATTTAATTTTTTTAATTGGCTTTCAAATGCTAAAAATCTAGTTTTTTTGAATGGCTCTAAATACGTGCAAATTGTGATCCAATGCCAATAAAATAGCTAGTTTTCCAAAAAATTACAAAAACTCGCCCAGCGGTTTGGGCTTGCCCCCAGACTCACGTCTGTAATACGTTCCAGTTGCACCAGTTTGCTCAACACGTCTCCCATTTTACATTTTTTGGGAGGTTTAAGCTCTCTCCTTTTACCAAAATGCTGGTTATGTGCTAACACACTGGCTACGGCTTCTGATCTTCCAATCTACTATATCTTTGTCCAACAAAAAGTTTTTCTCTCGAAAATTTCTGGTAACGTCATTGCATGTGGTTTGTGCCCTCCCCCTAATCAAAAATCTTGGCTACACTTACGGCCCAGCTTGCTCGTATTGTAGAAAAACGCAGCAATTTTTGGCCTCCCTTGAAAAAATTTTTTTCCAATAGAACCAGAGTTGTATGTCGGGCAGGGCTTTTCGGGTCGGGTTCGGGCCTAAAGTTGACAAAAATTTCCGGCTAATTTGGGCTTGAGACGTGCTTTTTGTCTTAGATGCACAAAAATATAATCAAAATACCTCAGCAGCATTGCTAAATTTTTCAGACCTAACTTAACTTTAGGGTGCTTTCGGGCATGATTTGGGCTTCAAATTAATTTTTGGGGTTGGGCCGAGTTCGGGCTTATATTTTCGGGCTCGGGCCGGGTTCGGGCCTGAACTAGTCGGCCCGTCGACAACTCTGCATAGAACAATGCTCTAGTTGAGGCACTGTATTAGGGGCCGCAGACAAAAACGAGATTAGACACGTTGCCGGCCTTATAGGTCTTTTTTTAGACATGATTACAGTATTTTTGAATATATATTTGTAGCCGTACAAGACGGGAAGATCGGTTTTAATATGCAAAAATTTAGTCTATTTTAGTGCCCCCCACTTTCGGCCAATGCCCCTTTGCTTCGTTTGCCCTGGCGACGGCACTGAGGTAAAGGCTATAGCTTTCTGAGACAGCAGTTTTTTGCACTGTAATGGATTAAAAAACGATTTAAAACATCGTTTGAAACAATTATTTAGGGGACACTGATTTGTCGGAAATAAAATACACAAATAAGTACCGGTAAAAACTTTCAAAAAGGCGAAAATAAGCAATCAAATTTGATCGCTTGCTAAAAAATGCTAAACTTGGATATCCATCGAAAAAAAAAAAAATTAAAACTCAGAAATAAGCAGGGGGGCAATTCAATTTTAGTTAATTACCAATCACTTCTCTCAAATTTTGTCAACCACTTCTTTCAAGTTTCTTTCCATTAGCCCGCTCCCCCTCCAATTACCTTTCTCTAAAATATACACAAAATAGATTATCCCATGTAAGTTCTACTGAACAAGAGTTTTATGATTTACCAGCTTGTCAATATGAAACTAAAATTTTACCGTTTATATCCACCTTCTACATAACCTATTTCTGCAACCAATTTAATCCAGTTTTTGTACTGCCAACTTCTTATGCCACGTTTTAAAGAAATGGTTTTTATCAAAATAGTCCTAAAATTAAGTCCGTTTTGTAAAAAACACAAAATTTTCCAGCGGCTAGGCGCTCTGCCCCCAGACCTCAAATAGCCTCAAGCTGCAGCTCTCCAATCAGATCCCCGAAACAGACCTTCATTGCAGATTTCTGGCTACGCGCCTGACTAAGATACTTCAATGATACGACGCTTGTATGCTGATGTTTTTGTGAATTTCAGATACTATCGAAATACCGTAATATTACCAATAATCTAGAAACACATCAAAATATCATCACAAACTTCGAAAGAATAGTTCGGTTCTGAAAATGGCGCTTATTTTGGTCAAAAACCAAAAATATTTCAAACCTAACGTGTTTGTCAAAATTACTTCCTAGACATGAGAGACTGCTTTCCTTTGCCCTTTTTATTCTACACGCAGTTTAATAATTTTTGAAAATGAACAAGCATATTATATCTTTTTGTAATGTAAATTCTATCAATAACGAAATGTCGGTTTAATGTGTATAATATCGGGAAAATAAGCTTTCGGGAAAATATAATTTCGGCCAAATGTACATTCTGGCAAGTGTAAATTCTGGAAAATAAGCTTTCGGGGAAATGTAATTTCGGCCAAATGTACATTCTGACAAGTGTAAATTCTGGCAAATAAGTTTTCGGGGAAATGTAATTTCGGCCAATTGTACATTCTGGCAAATAAGCTTTCGGGGAAATGTAATTTCGGACAGATGTTGATTCTGGCAAATGTAATTTCAGGCAAGTGTTCATTCTGGCAAATGTAATTTCAAACAAGTGTTCATTCAGGCAGATGTAATTTCAGGCTAGTGTTCATTCTGGCAGATGTAATTTCAGGCAAGTGTTCATTCTGGCAAGTGTGATTTGTGACAAATGTTAATTCTGGAAAAAAAAACGTTCAGGGAAATGTTTTTCTGGCAAATGATTTTCGGGGAAATGTTTTTTTGCGAGGTGTAAGGATACCATCCCAGATAGTCGTCGAGGCAACAATCCCCCTTCGGCGGTTATTTGAATTCGAGTATTCGCAGTCAGCACAAGAGCTAATTTTTCAAGAATAGGTGGAAGTTAAGTTGGTAGGCCTATAAACTTCATCACAAGTCAAGATAGGCTATACCGGAACCGAGTTGAAAAATGTCTTTGTCAAATTCGATCATTACAAGGTCTAAAGCTAAATCGCAAGATTTAACCAACAAAGTCGATGAGCAAAATCCAATCGCTCATCTGGAAAACCATACAACAACTTTGCAAGTCAATGTGAATGCTGAATCAGAAGGCCTAAGCCTGCCAGCCAGACAAACCAACAATCCAAGGTTTCTGGAACCAACAACAGCTAATACCTAACGACAATATTCCAAGTTCACAAAAAAAATAAATTTCACAAAATTCACAAAACATAATAAAATATTCCAAGTTCACAAAAAAAATTTCACAAAATTCGCAAAACGTAATAAAATATTCCAAGTTCAAAAAAAAACATACGCTCTATTTTATTGCCTTTGGCGAAAACCGCGGAAAATATCTGCACTATGCCGTAATTTGTAAAATTTTCTAATGATTTTCATTTGGTTTTCCACGGAATGGATATTTCAAATCGCTGCGATAAAAAAAGAAACTTTTCAAAATTGTTTATTGCGGCGTGGTGCATTACTGATATTTGGGACAAAATTAATTTTAAGTTTTTGAGCAAAAAGAAAAAGTATGTTTGGTGCAAACCGATGCTGCTGCTGCTTGCGGTTTAGGCAACGTAATTTTACTGCCAGCTAATTTAGTACTTTCCAATCAATGCTTCCTTTTTATATTGTTATGCAACCATCGCTTAATTGTGAATTCACAGTTACTAAGCAATGATTAGTTCTTTATCTTCTAAACCACCGGTAAAGCGTATACAGTAACTTTTGGCGGCTGATTGCATTTTTATACTGATAATTACTCTTTTTTCGCTCAGAAAATTTAAAAATAATTCTGTCGCAAATAGCAATAATATATCACACCACAATAAACGACTTTGTAAAGCTTAATTTTTCCCCTTAACGATTCAAAATATCCATCTCAGGTACACTCAGTGTAAAATTATGTCGAAAATGCCACAGAGTATGTAACAAAGCTGATAAATTTGAAATTTTTTTTTTAATCTATAAAACTATACCTGTTTTTTTCTATGATCTTGGAATTTTTTTTTTTTGATATTACACACTACTTAGGCTAGTCAAGAGTTCGGCCTTAATGTGCTAATACAAAATACCGTAAGTTTTGATGCTTTTGTACTTTATTTTGCTAGTTGAATAGATATAGAACTTGGTAAAAACTCTGGTTTGAGTTTAAATTTAAATTGAGGTATACATTTTAGTAAATTACGAATTATTACTACGGTGACACCAGAGGTTGTAACTCAAAGGCCGGCAAACTTTTCGTAATTCAACTCGTTTTTAAGTCAAAACTGATTTTACGGGCCAGCCAATTTTTTGCTCAATTTTGGCTGATTAAAGCCGAACCAAGTCAACTGACTGCCGTAAACTGATTGCGAACAAACTGACCGGAACCAACTAACTGCCAGCAAAAGTGTTAGGGTTAGTTGGCGGCAAATTGATTCGCGGTCGGTTTATTCGCGACCAATTTGTGTCGGTCAGCTGTCGTGGACCCAATTAAGCGACCTGGCTGTTAGCTCCACAGCAAATTCAAAAGTTTCGCTATGTTGAACTTATTTTTTGTCACAAGCTTTGTATAAATAACTAGCTGTTAGCTCCACAGCAAATTCAAAACTCTCGCTATGTTAAACTTACTCTTTTGTTACAAGCTTTGTTTAAATAACTAGCTGTCAGCTCAGTTATACAGTAAATTGTACCCTTTTTCAACACCTCTACTTACTATATCGTTACAGGCGTTGCTAAAAAACGCAGTGCCATAGAAAAAAGGGATGGTATTTTCATAGGCAAATCGTCCACAATCTTGTTTGTTGCTGCGACGCACTAATGCATTTTACGCTTGAAAAGCCAACCTTAAAGTTTGCGAAGCAATGACAGTTGAATAGTTTGATGCGGAAAAAAATTCTACGTATTAGGCTAGAGTACATGACCGCGGAGTCCATTCGTGCAAAGCAAATACAAAGCAAACTGCCATTTATTCTTAGCATCACCAAGCTTCATTTCATGGTATTGTAGATAGTGTAATCAGGGGCGTATTTAGGGGGGGCATTGGGCCATGGCCCCTCCTCCCATTTGGGTCGCCAGGATAGTATAATTAGCATAGAATAATATGCAAAATTGCGGCATGGCTCCCTCTTCGTAACTTGGGCAGAAGGTTTGAGCACACAAACGGTAGGCGGAGACCTTCGTTTTTGGCCTGCACCCATTTTTGGGCCAAAAACCGGACTAAATTTAAGTGAAGACTCTTTTTTTGGTCTTCATCTGATTTTGGAAAGGAAAACCGGATTGATTCTGGGTGGAAAATTCTTTCATTCTGATCTTTGTTATTCTCAAATTTTCTGAATTTCTTGGCTCCCCCCCCCCCCCCCTTTTCAAAATCCTGCGTATGCTACTGAGTGTAATGCATTTAATTTGAATTACGATGAGCTCTATTTTCTTCATGCTGAATAAACTATAGTACCTAATCTATTTCCCTATCGTATCACAATTTTTTGTTAATTATAGTTGATTATAAATTATCAGTGTTACTTAGCGACTAAATGAATTTGTCTTGCCTTGCTAAGTCCATGGCCTGGTAAAAATTCGTCACGGCCCGGTACCAGCCTGCAACCCGGCGTTTGCCATACCTGACCTGCATAAGTGTGGAAAGCGTCAAAACTCTGTGATTTTAATAAATAAGTAATTGCATCTACAATTGTAGAAGATTCCATGTTTCTGAATGGCCAAAGGATAAGTAAAGAATACTCTTGTACATATCGAGGGAGCAATTGGTTAAACCGCTGTAGGCTGTTAGGGTTTAGGGGAAAAACACTCGCTTCTGGGTATCTTTTTGTATTTTCTACCAAAATGATGGCTGTTATAATCAACGCTTTTGAGCAAAACTATTGAGATATTTTAGTTTATGTATTGTTCCAAAAATTATTTGAAATTGTTGGCAAATCAGCGCATCCAATTGCTAATATTATGTAGCTTGAGAAAAAAATCATGCAAGGCCAGATGGTGAAGAGCGCAATTGATCAAAATGAGATACTGTGAATCTTCAAACACCTTGGTATATTTTGCTCTAGGGACCATTTAGTGCAATTTTACCAAAATTAACGTTAGGTTTGCTTCCCAGCTAATATAACCAAAAATGAGGATAAATTTATGTCCGTCAGTTTAAACTGACGCTAGAAAAATGCTGTATTGTATTACCACAAGTTTTAAGAATTTCGCTATTACTCTAAATCATGAGTTTGTGAAAGTATCATGTACATTAATTTTGTACAATATTTGGGACACGGTCGGCAGTGCGGCGGAAGCGATGGCCCTAACGCCGTTTACACGGCGTCATTAATCATATGATCTGGGTTCAATTTGCACCTTAGTCAGGAGCGTTTTCGCGTTCTTGGATGCATCATTCTACGACAATCACGGCAATTACCTGTTTTTGGTGACAATGAATAAGTACTAAATGGTAGCGAATTTTGATGTTAAAATTTAAATAAGCTTAGGATTTTGTTAACTCACTCCAAAGCGAGATCGAATTCGTTCAAAGAATAGCAAAGCCATTTTAAAAAAAATCGTCTTTAGATTACCAAGAAATGAGACCCAAAAACCAGAGCTGAGCAAGTCCGCAAGTCCGCAAATCCACAATTGCGGACTAACGAAAAAAGTTGCGGATATGCGGACTTGCGGACTTTGGCAGTTTAAATTGCGGACTTGCGTTTGCGGACTATTTTTAATTTTAGTCCGCAATTCCGCAAGTTTTATACAAATATTGAAATTTCTTATTATTTTCGTAAAATATTCATGTTTTTACCCAGTCAAACATGAGAAATCAATTTAATTTTTTCGAGTTCAATTTCGGCAAAAATACCAAGTTTTTCGAGTTCAGGCTGACATAAATACTAGGTCTGCTTTTCGACTTATTCGCTTTCTTTTTGTTGACATGCTGTTTGGTAACGTGAGAAACGAATACATGCCGCGTTTTCATCTTTTATGCAAATACTTGGTTGATTTTATCGAACATTTTAGAACCCCCTTTTGTGCTTGTTTTAAGAATCTTCTAGAACTGTTTTTGTGGTAATTTTAACTGTATTGTCTTTAGACCTTTAATCTCATAATCTTTCAGTCTGCAACTAGTGCTCAAATTATATAGTCTTCGACAGTACGAGTGATATGGTGTTTCAAATTTTCGTAGTTTAGTGTATCAAGTTAGCTGTGTAATAAGTTGGTTGCTGATGTTTCTATTTCTATAGTGCGACCTCGAAGCAGTTTTTTAATAGCAATGTCTAGTAAAGTCTAGCACAGTGTTAGTATAATCAATAGCGTAAGTTTTGGTCCAGTAAATTTTAGTTAATTGATATTGATTTGGCTAGCTGATAATTGACTTCTTGTTTTGCCGTGTTTCTTTGGATGAATTAAATTTTTGGTGTTCTGTGAGGAATAACATTGTTATATTTATATCCAAAGTGTGGTATGACTGCAGAAATATGAAGAATACGGCGCGCGAGACAGGCTATTGCAAGAGGTTTTAACCTGATTCAAATTGGAGTCAACACTGTTTTTTGAGTTCGGCAAAACAACCGACTTTTTTTGGGTTTAAGTTCGAATATGCAGCCCTGGTTCAAAGTATGGCTTTATTGTTTTTTACCGTGAGTTCACAAAATTAGCCACTGGAGTATCATTTTTTGTACTGGTAGCCAGTGCCGTCGCTACGGTGGGGCCAGGGGCGCCGTTCCCCCCTAACGACTGCTTGTGCCCCCCCATTTTGGTTCATTCAGAATGCTATTTTGGAGCGTCACGTAACGACAAGACAACAGGAAATAATAAAAAGGGAATAATAATTTTTAAACACGATTCTCGTTTGCAGTTTTCTCGATTGTTTGCAAAATTGCTGGCCACCAACTTCTGCACATAAATGTGACCCAATAATCCGTCTTTTTAACACGCCTGTACGGATGTGTCGCGGAATAGGGAGGTATGCCTACAGAAGCGTTACCAGTATTTCGTTAGTGATTATGACCTGAAAGAATACGTGAAAAACCAGCTGTTTTTTTTTAGAGCACACTCAAGATTTATTTTAGTTCGCAGTCAGTGGCACAATTAGAGGGAAGGAGCTAAGTAGTCATCAACCCCCTTTAGCCAAGTCAGTTAGAAAATATAATCAAAAAAAGAATAAGCGTTTAAACGTGTTTTGGACTTGAACTAATGTATATGGGGGCTCAAGTGGCTGGACAATTTAAATCGTTCAATGACTTCTGGATTTTAGCAATTTACTGTAATTATTGATATGGTTTTAAAACGTGCGAAATGTGATTTAAATGGCGTTAAAATCGCTATTTTTGCCGCGAAATTGCAAAAATCACCCAGCAGCTGCTGGCTTTGCCCCCTCTGTAACACGCTTGAGTAGCAACGGTTTGTTCAGCACGGGTCTTATTAGACAAATTTTGTCCAAAAAACATGTATATTTGGTTCAAGCCCCCTCTCTCTTAACAAAACCCTGGTTGCGCTTCTGGTCGCTTTCACTCCTGTAGACATATTTTTCAAGCGATTATACCGGCTGCATGCGAAACGAGCTAATAAACGCTGTCGGGCTAAATGTATGTATCTTCTTTCAAAGATGAATACGAAATTGTAGCTTTAAAATATCAGTTTTTATGTGCAAAAGTTCAGTCCATTTTATAGTGACCCCCCCATTTTCGGCTAGGGCCCTCTTGCTTCGTTTGGTCTGGCGACGGCACTGCTGGTAGCGTGTACTTATTTATCTCATTCCTAGAGTATTTATTGAAACTAGGGACTAATCATTTAGTAATACGATTAGTGATAGGAATGTTTTTTTGCTTTTTACTGCCTTTGCCTTTTCCTGCCTCAAAAAAAATTGTTGTTTTAGAATATATTGTTGCAAGCGGAAATGCGGATTGTGCTTTGCTATTTGATGGCTTCTCACTGTAATCCAATGGCTTTTGATCTCCGAATCCCTAGCTTCATTGTATCATTTTTAAGGGTTCGTCGTGGGTTGTGCACTATGTTTCCATGCAGTTTAGGCACCTACTGTATAAGCAGTAGCGCAACCACGAGGGCTGGGATCTACAAACCTTAGCCAAGTCACTTAAAAACTTTAACCAAAATTACAAGCGTTTGAATCTGTTTTGAGTTGGACCTGAAAGTAAGAGGGGCTGGGCTATTCTTAAGTTTGTCATCCGAAAAAGCAGCTCAATAACAAGTCATGCTGTGGTACATTTACTACAATCAGCGATTGTGAGTAATTTCTTCTATTGCGTGGGATGTATTCACCATACGTTTGCTATAGTTCCCACATGTCACAACTTTTGACTTATTTTTGCCAATCAACTCTGAGCAGATCACTTCGGGACGTGGTTGATTGCAAAACTCTTCTACTCGGTGGATAAAAAGTTGCGGACTCGCGGTGCGGACTTCAAATATTACGAAGTTGCGAACTTGCGGTTGCGGACTTCAAGAATTACGAAGTTGCGGACTTGCGGTTGCGGATTCAGGAATCCTGAAACGTCGTTGCGGACTTGCGGTTGCGGACTAAGCTTTTAAACGTCCAATTGCGGACTTGCGGTTGCGGATTAAGAAAATTGAAATTCGGTTGCGGATTTGCGGACTGCGGACTTAAAAAAAAACTTGCGGTGCCCAGCACTGCTAAAAACAATATCAAAATAATTACTTGTCAAATATCTACTCATTTTAAGAAAAACCACCCCTTCAACTTGAGTCGTTGGAAAAATCAATCTATTTAGGGCTAGGTCATTTTGTGGCTAGGATTCCAACCGTGCGACTCCCTGGAAACTCTACAACCATTTTTAAACAGTTATTTTCCCGACGTTTAATGGTCTCAACAAAGCTCTCCAATTAACTTTTTCCGTTCAAAAAATCAATTTTGGGGATATCCAATAAGGTATGGGTGCATGGAATCTCCAAACAAGTTTACCCAAATATTAAACTGTTTCAAGCAGAAACTTTTTTCACTTGCTTTAGCCATTCAAAAGCCAATTTTGGGAGTAAGTTTAAGGAGTTTCCTGTTGGATGATACTTTTTGCTCCCCCAAATTATGAAAGCCAATTTTTTTAGGAATTAGGAGAGAAAACAAGAAGTAGAAATAAAAAACAGTTGCGGCCAAAAATGGGTTGGTATAGTGATAAAAGGATGTGCTAATAATGTATATGCAGTCAGGGCTTGCAAAAGGGGGATTAGAGGTAAATTGTACCCGGGCCCGGTTTTAGGGGGCCCGGAAAGGCCTATTAGTTCACGCGCACTAAAATTTGCTTCGACATTCAATTAGTCATGGTTTGATGTCCATGTAAACAAAAGCTGGCTGAATTTCTCCCCCAAATTGTTTGTCTGCATCTAATTACCCACAAAAAATTAGCCAGATTACCCTCAAAGACTTTTTTTGGTCTTCATCTAATTTTCGATCCTGATAATTTGTCGTAGAGGCAATATTAGTCTTTGTACCCCGAAAGATTTCTACTTGAAGCTCTGCATGCGAAAACTGCGTGAAGTATTTTTGCGGTATCGTAGTCGTCTTTGAATGAGCACACTGTTGCTGCAAAGCCTATTGGTCAATTTTTGGACCCTGAAACCAAACATGTGTAACCTATCAAAAAAGAATAATCTGACAAACATCTAACTGCAGTCCAAATTTTTGACGGTTACGAATGCAACGTAAACTCATTCGAAAAGAGCCGAAAACAGCTATATATTTTGGCTGCAGCTCTTAGATATCTAAGGATCTGCCGCTGCGTAAGCCAGTATTTTGATTATGCAGTGACTTAACTGCAGACAAGGCCAGTGACAGCCCGAAGGAATAAAACGTGCAGTGATGTTCTATTAAATAGGTATCCTAAAGTGCGGTACACTTTAATAAAGACAACTAACTAAATTTGCGACGTAATAAAAAATTAAATCTATTACTTTTTTCTGTGGATCATGAATATGATCTATTTTTGGCGCAACACAATCGGTACCCCAACTGTAAAATTTTTTTAGTGGCGTTCATCATTAATTTTCTATTTAGTTCATTAATTTTGTTGCTTTTTCTTAGTGAAAACAGCGAAACGAACAGCGCTTTAACCTACATGATTTATATTTGTGTTTTATTTTTCCTGGCTTTTTAATCACCTCAAATAATATCACTTAGTTAAGTTAGCATTTTCCATTTTGTTTATTCAGTAGTGGCAAATGGAAGTGTTGTAGAGTTTGTGACATCACATTGAGTAGGGTCGCGCAGTGCTGAATTGCAAAGTATTACTGGGAAATATTGGACATTATGAAGTCACACTTGGAAAGTTCAAACTGTGTTGATGACCTTTTGATTGCAAAATTCCCTATAAACAGTGCGCTGATTGATTGATGATTTTCTTATTTACAGGTTTTTGAGTTATACTGATTTTCATGTTCACGAATACATTTACCCCCTTGCTTGGACCCTTGCAAGATCTTCTCATGCATCTAATTTAAGACACTCACTAAAATTAGACCAAAATTCTATACACCGTACTAGTACTAAAATTATGATGTACAAGTGAGACAAGCAAATTCACAATCAGTACTGTATATAACCCTTTTAGGTTCTAACTCTTTCGTCTAATCCTTTCAGAAAAATCGACATGAAAGTATATTATTTCATTAACACATCCAGCAGCTTGATATGGCCGAAATAATGGAGGGTGGTTGCTGGACTTGATGACCGAGAGATCCTTCGCAGTTTACTGTTCAAATCTTTGCCTTTTCTTTGTGTTTCTGAGAATTTTTTGCGTTTGCTCAACAATTTATTTTGAATTGAAGAAAAATAATGAGCCAGAAGCTAGACAAGAACCTAACTATCTTTTCTTTTGAAGCTTTGGATTTTTGTTTTTTAAAATTTGTTTTACTAGATGAAATGAATTAGTGTTTATAATAGGTAAACTTACAATTGGAATAAAGAATTTAAGGAAACCACATTAAAATGTGCGGTGATTTGGATTTTGCCTAAAATAACCTAGATTAGTATGATTGCATTTTTAAGAAGTTTACCCATTGTTTCAGAAGAGTTTGCCCAAATAACCCGCTAGTAACCTACTTAACCCTATTCTGCTCGAGGGGGATTTTGACCCCTCTCGTTTTTCTTTTGTGATAACACTTTAAAAAAAAGATTTTATTTCAAACCAACTGGACGTTGAGACAAATGCATTACAAAACAACAAATTTTGAAGTTGCTAAGGCAACGGAGGGTGTTTCGATTTTTGAGGTTTGCCGAAGTCACTTTCCAAAATCTGAGCATTTTTTGGCTAATACTTAACTGAAATGACGTCACAAGACGTTTTTGTGACGTAATTAACTTAAATTGATCATTTTATGAGTCAGTATAAAAAAAACTTGTCTACTAACTTTTACCGAATAAAAAGTCATCGCAAAAATGGCATCATTTTTCAAAAAATGTGGCCGCGACGTTACAATGATGTCGTCATCAACTCAAAACCAATTTTCTAAAAAATTTTGGCGAACACCAACCCGCATGCCAAAGATAGTGTTATCATGGCTTTTGGTTTAGGAGTTACAGCAGATAGGGAGACATGTTTGGCGTTTTTTGCCCCTTCATCGTGTAAAATGTGTTGGCCAAATACCCCGAGCAAAAAAGAAAAAATTAAACATACTTCAGTTTAATTGTTACACCAGCTAGCTGCTGGAAGCGTTTTGGGTAGCAAATATTTTCAATTTTTACATCAATCCTTTTTCATTAAAATCCAGGTTGCTCGCTTTTCTTTTCCAGTTCAGGATGTTAGCGGTATTGGCTAATATTCTAGAGTACTCCAGCGCTTCTAACTCCAACCGTTACATGACTTCAAATTTCTCGTAATATCAAGATAAAATAACATGGGCTTTTTGCAAATAACATGTTAGTCCAATGAAACCTTTTAATTACTGTAGATTTTTTTCAAAAATTAATCATTCTATTTTTAACTGAATGCAAGATTTAAATCAAATAAAAAGTAATGTCAAATTAAACGCTATTTTAATGTTATAAAAACCTCTATAACAATTAGTCGACTTATTAAACTGTAAAGGTGTATTTTATACAGAACGCAAAGCAGCCAAAATTTGACGTCATCGACAACTTGCGAAGGTATCAACCGGTTAAACAAGTGACGTAAGCGACTGCTCGCGACGGTTGCCAACATTTACTTCGCGTTGTGTTTCTTCCAGCGCAAACTCACCTTAATAACTAATGGAAATATTCAACTAATCCGCGTTGGCAAAATAACACAAATCAGCACTTTTTACAATCATAATCTTATAATCAAAACAACGTACACATATTTCATAGCAATTGCAGAATCCAGCGCTGGTTTGTTAATTTACAAGTACACCAATATAAGTGACTAGTCCAGGGGCGTCCAACACGCGGTCCGCGGGTCACTTGTGGCCCGCCAAAGGTTTCAAAGTGGCCCGCGTTAAACTTCCTACATTGGTTGGTTAATTGATCCTTACGCGCTGACACGAAGTGAGTTACAGATGCGAGTTCTTGATTTTTGTTTTATTGGTTCTTTGGAGAACACCACTAAATCCATCCAAATTGGTTGGCTGAATATCTTTTTTTTCTTGTTCTTCGCCTAATTTTGGGCAAACAACTATTTTTTTTTTGAAAACGAATAATCCCACAAAGTAAATTTTGGCCCACAAAAATTTTGGAACAGCAAATTGGGCCCGCGACTGAAAAAAGTTGGACATACCGGGACTAGTGACATGCGGAATTGTATTGAAATTGTAAATATATTCCTCGGTGCAATTTAATCGAGCATGCAACCTTTGCAAAATAAAACTTCATCGATGGAATAAGTCTCAACATTGGCAGCTCAATCACACTGGGATTTAAGTTATTTTAGTCATTTAGCGAAGAAACAATTATTACCATTTAAATATAATACTTTCTTTATGTATTATGCGTCCCGCCATCCGTACAACTTATGCACTTTAACACAGCACAATGCGTAAAGAAATTTTGCTGGCCGACTGCATTACAATGTTTATTGCTCAACAGTGTTTTTTCAACAAAGTTATTTTGATTATGTTTGTATAGCTACTCAAAACACAAGGCACGTAGAAAGCCCGAAGGTTTGTCAATCTTCAGCCCGAACCCGGCCAGAAAAGCAAGGCCCGACCTGCACTACGTAAACAATAAATAGGGCTTCATAAACACTACAAACTTAAAAGCATGTGGATTTCTACTGATATTTACAAGCACAAAATTTTTCTTTTAGACCAAAATAATTTCAGTAATTTTGTTAACGTAAGACAAATTAAATTGGTTGATAAAATAGACTAAAGAGCAATTGAATGAAATCTGCAGCATTGACATAGATTATGATTTTATATTTTGCTTAAGCCAGAATTGTCCAATCAATGGGGTGCCAAATCGAGCCCAGCGAAAGTGCGTACAAGCTAATCAAGCTTAGTAAACTCAAAATGAGATTGGAATAACAGCATGTTGGTCAATCCTCGGGGCGGGTGAAAACCAAAAATATAGGTTTGTGACTGCATTTGGGAGAGAGGTGGTAGGTGAAAACCAAAAAAGGTCTTCTACTGTTATATTTTGGGTCATAAAAGCAAGTGATCGAGGAGACCAAAAAATTTGATAAATAAAACACGAAACGGTTTTCTTCTGCTGCTAGATCGGAGTAAGCGGTGAAGCTTGCAGGTTTGCCACTTTAGTATCTTTTATTTGCGATTTCTGGCAAAGATTTTGAAGGCAACCAAAAATGTATTTTTGGCGCGCGCAGAGTAATAATTAAATTGCTTTTCTGGCCAAACTTTAGACACTTTTGACTCAAGCGAGCTCTCAACAAGATAAAAAACGTTAGCAGTTTTTTTGGGTAATGTGCAATTTGTTCAAGATCTTGAGGTGAAAATACGGTAAGATACCGTCATGTGAAACGTGTCCATTATTACCTAGATCTAAAGGTGGGCAAAGCGCTATTAAAAGCGCAACGCGCAAATTCCGCAACCTCCTCAATTGCGGAAGTTGCGTAGTGCTTTAATTTTTTACTTTGAAACATTGCGGAAGTTGCGTTGCGGACTAAAGTCTTTAAAATTTGCTGCACTTTAATTTCGCTGCGCATTCAAAACTGTTTTCGGTTAATAGCGCAATTCTATATTTTAAACTTAATTTTGTTCCATTTCGATCGCAATATCGCAATAATGTCAGCTTTCTTTAGCGAGCTATTTCCTCTTTTTTTTTGCTAAAATTGCAAAAAAGTGCGGTATTTGCATGGTGTTGTGAAATTTCAATTGCTGAAGTTACAGTAGGCTGCGCTTTAACTTGGTACGAAAAATGCCGTTCCGCAATTGCGTAATTGTGTTGCGCTGTAACTGAATCAAACAGTTAATGGGGGAAGTTGAGTTGCGCTTCAGAAATTACAAAAAATTAAATTGCGTATTTTGCTTTGTGCTTTTACTGATTGAAAAGATCGTTGTGCTTTGTTGCGCTGCGCTTGTAATATAATGTTATTTGTGTCCACTTCTGCTTAGATCTATGTTTTTTTCAAATGACCATTGTCTCTCTTGACTTTCATCGCAAACAACATGTATCCACCCGTTGAATTTCATCGTCCACAGTAAAGCATGATGAAAGCTTTTCAAATGGATACCTGTCAGAAGGTCGCAACCAACCATTTCTTTAACTTTGCCGCCAAGGATTGCAGTACTTGTATGCACAAACGAAAACGCGTTTGCGTTTGGGTGACATTTTCCTTCGTGTTTATGATATTCCCATTTGAAAGAAGTGCCGGCAATGAATTTTTGCAAAAAATCCAAGATCAACTTTGTTGTTTGACTTATTGACGGTTCGTCTCCGACTATTAGAACGTCGTATTGTCTTTTTCCATCGGTTTCAGCTTCTGTGATAAAGACTTTATTCGTTACACCAGATGGTGACATACCTAATGTATCTCAAATTTTAATCTTAAAAATATTGCGTGACCTTCAAATTAATACTGCTTTTAGTATTAAACTTGATATAGAGCCAACTTAACAACAATACAGTCATAACTTACGGCATAGATTTGAATGGCACGACACGTTTTTGCAATAAGCTCAAAAACTGCAAATCATCATAGAGCGCTTAGTTTTTTTTTTTTGTTGTTTCTTTTTTTGATTATCGGTACTGATAAAAAGTAACCATTTTTCAAGAAACTTAGGGTGGAATGCTTCAACGAGGTAGCAATTTAATCTGAGGATTACCAAAATTTTGGAGCAAAATATTGGAAAATTGCCCGGTGAATTCCAATATTCATGGAGACAAAAAGGATTAACTTTTCTAAACTTATAATTTATTTTATTTATTTATTTATTTCACGTCGAAGACGCAAGGAAGGCGCAAAAAACACATTGAGCGTTATAGCATGAGACGCGAAAGCATTAAAATGCAAATGATATAAAAAGTACTTAAGTAACACGACTACATGCATGTACCACCTTGCAAATAAAAGTAAAATTAATGTGACATAACGAAAAACTTTCCAAAAAAATGTTGACCAGTAGGCCTACAGCACCATTTTCAATTCAAAATACGCAATTTCTGTATTTAAAATTGTCATGAAATTTTGGTCATAAATAATCACGGTTTCTGGAAAATGAGAAAACTTACGGTACTGCACGAGTATTTACAATTAAGATCAACTTATACAATTAAAAAGACATTACATACATTATGTACACAATTGCTTAACACGAAGCAACGAGTTATGTTACACTTACGATTAGCTTATCATAAAAATTCAGCTATTGATTAATGAGTAGGATTATAAATTTGTTTTTGTAGTTTTATTTTGTTTGAACTAAGTATGATTGAATGTTTTGAAGGAAATATTGAACGTTTTTACTTATTTTGGCATTCGTTAGTAATTGATTCCATACCCTAGGGCCCCAAAATTTTACAGATTGTTTGCTTACTGTGAAGGTGCAAGAGACGGGAATTATTTTTGAATTGCTTCTTGTTACCACATTTTTACTTTTAGCTGTTAAGAAAAAGTTACAAATCATCTTTGGTAAAGAATTTTTGTGGTAATTATACATAAATAAAGCACTATTTTTCGTCAAGCACTGATCTAAAGTAAGAAATTTAGTGTTATTAGAGGTTACTAAGGCTTTATATGTTTTCGCTGTTTTTTTGGAGGGGATGTGACGATCAAACATGTTATTAAATTTGTTACAGACTTTTTGAATTTTGTTTGCAATGACTTTGTTACCATGAAACCAAGTGGTTAAACAATAGTTAATGGGGCTATATATCATGAAATAATATAGAATGTGTAAATGTTTATTAGTTAAATAAGATCGAATTTTTCTTATGGTTCCATAACCAGATCGAATTTTACCCAAAAATTTTAGCATATGTTTTTTCCAAGAAAGATTTTCGTTATAGGTTATACCTAAGAAATTAATTTCAGAAAATCTTTCTATTTTTTTCCATGGACGCTTAATGACGAGTTAGAGGGTGGAGGTTTTGAACGTAGTGTTCGGAACAGAACGTATTTAGTTTTTGTAAAGTTTATAGACAGTTTGTTTGCGCCGGACCAATTGTAATGACTAGTTAGGTCTTCGTTTGCGTGTTGATACATTGTAGTTAGGTTGGAGTTTGATATAAATGCACTTGTGTGATCGGCAAACATTATTGCAGAAGAATGATTTAAACACTTAGGAAAATCATTAACGTACAATGAAAATAATAAGGGGCCAAGAATTGATCCCTGGGGAACACCTTTTGTTATTGTGTGAATATTAGTTGAAAATATATCATTTATCTGTACTTATTGTTTTCTGTCGTATAGATAACTTTTAACCCATTCTAGGGATATGCCTCTGATTCCATAATAATAGAGTTTTGAGATAAGAATAGAATGATCAATGGTGTCAAAAGCCTTTGACAAGTCAAGAAAGATTTCCAGCGTTTTTTTTATTTCGAATTAAAAGAAGATGTTATTTTGCTTGTTAGTAGAGTACATGCATGGCTAGAGGAATGTGACTTTCTAAAACCGAATTGGCAATTTGAGAGGATATTCATTCTGTTGCAATAGAAATATAAACGCTTGTGAACAATTTTTTCTAAGATTTTTGAAAATACAGGAAGTATGCTTATTGGACGATAAATTTCAACTAGTTTGGGATTTCCTTTTTTGAAGATGGGTATGACTTTAGCTTTTTTAAAATAGGAAATAAAAGTACCTGTTGAAAGAGATAAATTAAAAATGTTAGTCAAAATTACAATAACATTAATCGGTAATGATTTTAACAAAAAAGCCGGAATCCCATCTTTTCCGGCACTTGGCTTAGTCTAAAGTCTAGAAATAATTTTTTTTATTTTCTGTGGGGTAGTTGGGTAAAGATAAAAGGAGTTAAATAAATTCGAGCCAAGAAAACTTGAAGAATTGGTGTTAGTGCTTGGAATGTTTTTAACAAGGTTTTCTGCTGCAGTCGAAAATAGTTATTGAAGTGATTGGCAATTTCACTAGGTTCAGTCAAATCTTTTCCTTCAGCTGAGATAATTTTGCAGCCTGACTGTTTTTTCTCTTTGCCGAGCAGCAAGTTTATGCTATGCCATGTTTTTTTGATGTCGTTTTTCTGTTTCGTAAATAAATTTTTGAAGTAATTTTGTTTCTCAATTGCTACTTTACGAAAATCCGTATTACGTGCAACGTTATATTTTTGGTGGTTAGCTGGCAATTTATTTTTAATGTATTTTTTATACATTCTGTCTTTTTTATCGAGCAACTTATTAAGTTGAACCAGTTATTAGAAAAATTTTTGTTTAGCTTTCTTTTTAGTGGGAAATGTGAATTCAACAAAGTAGAATATTGTTGCATAAAGAAATCCATTGCAGGATCAGCACTTGTATGATGTAGTATATCGGATGGGTCAATATCATTTAGAGCTTCATCAAATAGGATACAATTTCGCTAAGCAAAATTGCGTGTGTAAGGCAAAGCTGTTTTGATATTAGCAGTTTTAGTGCTTTGAATAACTGGTAAATGGTCAGCGATCTTATGAGTGATTATAGCACTACTTATATTTTTATCGTGAATGTTAGTCCAAATATGATCAGTGCATGTACTTGAACTTTGAGTAATTCTTGTTGGTTTATTTATGATAGGATAAAAAGAACGGTCATACATAATATCCACAAAGTCATCCTTGAAGGTATGAGAATCTTGCAATAAATCGTAATTTAGATCTCCCATGATATACGCTTTGTTTTTGGATACATTTAGAGTACTTAATGCATTTTTTAATTGAACTTTGAATTGATTGTTCGAGAATCTGTTTTGTTTAGGTGCGCGGTATATTGTACCACATGTGATTTTATCATTACCAAACTGGATATCAATGAAAAGGGATTCGAAAATCCCTTCATTCATAAGAGTCAAGTCATTTCTTAATGTATAGTTTATCGTTTTTTTGATGTATATTGCCACTCCTCCACCAGTGAGGTTTGGGCGAAAATTGGAGATGTAGTCATAGTGCTGTAAATTTCTAAATTGTCCTAAACTTGATTTTTTTCCCATGTTTCGTTGATTGCTATAATGTCAGGCAAAATTTTTAAAGATTATATCCACGATTCAAATAAGTTGTAATGTTCTTTGTTGACAATAGAGCGAACGTTTAAACAGGTACTTGTAAAGTTCGTGGAATTACTTTGATTATTTTGAAAACAGAATTTGTGAACAAAATCACTGTCAATATAGTGACACAAAGAGTTACTAGCCAAGCAGTTATCAATATCAGTCAAATGAACATTATTTACAATACCATAAAATGCATTTAACCATTTAGAGCTAATTTGAGACCTTTTAAAGCAATTAAACAACCTAATGAAATCGTTATCATTGATATCTTGAAAAGGAAAAAAAGTTAAGTACGAGAAGATTAAGGAATGCATTTATTCCACCAATTTACTAATTACCTATACGTTATAGCAATAGCGACAAACTTTGGAAGCATTAGTTGCTTTTAATTAAGTCTAAGTCCTTCTCATTGCTGATTAATATGGCTTCATTATCTTCGGAAAGTCTCACGTTAATCCTGCCGTAGTTGGTCCAGACACATTTGTAGCCAATGGCTTTGGCTCTTTGTTTTGCTTTCCAAAGCAATTTTTTTCAAGTGCGAGTGAGGTTTTCGTTTACATAAATTTCTGTGGTTCCTTCTACAAAAAATTTTTTCAAATTGGCTTCGCGGAGAAATTTCTGATTGGAACACAAACTATTGCGGACGTTGCGGCTCAGAAATCGTACGATAATAAGAGGTGAAGATGCTATTTGTCGTTTTTTACTTTCAGTATTATTTCTGTTAGGTCACTGACAAACAGGAAGACGGTGGGACGTAAAAATTTGATCTTCAGATAGATTAATATTCATTAACTTAGCCACTTCTTGCACTATTTTACTTGTATTTTCACCAGTTTTCGAGGGTATTCCAGCTATCTCTAGATTTTGTCTACTATCGTATTGTTCGTTCTCATCAATTTTTCCTTCTCCTTTTGCTTCTCGAATTTCCAGATTAGTTGATTGTGTTTGAAGCTTTTCAATGTCTCCTGCTTATATTTTGTAAATTTTTTGCAATTTTTCGTAATAAATTTTAAGGTCTTCGTACTTAGCGCAGATAAACTCTTGGCTAGTCTTAACTTCTCGCAACTCCAGCTTTAGAGCATTCAATTCTTCTTGGTGCCTTAATTCCCAAGCTTTCATGGATTCCGTAACCATTATTTTGTCTAAATCTTGATCTACAGTGTGATATTACCAAAGCTAATTGCAGCATCCGTAGTTTTTTTCCATCTTGAAGAAGATTGTGACGTAATAAGCAGAATGGCGGCTTCACACTTTCAAAAAGTTGGATTGCGACTGCTAAATTTTGATAATTCCAATTCAACAATTTTAGCTAAAAACGGCAAATTTCGTGTGCCCCGAAGCAGAAAAAGAAAGTAAACTTACTTCACAGCTTCTTAATCAATTTTGTTGCTGGCAATTCTTCTTAAATCTTGCGGTTTTTGCAAAGTTGCACACTTTCAATTTATCGAACTACAGTAACGTTTTGTGTCAAAAGGACGCGTCCCAATGCGGTCGACCCACTCGGTTGAACAACCTATCGAGCTACTCTCCGGGTTGACTTATTAATCCATATATCCAGTTTCACTATTACTTGCGGCTACGTTGGAGCTGACGCTACACTACCTACAGTCAGGGCCTCTAGAGAGAAATTTTTCCAGGGGGTACGAAGATCGACGCCGGGCCCCCAAAATTAAGTGCAGCGCTTACAGATAAATCAAAAAAGGTCTTCACTTAAATTTGGTCCTATTTTTTGCCCAACATTAGGTGAAGACCAAAAAAAAAAGGTCTTCACTCAAATTTGGTCCTTGAATTTGCCCAAAATCTGGGACGGATGAAGGGCAAGGAAGAAAAAAAATTTGGTCCAAAACTTGACGCGACAACCTCAACTCTCCCGGGCGCCCTAAATCAGGCCCCCCCTAGACCGGGGCCCGGGTACAATGTACCCCCTGAACCCCCTCTCGTAGGCTCTGGCTCTTTGCATCATCAACCCAACCAACAATCCCAGATAGTCGTCGAGTCAACAATCCCCCTTCGGCGGTTATTTGAATTCGAGTATTCGCAGTCAGCACAAGAGCTAATTTTTCAAGATAATGTGGAAGATAAGTTGGTAGGCCTATAAATTTTATCACAATCATGATAGCCTACCGGTACCGATCTGAAAAATGTCTTTGACAAATTCGATCATTACAAGGTCAAAGCTAAATCGCAAGATTTAACCAACAAAGTCGATGAGCAAAATCCAATCGCTCATCTGGAAAACCATACAACAACTTCGCAAGTCAATGTGAATGCTGAATCAGAAGGCCTAGGCCTGCTAGTCAGACAAACCAACAATCCAAGGTTTCTGGAACCAACAGCAGCTAATCAGTCACCAATGCCGGCTGAAGTACCAAGAACAATCAAATCTGGTACAGTTAAAACTACTTCTACTTACGATTCAAGAACGTCAACGGGATCATCTCGACTAAGTGCCCGAACTCGCTCTGCAATATTAAAGGCGAGAATTCAGTCTGAAGCCAAAATTGATGAAATCCAAAAACGCCAGTATGCTGAGCGCCATGCCTTTGAGACTAGAGAAATGAAAACACAAAGGCTACAACAAGAACAAGAAATGATGATTAACTGCCAACGCGAAGAACAAGCAAGAGCTCACCAATATGAACTTTTCCAGGCTAAGCTGCAAGCCGAACTTAATGAGACTTTGGCCAAAATAGCAGCAGAAGATGCGAACAATCATGATGAGCCAGCCGTCACTAATACTAGTGGTCGTGTTGAATTCACTAACGCTGGACCTACCAGTACCAATCGACCTATACCAAATGTCGTGAGTACGCCTAAGTATAATGCATGTGATCGTGTTGTAGTACCTGTTGTAAGTGATGTTAGGCCTATTGGTATTGCTGGAAATTCTGGTGCTGTATTTAATTGTGGTTATGACATCGCTAACAATATGGTATCGTCTATTAATGCTTCGCCTATGCTCAATAATGTAATACCGATTGCGACTGCAACTGTTAACCAACCCACCAATCACGCTTTAAGTGTCAGTCAGTCCATAAGACCCAGTCAAGGGTCAATGAGTTTTGGCAATCGAGATACCAAACCTCCATCATTTCAATATCAACCAAGGGATGGGCTAGTTAGTTTCCTTAACTTTGCAGCGGCAACTTTCATGGGATCATCTGAATTTGTTAAACAAGAAAGGAGGCTTTACCCCCTGTCAACGGTTTCGATCCTTACCCTTGAGCCTGAGATTTTGAATGGTAATCCAGAAAATTACCACAACTTCATCGACGCCTTTGATGCACTAATTTCCTTTTACGCGCCTGAGCCAAAACGTAAATTGTATTTTTTGCTGCAGTACACAGCTGGACCAGCTCACGCATTGGTGAAGGGATGCCAGTACATGCCTGGTGACCAAGGTTATTACAGGGCTAGAGAAATGCTCCAGTCTACTTTTGGGCAAAAATTCCAAATTGCCAAGGCATGAACTGACTCCCTCATCAATGGCCCCAGCATAAATCACAATGATAAGGGTGCCATGCAGAGGTGGAGTCGAGGACACAAGGCTCGAGACCGAGGCCAAGGACACAAAAACAATCCGAGGCCAAGGCCAAGAACAGCCTTTCCGAGGACAGACACTCTTGAGGCGAAGGACAGGAATGCTGGAGGCCAAGGCCAAGGACCAAGGACACAAGCGCAAGTGCTCTCAAAAAAAAAAAGGAAAGGTCTTCACAAAAATTTTTCAGGCGATCTCCAAAAAAAAAAAAGGTCCTCACAAAAATTTTTCAAGCGCTCCACAGAATTTTAACACTTCAAAAAATAATGCTGTCCTCGAGCCGAGAACAGGCCAATTTTGGAGGACTTAAGGCCTCGAGGCCAAGGCCAAGGACTTGACCTTCGAGGCCAAGGCCAAGGACTTCAAAATCTGTCCTCGAGGACAGATTTTGAAGTCCTTGGCCTTGGCCTCGAGGCCTCAAGTCTTCGAAAATTGGCCTGTCCTCGGCCCGAGGACAGCACTATTTTTTGGAATGTTAAAATTTTGTGGAGCGCTTGAAAAATTTTTTGGAAAACGTTTTTTAGTGGAGATCGCTTGAAAAAAAAATTTTTTTTTTTTTGGAGATCGCCTGAAAAATTTTTGTGAAGACCTTTTTTTTTTTTTTTTTTTGGAGAGCACTTGGCTTTGTGTCCTTGGTCCTTGGCCTTGGCCTCGAGCATTCCTGTCCTTGGCCTCGAGAGTGTCTGTCCTCGGAAAGGCTGTCCTTGGCCTTGGCCTTGGCCTCGGATTTTTTTGTGTCCTTGGCCTTGGCCTCGAGCCTTGTGTCCTCGACTCCACCTCTGATTATTAGAAATCAGATTTTCTCCACTTGCAGCCCATGCTCTCAATTAACAATTTCCCATATCGTCAGAAGATATACCAACGCAGAAAGACATCTCTGCTTTTAGGAAATTTGACAACCTTGTCATTCCCGAAGTTGATTATGATGTGGGACTTCTAATTGGAAACGACAATCGACACATTCGTCAGCTTATTGACACAATCACCTCCACCAAGGGCCACTACGCAATTAAAACTCCCATTGGGTGGACTTTCAATTGCCCTAGACAAGAAAGTTCAAATGACGCTTGTCGCAACAAATGCTTCTTCGTCAAATCGAACCCCAAAATAAACTAGTCCATGTGTGCACTTTGTACTGATGCTATCGACTCCATAAACAGTGACTAGGTGCCACTGTCTTAAGAGCAAGCAAGTTTCATGCAGCTTGTAGCCAATTCAGTTCGAATGCGGCCAGATCAGCACTATGAAATTGCATTACCACTAAGATATCAAGACATATCTTTGCCAAATAACAGTGGTGGGCAGTAACTAGTTACAATTGTAACTAGTTACTGTAACTAGTTACTTTTTTAGTAACTGTAACTGTAACTTCGTTACTTTTTTTCAGATGTAACGATATTTGTAACTAGTTACCAGTTTAGAGCCCTAAAAAAAGTTACAGTTACAGTTACTTTTTGTACAACATGCTTTGAACCAAATTACAGATTTTTTATGAATTCCATTCAAAATAATTGTATTACAAAGCCAACACAGGACGCACAGTCGCATGTCTGATCAACCATAACCTTTTATCCATATTTTCTTCACTGTGTTCACTGGACTATACATGTGGTTGCTGGTTAAAGTTTAAGTTAAAGCCGTCAGGCCTGTTTTTAGTCCAAATTTTTAATCACTAAAGTAACTGTAACTTGTAACTGTAACTGTAACTAGTTACTTTTTCAAATTTGTAACTGTAACTGTAACTTAGTTACTTTTTTTGCCAAGTAACTGTAACTTGTAACTAGTTACTTTTAGAAAGTAACTTGCCCACCACTGCCAAATAATAAGGTGCAAGTCGAACAACGAGCTGATTATCTTAAACGCCGCTTTCTTAAAACCTCCCAGTTTTTTGAAGACTGTAAATGCTTCATGAGTGACATGATAGCTAATTGATTTGCCGAAAGGGTCACTGATACCACAAGAAAGGATGAACAAGTATGGTACCTATCACACCACGGGGTGTATCATCCCAATAAACCTTGAAAACCGCGGGTGGTTTTCGACTGCTCGAGCAAGTATAAGGGCATATGTTTAAACGATTGCCTACTTCCGGGACCCAACATCACCAACACTTTACCGAGAGTTCTTTTTCGTTTTTGACGTGGCCTGTACGCAATTCAAGGTGACATTTGCAGCATGTTTCATAGAGTTGGAGTCTCGGAACATTTTTGTCGCCAACAGAGTCCAAGCTATTCGCAACCAATCTGAACCAAATTATGGAAGTATGTAAGCACAAAGGAAAATCCGGCGGACTACCCAAGTCTGGGAGTTAACGTTTCCGATTTTCTGATTTCCGAACAATGAAGTCTGATCCGAACTTTCTTTGGCTTCCCGAAACAACCTTTTCTTGGCAATCAATGTGATTCAGACTTGGAAATATGGAAGCCAGCCATCTCCTGCTCTGCCACCATAAGGCAACAACCCAACTTTCTACAGAACTTAATGTCCCAATTCTCTAACTGGACAAGGTTGCTTCGAGTTGTCGCATGGGTAATGCGAGCCAAGAGAAGGTTTCTTCGCATCACGAAAACCTATGACTATTCTGAAAAGGGGCATTGTCTAAGCCCACACAATCTTACAGTTAGTGAAATTTCTGAGGCCGCAAGTTGGCTCGTAACTTCCGCGCAAGGCGAGTCGTACAAGGAGAAACTCGTCGCTTTGAAGGCAAACAAACCTGTTAAAGGTTCAAGTAGTTTGGCTAAACTTGACCCTTTTCTCGAAGATGGCGTGATTCGCGTCGACGGACGCATCAGACACTATACTTTTCCTTACTCTCTCGAGCACCAAATCGTCCTCCCTAACAAGGGTACTGTCACAAATTTGTTGATCAAAAATGCTCACACACAATTAGGACTCGCGGGACTAGAACATGTGCTTTCCTTTCTCAGAGATAAGTTTTGGATCATTAGTGGTAACTCTGCGTTGCGTAGGAGACTGTTAAACTGTGTTAAGTGTAAAAAGAAATGTTCTTCGACATGTACCCAAAAGATGGCCCAATTACCGGCTGAGAGACTGACTCCCAATAAGCCAGCATTCACCTGGCCAGGTCTCGATTATTTTTGCCCTTTCACACACGTCATGGTCGGAGACTCGGAGTAACTACAAACGCTACGGAGTGATATTTACATGCTTAAGTTCACGTGCATCTCATATAGAAGTAGCTTTTAGTTTTGACACTTCATCATTCATTATGGCACTGCGTAGGTTCATTGCAAGAAGAGGACAAGTGACACGCATAACCAGCGACAATGGCACTAACTTAAAGGGCGGAGAGCGAGAGCTCCGTTTAGCTGTAAATGCCTGGAACAATGCCCAAGTACACGAATTTTTGCTTCATAAAGGCATTGAATGGGTTTTTAATGCCCCTGGGGCTTCCCATCATGATGCAGTGTAGGAAAGACAAATGAGATCATTTCGAAAAATTTTTAATGGCGTCGCACGCGAGCAAGTCCTCACCGATGAGGTGCTTGCTACCCTAGCGTGTGAAGCAGAGGCAATCTTAAATAGTCGCCCTCTGACTACCGTTTCGAATGATGTTAGCGACTTGGAGCCCCTCACACCCAACCACCTGCTTTTGCTTAAGGCTATCAACGCCTTGCCCCCGGGTGTGTTTCCAAAAGGGGATCTCCATTTGCGGAAGTTGTGGCGTCAAGTCCAATACTTAGCTAGTATTTTTTGGTCTAAGTGGGTTAAGGAATACGCCCTGAACTCGCAAGTAAGACAAAAATAGACCCAGCCCAAACCTAATTTGATACCTGGAGATATTGTCTTGGTATGTGATAGCAGTCTACCTCGAGGTACCTGGTCGATAGGTAGAATCATAGATGTTTTACCAGACTCGGCGGGCCATGTTCGTACAGCACGAGCTAAGACTAAGGACACCTTACTGGTGCGTCCTATCACTAAACTTGTGTTACTACTGTTCCAGGAGCCACAGTCTGTTTGATATTTTCAGTGACACATGTGTAGTTTACATTATTGTAATGTTGTAATTTCAATTGTATGATTTGTGATATCGCAGTGAAGTTAAGCCACCCTACCGAGTGCTTAAGGCGAAAAGGATGCTACTGTCAATTCCTTTTTTCTACTTTTGATTAATTTCGCCGCTAGGTTGACCCTTCTAGAATTTTCCGTGACAATAGAAACATTATGCTGTTAAAATTTGAGGCTAAGCTAGCGCTAAACTACCGATCATATTCATGGCATTTTGCAGTTCTAATTTGTGTTTTATTTGCAGTCGTAAATTACCGTAAGCCTACCTGAGTTGCGATATTACTCGAATTATTGGCATTATGTTGGAATAAAGGTGTTTTGAGTTGAAATATACAAAGGTCTGCTCATTGCATCATCAAACCCAATCAACAATCCCAGATAGTCGTCGAGTCAACAATCTCCCTTCGGCGGTTATACTAATAATAATCGATACATGAACCTGATCTTAAAGAGGCATTAAGGTTCAATTTTTTAATTTTAACATTAAAATCTGAAAAACCATTGATTACCAACGCTTTTGTCCTGTCTTTTATTTATTTGACGTTAAATAGCGTTAACGCGAAAGATTTTCTCTTTATGGAAAAAAATTCGGCTGTGGCAACATGATAACACCAAATTTGAATCATGATTTTAAACGAGTTTTGTCAAATTGTTGGTGTCCGGGTAGGACAGGCTTCTACAAGGTTTCTGCTGTGACTTTGATGAGTTAAATTGCTTTCCAAATGTAAAAATACACTTATTGGATGGAATTTGCTGTTTTCAGCAAAAACATATGCCATTTGCTGCGCTTGGGAAGAAACGAAAAGTAGGTCTAGGCTAATAAGCTAGAATAGCCTACTGATTAATTAAGTTAGTTTAGTAGTTGTCTGTAGCAATTCTAAGAGTAAACTCTTGTTTAAAAAAACAGTTAGGCTAGGTTAGTAGTTTAAAATCTTGTGGAAGGCTTCCAATGGTGGTAGACTGGTAGAAGATATGACAGCGATAGACAGTCCTACTAAATAACGTTCAAGCTACCGTCCAAAACATGGTGAAAGGAGCAGTCATGCTTCAATGATCCAACATTATTTTTAGAATGAAAGGAATGCAACAGATAGCGGGAAAAATAAATACAAATATCTGTCTATCTAGAAGTGGCAGAATTTTGAAATTAGTCACAAAAAATGTCAAAAAAATATAAAATTTTGTTTGGCATACAATAAATTAGGTAAATTAACGTTTGATGCCCCTTTAATTGATAAATTCCACCCTCAAAATCATGAAACATAAAAGCATTAAAAATATTTTTTGTTTACCGTAGTGGTCAAAAGCAGCAAAAATAGCAAATATTTTACCTGAATTAACTCGTTTTTCAAAATATAATTTTTTGATCGGGCAAATGGTTATTGCTAAATGGATAACTACTGGTTACTTGGTTAGCCTCCTAAAGTTTGAAGTGACAAATGTAAGAAAATACAGCAGTAAAAATTTAGCAAATTTTTTTTTTGGTAAAGACTAGCATTTTTTTCCAAAAATGTCATACTGCTGTAAATACATTATGTAGAAGCAAACTGCTATAAAATATTTAAGCGATTAAAAAATATCCTCATTCTCTTCAAAGACTTCAAATTTTACTTTACTATTAATTTTCTGACAATTTTTTATTTTTAGCAGCAATTAAATTCGTGCGTAATTAGTCTTGATTTTAGAGTTACACTGCGATCACTTTGAGTTTATTCAAAATTTGGGATCGCTGAAGATATTTTTCAATCGCTTTGATCTTTCTTATCATTACTCGTTTTGTACAATCTGACGCTACTGCGATGAAAAATTATTTCTTGAAAAAAAAAAAAAAGAAATAGTAATCAACAAATACTATCCAATGTTAAGCTTCTCAAAGACTGTCAACTTTTTATTAGAAACTGGAAAAAAAAATTGAAAAAAAAAGGTTGAAATGGGCCAATAGACACCTACTCGTAGGGTACTGTAACATAGAGCAACATTATTGATTTTTTGTTTTCAAATTAAAAAAAAATCCGCTTGTGCTGTTTTTCTGCTGTTTGCTTTTTAAGCTAAAGTTGCTCTCCAGCACACTCAGCTCTCACGCCCTGCTTTACACATTGTCCTAAGTTAAAGTGTATGAATTGTATGGATGACAGGGCGCACAATACATCAGAAAAGTGATATATTTGTTTGGTAATTGTTTCTTCGCTAAATGACTAAAATAGCTTTGACTACATCAATATGAATGAGTTGCCAACGTTAAGACTTATTCTATAGATAAAGTTTTGTTTTGTCAATGTTGCATGCATGCATGATTAAATTGCTCTGAGAAATGTATTTACGATTTACATAGCACGCAGTTGAGTTCCGCAATTAACTACTCACTTACAATGGTGTAGTTGTAGATTAACGACGAAGATTAACTAGCCCATTTCAACTTTATTTTTTGTTAAAGAGTCGTATACGTCGAAAAGAATAAAGTGAAAACCAGAAAATAATCGCGTGAAAACGTTGAAAAGAACCACATACCTTCTGTACTGTGCATTGCACAACATCATTGAGTTTTGGTTTTCAAATTTAAAAAATCCGCTAGTGTTGTTTTTCTTCTGTTTGCTTTTAAGCTAAACTTGCTCTCAATTTGTTCTTATATCATGAGCAAAGATGGGCTTTGGACTGTTATAAAAGTACAGTGCTTTACAAAATATATCATAGAAATCTATAGAACATCAGGATTGCCAATTAACGACTGTATGGTGTCAAAAAAGTGCAACTAATTTGTTTTCGTAAAACAGTTATTTGCTTCATTTAATGCTCAATGAAATACTTGATTATGTTTTGATTCTTTAATTGTTTAAACTGTTTTAGCACCATTTTTGCACGAGTAAGGGATCCCCGTGTTTTAGATATCCCTGACAAAACATATGTGTAAAACCTTTTGTTTTTACTAAATTCTGCTCATTTGGTGAACCATTACAGTATTTTAGCTTTCTCAAAAGAGAAGGGTAAGAAGAATGGGATTTGTCGGATTTTATTGTAATAATTCTCGGTATGTTTTAATATGCTTGAAAGCGGTGATTAAAAGACATATTGCTGTTTTTAATTACGTTCAATTTATTATGCTCTCTTTAACTTTCTAGCTAATAAAGACCAACCTCAAATTTAAGTATGATTAGACTACTGCAATCGGCACCAAAATGCCGAAAGCTCTCATCTCAATTTTTTCAAAAAGTGGGTTTCAATGAATCATCAGATGGTTAGATGACTCGATTGATTATGTGCTTTCTTTTTTATTGGAACAGCCTTTCTCTTCTATTAAAACAAAAAGAAACTTACAGTGCTGTACAGTGTAGTTAGTACACAAAAATAATTTGTGCTGCTAGTAATGGTATTATATCAACGCATCACTTCCTTAACTTTTAAATAAATGACGTTTTTCTTTTACCTCTAGCTTGCTGAAAACCTACCTACTAATAAATTTAAGCACTCTCACGCAACGTCCGGTTTTAGTTATTCAATTAAATTTAGTTTCGCAATGTTCATACTTATGTTTTCTGTTCAAGGTAGCATAATTACTGATTTTGAATTTCTGATCTCTACCAATTCAATGAGAGAGACAGACGGTGCGTGGAGCTATGGCTAGCATTATAGCACTACCACCGAAGGAATCGACTATATACTTACTGTACATTTTTTGTATGAAGTTGATAATGACTTAAGTGATAGATAAATCAAAACCTTTTATGTCATTACGACGCATTGTTGTGCAAAAAATTCAGACGTAAAATTGCAATTTCATAAACCGTCAAAAATTTAAAAGCAGATCAAAATTTTCTAATTCTTTTTGCAAAAAAAAAAAAAATAATAATAATAATAATTGCTCTTTACGAAAAAAATAAAGGCATTACATCATAAAATGGATTTACTTTGGTTTGTCAGAAAAAAACTGTAATAGATAAAAATCGAACCTAAGCCCACATATTAGTACACTGAAGAGATAGTTAATAACTATTAGTGTGCAGTATGCACAGTTGCACACTGGTATTTCTTCCATTCAAAAGCACATTTGAAAACATGCACAGTAGGCCAATAGGCTGTGAAATGCTGAATAATGATATTGGTTTTGGTAAGATTGTGTGGTTTGGGTATCCTCGCAATTTTCTCAAGCCACCACTAATATTTTTTGCCAATGTGTTTATCTTTTTGGCTGTACGCGCAGTCAAATGCTGTCATTGCTCCTCAACTTCACCTCTTTGTCGCATCTTGGTCGCAGCAGAGCCTCGTGTAATAAAATTTGAGTACGTAATAACTACAAGACATAACAATAATTTGAATTCTTACTTTGAAAAATAAATTTAATTTAATTGATGGTTTTCTATGTCGTAATTAATGATGCATTACTGAAGTAATTAGTGATCAACTGATTTTCTTCAGTGACGTAATTTTTGAAATTGCATTTTTGTTTTGTGTTGTTGTTTCAGAATCACACTTTGAAACGAGCCTCTGGTATCAATCATTATTCCACACGTGTCAATGCTAATTTGCTTTTCATCGTTTCGTTCATTTCGTGATCCTTAACGTGTTTGGTTCTAATTACGTACTTATCGCGTGACTAACGTTTTATTCTAAATTTGCAAGTAGCATTAAAACAAAGATTTACTTTACTTTTTAGTTTGGTGCAAGCAGTGCGCATTATCTGTATTTTTCTAAATTTTTGCTGGTTCAAATATTTTGGAAGTCAGCTGGCTTCAGTTTTGGAAAAAAAATATTGCTACATTCTTTTGAGTTGTTCTGTTTTTATTTGCACGCCATAATAAATAGAATCGAATCGGATGGTGGTTGTGTTTTCTCCTCGGATCAGACAGTTCATACGAGTTTGGAGTGAAGACTCTATGAGCTCCTCTTGGGGTTATCCTGAATCATTACAGTTAGCGTAAATTGTGTTACGCTTTTTATTGTTTGTTTTTTGTTTTTTTTCTTTCAAATTTACTCGTTAAAAAAAGGTTTCTAAGAGAATTAGGATCTTCGTTAAACTCATAAAAATTGAACGAACAAGTGTTTTAATGGACCGAAGAAAAATTTGTGTTTAAATGAACTGAAGAAGGGTAAAGGGCCGGTGAAAATTTCTGTTTAATTATTTTCCTCTCGATTTGCTTAGCTTAAAATCTTTGGTCCTTATCACTCACAAAACGTATGAAATTACCATAAAGTACTTACATCTCCTGTTACAGATTTTAGCGACTATACTATTTTTCACGAATCTGTATTGTAGATTTTGATAAGATTTAGAAATTTGAGGCTTGTATAAAATACAGGAAAAGAATTGGTTATATTATTATGAAATATGGGTTAAAGGATTACAAGACTGGAGTTATAGTTTAGGTTATTGTTAAAATTAATATTGAGTCTAGCAAATTCAGAAAAACAGTTTTTACTAAATGCTTCGGCAAATGCAGTATTATGTTCATCTGTGCATCTCTTTTTAGACTCAGAAATTGTGTTTTGAGCTTATGAGGTTATGCTTTATGTTTTTCAGCTCAGGAAATTATAGAATCAAAACTAGTTCTTACGTTCAATTTTGTACATCAAACTCAAAAACGTGCGCTAAGCACAAACAACATAAAGCACTAGTTTTGGTTCGGTGATTTCCTTTTTCAAAGAAGTAAGCTAAGCAAATACTGTGGAAAATAGGATCTTTGTTTTTGTACGGCCAGTTTGAAAAATGAGGATGATTTGCTTATGATTAACAAACCGTAAAACTTAGAATGTTGAAATTGGGACTGAAAATAAAAAATAATACAAGCGCTATGTGTGTCAATTTTTGGGGATAGTTAGTCACGTGATCGTGAATTAAGATCCCCCAAAAATAGAAAAATTGACAATTTTTGTCTCGAAAGTTTGTTAATTCGTCTATAACTCAAAACTATTATTTAACGTGAAAAGTTGAAAGATGGACTCATCATGAGTGCTTAGAAAGGCTTTACGCTTTCCGAATTCGAGGGCACCAGGTTACGTGACCAGAATTTTACGCGTCAAAAACTGTCAAAAACGGACAAATTTGAACCAATATAGTTCAGTAAGTATGAAAATTGATGAGAAACGGTTTGCGATTTCCAAACACATTATCAACACAAATTTTATTTTGGTTATGTTTAGTTTGTATTCACCTCAACTTGAATACTTTTTTTTAGTTTTTTTTTTCGTTCTGCTTTTAAACTGCTAAACGCACAGTATTCAAACTTTGAGCGATTGTAGATATCAAAGATGACTAGCGTGCTCCACAAATTGGGGGTGCGACGTTGGGAGAATCCCCTCAAACGAATCCTCCAAAATTTTGAACTTTTAAACCTTTAAAGCTAGATAAATCAAATTTTTGAAATCGCTATATATTAAAAATAAACTCAACTTAACAAAATTTGGAGGTGACACAGTATAGAGCTTCCCTTCTAACGGGCTATTTAAAATTTAAACTTTTTAACCTTTAAAACCAGACACCTAAAGAGTTTAAGGTAAGGAAATACTGTATACTATAAAGGAAAGATAAAATCTGATATATTTTGAAGCACCAAAATGGGAGTCTTCCTCAAACGGGGCCGCACGAATCCAGCTTTTTTATCACTCACGCTAGACGCATAAAAATTTTAGATAAGGTAAATATAAAAAAAAACTTGACAAAATCTGGGTGTACCGAAATGAGGGGGTGTCCCTTTCAAACGGAGCCTCGAAAATTTAAAGTTTTTAACTACCTACGCTTGGCAGATGAAATTTTCAAAATAGATAAATATAAGTAAGAGATAAAATATGACAAAAGCTGGGGTATCAAAAAGACTAGGTCTTCTTTAAACGGGTTGCCAAAAGTCAAACTTTTTAATCATTTTTGTTGAACAGATGAAATTTTTAGAAACGATAAATATACGTGAAAAACAAAAAAATTTAGAACTACCACATGGGCCGTTTTTTTTCAAACGAGGACGCCAAAATTTAAACTTTTTAACCATTCACGCAAGACGCATAAAATTTTTAGGATAGGAAAATACGAAAAAAATTGGGGTTTTCTCAAAGGGGGGTCCTCCCCTAACGGGGTTACCAAAATTTAAAAAATTTGTTCACTTAAGCTAGACAGATGAGATTTTCAGGATAGGAAAAAACAGAAAATTATTTTATAACAAAATTTGGAATTACTAAAATGGGGGATTCCTCAACTGAAACCTCCAAAATTTAACCTTTTTAACCATTTATACTAGACACATGAAACGTTCAGAATAAGTGAATACAAAGGAAAGATAAAATATGACTAATTTCAAGTGCTGCAATTGAGGAGTTCTCCTCAAACGGGTCCTTCAAAATTTTGAATCACTCCAAATGGACAAGCAAAAAATTCAAGATAAGTAAAAAAATAATATGAAAAAAATGTAGGATGCCATAGTATAGGTATTCTCTAATTATGTTGACACCTTTCCCCATTACCTACAAAAGCTGAAAAAATTAAATCTATTTTTGATAGGTTAATGTGAATCAAAAATTAAAGGTAACAAAATTTGGTGGGTCACATTGAAGAGCTTCTTTGTCAAAGAAGTCGTTTAGTTTGGATACTGCACTTCAGAACTTAGAAGTTATAACTCCAACGTACATGTTGTATGATTTGACTTCATTTCACAGCAACGGCGAGTCACTTCTATTTCAGAGCATGTTTCAAATGGCCAAAATGTTTCGCAACCCTATCGTAAAATCTCTGACGACTCCATTTTAAAACCCATTTAATTTAAAATTTTATTCTATTAACTTTCCTTCCACTTAAGTACGGCAACGATTTAATGTCAAATTACCTTTAAGACAGTTTAAATTTCAGTACTTATTGTGCATAGCGAACTTCATTACGGAATTTATTTTTGTTTCGCATGGTATGATTGGTATGACAGTTTGGTTTTGGTGCAAAAAGCGGGTCTTCAAGCTTGGGAACCATTATTGGATTACTTAAACAACTTAATTTTTAATTCACGATTTACAATTATGTAGTTTGCGGGCCACTCAAAGTTAATGATTTAATTTGACAGCAAAATTATGTAAGTAATGAATACCATGTTTAGTTGTATATCATACTAGTGGAATGTAAATTTTTGCTTTATTTTTTTAGTTCTTTTTGTTTTTCATTTTCAATAAACATTGCTAACAACTTATATTTTTCAGAGGGAACACAAATAACGTATTACAAAAAGTGCAGCTCAACAAAGCGCAACAACTTTTGATAGCATTAAACGAGCAGCACAAGATGCGCAATTTACTTTTTTTATTTTTTAAAGCGCAGCGCAAAATCCGCGACTAACTTTTTGTTCCAATGGAAGGGTAACGCAATCTCGCATTTGCGAAACGAGATTTTCGTATTAAGTCGAAGTGCAACCTAACTTTTACAATTAAGTTTCAAAAAAACAACAGTGCAAGTTTTAAATTTTTGAGTTTTTGGACGAAAATGGAGTAAGCAATTTGCAATAGAAGAACGACATTTGAAAACATTAGGATCAAAATCAACCAAATTAGATCAAAAGTATAAAATATTGCGCTATTAACCAAATAAAAAATAAAAACATTAAAAACTCAGCGCAATTAATCCACACCAAATTTTAGAGACAGAAGTCCGCACCCAACTTTTGCAATGTTTCAAAATGAAAGTTTAAAACGAAACGAACTTTCACAATAGCGGAACTTGCGCTCGAAAATTGCGCTTGGTGTTTTCTAACCTTTGGCAAAAAAGTGGAAGGTGACTGCTGAATGTTCCTTGCTACAAGTCGCAGTCTCATGGCGGTGTCATTTCGCACCAAAGCGTTTCAAACTACTATTGCTGCCACCGCTGCTCTTCTTCGAAGCATGCCTAGCCTACTGATAATTATTATTATTATAGCCGAGTAGATCGACTCTGTTTGCAAGAAAGGTAAAGCCGGCACGTGTAAACGGTTAATCAATGGTCTTGCAGAACAATATCATAACATGATTGCTGAAAACATTTTTGAGGCAGAAAAATAGTAGCACGCTTGCACGCTTGTGTAAATGGGATGTTAAGTTTCTTGCAGAAGAATTCTTCCGGCCAGTAGCGTAGCAACCACTTGGCGGTTCTGGCTCTGCGCCAGGGGCGGCAGGCTGCTAGGGGGCGGCAAAATGAGGCTTTGCAGAGCACACAGCAAGCAAAAATAAAAAAAAAGTAACAGGATTTACAAAGAGGCAGCTAGCACACACTAAAAAACTTAAAGTTTGAATTGCTTTTTGTTTGGTGTTAGATAGCAGTGCGCTGACTCCGTCTGTTGCTCAATTTATAGTAGCATTTATTACGTCATAAATCTCTTGTTGTAAAAAAACGATTCATTTTCTCAATCTCCGAAGTCAGCCCTCCACAGTAGTGTCTATAGTCAGATCTTGGGTGCACTAAAGCTGAGATACTGATAAATTTTATTGGTTTAGCGATGGGGAAAGCACCGAGTTAGCTGTGGAAATTGACAGATTTAAGAGGAAGGTGCAAATCAGTGAAACCACGTTTGATCGTAATGCAAAAGCGTTTGATGCTTTACAGTGGTTAGCAAAACCATGCTTATTTGATTCGACACCATATTTATGGTTGTGTATAAAGCTTTATCTTACCATTGGTGATTCAATTGCGAGCTGTGAGAGGAGTTTCTCAAAGCTCAAAACGATAAAATCGTATTTACGTTCGACCATGAATGATGATCGGCTATTGGCTCTATCAATTCGTTCTAAAGAAAAAGACTGCGATCGAAAACTTGATTTTAAAGATATCATCGCTGATTTTGCTTCGGCTAAAGCTCAAAAAGTTCAATTTTGGGAGGGCTATTGATCTTTTATTTGCCTAATACATTTGTTCGCCATTTTGTCTTATTTTTAACCTTTTGTCAAGCAATATAGAACTTCTGAGTCCCGGCACATTATTTTGTAATTTCTTTATTGAAAAGATTGCGTGAACGTGACTTTATTTCAAAATTTGCTACAGTCTGCTTATATTAGGGCCGGTACTTAAACTGTAAAATTCTGCATGGGGGGATGCTTTCGCAGCCTTGACCAAACGCATGCGGCATGCTGCTGAAATCATGTCAAAATTTGCTTCAAGTTCAAATGTTGTTCCCGAATTTGATTAAATACCTGTAACGTAGGTGTCAAGAGGACGCGTCCCAATGCTGTTGACCAGTTCGGTCAAACAACCTATCAAGCTACTCTCCGGATTGACTAAATATCCAATTGATCCAATTATACTTTAACTTGTGTCTGCGTTGGAGCTGACGCTACATACCAAAAAAGAAAAGTCATCACCAAAATTTGAAGGGGGTTTTGTCCCAGAATTCGATTGAAGACCCCCAAAAAAGGTCTTCACCGCAATTTGGTACTATATTCGACCGGAATTTGGGATTTATTGATGCTGACAGCCACTTTTTTGTCTAATCGTCCAGACGCTTCCTCTTAATGGAGAGCGCTAAAATCTCATTAGGCGGAACGCTGAAATCTCGATGGGGAACGCTAAATCTCGATGGGGACGCTAAATCTCGATGGGGGAACGCGTACCCCCTACAATTTAAGTACTGCTTAGGGCGGCATTTTCAAAGAAAGCCAGGTCAACAACATATGCTCCTACGCCACTGCTTCCGGAGCCCAAATTTTTTATGGCTGCAAATAAATTTGCAGAAAAACAGCTTTACGTGCAAATGGAGTGGTAATTGTTGGAGCACTAAAATTGCAGAAGAAGCTTCATCGTTTATTTCGGCTCCGCGTATTAACAATACGATTATTACGGCACAATTATTATTTTTGCTTCACAGTTGATCAGCAGTAAGTAGTTTTATTAACTGCATTCGAGCAATAACTGTAAACATTTTTTATATTTAACTTAAATTTTGTTTTTTTCGGGCCTGTTTTGGGATTGAAATAGCCTTTCTGGTTTGGGTAGGGCTCGGGCCTTTGTTTTTTGGTTCGGGCCTGTACTAGTCGGCAGTTTATAACTCGGGTGCAGCCTGTCTAGCAATCACCAGCCATACAATGAGACGAAATGTGCAGCCGTCGAGAGCGTAAGCTTGTTGACCTACTTTCCTACTCGACTCGTAATCGTTCCATTTCTAAGAACTATCAATAGAAAAGAACAAGATATTGCTTAGTACACAAATAATTCATTCTTTCTAAGCGTTCGTCAAACCAGTTGCATGTAAACGCACTTAAAGCCCGCTAAAACTGTTCGATTTTAAGGCCCATGGCTTAAAGAGGTAGATATAAATCTCAAAACAATAGAGATAAACAGAAGATTGCTTTTGAGATGAAACGAATGAATCAGCGACTTCTTTCTATTGTTTACCGGAAACGCAGGTTCCTGGCGTTATTTCGTTCCTGGTGTTATTTCATACGGTAGCGATCTTACAGTTTACACCGTATCTTGGGCCTTTACTCAAGAAGCGACAGGTGATGCATATGTGGCATATAGTAGAAAAATGTATGATTTTTTCAGGAGATTTTGGTATTGATAGCTATACCATCAAATACGGAATAACGTTATAAGTGCTTGTCATTCAATATTATTTCAGGAGAGATTCTACTGCAAACCTTGTAAGAGGCAATGTTTACCACAGTATTTTGTTTTTAGAGTTAAAAAACTTTGGAAAAAACTTTGTGAGTATACATAGCCTTTTTACGTCTCCACTTTTCGGGCCCGGTTCTTAATTTAGATGTCTCCTGCATTTTGCTGAATTATAACAAAAACGTCCCAAATTAGAAAGCCAAAAGTTAAAACAATATGTACTGCTGCTACGACAGCTCCGGTTGTAGAGCGTTGGATTAGAGATCAAAAAATTGCAGGCTCCCGCAGTTCGATTCCCGAGCTGAAGATGCGTTGTAATGCTTATTTTCCATCGGAACTTGCAGTCAATTCGATGCAGTGGTTTTGCTTGACAAAAGACTTGCAAGCAAAACCCTAAAAAAAGAGGGCAGTTCGGTTTTGGGTGTAGCTCATATACATAAGTTTGAATGATATCGAATAATATACCGTATTTATTACTACATAGCTAAATCAAAATTACAATACAAAGATTAGGTGGCTGTTTGGTTCTGTACTTCTTTATGTTCAAATCAAGAATCGAGCAAAAATGACTTCAATAAAATACAAAGGTAACTCAAGACAGTATTATCGGCAAAAATAATTACTACCGTTCAAATTTACAGTCCTTAATCAACGCTTCCTATTTTTTTTTCACTTTCTTTATAAAAATAATTTTATCAAAGAACGAGGCTTATTTTTGCTAAAAAATCAAGAACAATTGCAAGGACATTGAGAAAGTCTATGCGATTTACAAAATAAGCACGAACTATTGACCAACGAAAGTTTGGTGCTGCTTGGCTTGAAGACCGGCACGTCACTTCGCAGCCCTCCTAGTCTACAATTAGAAACATAATAACTGATCTCGAGTATTTTTGTGTTGATTTTGTGACAAAAATAAAATATAATTGAAACAATAATCTAAGGGCATGGGCTAGTACAACGCATTTCTAAACAATCAGCAGATTTTTTTAAGTCTTTTCTAAATAGCCGTTGTTAATTTGTCGAATAGTAATCATGATCTATAATAAAAGTTAACTTTTAACCAAGCAAGAATAAATTTTAGTTCAAAACTAACCACCCCTAGAATTAATTAACTTTCTTTTTAAATGTTTTGATCTAAGTTAGTTCATCATTGGTAAAAATATTTTATGTCATTTTGAAATGTTTTAAACTATTGATTAGTTTAAAAAGCTTGGAATAAAAATTAATTTTAAGGCTTTTTTTAACTAAAAGCTGCCGTTTTTAATGTGCCAAAGATTTAATTTGTGTCACTTTAATCTTCGCTAGTTAAAATCAAATAGGGCTAAAAGTTCGTGGAAATTAGAGCGCAGCCTGTCTCAATTCAAAATTTACCGGTTCTTGTAAGGAAATTATGCATTTATTGCAAAAATCATCTTATCTCAAAAAGAAACAAAACAACGAATGATTAAAAAATTCAGGCCGTTGATATTTTGAGTTGATGAACCGCAAAGTGCTCATACTTGCCCTAAATTGCTTGCTGACCGGCATTGGTTGTTTTGGCTCCGTTATGTTTGGATGAGGTCCGGCTAGCAAAGTTTTAGATCGAGCAGGGTTCAGGATTAAGATTGACAAAATGTTGTGCTTAATTTGGGCTTGATGTGCATTACGTACTTGCCTTGTGTTTCTGTCGTTTAGCTGCTATAACAAAGTAATCAAACCAACTTTTTTACAGTAAGTGACGAATTCATTTAATCATCATTTTGATTCTTATTAAGACTTATTATTATTAATTTGTCACGATTTAGCAGCAATAAGTAAATTAATTTTACCTGTACATGCGAGCAATAATTATACATTTTTTCGATTTGACCTAAATTTCTGGCTTTTTTGGGCCTGGTTTTCATTTCAAACACCATTTTGCGTTGGGACTTGTTTTTTTAAGTTTAGGCTTGTTAGTCCTCGTCGGCCCGTTTACAACTCTGACGGTAAGTACTACTACAATGTGTAAATGCGGAGAGACTACAATCGCCAGCAGCCTCATATCATTCAAACCTGCTGCAAATTCAAACCTGCTGCAATTTCAAACAACCCTAACAAATAAAGGGAATAGGTTCATTTAATCTTATACCAATCACGCTGGCTGATCCTTTACATTCGAATTGACAACACGAGAGAAGAAGTTATTTTTTAATATCAAGCGTCTCAGAAAACTGAACCATGTATAAGAATTCTTTCGGGGATAACACTATACAGAACTTGTGGAAATTGTATACACTGTAACTTTTGCATGTTAGCAATATTTTTCAAAAATTTTTGATGTAAAAAATCAGTAAGAGTGTAGCTTTTGCGACAATTCTCATATTCAAAATATCGCTTTTAAAAATTAATGCAATGACAGAATAAAATTAGGCAGGCAATACTTAAGTGCTAGCGCCCTATGACAAAATAATTAACTCCGCGTTTAGCTTAAAAATTCTTTGTTTTATCCCATATTTTCTCTCAGAGCAGTTTTCAGTATTGTAAATTCATTACTTTCTTTAAAAAATTTCAGACTAAAACTATTAAAAAACATAAGCAAAATTATGACGTCACAAAGTGCGCATAAATTTCCTGCAGTACATTACTCCTACAATTTTCTCTGATTAGTGGATAGGTCTAAAAATTCATCAAGAAAAGATGGGATCAGCCACAAAATAGGGGATCACAAACATCAATTCCGTCGAAAAGACCTGTGTGGCAGTAATCTGCTCAGTCGCATTACTGCTAACCGAGGATCACTATTAAGCCATCATAATTACAAGATTCGCTTAGGCTAGGAAAAACTTTTGGTGGATAATCGGTACCGGCAAAGTCCAAAGCATAACAATTTTGTTAAGTCATAGAGCTTAGTCAATTTCTTGACCGAACTACCACCAAGCAAAACAGTCGCGCGAAAAAAAAAATCTTCTATGTAGCAAAAAGAAATTTGAGAGTAAAATAACCCTCCATGCAATGCTCAGGATAGTGCTATTTCGGTCAATACCAAACCTCGTCAGCTGAGCTGGCATGAATCGAAATGAGTAAAAAACAAAGATTTTTCTCACTATTTATAAAATTTCTAGTCGCTAAAAACCGGCCAAGCCAAAAAGATATAGAAGGCCGAAACAAAAAAGCAAAAAATCGGCAAAACCAACAATAAGCTCCGAAGTCAAAATTATCGTTTCGCCAGCGATCAAAATGCAAATGAAGCGTTGAAATCGGCTACGAGTTTTAATGAACCGATCAAAAAATTATGTAAATTAGCCGTTGAAATCGGCCATGAGCCCCGAACCAAAAACATTATTTTGGAAGCAAAATTGTGCTTAAAAAATGAAAAACTTTGCAAGGTACCAAGGCCAAACAAAAATTAACAGCCAATAGCTGAAAGGAGAATAGCAGGGAATCAGGCCAACAGGCGATTCTCAACAACCAACTCCAAAAATCAAACCAATTAGTGGATAGGTCTAAAAAGTCATCAAGAAAAGATGGGATCAGCCACAAAATAGGGGATCACAAACATCAATTCCGTCGAAAAGACCTGTGTGGCAGTAATCTGCTCAGTCGCATTACTGCTAAAAGCACGAACATTGAGTGTAAACAGTTTGAAAATTGCGTAACAGCTAATTACGTGCAGTTAAAAAGGCGAGATAAATCTCTTGATTTGCAATAGTTATCACCACGTGTACGCTAAAACTTAAATGCAGCTAAGCCTGAGTTCGAAACCAACCAAGTATAGAAAGCAAACTGAAACGACGTAACACTCCCCCCAAAAAATGGGAATGGCTCATGACAATTGCGCATGACTATTTTTTCCCACAATTTAAACATAGGGTTACAAACGCTGAGTTAGACCCAGCAAACTGAATACATTAGTAATAACTTAGGACTTACTAGAATCAAATGTGCGTTCAGCAAGCACAATCGGACATAACTTACACGTGGGTCTTTTCAGAGATCCGTTAATGGTTTTAAGAAGAACACTTCTCACGTCCCCATACCTATCAGGAAAAGTTTTCACAACTTTACCCAAAGGCCACTTGCCACGAGGGGAAGAAGTATCATTGAGGAGCACAATGTCGCCTGGCTTAAGATTTTTTCTTTTTTCATGCCATTTGCTCCTCGTCAAAACCGTGCGTGGGTATTCAATCAACCAACGCTTCCAAAATTCGTCTGCAATGAAGCCAATCACAAACACGAAAAAGATTAAGCAGCAAAGGATGTCCGTGCAAGAGCGATTTTTTATGGGTCCCTTAAAATTGGGATCAAAGTTTTTCGGTTTTCCATGTGGATTTTCTTTGGAAACATCATCAGCTCCGCTACATGAGCAACATCCTCCCATAACAACAAATTATAATGTAAAAACACAACCAGTATAAAAACTTATTCAAATAGAATGTAGCATGTGTTCTGTTAACTGTTACTTGAGGCGTGATCATTTGACCAGTGATTTCTTACACCTTTAGTAATTTTTACAGAAACCGTTGACAATAAAATCGAATAAAGATCAATCAGTTAACGCGTGTTGATCAAGGCAGACAGAAATAATTTTCGCGTCGTTCAAACAAAGTTTCGATGGACTTCCAAGAAATATCTACTCTGATTTGCGTGAAATTCCGAATTCTTTATTGAAGAGACGTTTTTCAATTTTCTGAAACACACGAACGGTAGGATTGAACTTTCTAACTTGACAGGACAGTACCTTCGTTTAGTTTTCCGGTTTGTGGTGTAACATCTCGGACGAGCCCTTTCGGTGTTTTTGAATCCAATTTAGCTTGTATATTCTTGCTATTAATTGCTAGTATTTTGTTGTATTTGCTGTGTTGGCTTAGAGTGCTTGATATAGTGTTTGTGTTATTTATTTATGAAATTGAGGAGCGGCCTTAGACTTGGCATGGACTCAGGGGAAAGTATTCAAAGGGTTGTGGCTTCACTTGGTGAATGGTACAAACAGGCTGAGATAGTATTGGCTTCCGACAATTGCGATAGTGTTAACGAGCTAAGGGATAATGTTAATTCGGCCTACAATCAGTTTAATTCCCTGTGTTCAAATTTAAGCATTGGTGATTGTGACGTGATTATCGGCACATCTCTCACTAGACATAACGTAGATGAACGTTATTGGAATTTTAAACTAGAAATTAACAAATGGTTCGAGAGATTTCATTTTCAGCAAGATACGGCTCAATTTGTTTCTTTGCCTGAGGTAAGTTCCCTAGCCAAGGAGAGTAGGATGACAAGTTCATCTGAGCCACAGTCCTCCAAAACCCTGCCTGTTCAGGAATCGAAAACTTCCGAGTTGAGTACGATGCCAAGTGCATCGGAGCCAAGGCCTGGTCTGCCAAATACTTCACTAGGAAGTGCTTCACTAAGAAGCGTATATGGACTTGGCGACCCGTTTCTGTCAAAACCCAGTGGTCATTCTATTTCCTCCAAATCTTTTAAGAGGTCTCAGCTATCTAGATTAAGTAAAACTTCTTCCACCGCTAGTGCAAAATTGGAATCGGCTCGCATTAAGTTGAAGTTGGTCCACTTGGAGAAATCTCAAATGGAAGAAAAATTGCGAGAGGAAGAAGAAATGGAACGCATGCGCCGCCAACAGATCAAAGCCGAATATGACAGGCGGATCAAAAGGGCCGAGCTGGAAACGTCTCTGTATCAAACTCAAAGGGACACTGAAGACGAACTGTCGACTTCGGACAGCGATGACGCCGTTCTCCCTCGAAAAGGCGAAAGCGTTCTAAGCCTACCTAGACCTGTTACCTCTGCTCAGTCCACTAAGCCAAATCTTTCTTTAGCATCCAGTGCAGTTACCTCTCCTGATTCTAATCAAGTGCTTGCAGGCCACATAACCTCTGTGACCTTTACGCAGACACGCCCTGCAGGAACAGAAGTTCGACCTTCTATTGGCTTTAGTACTGCAGCCGCTAAAGCCCATCAGTTTACTCGGCAAAACAGTACGGCTGGGCCTAGCTCTTATTACGGCCCTACGTACACCTCGCCTGCTGAATTAGGTACCTCTGTTAGATTTGATACCATGCAGACGCGTCAGTTTAGTCAGCAAGAGAATGTGGTGGGATCTAGTTCTCATGTACCAGGCCATGCTCACTACGGCCCTATGTACACCTCACCGGCTGACATTGGCACGTCCGTTGGATTCAATGCCGCACAAGTTTATCAACCTGCCCCGCGAGGAGGTTTGAACTATACAGCTCGGCCGACTTTTCATTCTCAGAGTCCTAACGAACCGCCTTTCTTTACGGGCCAACAACTTTATGGTGACCCATGGCGTGGTTATTACTCTGATCCGCTTATCCCTAAGCCTAATGTTAAGAAATTTGAAGGTGATCCGCTGGACTATTGGGCATTTTATAACCGCTTCAGATGCCATATTGCCGACTGGCTTCCATCAAAGACAAAAATGTCCTATTTGCTACAGCATTGTTCAATTGAAGTATCCAACAATATTCAACATTTTGCCGACATTCATGACGGTCAGTGCGCTTATGATCTTGCCTGGGAAGAGTTGCGGCGACGTTATGGTCAACCTTATGTCATAGCACAGGCTTGTGAGGAGAAATTGCTCGCGTTTCCCAAGATGGAGCGGGATGAAGCAAATGGACTGAACAAGCTGTCTGTGCTTATGAAGAGGTGTCGCTATGCTTTGGCTGACGATAGATTGGCCACGAGTTTGGACTCTGTGCCATTTCTCACGTCTATTGCCAGCAAATTTCCCGCAGATCTAAAACGCAAATGGGTGAACAATACTGTGGGAATTAGCTCACGTTGTGATCGCTTAGCCACTTTTAAAGATTTGGCACTTTTTGTCGAGGAGCAAGCTACAATTTCTAATTCGGTGTTTGGCCTGAAGTTGTTTGCTCAAAGCTCAACTAAAACTGAGCAGTCAAAAAATTTGGCTAAAAGCGATCAATCTCGAGGTATCGCTAAAAGTGACCAATCTAAGAGAACTAAGGCCACGTCAGCCTTTAACGCACTGACCTCGATTGAGACAAAACCGGCTGTGTCCAGGAAGTGCTTGCATTGCGCAAAATCTCATTATATTTACCACTGTCCTCAGTTTCGTTCGCTGGCTTATGCTAAAAAGCGTGACGTGGTAAAGAAGCACAGTTTGTGTTGGGTTTGCTTAAACCCTGGTCATTTTGCAGCTACGTGTACGTCTGGCCTCCTGTGTAAAAAACAGCGCTGTGGTAGCTCTTCGCATAATACCATTTTACACCCCCCAGAGTACACTGAAAAACCGTCCCAAAGTGATTCGAGGGTTGGTGCTGAATCAAACTCTATCAAAGTCGGTAGCCCGCCAGATAGTGCGACTACGAAATCTCTTGCCACTTCTTGCACCGCTGCTGCTAGGACGCACCGTAAAAATGGCGCTTATTTGGACATTGTGCCGTTGAAGGTATGCAGCGGCAATATGATCATACACACCTACGCTTTGCTTGATTCGGGCTCCGACAGAACGTTCTGCGAGCGCCGTCTGGCGACAGAGCTTGGTGTTGACCTGCTTAAAACGCCAGTCAAGCTGGCTGTTCAAACACTGTTTGACAAAGGTCCAAACAGGCTTGAAGGTGCTTTGGTTGCCTTTAATGTTTCGTCTTTAGACGATTCCTTTAACATGAGCATGACGGAAGTTGTTGTGGTGGAAGATATTCCTGTCGTGCCTTCAGTCGTTCCTGAGGTTCAAAGCTTGCAAATGTACCCTCATCTTGAGGGCGTTTCTTTGCCTAAAGTTGAGAAAGGTTCTGTTACGCTTCTCATAGGAAATGATTTTGTGGAGGCCCACCGATGCTTGGAGAGTCGCTTTTCTCCAGACCCTCAGCAAAGCCCAGACGCTGTGCTGACGCCCTTTGGCTGGATGCTTCGTGGCACGAGGCTGAACCATCCACTGACAGAGGCAACGCCTGCTTCTAGTTTTATAGTCCGAGGACTTATGTGGCCTTCAGACGTTCGAGATCTTCATGACTTGATCTTGACTGACGAAGGTGAGATGTTTTCACCTACAGGTGATGCAAGTCTTTACGACAACGAAGGCTTTATGAAGTTACTGCGCGATCATCATGAGATGCTTGAGTTTGGTTTAAGGTATTCCATGGAAGATCCCATTGCTTACGACATGATGGTGCGAAATCTTAAGTATGAAGACGGCCACTATCAATTGCCCCTTTTATGGCGTAATGATGCTGATGTGTTACCGCGGAGTCAAGACATGGCGCTGCAACGACTTAAAGGCCTAAAGAGGCGATTGCAGAAAAATTCTGATCTCAAAGCCAATTACTGTGATCAAATGAAAGCGGTTTTGGATTCCGGTTATGCTGAGCCTGTGCCGGTGGCAGAAATTAATGCAAAGCACAAAACCTGGTATATACCTCACCATCCCGTTTTAAATCCTAAAAAACCTGGCAAAGTTCGTATTGTCTATGATTGTGCGGCCACAGTTGGTACTAAATGTTTGAACGATTACCTGATGAAAGGTCCTGATCTGACAAATTCTCTTGTCGCTGTTTTGCTCCGTTTTAGGAAATGGCTAGTTCCCATCATTTCTGACGTGGAAGCCATGTTCCACCAGGTCCGTGTTTCACCACCGGACAAGGATGCACTGAGATTTTATTGGTGGCCAGATGGTAATATCAACGATGAGCCGGCTAATTATCGCATGGCGGTACACCTGTTTGGCGCCAAATCGTCGCCTAGTATTGCGACATTTTGTCTTCGGGAAACAGCTCGGCAATTTGGAAAACATTTTGATCCTCATGTTTCTGAAATTGTTTTGAAAAGCTTCTATGTTGACGATTGCCTCTGTGGAGCAAACTGTGAAGAAGCAGCAATTAGCTTGATTAGAAACTTGCGAGATTTGATGGCAATGGGAGGATTTAAACTGACTAAATGGCTTTCTTCGAGTGACAAAGTGATGAGCACTATCCCAGAGGATGAAAAGTCGAAGGCTGCTAAAAGCGAGATGCCCTCAACGACTCCTCAGTCACGTGTGCTAGGCATCAGCTGGGATGTAACAACCGACGAATTCTTTTTCACTACAGATTTGCCAGACTCTCCAGTAACGAAACGCGGCATTCTAGCCATTACAAATTCCCTCTACGACCCTTTGGGATTTGTAGCACCGGTCGTATTGTTGGCCAGACTTTTGTACAGTGAAATATGCCGCGAGAAGTTTGACTGGGACGAGCCTATCACCGGAATTTATGCTAAGCGATGGCTATCGTGGGTTAAAGGCTTGACTTGTCTTCACGAAGTCAGAATTCCACGTTGCTACAGGCCTAAAGTGGAAAACTCGATTCAGTGGCAATTGCACTTTTTTTCCGACGCTTCGAACGTAGCCAGAGGGACCATTTGTTACCTAAGAATGATGTTTCCTGATTCGTCTTCTACATGCACTATGATAATGGCAAAATCACACACTAGTGGTCCTGGCCGAATCACGATTCCACGTCTCGAGCTTGAAGCTGCTTTAGACTCCGTCAAGTTGTCGCGCATCATTAAACAGGAATTGGAACTCCAAGAATGTCAATGTTTCTTTTGGACGGACTCAGCAATTATATTGCACAGTTTGCATGCAGATTGCAAACGATTTTCTTTGTTTCCACGCAATCGTCTGCAGAGAATACTGTCACATTCTAAGGTGAATGATTGGGGATTTGTCAGCACTAAAATTAACCCAGCTGACAAACTCACTCGAGGTATGACTGCCTCAGCTTTGATTAAGGATGATTTGTGGTTCTCTGGGCCGCAATTTTTGCAACTGAGTCCCGATAAATGGCCTGTCGGACTGAAAGTAAAACCGACTGAAGAAGTCTATCGATGTTACGATTTACAGAAGAACGTGGAAGCTTCCGTTAACAAGGGTTCTTGCTTAGCCTCTGTGAGTAGTCCTAGCCCTTGTTGTTTACATACCGGCGAGCAGAAATCTACTTTATTGCATCCTACTTGTCAACTGATTATGTATTTTTCTTCATTTTATAGGTTAAAGTTGGCAATTTGTTGGCTGAATAGGTTTAAAACTTATCTTATGACTAAGGTTCAGAGCAAGGGCTTAACTCGACCTCTCGTAGGCCCTATTACGGTTAACGAACTTAGTAAAGCTGAGAACAATGTTATTGGGTATGTGCAGCGGACATGCTTTTCCGCGGACTTAGCTTTGGTTACTGAGGGTAAACGCCTTCCTGGGACATCTCCGTTGCACAGACTCAATCCCATTGTGACGGATGGTTTGCTTCGGGTTGGCGGCCGGCTGAATAGTGCTCCACTGCCGTACGACTTAAGGCATCCCATCATTCTACCTGAATGTCATTTTCTGACTGAGATAATTGTACGAGAAGCACATGAACGAACTGTCGGCCACTGCGGTGTTAATGCCACATTGAATGTTCTATGCCAAAGGTTCTGGATCTTGAATGCTAAAGTGGCTGTACGCCGAGTCATTTCTACGTGTGTAACATGCAAACGAGTTCACCCACGTATGCAACATCAGATTATGGCAGACCTTCCACTTGCCAGATTTCAAATCAGCGAGCCCCCTTTCTGTCATACAGGTGTGGATCTGTTCGGCCCTTTGACTGTCAAAGTCAAACGCTCAAACGTGAAGCGTTACGGGTGTCTTTTCACCTGCATGACCACGAGGGCTATACATTTAGAATTGGCCTCCGACCTTTCCACATCTTCTTTCATAAATTGTCTTCGAAGGTTCGTTTCTAGAAGAGGAAGCATCAAGCATTTGCATAGCGACAATGCTACGAATTTTGTTGGTTCCGAACGAGTTTTGCGTGACAGTTGGAACGAACTTCAAATTCGTTCATTTCTCAGGCCCCAGAAAATTGAGTGGTCGTTTAATTGTCCTACCGCGAGCCACGCTGGAGGGGTATGGGAAAGGATGATTCGATCAGTAAGAGAGATCTTGCTAGCTGTGATGCCAACGAAAACTCTCACGGACAATGAACTGCACACTGTATTGTTGGAGATCGAGGCGATTGTCAATTCGAGGCCCCTCACGGACGTACCCATGGAACCTAACGAAAACACACCTCTCACGCCAAACCATCTGTTACGAGTTAATTATGACGTTGCCTTGTCACCCTTTCAAACTAATGATGATGATTGTCATGCTCGTCAACGTTTTCGTCTGGTTCAGTTCACTGCAGACGAATTTTGGAAGCGTTGGTTGATTGAATACCCACGCACGGTTTTGACGAGGAGCAAATGGCATGAAAAAAGAAAAAATCTTAAGCCAGGCGACATTGTGCTCCTCAATGATACTTCTTCCCCTCGTGGCAAGTGGCCTTTGGGTAAAGTTGTGAAAACTTTTCCTGATAGGTATGGGGACGTGAGAAGTGTTCTTCTTAAAACCATTAACGGATCTCTGAAAAGACCCACGTGTAAGTTATGTCCGATTGTGCTTGCTGAACGCACATTTGATTCTAGTAAGTCCTAAGTTATTACTAATGTATTCAGTTTGCTGGGTCTAACTCAGCGTTTGTAACCCTATGTTTAAATTGTGGGAAAAAATAGTCATGCGCAATTGTCATGAGCCATTCCCATTTTTTGGGGGGAGTGTTACGTCGTTTCAGTTTGCTTTCTATACTTGGTTGGTTTCGAACTCAGGCTTAGCTGCATTTAAGTTTTAGCGTACACGTGGTGATAACTATTGCAAATCAAGAGATTTATCTCGCCTTTTTTAACTGCACGTAATTAGCTGTTACGCAATTTTCAAACTGTTTACACTCAATGTTCGTGCTTTTAACGCCTTTTTTGGGGTCAGTCGATACTGTTAGTTGTCGAGGAAGGACATAGGAATTTTACGTAGAGTCGTGAGAATTCTATCAGTTTACTGTATTCAGATCCACATCTTATTAGTTGATTATCTTGGCAGTCCTTCCTCGAGTCTAAAGGACTTGTCCTGGTGGCTCCCGTTTTGTTTTCCCTTGGGCTTTGTTTTAAGAGCTGTTGCTCGCCTTCCCTTTGACCTATTGTTTTACTGGGGTTTATATTTCTTAATTCGCGTTCCTACTTCCCGGGGTCCCTTGCAGTTGTAAAGTGAGTTTGAAGTTACAGCTCTATTTTGGAGATTTTGGATTTGTCTGCCTTAAGAAGAAACCATCGGTGAGTCGTATTATGTGACGCTGCACTGTCTCGTTTATTATTTACGCTTGGTTAATTGTTAGTAATTACTTTCTATTTACACTATGTAGCATGTGTTCTGTTAACTGTTACTTGAGGCGTGATCATTTGACGCAGTGATTTCTTACACCTTTAGTAATTTTTTAGTTGTTGCTAATTTACGTTCTGTTATTTTTGCAGAAACCGTTGACAATAAAATCGAATAAAGATCAATCAGTTAACGCGTTTTGATCAAGGCAGACAGAAATAATTTTCGCGTCGTTCAAACATTAGACTATTTTTTCCCACAATCTCCAGACTATTTTTTCGTCCGAGATGTTACACCACAAACCAGAAAACTAAACGAAGGGACTGTCCTGTCAAGTTAGAAAGTTCAATCCTACCGTTCGTGTGTTTCAGAAAATTGAAAAACGTCTCTTCAATGAAGAATTCGGAATTTCACGCAAATCAGAGTAGATATTTCTTGGAAGCTCATCGAAACTTTGTTTGAACGACGCGAAAATTATTTCTGTCTGCCTTGATCAACACGCGTTAACTGATTGATCTTTATTCGATTTTATTGTCAACGGTTTCTGCAAAAATAACAGAACGTAAATTAGCAACAACTGAAAAATTACTAAAGGTGTAAGAAATCACTGCGTCAAATGATCACGCCTCAAGTAACAGTTAACAGAACACATGCTACATAGTGTAAATAGAAAGTAATTACTAACAATTAACCAAGCATAAATAATAAACGAGACAGTGCAGCATCACATAATACGACTCACCGATGGTTTCTTCTTAAGGCAGACAAATCCAAAATCTCCAAAATAGAGCTGTAACTTCAAACTCACTTTACAACTGCAAGGGACCCCGGGAAGTAGGAACGCGAATTAAGAAATATAAACCCCAGTAAAACAATAGGTCAAAGGGAAGGCGAGCAACAGCTCTTAAAACAAAGCCCAAGGAAAACAAAACGGGAGCCACCAGGACAAGTCCTTTAGTCTCGAGGAAGGACTGCCAAGATAATCAACTAATAAGATGTGGATCTGAATACAGTAAACTGATAGAATTCTCACGACTCTACGTAAAATTCCTATGTCCTTCCTCGACAACTAACAGTATCGACTGACCCCAAAAAAGGCGTTAAAAGCACGAACATTGAGTGTAAACAGTTTGAAAATTGCGTAACAGCTAATTACGTGCAGTTAAAAAAGGCTAGATAAATCTCTTGATTTGCAATAGTTATTACCACGTGTACGCTAAAACTTAAATGCAGCTAAGCCTGAGTTCGAAACCAACCAAGTATAGAAAAGCAAACTGAAACGACGTAACACTCCCCCCAAAAAATGGGAATGGCTCATGACAATTGCGCATGACTATTTTTTCCCACAATTTAGACTATTGTAAATAGAAAAATTGTGGGAAAAAATAGTCATGCGCAATTGTCATGAGCCATTCCCATTTTTTGGGGGGGAGTGTTACGTCGTTTCAGTTTGCTTTCTATACTTGGTTGGTTTCGAACTCAGGCTTAGCTGCATTTAAGTTTTAGCGTACACGTGGTGATAACTATTGCAAATCAAGAGATTTATCTCGCCTTTTTTAACTGCACGTAATTAGCTGTTACGCAATTTTCAAACTGTTTACACTCAATGTTCGTGCTTTTAACGCCTTTTTTGGGGTCAGTCGATACTGTTAGTTGTCGAGGAAGGACATAGGAATTTTACGTAGGGTCGTGAGAATTCTATCAGTTTACTGTATTCAGATCCACATCTTATTAGTTGATTATCTTGGCAGTCCTTCCTCGAGTCTAAAGGACTTGTCCTGGTGGCTCCCGTTTTGTTTTCCCTTGGGCTTTGTTTTAAGAGCTGTTGCTCGCCTTCCCTTTGACCTATTGTTTTACTGGGGTTTATATTTCTTAATTCGCGTTCCTACTTCCCGGGGTCCCTTGCAGTTGTAAAGTGAGTTTGAAGTTACAGCTCTATTTTGGAGATTTTGGATTTGTCTGCCTTAAGAAGAAACCATCGGTGAGTCGTATTATGTGACGCTGCACTGTCTCGTTTATTATTTACGCTTGGTTAATTGTTAGTAATTACTTTCTATTTACACTATGTAGCATGTGTTCTGTTAACTGTTACTTGAGGCGTGATCATTTGACGCAGTGATTTCTTACACCTTTAGTAATTTTTTAGTTGTTGCTAATTTACGTTCTGTTATTTTTGCAGAAACCGTTGACAATAAAATCGAATAAAGATCAATCAGTTAACGCGTGTTGATCAAGGCAGACAGAAATAATTTTCGCGTCGTTCAAACAAATTTTAGTGCTGACAAATCCCCAATCATTCACCTTAGAATGTGACAGTATTCTCTGCAGACGATTGCGTGGAAACAAAGAAAATCGTTTGCAATCTGCATGCAAACTGTGCAATATAATTGCTGAGTCCGTCCAAAAGAAACATTGACATTCTTGGAGTTCCAATTCCTGTTTAAATTGCCAACTTTAACCTATAAAATGAAGAAAAATACATAATCAGTTGACAAGTAGGATGCAATAAAGTAGATTTCTGCTCGCCGGTATGTAAACAACAAGGGCTAGGACTACTCACAGAGGCTAAGCAAGAACCCTTGTTAACGGAAGCTTCCACATTCTTCTGTAAATCGTAACATCGATAGACTTCTTCAGTCGGTTTTACTTTCAGTACGACAGGCCATTTATCGGGACTCAGTTGCAAAAATTGCGGCCCAGAGAACCACAAATCATCCTTAATCAAAGCTGAGGCAGTCATACCTCGGGTGAGTTTGTCAGCTGGGTTAATTTTAGTGCTGACAAATCCCCAATCATTCACCTTAGAATGTGACAGTATTCTCTGCAGACGATTGCGTGGAAACAAAGAAAATCGTTTGCAATCTGCATGCAAACTGTGCAATATAATTGCTGAGTCCGTCCAAAAGAAACATTGACATTCTTGGAGTTCCAATTCCTGTTTAATGATGCGCGACAACTTGACGGAGTCTAAAGCAGCTTCAAGCTCGAGACGTGGAATCGTGATTCGGCCAGGACCACTAGTGTGTGATTTTGCCATTATCATAGTGCATGTAGAAGACGAATCAGGAAACATCATTCTTAGGTAACAAATGGTCCCTCTGGCTACGTTCGAAGCGTCGGAAAAAAAGTGCAATTGCCACTGAATCGAGTTTTCCACTTTAGGCCTGTAGCAACGTGGAATTCTGACTTCGTGAAGACAAGTCAAGCCTTTAACCCACGATAGCCATCGCTTAGCATAAATTCCGGTGATAGGCTCGTCCCAGTCAAACTTCTCGCGGCATATTTCACTGTACAAAAGTCTGGCCAACAATACGACCGGTGCTACAAATCCCAAAGGGTCGTAGAGGGAATTTGTAATGGCTAGAATGCCGCGTTTCGTTACTGGAGAGTCTGGCAAATCTGTAGTGAAAAAGAATTCGTCGGTTGTTACATCCCAGCTGATGCCTAGCACACGTGACTGAGGAGTCGTTGAGGGCATCTCGCTTTTAGCAGCCTTCGACTTTTCATCCTCTGGGATAGTGCTCATCACTTTGTCACTCGAAGAAAGCCATTTAGTCAGTTTAAATCCTCCCATTGCCATCAAATCTCGCAAGTTTCTAATCAAGCTAATTGCTGCTTCTTCACAGTTTGCTCCACAGAGGCAATCGTCAACATAGAAGCTTTTCAAAACAATTTCAGAAACATGAGGATCAAAATGTTTTCCAAATTGCCGAGCTGTTTCCCGAAGACAAAATGTCGCAATACTAGGCGACGATTTGGCGCCAAACAGGTGTACCGCCATGCGATAATTAGCCGGCTCATCGTTGATATTACCATCTGGCCACCAATAAAATCTCAGTGGATCCTTGTCCGGTGGTGAAACACGGACCTGGTGGAACATGGCTTCCACGTCAGAAATGATGGGAACTAGCCATTTCCTAAAACGGAGCAAAACAGCGACAAGAGAATTTGTCAGATCAGGACCTTTCATCAGGTAATCGTTCAAACATTTAGTACCAACTGTGGCCGCACAATCATAGACAATGCGAACTTTGCCAGGTTTTTTAGGATTTAAAACGGGATGGTGAGGTATATACCAGGTTTTGTGCTTTGCATTAATTTCTGCCACCGGCACAGGCTCAGCATAACCGGAATCCAAAACCGCTTTCATTTGATCACAGTAATTGGCTTTGAGATCAGAATTTTTCTGCAATCGCCTCTTTAGGCCTTTAAGTCGTTGCAGCGCCATGTCTTGACTCCGCGGTAACACATCAGCATCATTACGCCATAAAAGGGGCAATTGATAGTGGCCGTCTTCATACTTAAGATTTCGCACCATCATGTCGTAAGCAATGGGATCTTCCATGGAATACCTTAAACCAAACTCAAGCATCTCATGATGATCGCGCAGTAACTTCATAAAGCCTTCGTTGTCGTAAAGACTTGCATCACCTGTAGGTGAAAACATCTCACCTTCGTCAGTCAAGATCAAGTCATGAAGATCTCGAACGTCTGAAGGCCACATAAGTCCTCGGACTATAAAACTAGAAGCAGGCGTTGCCTCTGTCAGTGGATGGTTCAGCCTCGTGCCACGAAGCATCCAGCCAAAGGGCGTCAGCACAGCGTCTGGGCTTTGCTGAGGGTCTGGAGAAAAGCGACTCTCCAAGCATCGGTGGGCCTCCACAAAATCATTTCCTATGAGAAGCGTAACAGAACCTTTCTCAACTTTAGGCAAAGAAACGCCCTCAAGATGAGGGTACATTTGCAAGCTTTGAACCTCAGGAACGACTGAAGGCACGACAGGAATATCTTCCACCACAACAACTTCCGTCATGCTCATGTTAAAGGAATCGTCTAAAGACGAAACATTAAAGGCAACCAAAGCACCTTCAAGCCTGTTTGGACCTTTGTCAAACAGTGTTTGAACAGCCAGCTTGACTGGCGTTTTAAGCAGGTCAACACCAAGCTCTGTCGCCAGACGGCGCTCGCAGAACGTTCTGTCGGAGCCCGAATCAAGCAAAGCGTAGGTGTGTATGATCATATTGCCGCTGCATACCTTCAACGGCACAATGTCCAAATAAGCGCCATTTTTACGGTGCGTCCTAGCAGCAGCGGTGCAAGAAGTGGCAAGAGATTTCGTAGTCGCACTATCTGGCGGGCTACCGACTTTGATAGAGTTTGATTCAGCACCAACCCTCGAATCACTTTGGGACGGTTTTTCAGTGTACTCTGGGGGGTGTAAAATGGTATTATGCGAAGAGCTACCACAGCGCTGTTTTTTACACAGGAGGCCAGACGTACACGTAGCTGCAAAATGACCAGGGTTTAAGCAAACCCAACACAAACTGTGCTTCTTTACCACGTCACGCTTTTTAGCATAAGCCAGCGAACGAAACTGAGGACAGTGGTAAATATAATGAGATTTTGCGCAATGCAAGCACTTCCTGGACACAGCCGGTTTTGTCTCAATCGAGGTCAGTGCGTTAAAGGCTGACGTGGCCTTAGTTCTCTTAGATTGGTCACTTTTAGCGATACCTCGAGATTGATCGCTTTTAGCCAAATTTTTTGACTGCTCAGTTTTAGTTGAGCTTTGAGCAAACAACTTCAGGCCAAACACCGAATTAGAAATTGTAGCTTGCTCCTCGACAAAAAGTGCCAAATCTTTAAAAGTGGCTAAGCGATCACAACGTGAGCTAATTCCCACAGTATTGTTCACCCATTTGCGTTTTAGATCTGCGGGAAATTTGCTGGCAATAGACGTGAGAAATGGCACAGAGTCCAAACTCGTGGCCAATCTATCGTCAGCCAAAGCATAGCGACACCTCTTCATAAGCACAGACAGCTTGTTCAGTCCATTTGCTTCATCCCGCTCCATCTTGGGAAACGCGAGCAATTTCTCCTCACAAGCCTGTGCTATGACATAAGGTTGACCATAACGTCGCCGCAACTCTTCCCAGGCAAGATCATAAGCGCACTGACCGTCATGAATGTCGGCAAAATGTTGAATATTGTTGGATACTTCAATTGAACAATGCTGTAGCAAATAGGACATTTTTGTCTTTGATGGAAGCCAGTCGGCAATATGGCATCTGAAGCGGTTATAAAATGCCCAATAGTCCAGCGGATCACCTTCAAATTTCTTAACATTAGGCTTAGGGATAAGCGGATCAGAGTAATAACCACGCCATGGGTCACCATAAAGTTGTTGGCCCGTAAAGAAAGGCGGTTCGTTAGGACTCTGAGAATGAAAAGTCGGCCGAGCTGTATAGTTCAAACCTCCTCGCGGGGCAGGTTGATAAACTTGTGCGGCATTGAATCCAACGGACGTGCCAATGTCAGCCGGTGAGGTGTACATAGGGCCGTAGTGAGCATGGCCTGGTACATGAGAACTAGATCCCACCACATTCTCTTGCTGACTAAACTGACGCGTCTGCATGGTATCAAATCTAACAGAGGTACCTAATTCAGCAGGCGAGGTGTACGTAGGGCCGTAATAAGAGCTAGGCCCAGCCGTACTGTTTTGCCGAGTAAACTGATGGGCTTTAGCGGCTGCAGTACTAAAGCCAATAGAAGGTCGAACTTCTGTTCCTGCAGGGCGTGTCTGCGTAAAGGTCACAGAGGTTATGTGGCCTGCAAGCACTTGATTAGAATCAGGAGAGGTAACTGCACTGGATGCTAAAGAAAGATTTGGCTTAGTGGACTGAGCAGAGGTAACAGGTCTAGGTAGGCTTAGAACGCTTTCGCCTTTTCGAGGGAGAACGGCGTCATCGCTGTCCGAAGTCGACAGTTCGTCTTCAGTGTCCCTTTGAGTTTGATACAGAGACGTTTCCAGCTCGGCCCTTTTGATCCGCCTGTCATATTCGGCTTTGATCTGTTGGCGGCGCATGCGTTCCATTTCTTCTTCCTCTCGCAATTTTTCTTCCATTTGAGATTTCTCCAAGTGGACCAACTTCAACTTAATGCGAGCCGATTCCAATTTTGCACTAGCGGTGGAAGAAGTTTTACTTAATCTAGATAGCTGAGACCTCTTAAAAGATTTGGAGGAAATAGAATGACCACTGGGTTTTGACAGAAACGGGTCGCCAAGTCCATATACGCTTCTTAGTGAAGCACTTCCTAGTGAAGTATTTGGCAGACCAGGCCTTGGCTCCGATGCACTTGGCATCGTACTCAACTCGGAAGTTTTCGATTCCTGAACAGGCAGGGTTTTGGAGGACTGTGGCTCAGATGAACTTGTCATCCTACTCTCCTTGGCTAGGGAACTTACCTCAGGCAAAGAAACAAATTGAGCCGTATCTTGCTGAAAATGAAATCTCTCGAACCATTTGTTAATTTCTAGTTTAAAATTCCAATAACGTTCATCTACGTTATGTCTAGTGAGAGATGTGCCGATAATCACGTCACAATCACCAATGCTTAAATTTGAACACAGGGAATTAAACTGATTGTAGGCCGAATTAACATTATCCCTTAGCTCGTTAACACTATCGCAATTGTCGGAAGCCAATACTATCTCAGCCTGTTTGTACCATTCACCAAGTGAAGCCACAACCCTTTGAATACTTTCCCCTGAGTCCATGCCAAGTCTAAGGCCGCTCCTCAATTTCATAAATAAATAACACAAACACTATATCAAGCACTCTAAGCCAACACAGCAAATACAACAAAATACTAGCAATTAATAGCAAGAATATACAAGCTAAATTGGATTCAAAAACACCGAAAGGGCTCGTCCGAGATGTTACACCACAAACCGGAAAACTAAACGAAGGTACTGTCCTGTCAAGTTAGAAAGTTCAATCCTACCGTTCGTGTGTTTCAGAAAATTGAAAAACGTCTCTTCAATAAAGAATTCGGAATTTCACGCAAATCAGAGTAGATATTTCTTGGAAGTCCATCGAAACTTTGTTTGAACGACGCGAAAATTATTTCTGTCTGCCTTGATCAACACGCGTTAACTGATTGATCTTTATTCGATTTTATTGTCAACGGTTTCTGTAAAAATTACTAAAGGTGTAAGAAATCACTGGTCAAATGATCACGCCTCAAGTAACAGTTAACAGAACACATGCTACATTCTATTTGAATAAGTTTTTATACTGGTTGTGTTTTTACATTATAATTTGTTGTTATGGGAGGATGTTGCTCATGTAGCGGAGCTGATGATGTTTCCAAAGAAAATCCACATGGAAAACCGAAAAACTTTGATCCCAATTTTAAGGGACCCATAAAAAATCGCTCTTGCACGGACATCCTTTGCTGCTTAATCTTTTTCGTGTTTGTGATTGGCTTCATTGCAGACGAATTTTGGAAGCGTTGGTTGATTGAATACCCACGCACGGTTTTGACGAGGAGCAAATGGCATGAAAAAAGAAAAAATCTTAAGCCAGGCGACATTGTGCTCCTCAATGATACTTCTTCCCCTCGTGGCAAGTGGCCTTTGGGTAAAGTTGTGAAAACTTTTCCTGATAGGTATGGGGACGTGAGAAGTGTTCTTCTTAAAACCATTAACGGATCTCTGAAAAGACCCACGTGTAAGTTATGTCCGATTGTGCTTGCTGAACGCACATTTGATTCTAGTAAGTCCTAAGTTATTACTAATGTATTCAGTTTGCTGGGTCTAACTCAGCGTTTGTAACCCTATGTTTAAATTGTGGGAAAAAATAGTCATGCGCAATTGTCATGAGCCATTCCCATTTTTTGGGGGGAGTGTTACGTCGTTTCAGTTTGCTTTCTATACTTGGTTGGTTTCGAACTCAGGCTTAGCTGCATTTAAGTTTTAGCGTACACGTGGTGATAACTATTGCAAATCAAGAGATTTATCTCGCCTTTTTTAACTGCACGTAATTAGCTGTTACGCAATTTTCAAACTGTTTACACTCAATGTTCGTGCTTTTAACGCCTTTTTTGGGGTCAGTCGATACTGTTAGTTGTCGAGGAAGGACATAGGAATTTTACGTAGAGTCGTGAGAATTCTATCAGTTTACTGTATTCAGATCCACATCTTATTAGTTGATTATCTTGGCAGTCCTTCCTCGAGTCTAAAGGACTTGTCCTGGTGGCCCCCGTTTTGTTTTCCCTTGGGCTTTGTTTTAAGAGCTGTTGCTCGCCTTCCCTTTGACCTATTGTTTTACTGGGGTTTATATTTCTTAATTCGCGTTCCTACTTCCCGGGGTCCCTTGCAGTTGTAAAGTGAGTTTGAAGTTACAGCTCTATTTTGGAGATTTTGGATTTGTCTGCCTTAAGAAGAAACCATCGGTGAGTCGTATTATGTGACGCTGCACTGTCTCGTTTTATTATTTACGCTTGGTTAATTGTTAGTAATTACTTTCTATTTACACTATGTAGCATGTGTTCTGTTAACTGTTACTTGAGGCGTGATCATTTGACGCAGTGATTTCTTACACCTTTAGTAATTTTTTAGTTGCTGCTAATTTACGTTCTGTTATTTTTGCAGAAACCGTTGACAATAAAATCGAATAAAGATCAATCAGTTAACGCGTGTTGATCAAGGCAGACAGAAATAATTTTCGCGTCGTTCAAACAAAGTTTCGATGTTCAAACAAAGCCCAAGGGATAATTTTCGCGTCGTTCAAACAAAGCCCAAGGGAGAACAAAACGGGGGCCACCAGGACAAGTCCTTTAGACTCGAGGAAGGACTGCCAAGATAATCAACTAATAAGATGTGGATCTGAATACAGTAAACTGATAGAATTCTCACGACTCTACGTAAAATTCCTATGTCCTTCCTCGACAACTAACAGTATCGACTGACCCAAAAAAAGGCGTTAAAAGCACGAACATTGAGTGTAAACAGTTTGAAAATTGCGTAACAGCTAATTACGTGCAGTTAAAAAAGGCGAGATAAATCTCTTGATTTGCAATAGTTATCACCACGTGTACGCTAAAACTTAAATGCAGCTAAGCCTGAGTTCGAAACCAACCAAGTATAGAAAGCAAACTGAAACGACGTAACACCGAGGATCACTATTAAATCGAAGATCACTAACCGAAGATCGAAGATTTACTAACCGAAGATCGAAGATTTACTAATCGAAGATTACTAACCGAGGATCACTATTAAATCGAAGATCACTAACCGAAGATCGAAGATTTACTAACCGAAGATCGAAGATTTACTAATCGAAGATTACTAACCGAAGATCACTATTAATAGTGATCCTCGGTTAGCAGTAATGCGACTGAGCAGATTACTGCCACACAGGTCTTTTCGACGGAATTGATGTTTGTGATCCCCTATTTTGTGGCTGATCCCATCTTTTCTTGATGAATTTTTAGACCTATCCACTAATTGGTTTGATTTTTGGAGTTGGTTGTTGAGAATCGCCTGTTGGCCTGATTCCCTGCTATTCTCCTTTCAGCTATTGGCTGTTAATTTTTGTTTGGCCTTGGTACCTTGCAAAGTTTTTCATTTTTTAAGCACAATTTTGCTTCCAAAATAATGTTTTTGGTTCGGGGCTCATGGCCGATTTCAACGGCTAATTTACATAATTTTTTGATCGGTTCATTAAAACTCGTAGCCGATTTCAACGCTTCATTTGCATTTTGATCGCTGGCGAAACGATAATTTTGACTTCGGAGCTTATTGTTGGTTTTGCCGATTTTTTGCTTTTTTGTTTCGGCCTTCTATATCTTTTTGGCTTGGCCGGTTTTTAGCGACTAGAAATTTTATAAATAGTGAGAAAAATCTTTGTTTTTTACTCATTTCGATTCATGCCAGCTCAGCTGACGAGGTTTGGTATTGACCGAAATAGCGCTATCCTGAGCATTGCATGGAGGGTTATTTTACTCTCAAATTTCTTTTTGCTACATAGAAGATTTTTTTTTTCGCGCGACTGTTTTGCTTGGTGGTAGTTCGGTCAAGAAATTGACTGAGCTCTATGACTTAACAAAATTGTTATGCTTTGGACTTTGCCGGTACCGATTATCCACCAAAAGTTTTTCCTAGCCTAAGCGAATCTTGTAATTTTCTCTGATGTTACATTTTTTGAGGCAATGCTTTGAATTTAACTAAAATAGTAATATATAACTTGCAGCTGATATTGCGCAAAAGTTTCAATGATACCCGTAAGTTAATGCGTGTAAAATTCAATAACTCGGTTTTATTTTTGTTAGTAAAATAATTCTAAAAAGCAAGTGCCTTTTTTTGCTCTGTAAAGTTGAAAAGATAGGAGTGTTTAACGATCGCAATTAATTGCGCTTATCGATCTTGAAAACCAGGAATAAAACCTCATTTTTGCAAAACTATAAAACCAGGCTTTGGATTTGTCATAAATAATTTAGCAGTTGTTTTAATTATATCACAAATAGCAACAAAAATTTAAATAATTTTGTTTGCGTTAAAATAATATTTCAACATATTTAAGTTGAATGAGGTTGTGCGTAAGCAGCCAAAGGTTCTTAAAAATCCTGCTTCGTTATTCTTGTTCAAAAAAGAATGTACCTTCACATTGATAATTATTCTATTTTCATGTTGTTGTGGTTTTGATTGTTGTCACATTGCAAGTAAAAACGAAAACCAGTGTAATTAAAAGTTTTTATGTTTCAGGCTCAGCACTAGCGTTCGTGGTGGTAATGATAATGATGAGTGGAAACGTCCGTAGCATAACTCTCGGCAAGAGTGTTTGTTTTTTTGTTAGACGTATGAAAATAAGGAAACAAATCAGAGTTTAAAGTTTTTTTTGTTTTATTTTTTGTTTGTTTAAAGCTATTGTATTCAGAGTGCTGTGAGCATTTTATTAACAAAAAATAAAATTTTAAAATATTTGCTAAATTACGTTGAAGCGTGTAACAAGTTTGCGAAACCGTCTCGACGTAGTTTGGCCCGGACAACACAGCTTCGAAACAACAAACAAAACAGAAGTGGCAAGCCGTTAGCACCACTGTTTCTGATTCGACCGGCTCAAGATTTGAAGCTCAGACCTCTCACTCCGGAGACGAACGCGTAACCGCTTGACCAACTTACTTTGCAGTCTTTAAATTGACGTGTGGTTCCCCGATTATTAATTTTCTGCATAACTTTAAAATAAGTCTACAATATCAACTTTTTTTTAAATTTTGGTTATGACAGGTTTAGAAATCCATTTCTGTACACCTATTTCTGAGTTAACTTGAAATTTTCATTGATATCGTGCCATGGGACATCACATTTAGTTTAGTTCCTGTCTAAAATCACGTTTAGTAAGTTGATACCGCTACAGCTGAGCTATCGCTTACTTTTTATCATTGTTTTCCTTTGATTCTTGTAGCACAGACAGATTTAAAACTTTAAACAATTTTTAAAGTTACTTTTAGAAAATCTTAAATTGTAATAATTTCTAATACAGAGGATTGTCCACCTGCAAACCAATCAATTTTTGAGGACTACTGTTATTATACTGACTACATAGAACGTTCCTGGCTTGACTCGCAAGCGTTTTGTGAAGAAGGTGGTGCCAATCTAGTAAGCATTCATTCAAAAGAGGAAAACGTCTTTGCCACAGGTAATTACATTTATATTTTCTGGATGTAAGGCTACAATAATATAAAATTAAGATTTTGTTTTTTTATTTTTGCAGTAAATTTTGCATTAAGACTGTTTTAATTGGACTGTTTGACCAACCGATTTTGAACGGGAGGGGGAGAGCCCTGCCCTATCTAACTTAATTCCTAAACCAAAAATTTGGAACCACCAAATTTGGCATGCTGGCATACTGATTGGTGTACATTAAAATCTTTTTAAAAAATTGCTATGACTTAATTACATCATCATGGTGGCATCAAAGCCATTATTCAAAAAAATGACATATCAAAAAATGACGTCAAAAGCAATTCAAACTTCGAGCATCGCAGGTTGTGTTTTTTGATACTGAAAGTCCAAGACAAAGTACTTACGTCACGAAAACGTTTTATGACATTATTTATTTAAACATAGCAAAAAAAATGATGAGATTTTGAACTCTGAAGCAGTACGCGGTGCGTCACTAAAGCATCGGATGATGACTTCATATAGGTATATTTTTTAAATTGCTGACGTTATCGTGACGTTTTCAACAATTTTAACAACACTTTGCACTACCAAACACACATGATGTCAAAAGATCAATTGCGTTGTGCACTTGGTTAGAGATACTAAGAACAATGCATTGTCTTATTGTAACAAAATGTAACAAAATAAAGTTATTTAGAAAATACTTAAGCAGAGTTGTTGTAGTTGTAATGCCTATTTCTCTTATGCCAGTGGACAGCGTTAGGCACTAACTATAGATGTTGCCCACATTTTTCATCACTATAGCTCCTATGTGTTTTGAAGAACTCTTGTATGCTTAAAGGAGCTTCCAATGATGCAATGCTCTTGTAAACTTTTTTGAATTTTTGGTCCATTGAATATGCTGTTGTTCCAACCCATCAAGCAGAGATTATTATCGTAAAATGTCTTATCCAAGATTTTACTGTGTGCGTACCTACTGCATAAGATTCCTTTTTGTGCTATTTGAAAAGACTAGATTGAGCAGCAATGAGAAGTTTAGGTCTGAGCATAATTTTTAGAAACATTTAGCATATTAGTTCAGTTTAGGGTCATCAAAATTATGAACATTAAGATGTCAGCTTCTTGTTATGACTTCTTACATCAAGCTTAGATATCACATTATGGATAATATCCACGGTACGTGGCGCAAAGACATCTCTGCTTTGGGGCACTTGTGATATCTAATAGTCCTGTAGCTGGCGAACATCCCGCTCATATTTTTGCCTTAAAAACTTTGAATGTTAGTATCTCTCAATTAGGACCCAAATCAAAAAAAAATCAAAAGACTTTTTCGATTATGCTAAAAAAGGAGGTATAAGGCCATAAAAGTTTTATCAGCGCCTTCTAGTAACCACATTATGAAAACCTTATAAATCGTATAACTAACGGGATTATTGACTCGTTGAAAAACAATTTATCAACTTTAAACTTCTTTAGCATAATTAATTTAAAATAACGCTATTTGATGACGTCAAAGTTTGTAAAGACGTCATGTAGTTTTAGACCAGCGTTTGTACCATTAAAACCTAATAAATCGTATAACTAAAAAGCTTAGCGATATGTTAAAAAATATTTTATCAACTTTAAACATTGTTTTGCATTTTTAAATTGAAATGATATTAGTTGATGACGTCGCAGTTTAAAATAACGTCATAATTTTTACACAACAATTGCAAAAACCTAAAACTTCCGCTTTTTTGATTCAAAATAGTATTTTCTGATAAAAAATCTTATTGTAAATGGATTCTGTGCGTGTACATAGGATAAAACAATGGTATTTAAATAAATTTGATACAAAATGTAATAAAAAAAAATTTATTTTGGGAAATTTTTTTTAAATTTATTTAATTAACCACGGTTTTTGCTCTCAGTCGTTTCAGGTGAATGTTTAAATTTCTAAATGACATCTAAGTCATTTACAAAAAAAGCCAATTTTATTGATGTTGAAGATGGACTGGGATAGAATTACTGGAAATTTTCGACGCACTGCAGTAGGCAGAATTAGATCAAATACCAAAAATGTCCATCAAGAATATTATATAATGACGTCATCAAATGACGTCATATTAATCCAATGATGCTAAAAACATTTAAAGTTGATAAATTGTTTTTTAATATGTCAATAATTTTGTTAGTTATAAGATTTACAAGGTTCTGATGGTGTGACTAAATAAAACTTTTTGGTTCCCATATTTCTAATGATAACATGATTGAAAAACTCTACCCAAATTTGTTTTTGAATTTGGGTCCTAATAATGAAAGATTAAAACACTCAAACTTTTTGAACTAAAAATATGCGCGGGACGTTCGCCAGCTCTCTTACTATAAGATTGATCAGTCACAACAACAAGCTGACATCTTTTCAATGTTGATAATTTAGCATGCTAAAATTAAATACGTTACACTTACAGAAAATTTTGATTTACCGGATACTTGGATCGGACTTTACTTTAACAACAGTTTTGAAGATATCCTTTCCTGGACTGACGGAACACCGCTGGTAAGTTTTCTTCAACATGCAAAAAAAAAACACGTATAAATAGCGATAACTCGTATCTTTTTTCCAGCATTATGAAGCGTTCTTCACACCTAATAATTCTTACTGGAAAATTGAGTTTATAAGCATTCAATAAGCAGCTTTAATTTTTTGTTGTTTTTTTTCACGGAAGAGAGCAAAAACGCTTCTCCTCTTGGTGTTTTCTTGACAAATCCCATCAATTTTTTTTTTTCGAATTACCTTGACTTTTCAGTCAAATTTACTCGCATATAACTTTTGAAAGTTTAAAGATGCTAAGGTAACTAAATTTGAAGTCGCTAAGAAAGTTTCCCAAATTTGAAGTCTGCCAAAATCACTTTCCGAAATCAGAACAAGTTTTGGACAATGTTTAACTTAAAGGAATAAGTCATTAAACATTTTTGTGACGTAACTACAATAAGACTTACACATTCTAAATCAAAAAGCAAACTTTCAGTACATGTACTGGAAATCTGCTTTTGATTTATGCCGGCATTAAAAAATTATCAATATTTCTCTGATCTCAAGCGATTAGAAATATTTTGCCAAGAGGATTAAAAAGTTTTTGTCTAGTCTAAAAAAGGAAAATGATACTTTCTGGTTCAGTACTTTTGTAAATAAAATGATTTAATGTATCTCGTAATGTTTAATCACAAGCTCTGACAATGTTTTTTGTGTTATACATAATCTTATTACAATGTTTTGACGTTTGCAGCCAAGAGTTTTAATGTTGAATCGGTGCGCGCTTTCTTGCCTTCTTGTCTAAAAGCTACCAACGTGGAATCCCAGAGAAGCGTCATCAGAACAACAACTACTTAAAACAAGCAATGCTATACAGGGATCCTCTTAGAGGATTTGAACATGCAATCTTTAGGTTACCGGTCTACTGCTCTACTACTTGGGCTTGGTAAAGCAGAAGACTGGTAATCCAAAGGCTGCAGGTTCAAATCCTGTAAGAGATCAACTTTTTCGTGTTGCTGGTTCATAGTAGTTGCTGTTCTGGTTGCTCTCCCATGACGCTAGTAGCGTGTAGACCAAAAAGGACGCAAACGATTAAACAATCCTCGTTTGTGCAGAATTAATTTTGTAATAAACTGTCTCGAATTCAAAACAAGCTTTTAACTTAAAATTATCAACTTCAAGTAATTGGTCTAACAAAAGTTTGTATTTGATCTAGGACTTTAGAAGTTTCAAAAGAAGATGTGCCCACTATTATTTTGACGGTTACTGGAGAATGGATGACTGTTACGGCAATCTCGATCCATTATGTCAAATTCCTCTTCCAGATGGTAAACCAATCTTTATTCATTTGTTTTTTATGCTGTACTTGTGATAGTCGAAGCCAAGTCATAAACAAAGCAATCCGAAGGATATTATGCTTTAAGTTTGTCGGCTGGTCAAGTTGGTACTTCGATAGTGTTCAAAGCGGAGTTTAAGGGTTCAAGTCTAATCCGGTTAAAATGGTCAAAGTGCTTCAGATTCACAACAAAAAATCAAAATAAAACAGTACAATGTATTTATTAATACAATATATTTAATTATATGTATATATATATTTTTTTTTGTGTGTGTGTGTGTAAGACGTTTTTAAAATTGTATACCATTTACATGGATTGGTCGGTGCTAAACTTACACAAATTGGATTTTTGAAATTCTTTGCTAAAAATTATATTTGTCTTACAAAAAACGCCAATGAAAGGTCTATGATGCTGCTTACGCTCAAATTATTGGTTAAACAAAAAGTCAAATCTCGGTTCGATTACCATAGTGGTAATGCGCTGTTGTGCCCTCGGAAAAAACTGAAAAAGCACAAATTAATGCCTGTGTTTCATTGGAGCCAAACAAAAGGTGATCATCTGCGTGGTGTGGTTGTGCAGACAAAGAGTGCTTGGTTCATACGCACGAGCAAGCGATAAGTTAATGCTATCATTTTATAATGTGTTCCTCTATCTAGACTACAAACTATCCGCCGGTTATTGGTCAAATAGGAAATCAAGCGTTATTTTAAATACTACTTCGAAATTTTCTTCCAACGAGTTGCAAACATTACCAAGTAAATCGTATTCAAATACGATTTGTTTGAATGCTGTTTTAATAAGGTTTTGCTGGTGATGAAGGTTTGGGTAGAAACCGACTTTAATGAATGAAAAGTATTGTTTAAAATTTCGATGAACTTTGCTTGCGCCCGCTGAGCTTGCCACTATAATAGAGAAGTTCGAAATCCTTCAAATTTGATCTTTTCTGAATTGCTGCTAAAAATGTTTATTTAAATGGTGACTTCTAGCACTTTTGAGGGATGAAACTCCTTTGCGTTTTTAGATGGAGTTTGTCCTACAAACTTTACGCAATTTGAAACAACCTGTTACGGTGTTATTTATGTTTATGACTCATTTGATTATTCACGAAATGTTTGCATTAGTCTTGGTGGAGATCTTGCCAGCATCCATTCATCTGAGCAAAATGCCTTCATTGCCGATCGTAAGTATGCTATGCTTCAAAAAGTTCAAATTGTATTTCAAATGTTGCGAACCAAGCAATGGCCAAAAAAATATGGGATTCTGCTAAAACAAAAAACTTAGAATTTTATTCATTATTGGTCGGGTCAAACAAAAATTGCAAAAATTCGGAGATTTTCTGCAAGATATTCAGCGTTAAGCTACATAATGTAAAGCCTCCGCTGCGTGTGGTAAGCAGGTGGGTAGATCGAAGCTTGACTGGTAGGCAGTAAGTTTCTTTAATTTTCTGCCTGCAGTCCAAGGCAACATGGTGAATAAGAATGTACGATAATTATAAAGTGCAATAACTTCCAAATGGGCTATAAAGGAAGTTATTAGCAAACAATAAAAGAAATTATTATTATTAACGACACTCGTAGTAAAATTTTCCCTTTCTGACAACCAATGTTTTGCTTACTTGATCGCATATGCGACTTTGCTTACTTAAGTGATTGCATATGCTTCCGAAAGCTGAAAGCATCGCCAACAGCCTGCAGGTTTATGAAACTACGCGTTCCAATTACTTTCCACTGAAAAAGTTTTGCAGGCACGTTAAGTGCTACAACAATTACTCTGTCCACACTTTAAACTCCGTTTGGTTAGCTACTGTTTCAACAAAAGAAGGAGAAAAATATTCGAGAAAAGCAATTTAAAAAAGATAAAAAGTTGGATTTGGATACCACCAATTTGTAAACTATTTTGGAAGATAGAGCGTTAGCTACAAGTCAAGCAAATTGCTGCTGGAACTGATAGGAAAGTTATTAATTTGTTTAGATTACTACACATTTGCTAAGTGTACAGTCATATTCAATAAATTTGCATTGTATGTAAAATGCTTGAGTATAAAAAAGTCCTTTTTTTTATGTAACGTTTTTTACCAATTAGAAAAAAATATTTAGAGTTAGTATGTGAACATTATGTCCCAAAAACTTAAAATGCAAAATAAAGTTGACTTGGCGAAAGTTGTATGATACCTTTTAACAATTGACCAAAGCAATTCATCATCATAGCTCAGTGAGTAGAACGGAGAGTAGATTCTGAAACTGCCAATGCCTTGTTGTGCTCAATGGAAAAATCATTTACGATTGATTTCTATTGGGGCTAGCAGTGAGCAGTCTATTGGTTGTGGTGTCTTCGTCTGGTAAAACCTGCAAACTGATTTCCTAAAAAGAAGCTCAGCGTTATGTGGCAAACGTTGAATGCTGGGTTTAATGAATGAACTTGGAAAAAAATTTAAGTCAAGTTTTTATCAGTTAACTAAACTCGAGGAAGAAATCTAAAATGCATTCTTATCATATTTGAACTTTCTATGTTTTGCCATTTTTAAGATATTTTAGTTTAAATTTAACAATTTTGCTCTTACTTCTGTGTTACCATTTTGCCAGCATTGTGACAAAAGACTAACTTTTGAAAAGTTGACTTTAATTTATGTGAAAACCAGCTAATTTACAATCTGACCCATCACTTTGCTTTGACAACAACCTTACCAAAACTATTTAATGAGAAGTACAAACATGTAGCAACTTCAAAAATTTTGATTGTAGTTGCTACCTGGCAACCCTGGCAAAATTTGTTAGGAAAAGAGCCTTTTTGAAAGGAAATCTAAATTGTCATATTTTGAGAACGGGAGATCGTACAAAAATCGATCAAACTTGATGACGTTGATTTTCAGATCTGTCAAAATTTTAAGAAAACTGATTAAAATAATTTTTGAAGTGAATGCTCTTTTAAACGTTAGTGTGGCTGGTGCTGCTGATTTGTTGATGCTGCAACTGTTCGTTAAGTGCTTTGATAACCTGCTGTTTCATCGCAAGAAAGGCTAAGTAAATCAAATTGCTTTATTTGTTTCTGGCGCTATTCTTACTTCGATCTACTAAACCTGTTGCATATTTTTCGTTTTTAGTTATATACAACGACACTTTTGGTGTCTGGTTTGGACTTACCATTGATAACAACAACACTGACGTATTTGGCTGGACTGATGGATCAGAACTGGTAAGGGTATTTATTTTAAGTAAAATCTATTTTATTATACTTGCCTCAGTTACTAATAAACAACTTTTTCTACTCTATTGCTTTCTTTTTTATTGTTTACGTCATTGTTTCATGTGCCCAAGCTGCTGTTTCCGCTTATTTTATTTAGATTTGCCCCAATTAAGCGAAGTTCACCTACTTGCTTGAAATATTTTGCGTTACGTTTCACATTTTAGATTTTAAAGATCAAGCAACAAAAAAAAAACGCAACGCTATTTTTCTGGTTATTATTACATAGTATAAGAGTAAATTAAAAAGTTTTGAAAGTTTTGCAAAAAATTTATGCAAGATTGGCGGAGTTATTAAGCTTTTATAAAACTTGGCTAGCCGTCGAATGACGTCATAAATGAACTAACAGTCAGAAGCAGGGTTTGATTTAATTTAAATTTTGAATTTGAAGTCGCTCAAGAGTTTTTGATGAATTTGAATTTGAGTTTGACTTTTGCAAAATCAATGAATTTGCATTCGAATTTAGTTTTTTCCAAGCCAATAAATTTGAATTTGAAAATTAAAAACAAAATAACTGGATCCAAAACTGCTTTAAAGCATCAATGTGATGATTTGTGCTCAACAATTCGTATTTTTGCATCACAATTTGTTACCAATAATCATCTTCATCCTTAATCAATAAGTAGTTTTTTAGTCCTCTTCTTCTTCTTTCTTTATTGCCAGCTCTTCTATTAGGGTTGCGGGGCAGCAGCTCGAGATAAAGCCGCCACACTTCACGTTCGTCCATCACATCTAGTTCTAGGTCGTCCAACTGGTCTTTTCCCATTTGCTTTGGCAAGTAAAGCTTGCTTGGGGAGTCTTTCCTGAGGTTCTGCTTATATGGCCAAACCATCTAAGCTGAGATCTTTCAATACGTCAAAGTAACGGCTCGATATTGAGCTTTTCGAATCTCAGAGCTTTGCAGCTTGTTAAACAGTGTAGCTCCTTCGATTTTTCGTGAAAAACTCATTTTGTACGCTTGCACTTGTGATCGCACTTTTTCGGTCATTACCCATGGTTCATGACCATAAGTGAAAATGGGGACAAAAACTGCTTTGAAAATTGAGAGCTTTGCCTTTTTTTTGACAATTCTCGTTTTACGACAACGGAATAGTGCAAAGCTCGCATCACTGTCCTAGCCTTGTCTATGCGGGTATCCAGTCCTTTGTCTTGCCTTCCGTCACTCGTGAATGCAAGCCCAAGACACTTGAACTTCTCTACCTGCTTCAGTGTCGCTCCATTCACTTGTACTACGCATTGATCAGGGTTTTTTGAAAGATGAAGTACCTCAATTTTGGCCGTGCTTATTTTCATTGCGGCGGTGTTGCATACATCGGCAAAGCTATTCAATGCGCTGAAGGCCTGATTCTGTGGAAGAAAGCAGAACCAAATCATCAGCGAATAGCAGCCGACTGGTTTTGCAACTTCCAATTGTGGCACACTCATCAGCTTGGCTGTATTTGTCGATCCATTTCATGTAAACAATGAAAAAAAGGTGACAAAACGCACCCTTGCTGGAGTTCAACGCCTTATTGGAACGGCTTTGATTGCTTGCCATTTAACTGAACACAAACCTCCGGTCGGCAGTAGAATAACTTAACGGAACGTAACACCTGACCATCAACGCCGTACTCCCACAAAATCTTTCAAAGTTTATCGCGAGGAACTCGGACTTATGCTTTTTTGAGATTGACAAAGCATGCAAAAAGATCTTTGCCATACTCCCAAGATTTCTCGAAGATTTGCTTTAGAGTAAGTTTTGGTTCCTGGTGCTGCGACCTGGACGAAAACCGCACGGGGCATCCTTCAGTTTTGATACAACTACTTCTCGGCATTTCCTTTCAAGGCATTTGGCATATATTTTGCCTGGCAAACTAAGGAGTGATATTTCTCTGTAGTTCGTACATTGCTTGCGATCTCCTTTCTTGAGTATCGGAATAATCATATCTGCTTGCCAATGTCAGGGAGTTTTGCCATAGTTCCTCCCAACGTGACATACTAACCTTAACCAGAGAATTTCTTCTCCAGTCATGGCTTTCAACATCTCGGTTCTGATTTCATCTTCGCCGGCAACTTTTCCGGATTTTATCCCTGTAATTGCCGTTGTCAATTCTACTACAGTGAAAACTTCTCCTTCCCCTAAGTGTGGCACTTTTTCTGTGTCACGAATCGATGCCTTTACAAGATTCAAAAGATCTTTATAGTATTCACTCCATCGTGAAATGGTTTCATTCTTATCCTTTAGAATCTTACCTGCAGAACCCTTTGCGGAGTACGTGACACTCGATCTTTTGCCACGTAAACGGCAAATGGTCTGCCTAAGCACTTTGTTTGCCCAAAAGTAGTTGGAATCCAACCGACGGCCAAACTCCTCCCATGACTTTTCCTTGGATGGCTTTACCGCAGAAGTTGCCGCTTTTGTCGCCTCAGTGTACCAAGATTGCTTGAAAGCATCTTTCTTTGTTCGAATAGCTTCTTTAACCTCTTGGTTTAACGAAGGTGTTCCTTTCTCACAATCGCCCGCCACTCTGAGCCGTTTTTGCACTGAACTTTCAGCAGCTGATGAAATGATCTCTGAGCTGAACAGCAGCCAGTCCTTTTCGATATCCTCAGATGCATCAGGAAGTTAGTTGAACTAAGATTATATGCAGCATGCAAAGTCTTTCCTTACTTCCTTGTCCACCATAGTTCCCATTTGATCCAGTAAGTCACAGACATCATGTTGAATTGAATTTGGATTTTGACTTTTGAATTTAAATCCGCTCACGATTGAATGATAAATTTGAGTTAAATTTGAATTCGACTTGGGCAAAAGCGATGAATTTAAATTTGAATTTGAATTCAGTTTTTGCAAATCCAATAATTTTGAATTTGAATTTAGTTATTTCAAAGTCAATGAGTTTGATTTTGAATTTGAATTTACTTTTTTAAAAGTCAATGATTTTGAATTTGAATTTTAAAACAAAAAGCAAAATGAATCGATCCAATTGTAGCACGTTTTGGCAGAAGTTGACAAATGACATTTTTTAAAAAATGAGTTTTTTCTATTTTCCAAGTTGTTTACTAAAACTACTCTATAGGAGAAAAAATATTTTAGTTTTTAATCATTTTTTGGTAGGAAATAGCTTTATATGATGCGCTGAACACCAAGGTCGAATGAAAGTTAGAAAGTTGAAACGCGATTTTCGCAAAACAGTGCGACTCAATGTGACTTAATTAGCAACCTTTGCCAATATGAAACAACTCAATGCGATTAGGAAACCTTTGCCAAAACGTGTTTCAATTAGAGTCAGAAGTAGATTCTGTGCAAACATCGAGAAGTGTGTTTCCGTCTCGTAGAAGTTACGTATACACTATATAGTCCGGTAGCAATACGACAAAATACATTGAAACCCAGAAAAAATGTAATAAGCTAAAATTGGCATGATGACTCAGTATCATGTCCAGAGCCGCCAAAAAAAATTCTCATGTTTTGGATATGGGACTTCCCCCTTTTTCGGCCTTTAAAGTCTGCCATCTAGTGTCGAAAAGCCTTTAATGTTTAAAGCCAATCCAAAAGTTGTGGAAGAGTCAAATTTTGAATAGCAATTGATTTTTAAGTTTAGGTATAAAAAATATACTTTGAAACTGATGACGTAATTTTTAATGACGTCATTGCCAAATTTTTGTTTTTAAAAAATGACTTTGGCTGTTCTGTTATTATGACTCAAATTGTGAATGAAAGTTAGCTTTTTGGCTCCAAACAAAAATTGCTTAAATCATAGTGATTATGTCACAAACGTTTTTGATAACGTCATCTGTCAAGCGTTTTGATCGAAAATTTAAAAAAGAGTGTTTGACCAAACGAAACATTGCAACACTTTAGGAATATTACCATTATCATTCTTTTGAGGTTCCAAGGCATCTTCGAGTCCTTGGCCGAGGTCTTACCTCATCCTCCTACAAGCAATGATTCTAAAAAATAACAACCAGCGTGATTATATGAAAATTGTTTCGAACATATGCCGAGCATAATAATATATCCGATTCGAACAAAATTTTTACCGCTTTGCAATGTCTGATAATATTATTATCTTACGCAATATGATGTCCGATAATATCATCATCAGGCATTATTTTGCGTATTTGCGATGTTACAATGTCTGACAATATTACTATCTTATCATAATAACCACGCTAATATTTGACATTTTGCCGCCTTAATAATTTTTGTATTGTTGCTAAAGCTTGCATCCTAAACTAAAATCACAGATTAACTTTAGCTGCGCGTGGGAGGTTTTCGATAAACATTCAACGTCTTTCTTGATCAAACTGCAAAATGCATTGTTTTATTTTAATCCCCTATTGGCAGTGGTGGGCAAATTAAATTACTGTATAAAAGTAATGACACAACGTCACCAAAAATTACTGTAAAAAAGTAATAAAATCACTGTATTCGTTACTTCTCCAAAAAAGCAATCAGTGGTTTGTCGTTAAAAATTACAGCCAAAATGACAATAGTCTACATCACTATTTCTACTGGCGTTAAACAAAAAAAAAACAACTTGGATTTGGTCCGTGATTCAAGTATCATTATAAAGTTATAGCTTTTATTATGCTGCATCTTCGATACAACTCAGTGCACACCAATATTATTTTGATTGCTGTATTACGTCTGAGCATGGATCCCGTGGTATGAGTGAGTACATAATTATTTTAAAACTAAACTGGTTTCGAATTAGAGGTCTTTTGTTTCTGCGGTCAAGGTCATATTGTGATAATAAGCCGGCTACTGTGGCTCCTAGTGCGCTGAAGCCAGATCACGTTTACGTTATGATTCAAGAAGCAAAGCCGAGCAATAAAGATTTAATGCTGTAATTAACTTCAAATTTATTCACTCTCTCAGGTTTTGATAAATAATTTTCATGATGAAAATGTTCATATCTTCGAAGCTTTTCGTCTGACACTTGTCAAGAAGAATCGTGAGAATGGAGAGCGCAGGGAAAATGAGCGGCTATTTATACAAAAAAGCCGATCCGTGATTGGCTGGAAAAGGACCAATGAGAAAGCGTCATTAGTGTACAATCTTTAAACTGTACACGAATTCTTTTGTCGGCAAAGGGTGGGGTTAAAAGTTTTGATTAAAGTGGCTTCAAGAGCAGATAGATGAAAAGATGAGCGGCCTTGGGCAAGAATAGAAAATCTGCTGTCATCATAATGTTGAGCGCAGTTAATAGCCATAAACGACTTGATAACATACTTAGGGTATCCATTAGCCAGTAGCATAAACTTGATTTTGTCTAGTTCCGATGGCAATCTTTTAGGAGAGCAGATGGCAAGAGCCCTTTGAGTTAATGTCAGGATTAAGTTCTACTGACTAATGATTACCCTGAGCACGTTATCAAGTCGTTTATGGCTATCAAGATGAAGCAATTTCACGCTCTACACAAATTTGGACCCGAAAAATGCCCGTCTATCTACGTCTCCCATTGCTCGGTTCTCTTTCTACCCGGTTTGAAAAGCAAGTTAAATCTGCTGTCAAACAGTGTTTTTCCGCTGTGGAACCACGTGTTGTTTACTCTACCAACGAGCTTCTCTCCGCTACCAACAAGGATGTACTGCCTGCTTTACAGAAAACCAAAGTGATTTATCAATTTTCATGCCACTGTGACAGTGGTATGTAGGCCCTACTTCCCAAAGGCTGCAGGACAGAATCAAACAACATGTCCCCAAATCTATCCGTTCTTGCTCTTCTTCCCAAAAACGCTTACTTCCTACTCGTCGGTGCAAATCTTCCTCCCAGACTAATACCCAGTCTCTTGCTTCTGATTCATTCATTGGACTTCATCTTTTACAAAATCCTATCTGCGCTCAACATTCTGATGACAGCAGAATTTCTATTCTTGCCCAAGGCTGCTCACCTTTCCATCTATCTGCTCTTGAAGCCACTTTCATTAAAACTTTTAACCCCACCCTTTGCCGACAAAAGAATTCGTGTACAGTTTAAAGATTGTACACTAATGACGCTTTCTCATTGGTCCTTTTCCAGCCAATCACGGATCGGCTTTTTTGTATAAATAGCCGCTCATTTTCCCTGCGCTCTCCATTCTCACGATTCTTCTTGACAAGTGTCAGACGAAAAGCTTCGAAGATATGAGCATTTTATTCAAGGCAATTCTCAAGTTCTGTATTACCAACCAACTCTTCAAATAATTTCCAATAAGTAACTAAGTATACGCTAATAATAATCTAAATAACACACTTAAGGTAATTTTCACATAAAAGTACTATCAAGATAAAAAATTGAAAAAATTCTCTGTGATTGATCTTTTAGTTGGTCGAGCGGCAATGCGCTTGTCTCTGATGCAGAAGGTCTTAGGTTCAAACCGGTTGAGCTTCTGGGCCGATCAAATTAGACGCAGTGTTGCCAACGGCTCACCATCTTTGCCACTTTTTTTGGAAAAAAGCTGTGTTGCCAGTAGGCGCAAGCAGAGTTGTAAATCCGGCCGGACTTTTCGGGTCGAGCTCGGCCCGGGTTGGGGCCTAAAGTTGACAAAAATTTCAGGCTTAATTCGGGCCTGAGACGTGCTTTATGTCTTAAGTGCATAAAAACATAATCAAAATAACTTGGCAACATTGCTAAGTTTTTCTGACCTACCTTAACTTTCGTTTTTTTTTCGGGCATGATCTGGGATTCAAATTAGATTCGGGTACCGGCCGGGTTGGAGCTTATATTTTCGAGTTTGGGCCGGGTTCGGGTCTGAACTAGTCGGCCTGTTTATAACTCTTGGCGCAATGATGCAGAGATGGGCCTCCAACTTGTTACACGCTTCGGCGAAATACAGCAAGTATAATTAAAGATTTGATTTAATCTATCACATTTCGGTAGTATTTTTTCAATCTATTATCTTGATAGCACTTACCGGCGGAACCGAGTTTACCGTGTCACAAAATGGCTCCATATTAGTAAACTGGAAACTAACAGTTTGTCTTTTTTTCTCATAGTTCACTTGTTCTAGAGAATGCCGGTTCGTCCCACCAGCGTGACTTTTTTCTTCACAGTTCACTCGTTTTACTAATATGTTCAATTAAATCACTCGAATACGGGCAACGCAAAAAAATTTGCTACAAAAGCAAACTTTTTTTTCTTTATTCCTCTTTTCTTTTTCTCCGCGCCTCTTTTTCTGGTCTACTAATAAAGAGTCGGTGATGGTATTGTGCCTAAAGCAATATTGCGATCCGTAGGGGTCGAAAACTTTTTTTAGGTTGTTTTTGCTCTTGTTTCGACAGAAAATGTGACTTCTACGCGGTGGAAAACTTGTTTTTTTTAGTCAACAACTTTTGTTGGCTGAAAATGTGGTAAAGGGTCAGGCGCAACATAAACTTGGTCCCAACTACTGCAATCACCTCTTTTTAGTTACGAAAAATATTATAAAAGCTTATAAAGAGGTGGTTGGTGATTTTGTTTGCTTTTTGCAAATTTATCTGTGTTTATTATGCATTTATTTTTTTCTTTGATTGTTTGAAAAGAATCCGTAGTTTTCAGCTTTTGTCCTAAACTTTTTTTTCGCACAAACTGTTTAAGAATTTTAACTGGTTTGGACCAAAGACTATTTTTTTTGTACTGACGTAGTTAGTAGCTATGACAAAAATTTTACCCATTGGCGTATGAATGAATATGGTATTGCAACATCTACCTTCGGTTTTTGCAAAACATTAAACTTTGATTCTACGGGAAGGTAGATGATAATAATGTTTATCCATAATACGGTAGATTACTCAAATCGATGTCTGTTAATCAAAGATACAAAACAAAACTTTTGTAAATAAAGCCAGGGCATGTTTATAATTAAGCAAACAAACAACAAAATACGGTCACCGAGGTCTCCTCCTTGAAACCAGTGGAATTAAAAAACTTGACCGCATATTTTCCATTGTTATTCCGGCACCATTCTAGCACGCAGAAAAACATACGGCCCATGGTACGACTCTGCGTCATTCTCAACAGAAACAAGTTTTTGATTGGCCGGAGGAATAAAATAAGCAGCTAGTCAAGCGTTTCTTCTGGACGATAACATTTACAAAGTAATTTGTAATTAGTAATTTCGACATCTCTAAAAAAGTAATAAAATTACCACAAAAGTTACTTTTTTGAAAAAGTAGTGTCATTACTGTAAAAATTGCTAAAAAAGTAGGTGATTATTATACTAATTCGTTATTGGCTGCCAATGCCTATTGGTAGGTCTAAGTTTTATCTGCTTGACTTGATTACTACACGAGAGTTGAACTGACTACACAGTTTTTGACTTTCAATCGTCTAAATTTATAATATAATTCTCTCAAGTTTAAAGCTAATAACGAAAAAGTCTGCAATCTTTCGTTAGGTCAAGCACTCTTTCAAATTTACAGTCAAAACTGGTGACAGATGACTTCATCAATAACGCTTGTGACGTCATCATTTTGATATAAGCAATTTTTTACTTGGAACCAAAAATCTAACTCTCATGTACAATTTGAGCCATCAGTACGTCATTTTTAAAAAAGCTTTGGCAATGACGACATCAAAAAAGACGTCATCAACTTCAAAAACAATATTTTTTAAAGCTGAACTTGAAACTCAACCATTATTCAAAACTTTGCACTTTTACAACTTTTGGATTACCTGTTGGATTGTAAAGGCTCTTCGACTATGGCAGATTTAAAGCCGAAAAAGGGGGAAGTCCCATGTCCTAAACATAGGGATTTTTTTTGGTGGCTCAGGACATGATTCTAAGACATTGTGCCAAATTTCAGCTTATATTAAATTTTTTCCGGGTGTCGCGGTTGTTGATACTTGGCTAGAGTACAACCTTTAATCCCTAGAATTGCCCACGTCGGCTGAAACTAGAGAACGACTGAGGTGTTAATTGACGAATCGAATATGGCAGCTGATAGTTCCTTTAGCTTCTTGAATCTCAGAAAGCAGCACACCAATCTTAAATCAAAACTTTTATTTAAGATTGAAACTCAAAACCACTCTCACTAAGCAAAATTGCTCCACTAACACTTCTCACTAAACGGCTATACGAGCCAATCACAGATACACAAACTCTGCTTAACTGCCTACGAAACTAATATCTAAAATCACCCACTCTTAGAACATTAGAATATAGAATAAAATACTACCCACCTATTTATACTACGACAAAAGCTATCGAATATCCCAGAACATTCCATGGTACGTCACAATAGAAAAAAAATACACGAGCTTACGATAACAAATTGAAACATAATTATGACGTCACAAACTTCAAGTCTAAATATAGCAATTAAGCAAGGTAAACAAGCAAAATATTCTGATGACTAATAGAAGACAGTAGAATATACTAGAAAGGAATTATCTCGAACATTCCAAATCAGAAAGGTGGCAAAACTGAAAGAAACAGTCACGTACACGTTAAAACACGGAAAATAATTATATCTCAGGCATTCAAAATTATTATACGTGACACCAGATAAAAGCTATCTCTACCAGACTATATGCAGGTAATACGCTTTGTAGTAGTAATATGCGAGAAATCGAATTACTTGCCAAGTTTTAGTAATCAGAACTGTAGGTTGTGCGAGTTCATACCGTAAATTCAACGTTACTTAATTATTGTAATTAATTGCAATGATTATTTACATGCGATTTCAAACTTACTGTTATTACATGAGATTTAAACGTAATTGTAGCAACAATAAATAACCTATAGTTTAAAGGTGGAGCCGAGGACACAAAGTTTGGGGCGGCCAAGGACAGGAATGGCAAATTTTCCATAATCTTTAATCGCAAAAGTGTTTAAGATTTTGCATTTCGTTAATAATTCAAAAATAGCAGTTTTTGAAAATAATAAGGACTGCTATTTTGAAATTTTACACATCAGCAGTTGATGTTGATTTCGTACCCCAGCGGTATCTCGGAAATGAAAAAAGGCCATAACTCGTAAAAAGGAGTATAGATAAGTTATAAACGCAGAAATTATCAATTTTAATTTCATCAGTTAGCCGTTAGAACCCGGTGCGAACGTTCACAGATCACGGATCCTAACTCTTTCGGTAGTTTCCTGGACGAAAACTGTATTATTTGGTTAAACGCTATTTTTTTATCAAATTTTTTGTTCATTATTGTCTAAAAGTATTGCGAATTATTGTAAATTTAAGTTTTTAAAATGAGCGAAGGTACCGTACCGGGTATATTTGTAAGCTCAAGTCTTTTAATTGTAAGTTTTGTAAGCTCACTTAGATTTTTATCGCAATTTGAAAAGAAAATACCATAAATGTTAAATTAGAAAAGCTTTAGCTTTTTTATTATTTCCCCACTCTATAATTCTAAGCCAATTTTTTCTTTATATTCAGTGTTTGTAATGTTTTTCTCAAATCTTATGCCTATCAACAAATGATCGCAAACGTTTCGGTCGCCAAAAAACACTTTGTTAAATTTAACATTAGGTACTTATTTAAGAAAAACTAACCTGGGGATCTCAGTAGGGTCTTATTAAAAAGGAAAAGCATTAGAAACATTTGCCCTAGACAAGGGTCCACATTCAAAGGGTCCACATTCCACAATCGTAGAAACGAAAAAATAACAAACCATTATTTTTTTCTAAAAATGCTCAAAATTTTTCGCGGATGCATCGCCTCTTCATCGTGTAATTACGAGGTGCAAAAAATTTATTAAGTCCAGCGACCAACGGGCATCTCTCCTGGCATTCGAACAATTATTATGCTGTAGTCATATTTAACTTCACTCTTAATTTCCTAACATTTCTTCATAGAGCGTTTTTGTGATCCGTTTATTATTAGTTTGTTATTTGGGGTTGCTAGCAGCGATTTCCAAATCAGAAATTGTTCACTCGATGTGGTATTGCTCCCATCTCCAGACCGCTGGCCAGTGCTTAGAGTTGTTCTTTCTTATTTCAAAACAAATTCTTTGCGCTCGCACATTTTCATAACAAGCTGTAGTTTTTTGTTTGTTATATCAAAATTTACTAGCATATTTACGGTAGTATACTGTAATAACAACATGCTATCTCTAGTAATACTGAATTACCTTTCATTATCACACACATAGTGCGGAATTGCTTTACAATTATACGCCTCGACCCTTGGATTTTTTGTTGTGGCTCTGGATGGCTTTAGTGCTTTGCATACTATTGTACATAGGCGTAGCGAGGATTTTTGATTGAAGGGAGTCCCAAACCACAAATCACATGCAATGACGTCATCAGAAACTTCGAAAGAGAGTTTTTTGTAGGGGCAAAGTTGACGTAGAATGGAAGATCAGAAGCCGTGGCCTGGTGCTGGCACGTAACTAGGAACTCGTTCAAGGGAGATGGCTTAAACCAGGGGTGGGCAAACTTGTTCAAAAAAAGAGCCGCTTGCAAAAAACCATAAACAACAGCAAGCCGCAAAATCAGTTTACATAAAATAACATAATAGCAATTAAAAAACCTGGCGCGTAGCCAGAAATTTGTAATGGGGGGATGTGTATGGGGGTTTGGGGCAAAGCCCCCAGCCGCTGGAGGCACGGGGGTCTGGAGGCGGAATTCCAAGCACACAAAAAATTTTGCATTTTTTTGCAAAAATAACTTTATTTAAGGGATATTTTGATGAAAATTAATGCTTTCAAAACGTGGCACAGAAATTGGCAGTGCAAGCCTGAATAAACTGGTTGCATAAATGGGCTATGTGGGAGGTGGCTATTGGAAGAATTTAGGTCTCTTGTTTACATGCAGGTAAATCATAAAATCCTATACTTCAATAAAACACACGGAGTAGTCTTTATTTTATAAAGAAAAATAATTGGGGGGGCCTAACGGAAAAATATTTGCGAAAAGTGATTGGTAATTAACTAATACTGAATAACCCTTTCCCTTCCTTCCTGAGTTTATAATATAAGTTATTTATTGATCAGCGTTTTTACAGTAACGATCAAACTTGATTGCTTATTTTTGGCCATTTTTCAAAGTTTTTATTGATTTGTGGATTTTATATTTGACAAATATATCTTTATTTTGACAAATACAAACCCCCCCCAAATATATCTTTCAAAACATGCTTTAAATTACTTTTTAGTCCATTCCAGTGCAAAAAAACAGTCTCATAAGTGCTAAAAACGTAGTATTTTCCTTATTCTGCATTTTGGTCCACAGATCAATGGAAAGGGGGGGGGGAGCTAGAGCCCCCCTGGCTACGCTACTGAAAAACACAATGACTGTTGCCCTATAAGGCAACATTCACACTTGACAACGCTTTTTGAAGTGTTTTACAACTCCGGAAAAATTATTCTACCTTGATTCTTTGAAGAGTTTATACTACAATTCGTCATCACAGTTGGTATAACCTTGGTTGACAGCGCTATGAAAACATACACTGGTTTCATCACTCTAAAATATATCGCTAAATGAAGAAAACAATTTCAAACACGAGATAACATATTTATAAAGTAAAATCTTAATTCTTTTTTGTAATATTACAATTCAATACTAGAGCCACAAAATTTCCGTCCGCGAGCCGCAGTTTGCCCACCGTTGTCTTAAACCAATAGTCAAAATCCAAAAATGCCTAAATTGGGAGACGTGTGCTGAGTAAACAAGTGAACTGTAATTGAAACGTATCACAGACAGGGTTCTGGGGGCGAAGCCCCCAGCCGCTGGGCCTTTTTTTCTTCATTTTCTTTTTTGAAAAAAAAAAAATTTAATACCATTGGATTACATTTCGCACGTATTCAAAGCCATTTAAAGCACTAGATTTTTAGCATTTGAAAGCCAATTGAAAAAATTAAGTTGTTCAGTCCTCCTTTTGCTTGCAATTAAAGTTCAAAACACGTTTAAAATCTTGCATTTTGGCCCAGGTAGGGGAAGTACACTAAATTGCCTCCTGCAATGTTTTGGCGGTAAATAGCAATCAAGTCGAAAATTTTCCTTTGAGATTATTGTTTTGTCATGAAACTAACCAGTTATAGGAGTATATATACGGCCAGGGGGCTCAGGCTCTTTGAATTTAAAAATTTGTTCAATGAGCATTCCCCTTACTGTAGCTAATTTTTTCAAGAGTATTTTGTTGCATAAAAACTGACGAGGTGGAGGTGAATTGTTATTGAAAAATGTACAATAGATGGTTACGCTTACCAACCATGTTATTGCCCAGGCCGGATTTACATTGAGTTGGGCCCCTGGCACTTTGGAATTTTCGCAATATTTTCCGGCCAAATTGCAGGTGAAGATCAAATAAAAGTCATATGTTAAATCCGCCCCTCGTTGTTGCATTACGTTCATAAAAAGGTTAGATGAGGGTCTTAGTTAGCAACTTTTAGGATAAAAACCCTTAATTTCACTTGGGTATATGTTTAAGTGGTCTGGCAAACATGAAATTAAAGGGGCCTCCTGGAACAATATTATTGTTGGGGGCATTTTTAAATTAGTTAATAAAAATTAAATTGAGAGGGCCCCCTGGATCAATATTATTGTTGGAGGCCCATTTAAATTGGTTAGCAAAAATTAACTTGAGGGGTCGCGAACCCCCTGGATCGATGTTATTGTTAATTACTGATGTACGCATGTACTGTTGTAGGCGAAGATGCTAAAACAACTGAAACTCAAGAAACAATAGTCTTTTTTGTGACATTTTCATTATTGGTAGCATTTCAATTGAGGGGGGGAGAGGGGGGCCCGGGCCCCTTGGGCCCCCTTGGCTATGCCTATGCTATAGTATAATATCAAAATGCCACCCCTAGTAATACTGAATTGCATTTTATTATCACACATGTACTAATCACACGCAGAACAGGCATGGGCATGCTTTTACATTAGCAACCCAAAGTTGTTTGTGTCCCCACCCAGGATTGTTTGTTATGGCTATGAATGGCTTTAGTGCTTTGCAGTTTGCACCGCCTGCACCGGTAGTTCTAGCAGAAATAACAGCAACAATTTTCTACATTGCTTTTGCCCTCTCATTCTCAGATAGGAGCTTTCACGCAATGCCATTTACAGTAAAATAAATTTCAGAATGACTTGGCGTAGTTAGCATCACGTTATATTATATTTAACTTTAGAAAGGAAACAAATTGAGACACTAGAAGTTTATATAGTCTTTTGTTTGGTAAGTTCTTTTTTATCAATTCAAAAAATGATGCTGTCCTTGAGCCTTGGTCAGAGCATTTTCGAGGACTTGTAGGCTTCGAGGCCAACACCAAGGACTTCAAAATGTGTTTTCGAGGCCAAGGACGTCCTCGGGGACTCACTTCTCTTATGGTAGTAGTGCACAATAAAATTAAAGCTTTCTTGTCTAACATACCGTTTGCTCATCCTGCAATTAATTGCTACAAATCAACCTTTTTATTAGCTTTTTTCGACAATAATTAGATCATCTTTTGATTATTTTTTATTAGAGTTATTTGTAACTAATTATTAGTTTCAACATGTGTTCTTCACTGATAAAAGTTTAGCTACTGTATTAAGATTTTTTTCCTTACATCTATAGCAGTTAACAGCTAAAAAGCAAATAGCTGACTATTGAGAAATACTAAAGTCCACACTTAAGTACGAGGTAAAACAACAGGGAGGCTGTTGTTCATGCATGACGTCATTCACTTAATGGTATCAAATTGTTATTTTGATCTTTTTTAAAATTAAAACGATCTTTTAACAACTGTAAAACTCAAAATATTGTTGCTGAACAACTTTTTTTGACGTAGCAATTAAAACCAAAAAAGCAAATTTACCTTGACACTTGATCTTCAAGATTAAAAATTTAGATTTTATATGTCTACTCTCACGTTTTAAATTGCGTAGATATATCCCTGACAAACCCATTTACGGGTGAAGCAATTTATTGAGATTCTTAGGTTTTTAATTCTTCAATGCTGTGAAAATTGGCCTTAGATACCACAACTAAGTTAACCATATTTTACAGGGAAAGGGGGCTTGTTTGCCTCCCTCTCGTTTTTTTTTTTTGTGATGAATTCGTAGAGAAAAATGATTTTTTTTTCAAATTAACTTGACTTTAAAATAAAATTATTCACAAATAACTCTTGAAAATTTAATTTTGCGAAAGTAACGGAAAGTTTCCCCATTTTCCCAAAACTTGACAAAGTCATTTTCCAAAATTTAGGCATTTTTTGGCCAATATTTGATCATAAGACTTTTTGTGACATAACTAACTCAATGTTGGAATTTTATGATTCAGTATCAAAATACAAATCTAAACAGGAAAATTGAACCGCCAGTGACGTCATCGAAAAATGCCTCTATTTTAAAAATATGACCGTGACGTCACGATAATGATGTCATCAACTCAAAACTAGTTTTCTAAAAATATTTGGTAAATACAAATCTGTATACCAATTTTTGGTTTAGAATTTAAATATAGAATAGCATTTTTGCCTTCCCTCTTGTAAGGTTGTGCAATGAGTCGGTGAAAAATTGAGTTTAAAATCAATTAGGTAATAATCCTGATTTTAATTACCGTTTCAATAAGGTTTGGTTTGATAAATTTACAACTTATCATCAAACGCTAAAAATTTTGATAAAACGAATAAAAAATTTTTGCTATGTAGGATTATTTTCCAACTGGAGGCATACTTCATGGATTTTGTGTGGACACGGACAATGGTTTATGGGAAGAATTTACTAGTAAAGAAAGTGCGGTCTGCAAAAAAAATGCATCAGGTATTCAAATACATTACCACTAAGCATGAGTCTCAAATGCCATGATCATTTCCAAGTTTAACAATAAAATATTCTAACTAATGAAGAATAAATAAAACTCTAGCCATTTATCTAAAACTGGATTAGGAGCATGGTAATCAAAAATGGATTTTTAAATAATTCAATCAAAAACAATACAGCCAAAATGTTGTAAAACACATTTGGTGAAGCGTTTTGGTTAATTTCTTTAAATAGATTGTTAATCTTAATTCTATTTGAATAAAACTGACAACTGTTTATATAAATTAAGTAAAATATCTCAACAATAAAATATGTTCTACACTATTTTGGCTGTATTGTTTTTTTTTAATTATCCAAAAAGTCTATTTATCATGCTCCATAGAACTGCAATGTTTTATTATTCTTGTTTTTACGTGATTGAGTTGATTTACTTGCATTGCCAATATAAGCACTCCTGTAAATTTAATGTTTAAGGCAATGATACAATAATAAGGTGATATAATTCAATAATAGTGTAGTATAATGCTTATAGTTGTACACTACGTTACTAGGACCTAATTCTGTAAAATTTGTCCAAAAGTTACAGAAAATATTAGCTCTATATTGGTAATATATACGGTATTGGATTTGTAATATCAAAGATACTAAAGATTAATTGCAATACTAAATTTTGACAACAGTACAACAATAAAATATAGCATCAATCACAAGCTTAAATAATTACGCATTCAAATCTGGAATGGGAGGACGGTAGTTTAGTACTAGAGTGGGTAAAATTAGAACCATTTAGCCAACTTGTTTTTCCGTTGCCTCATTTATTTCAAAGGAAACGCGTTGCCCGCAGTTGCAACGAGGCGTAAGATGTGATCTGTCATAGACGTCAAAGACTACATAAACTAGAGACGCTTTGTCGTAATTCCACGAGTATAATAAAAATTCGATCTCCAAAATCAAATCTTTTAATAAACTATCTGTATTACCTCTAATCGTGTATCGAGCTGATGGGATCCATTTCCGGGTCATTGCACCCGCGCAAGACAGCTTTTTTTGAAGAATTGTCGCAGCGATGGAAATCCGTTGGAAACACTGCGTGAGATTTGACGGCATCACGTTAACGCTTGACCAACTTTTGTGATGAAAATTATACAAAAGTGCTTTTTTTTGATAGACGGTTGCCCGGTTTCGGTTTGGACAGTTTATGAAGACCACTGCTATTTTACTGATGGCGAGATGCGTTATTTTCCAGAGGCGTATGACTTTTGCTATTATTATTTTTATGCTTATATTGTGAGCATCAATTCAGCTAAGGAAAATATATTTGCGACAGGTAAGTTGTTGGGCATCAACTTTAACTACTTATTTTGACCAAACCTAAGAGCGTTTAGATGGCCATAATGAATATTTTGTCCTAGCTATTGAGATATATTGAAAAAATTAGAGTCTATTTCGTAAAAATTAGAAATGTGCAATATCGACAAAAGAAGTACTGAGATAATTTTTAGTACTGATACCAATAACAAATTTTCAAAAGTGGTACGGAAGTACCGGTACCGCGAAACTTTTTTTGAAAAAAGTATTCTTCGTTTTCAAATTTTTTGTTGTCACTTATAATTCGAAATTAGTCTTTCTCTTTTTTTGGTTTGGAGCTAATAATTCTTTAACTCCCAAAAATGACGAAGGCTCCTTTGTGTATAAAGAAATGCAGTAAACAGTCAAAGCCAAACAAGTTAACTTGTTACAAATGATAAGAAAAGCGATATGAACAGAAGTACATATTCGGACAAACTTTTTGATTTCTGATTATTAATGGGCAGCGGTGCAAGCAAATTTATTATTGTTAAGTAAAGTCCACTTAAACGTTGCGTAGGCCTTATTTGTGCCCATGGCAACGGTGGCTACCATGTCACTGTAGCTTTGTTTGATTACCAGTCGAACTCAAAAAGTCTTCCAGCTTTCTTGAAGTAGGTCGCCAGTTTGTTAATGTTACATTTCGTTACCACATTGTGAACAGTGGTCTTGGCAATTTCAAAATATTTTACGCGAATATCTTCATAAAGCTTGCAATTGTCTACATAATGATTTGGTGTTTCATCCTCTAGGCTGCATTTTAGACACAAAGAAGAATAAACATGACCTGTGGTTTTTTGTGTCTCGTCTATACATTGCAGTGCCTAGATAAAACTTGCCCTGCTCTATTTAATTGAGGCCTCTTAAGGTTAAGGGGACGTACTGCTAGTCGTGAACACGTCCAACCTACAAACTCATTCATCCTCAAGCAGTCTTTCCGTTTATTCCACATAGATTTCCAGCTATCTGTACACCAGTCGTTATCCGTACTGACACAGCTGGCATAAGGGACTGTAATAAAAGGTTCAAGACCATGCATTTTTGATTTAGATCCTGATTTGGCTACGTGGTCTCGGCTTCGTTTTGTTACAATATACCCCTGCATGTCAAGAAATCCAGGCATTAGAAATGTAGTTTTGTTCACCTTACTGAGTAAGGTTTCGAATGCAGTTGAGCTCTGTAACTGATGTGACAGCGCACTTTTTGAGCGCTTTGAAAGCTGCCTGACTATCTATCTGCACAACCATATTTTGATTGTGCATTTTTTCCAAAAGCAGGTTTTTTGCCACTTTTAAAATAGCTAGGACTTCTCCTTTGAAGACTGTACTGTGATTTTTTGTATTCTGCGTAAAAACCGCTCCACTTGCTCATCTACTTTCGAACCATCCGTGTAAACCCTGGTAGTGTTTTGATTTAGAATGCTTTTAGATCTATTAGCATTGCTTTTATCTATAATTGGCATTCCAAATTTCTCTCAAATATCTTTTTTAATTTATTTATTTATTTTTATTCAGTCACATGGCATTTGCAGCTGAGGTAAAAATCTTTTATTCCAATTGCAAATATCAACATAACTTTTCGTTTTCCCAAAGTAACCAACGGGTTTGGTATGCCATAGTCCATTAGCAGTGATTCTGTATGACCCTTGCACTGCCTCAGTTAACAAGAGTTCTTCGATCGGAGTTATGTTAAGCAATATTTCCAGAGCACCAGTAGGGGTGCCAGGAAAAGCTGATAATATCATTAGGCAAACAATTCTGCACCTTCTTGAGTTTTCTCACTGGATACTTTTTGTTAAGACCACCAACCCAGTACACACATGCGTACGACATGTTTGGACGTATAGCTGTGCATATCCATTTCATCAAAAATGACTTTGTTTCTACGTTCACCCACAATTTGTCTACATTGCATTGATGCTGTAGTTGCTTTGCGGAAAATTCGAGTGATATATGGTTTTCAAGTTAGATTGCCGTGAAGAGTGATCAGTAGCGTAGCTGGGGTGGGGGAGTAGAGCCCCCCACTGGCATGCAGAATACAGAAAATACCACGTTTTTAGCGCTTTTGAGAATGATTTTTGCACTGAAATAGAAAATACCCTCCCCTCCATTGGCAGTAGCAATTCTAGGTGAAGACCTTTTTTTTTTCATTTTGATGTCATTCAAATTCGGACACAAAAATCGTTCCAATTTCAGGTAAAAAAAATTTTTTTTTGTTTCCAACTGAATTTGGGCAGAAAAAAATTTTCAAGTTTAGGTGAAGATCTTTTTTTTGCCCCTACAATCCTGCAACAGCCCTCCCCGATTACAGATTTGTGGCTACGCGCCTAAGAGAAATACAAAGCAAGCAATCACACTAGCCAAAAGTTTGGTAGACTTTCAAAATGATGAGCTGAAAAATCTCTTTATTCGATTTAACACTTCCTTTAACCCTATATCTACCGAGCTATTTTTACATCCTATTTGTACCGGATGGGGGGGGGGGGCAAATTTGCCCTCCTACCTAAAAACTGTTTGGTAAGTGATGGAAGTAAGATTTTTTGCTTGTTAAAGCTATTTTTTGTTAAATTTTTAAAAATAACAATTTTGAAGTTGTGACGTCACAAAAACGATGATGAAGTTATCAAAACAGTAAATCTTTATAACAGCATGCAAATTTGTCTAAATGTTGCGAAATATGATTTTCAGTTTGGACTTTTGTTATATCAAAGACATCTCTGATAAAGTCACCGCAGATGATGACGTCACTTTCATGGTGATGTCAAATGCATGATAACCTCATCTTTAATATATTGTGTTGATTATTATTTGTAATTTTTTGTAACTGAGATATACTATAATTTACAAAATTTTAGAATACTACAGTATTATTTTCATTATATCATTCAACAGCTGATGAAAATGAATATTTTTTCTATGCCTACGCAGTTTATTTTGAGAAACAGCAGAAAAAGCAATATTTTTGAATTATGACGTCATCAATCACGTAACGATGATGCAATGCTTTTACAGTACAATGCCGATTATCCGAAAGCCGATTATCGGAAACGCCTGTTAACCGAACACGACTTCAACCAATCAGCGTTCTACTGTATCAGTAAATAAAATATTCCATTCGAGCTAGAGATTAGCATCAATTATGAATAAGCAGGACAATGCATAGAATGCGCGCACTGATAAGCACGGATTGTGCTCGAAACTGCTTGAAACTCTTTAGCTGCCTCTGACAAAGGCAAAAATGACGTCATTTCCGTTTGTCCGACTGACCCCAAAGTTTCTGAAAATATGTGTTATTAAATTTGATTCAAAGTCACGGTGCATCAAAGCAAAACTTTGCTTTAGTTTTGGGGTTATATTAAAATAACCAAGAGGGGGGCAAATTTGCCCCCCCCCCAGTACAAATAGGATTAAGTGCAGCAGTCGCACGAGTGTTTTTTGTAGAAAAGACGTATTAAATACAACAATGCTGGATTAAGTGACGATCATTTTGAGATGATAGTTGTCTTAAAGTAAATGGTTGTTAGTGAGCTTGGCTTGCTGTGCTTTTTTTCACAAAAAAATACAGGTTTTTTTTAAACAAACGTTCCTCAATAATTCTACAGTGTGTCTTTTAAGGTAATAAGCAATAGCAAATTTGTACAATATTTTTTAATCCTATCCGTATATTTTTTAAACATGCTTTTGTCCTATGCTTCATTATTGCTTCACTACAGCCTGCATCACAATAATCATTTAGTGTTTTATCATCAGAGACTTTTATAATTATAAGTATTATGATTTTGTTCATGACAAAATTAGTTAAACATTTTCATCTAAACAATTAGACAATTTTATTTAAAACTTCCTTGTGACTGACTCAAAGATCAATTGAAATTTAGATAGTTTCTTTTACAGATTTAATCATACTTACAGCTAAACTTTTTACCTTTTGAAAAGTTTTAAATTCTGTGGTGCATATTTTTAGTATCGGTCGTTTAAGCTGCGTTTACACCAGAAGCGAGGCAAAGCAAAGGTTGGCAACCTTCGAGAGCGGTCGCTTATGTTACTTCCACAAAATAAGCCAATTTCTCATCAACAATTATGTCTAAGTGAAGTTAAGCAATCGCTCGCGAAGTTTGCAACCGGTTGAAACTACAGTAACTTTCGTAAGTCGTCGATGACGTTAAATCGTATTTGCGTTGCATTCAGTGTAAACGCATTCGTAGTCTTAATATTTAAATATTGTTAAAAACTATTCGAGATATTTTAAGTCATCTTGCCATTACACATCTTGACTGAAAAATTGCTCTCGACCATTAAAAAGCTAGGCAATTGGCTAATTTTATCATAAAAATAATAATCTACAGTACAATATCATAAGAGCAGTTCGCAAAAACCAAAATCGAGCTATTTACAAAATTGAGCAAAATCGAGCGAGCCAAAATCTGGCTATTCAAATCAGGAAATTTTCAACGACAATATTTTTGGCTTTGGGAATCCTAATTGCTACTATACATTAGGCTGAGTCAAAAAACAACTTTTTGGAAAGTTTGAAGTCTTTTCCTGCCAAAGTGTCCCATTTACTGAAAAAACACCTTGAGTAAAATATTTAAAAAAAATATTGACGTTTTGAGGTTCCCCATCCCCCCAAAATTTTCTCGTTTTATCCGAAATTGAGCAAAATTCAAATGCTTGTATTTCTCAAATTACTTGAGCAAACCAACTAGCGTTTGGATTCATTTTGATGAGGATGCAAAGCACTACAACTTGAAAAGGTTAAAAAGCAAAAAATGAGCACATAGTTTTTTGATGCAAGTTTTGATATCTCAATAAAATGCTACTATTGCAATGCAATTATTTATCGTAGAACAAAACACTAAAAGTCTACTACATTTCATACTTGGGTTTTTTAAGTCAAACTTCACATAGCATGGGTCAGTTAAAATAGTCTAATAGCTGTTTAAAACAGTATTTTAAAGGTCATGAACTACCTGTTGCACTGCTAAGGTGTGCTTGAGAACCTGAGAAATTTTTTTGCGATTTCGGGAAACAACGTGTAAAAAGTACAGCCAAAATGCAGGAATACATTTTAATAACTGACGTTTCGCTAAACACTTATAGCATCTTCAGAGCTAAAAAGACACTGAATATTATTCTTAGTTACTAACTGTTACCTTAAAATTAAATTAAAATTAAAATTAAATTAGTGAAACCGTACTGAATTACTGTAATAAGTCGGAAACGTAAGCGAAAATACGAGAAATCACTATTGGAAAACCCATCTGCATCACGAGGCACAAGCAACTAACGGCATAAGTGTTTAGCGAAACGTCAGTTATTAAAATGTATACCTGCATTTTGGCTGTACTTTTTATTCTTAGAATCGTTAAGCGTTCCCACCTGTTTGCTCCTAACTTGTAAAAGATATTGCAATTGTTCTTCATCTTTAGTCAAGTGTCCAGAAAAAGGTTTCCACTACGTCAACAATTCTTTCGGTGTGATCATTTGTAATTGCTAGAAACGCATAAAATGCTTTAGCAGTTTAATAGTCATAATTTTCTTTCCATTCGGCAACTGGAAGTTAAAGAAAAGAATCTGGAATTTTCAATTTTGTAAACAGCAAACTTGTGTTGGAGGTTGCAAATGATGAGAGTGATCTACTATCCAGACTTTTTAATAGTATAAAGGCGTTTTTCGCTGGAACATCTTTCTCTTCTATAGCAAGCATTGCTTGAACTATTTTTTCTTTTACATTGCGCATTACATCTTCATCAAACAGAGCAAGACCCACCAATTCTTCAGAAAGATACCACTAATGACGAGTTGTCATCCCAGTTTTCGCGAAAGAGATTTCTTTGTTGATGGTTTTGTATTTGCTCAATCTTTTAAGAAGACACAAGTCACTGCTAACAGCTTTTCTCTGCAAATGGAGCAGTAATTCAGACTTTGAAGTAAATCCGCGTAAACAACACGCACACGTCTCGTCGTCATTTCAGCTCTCTGGCAGTTAAAGTAAACTGCTTTGGGAACTTCCATGTCTTAAATAAATGATGATTTTAGCCATCCACTTAGTATGGTGGTTAGTCCCAAGTGCTTTAAATCGAATCTTTTGAGATGATGCCCCTCCAAGGAATAAAAATGCTAATTCCAAGAATCCTCTATAGTCATTACGAAGCTGCTTTTCATTGGTTAATAACATACTGTTGATAAAGTATATCATACCTTTCTTTATGTCAGCAATCACATGTTCTGCAATCTCACCTATAAAAGCATCCTCAAACTTTTCTTGTTTAATATACTCCCAGTAAAATGGCTAAAGTCATCTATTTATTCAAGATATGGATGTTCCCAAAGCGGTTTAATTTAACTGCCAGAGAGCTGAAATGACTACGAGACTTGTGCATGTTGTTTACGCGGATTTACTTCAAAGTCTGAATTACTGCTCCACTTGCAGTGAAAGCTGTTAACAGTGACTTGTGTCTTCTTAAAAGATTGAGCAAATACAAAACCATCAACAGAGAAACCTGGTTTGCGAAAACTGGGAAGATGATACGTCATTGGTGGTATCTTTCTGAAGAATTTTGGATTTGAATTTTGGATTTTGCTCAATCGAATTTTGCTTAATTTCGGATAAAACGAGAAAATTTTAGGGGGATGGGGAACCTCAAAACGTCAATATTTTTCAAAAATATTTTACACAAGGTGTTTTTTCAGTAAATGGCACACTTTGACAGGAAAAGACTTCAAACTTTTAAAAAAAGTTGTTTTTTGAATCAGCCTACCTCAGTACTTAAATTGTAAAATTTTGCATGGTGGGACGATTTTGCATCCTTGACCAAACGTATTTGGTATGCGAAAGTACTTTAGTAAAGATTACGTAATTCCGTCGCCGAAATTGAATGAACACCAAAAAAAAGGGCTTCGCCGGAAAATTAATGTGTTTTTTTTGCCAAAATTAGGTGAAGAATTAGGTCTTTTTTGTCTGATTATCCAGCGCACAAATATCGATGGGGGGCCACCTAAATCTCGATGGGGGGACGCTAAATCTCGATGGGGGGACGCTAATTCTCAATGGAGGGACACGTCCCCCGCGTCCCCCTACAATTTAAGTACTGGCCTAACATATATATTTCCATAAAATTTTTTTGGGGGGAAATGAAATAAAGTCCACGGTCGAGCATTTTAATTATTTAAACTAAGTGTTCCGTTGTCAGTGAACTAAAAGTATTTTTGTTTTTAGAGCATTTCAACTTACCGAATACTTGGATAGGGCTTTATTTTTCCTACAGCTTTGAAGAAATTCTTTATTGGGCTGATGGTTCTCCTCTAGTAAGTTGTTTTATGCAGCACCTTAAGTACTCCAGCTGTGTTTCTCTACAGCGTAAAACTGCAATATAAGGTAATGGTTTGGTTTAAAACAAGTTTAATGAACATGGATAAGCCAAATTAATTCAAACAAACTAAAAAAACTGTTGAATTTACAACATAATTTTTATCTTATTAAGTTTACTGCTTACTTCTCACCTTTGTTATTGCTTGAATGCAGTAATTCGACCCCATGAAGATTTTGGCTTAGTTTTCTCCGTATATCAATGACGATTGACCTGCTTTCAAATCATCGACTCTCTTTTTTTACTCGGCGACTTTTGCTGTTGTTGTTTTTATTTTTTTATTTCATTATTCCACAAAGCTCTGACAGCCTCAAATTGGCGCCAGTTCAATGTGGCTAAAATGCTTGTAAACTCACGACCTAATTTTATATTTTAATGGTTAGGGTTTAATATTGATAACAATTTTTTAGTGTTTTACTCTTTAAATTGATTAGTTATACCATTAATGATGTTATTTACGACCGAAACGGACTGTTAGAAATTATTGGATTGCAATTTGCTGTAAAAGCAAGATTTCGAAGTGCTTTTAATGGTAAACTCGATCATATTGCTGCCACATCAAGCATAACTACTGTTGAACACACTTAGGTTTGCATTTCTTTCACCCATACGCCATATACCATAATAAACTTTGCTTTTTTTGGTTTATTGAGTTGCCAAGAAGTTATAATCAAACATAAAGAACTTTATTCAACCATGATGACAAAAAAATAAACATTATTTTATTTGAACAAAATTTTACTTAAGTATTGCTGCATCAAGTGCCCATTCAGACAATGCAGACTATTAAGACATGGTATTGTAGATTGAGGTCATTTACAACCAACCTCTATACAGTAGTTGATATAATCAAATTTTTATAGACATTTAGAAGCTTCAAAAAAAGATGTGCTTTTTATTACAATTACTACTGGAGAATGGACGATTGTGACGACGACCATGAGGTTCTCTGCAAGGCTCCATACAGGGAAGAAAGTAAATCAGTTTAATTCTATTTTACACGGACTATTTGACCAACGCATTTTACGCAGAGCTTGGTGGTCGAAAATAGTTTTGACCTAGAAACAAAAAATCATTGAAACACTAGATTTGTCATGTGGGTTGGTGTTCAGCAATAGTTTTTAAAAACATTGGTTTTAGGTTGATGACGCCCACGTTGTGACATCACAGCTATATTTTCCAAAAATGACATCATTTTTGTTATAACGTTGTAGGCGGTTCCAATTTTTGTACATAAGTTTTTTGTATTAACTTATAAAATGCCGAAGTCAAGTTAGTTACGTCACAAAAACGTCTTCTGACGTCGTTTACTTAAATATTGGCCAAAAATGCTTAGCAAAAATGAGAAAAGTTCCCGTTGATTCAGCAACTTCAACTTTTCAGAAGTCAATTATAATGATTTTTGACTCTAAGCTGTGGTGACCGAGTGAATATAAATTTAATATTTGTTCTTGGGTAATTGTCTGCGGTATCTGGTTATTGGTACATAACGCTCATTGCTGTGGGTGGACGTATTGCGTAATGAACGAATATTGCAAGACAAAAAGTATTGGATACCCGAATATGCAAGGCTAGCGTAGTAATGCGAGCTTTGCACTACTCGGTTGTCATGAAACGAGAATTGTCAAAAAAGGCAAAACTCTCAATTTTCAAAACAGTTGTTGCCCCCAATCTCACTTATTGTCATGAATCATGGGTAATTACCGAAAGAGTGCGATCACAAGTGCAAGCGTCCGAAATGAGATTTTTACAAAGAATCCTAGGAGTTACACTGTTTAAGAAGGTGTATAGCTCTGAGGTTCGAAAATCTCTTAACATAGAGCCGTTACTTCTCGGAATTGAAAGATCTCAGCTTAGATGGTTTGGCCATGTAAGCAGAATGCCTCAGGAAAGACTCCCCAAGCAAGCTTTACTTGCCAAAGCAAATGGGAGAAGACCAGTTGGACGACCTATAACTAGATGGACCGATTACATTGAGGATCTTGGATGGAATCGCTTGGGACTTCACTCAAGCAAAATGATGGATGTGATCGAAGACCGTGAAGTGTGGCGGCTTAATCTCGAACTGCTTCCCCCGCAACCCTTACGGAAAAGCGGGCAATGAAGAAAGAAGAAGAAGTTTCTGTTCTCGCTTTTCTTTGTCTACTCGCTGTATATATGCGGCTGCTTTGCTTTATGTTATTATTAATTAATTATTATTATTCCAATTGTTATTCATGATAAAAGAAAGCTGAGAATCATTGCGTGCGAACTCACTAAATTGGTGCCCCGTGTGAGGAGCTCATAAATTAGCACTCCGTAGACACTCTGTTTGAGAATGTGAAGCTTTTCGTACTCAGACGTGAGACACCGTCATTCTCTTTCTATGATTTACAAAGCGTCTAGAAGCATAGAAAGAGGAGACAAAAAAAGGTGCAGTATACTTTTGCAGCGAGAAAACAGAAGAAAACAGAAAATCTCAAAAGAAGACTTCGTTATAGTGAGAAGAAAATTGCTGTCCGAGCTGATAGATACTGTGTAAATTGCAATTTAAGCCCTTGACTGAACTTTTAAAATGACTTCTGATACGGTTTAAAGCATACCTGTATCTATCCGTCCGTGCCTCATCGGATCTAAAATAGTAAAGCCGCCAAGTTATGGCGAATCGTTAAAAGCAATTGAAAATAGGTTTCAATTTGCTGATTTTTGGCATTTTGTTGTGCAAACAACAACAAAAAAAAGCTTAAACCAAGTATGAAATTTTCAAGCTATGTGGGAATTGCTATGACACAACGCATACCGATGCAAAACTAGCAATTTTTAACTCTAACGTGTAGGGTGCTTGCTTGACTCGATGACCGCAGGGTCCATTTGCAACTCCGTTGTCGTATGCCAAGCAAACACGAAGTATACTGCCATTATTATTTTGTAATCATTATTTTTTGTTGGTTATTGTTTACAACTATTATCATGGTTACAGTACTGTATTCAGCGACTAAGTAAATTTGTCTTGTCTTGCAAGTGCCCAACAAGAATATGGCTATCATGTCAAACAAAATCATCAGAGCTACACATTTTTGGCCTAGAGAAAGAGTTTGAGCGTTTTAATGTGTTAATGCTTTGAGTCTTAACTCGTGGCTTTTAATGTATTCTTGAGGACTCTAAGGATGTTAGTTGGTATTGCCAGCGAATTATCAAAAAATTCCAGCAAATCAGGCATACAAGTACCGTGATTTCTTTTTACCAGACTTCAAGTGCTATTTACCACCAGATGTAAATGAAATTACAAAAATAAAATAAAATAAAGTTTGTATGTGCAGTTATCTTCATTCATCAAAATAGTCAAAGGTCGTTTCGGTCTTCGAGTCAATTTGCTACCTGCCCATTGGTCTATGACACCCGGTCGAATCTTCGAGCTGTGAATATTACTTTTTATATCTTTTGATTTCACCGGTTTAGAGAATGAACCCAGCAAATCTACCATTTCAATAGAATACGATCTACCCACTAGAGTGTTGAAGCCGCCCCATAAATTTGAAAATTTTATCGTGGCAACTTCTACCTTGGCTCAAGTTGGAGGCTTCGCACAAAAACCCTTTTGGTCTAGTTTCGTAAAAATTTGTCAATGTTTAGGGGTCGCACAGTGTCACCAAAATTCTGGCAATTTAAAAAAAAAGTATTTTTTTCATTTTGAGTGTTTTTGGACTATAAGTCAAACCTAAGATCACTTTTGATCATTCCTACTGTTTTTGGAGTAATCGTTTAATATATAGCCAACAACAGAACTTTTCAAATCAAAGTTATCAAAAGTTGCATTATTGACCAACTGCCACAAGCATAATTAATATCAAATTATTGCATATTTTGATAATTTAGTAATTAATTTTATATCTGGCTCTGATTTTTAACAGAAAAGTGCTCGTTATTGTTATTTACCAAATGTCAGTCTTTATTGTTTTGTTAGTCTAGACAGCTGTGTTAACAAAACATATCTTATTAATAAGTTGTTATAATTTCCGTTTCTTTTCTTTGACAGCCAAACTTTTTCCCGTATTCTCGATACTGGTTTTTCAATCAGACATCATGCTATGCAAAAATGTATTTTCTTCATTTTTCAATCACGTTAAGGCGTTGGTTTGATGACCAAGATTTCATTGTTGTGTTCGATTTTTTTTCAATGTTTGAAAAATCTTGGAAATATGGCAAAGATCTTTTTGCATGCTTTATCGATCTCGAAAAAGTGTAATATGACTGCTTTTCTATCTTTGGAGGGTTTTGAAGAAGAATGGCGTTGATGGTCAGTTGTTACATGCCATTAAGGTATTTTGCGGTGTTTACTGGAGTTTTTTGGTTGAGTAAATGGCAGGCAATTAAAGCTTTCTACATAGGCGTTGAAATCTGGCAAGAGCGCGATTTGTTTCTTCTCTTCTTCATCATTTACATGAATTGGATCGACAAATGCAACCAAGCTGATGAGTTTGTCACGATAGGAAATTGAAAAATCAGTTGCCTGCTATTTGCTAATGATTTGATTCTGCTTCTACAGAATCTGGCCTTAAGTGCACATTATGTACGTTTGAAGCTGCTTATGACACTGCAGGAATAAAAATAAGCTCTGTCAAAACTGATGTACTTCATGTTTCAGGAAACACTAATCAGTGCTTGTTGCAACTGAATGGAGCGACACAGAAACAAGTATACAAGTTCAAGTATCTTGGGGGGGCGCATTCACGAGTGACGGAAGGCAAAACGAAGAACTTAATATCCAAATTGGCAAGGCAATTGCACTAATGAGAACTTAACACCATTCAGTAGTTGTGAAACGAGAACTGCCGAAAAAAAGGAAAGCTCTCAATTTTCGAAACAGTCTTTGTCCCTTCTCACCCACTCTATCTCTGTACGGTCATGAAAATTGGGTAATGATTAAAAGGGTGCAATCGCAAGTGCAAGTGTCCAAAATGAGGTTTCTCCAAAACATCAAAGTAGCTACATCATTGACAAGGTGCACATCTCTTAAGATTCGAAAATCTCTAGAGCCGCTTTTTTCTTCAAATTAAAAGATCTCAGCTTAGATAGTTTGGCCATGTAAGCAGAATGCCACTGGAAAAACTTCTAAACAAGCTTTACTTGCCAAAGCAAATGGAGAAAAAAATAGTTGAACAACCTAGAACTAATGTAGATGAATCAATATTACATTGAGGATCTTAGATGAAATTGTTTGGGACTTCACCTAAGCGAAATGATGGAGGTGATGGAAGAACGTGAAGTCTGATAGCTTAATCTCGAGGTGCTGCCCTAGCAACCCTCACGGGAAAGAGGTCAATAAAGAGAGAGAAAATTTTCCGTAAAGTTTTGAATGGTTTGGTTTGCTTTTCTACTGTTTGTTCTGTCAAAGTTGTATTTGCACAAATTTTTCATTTCGTCTTCCAGCTTCTTACTTCCTCAATTATTTTTAGTTGACGAATTGTAGGAAATCCAGCTTTGTGGTAGGAAAACATGTGCTTTTGGTAGTATTGTCATCAGATCTGAAAATAGTTCCTAGCAGCCAACTGCGAGAATTTACAGCTCTAGTAATAGTATGTTGGTAGCAGATTTACTAATGCTCATATTTCATAGAGCTTATATTAAGTAGATTGCACTAAACTCCGTATCTTGCACAGCAAAACATAACAAATACGGTTTTAGTAAGCTGCTGCTGTAACTGTATTTAGGTTAGAACAGCCGTTTAATAGATTTCAACAATAAGGCCTAAAGCATGGTCTGCACCGTCATTCTTTAAGAAAACAGCTTTGTAGGCTATGTTTCACTTTATTTTACACAGCCATCCAAAATAGAAACTGTAGGTCTAACGCAAATAGAGTTTCTGTTGTAGTTTCCACGCACAGAAACGTGATCAATTTTTACCACTATTAATTCTGAAAAAAAAAAATCATAAATGTAAACAGTTTTGGAAGTTGCATTGAAGTTTTTTTGAATGTATAAGACCAAAACTAAATGTTCAATTTTGCAATGACTCGTTAGTAACAAAGATTTCACATAGCACCATCTAGCGGCACAAAATAAATCAAATACCAAATCTTGGGTAAAAAAAGGTCTCTGTGCGACCCCTAAACCTCAATTTTTTTTTCTCAAACTTTGTACACTTGATTTTCTTTGGCAACCTCCTATTTTGAAGGAGGTAGAAAAAAATCCGAAGAGGTCTGGGCAACTGCAACACCCTAATACCCACTTAACTACTGATTGGTTAAGATTATGATTAGATTGTTTTATTAGATGGAGGTTGTCTTCCTGGATGGTATAGTTTCCAAAATATTAGTTGTTTCACTGTCAAAAACATTGCTGTGGAATTTGATGTTGCGCGAAACGTTTGCATGGAATTTGGAGGAGACTTGGCTAGCATTCACTCGGGAAACGAATCAGACTTCATTTTTTATAACGGTAAACAAAGTTGGATGAGCTGTTAAAGTAGGCGGAATGAAATAAAATCCGATTGCGAACAATGAATGCTCTTCCAATTACAAGGCTGAAGATGCTCTGGTTGTTTTACAAGCTACATACTTAGTTAGCTAAGTAAAATATCTTTTAATATTTTATTATAAACATACTGCAATGAAGCATTTAGCTTTTTCAGAAATTCCGTCAATATTTTATTGTATTATCAAATGGTCATAATAATGATTATATTAAAACAAAATTGAAAACGAACACGATTTGAAAGGCACATTATAATAGCAATCAAACAAACATCAAAATTCACAAGAGACATTATTACAGTAAATGCAGGCAAAAAAAAAATAAATAAATAAATAAATTTTTTCTGTGCTTTTAGTAATGTCTTCTGTGAATTTTGATGTTTGTTCGATTGCCCTCCGAATGTACCTTTTAGATGGTGTCGCTTTTCAATTTTGCTTTAATGCATGATTACTGCACCCAACTCTACTTGAATGGATTTCCTAATGTTACGATTTTGTGGTTCTTTCTTTTGAATAAGGATTATAACTGCGCTTCTCAAACTTTTTTGGTTTTGTTCACCCCTTCCACGGAATTCTGCATATCATTTATCCTCGATATGAAAAAATTATTTTATGTCACTAGACGCGTACATTAAACCAGAAACTCATACATTTAATCAGACGTGCTATCAGAATTTTGTTAAGGGAAAATTAAACCTAAAATTAAACTGTTTTTCCTGAAAAATGACTCAAAGTAGTGTGCTTAGCAAACTGGTGCAATTCACGCACATCACAGACGAGGTTCTATGGACGGAGCCCCCAGTCCCCAGAAGCCATGGGTGTTTGGATGCAAATATTTTGTTATTTTTTAGCAAAAATAGCGATTTTAGCGCCATTCGGATCAAATTTCTTAGTTTTTTTGAGCTATTCGAAAAAACTAAATTGCTAAGATATAAAAGCCAGTTGAAAATTGAATTGTCCAGCCCCTTCAAGCCCTTTATACTCACAGGCCAATCTAAAATTTGTTTAAACGCTTGCGATTTCGGGTTAAAGTTTTTAAGTGACTTGGCTAAGGGAGTTGGAGGCTGGAGCCCCCCATTTATTGCTACTACCGAAAGAAAGGTCATATTGCCCAAATGTGACGTTGCACTGACCACACAAACATTGGATTGTCGCGTCACTAGAAAGTGAAACCGTTGGTATAATTAGTTGTTGCTTCAAAGCAATTTCTGTCTGTACTGGTTCACTCTCATTCACCCACTCCTTTGTTGGTTCACCTTTACAAAATTTTCATGCACCATGAGGTGCTCTCTTTAAGAAACATTGTTTATAAAATCAATTTCGGTTTTATAGAACCATCGTAAATTTAGTTAAATAAAATGGATTTGCTTTGAACAATAAACTGGCGATGCTCTGTAAGTCCAAAATCGATTTTATTATTGCTATAAAATTTTGTTAGAGAATAGAATCTATATTAGATGCTGTAAGTTATAGATTGATTTTGTGAAAACGCTAAATATTTCACCTTCTACAAATCGTCTCCGCAAATTAGTCAGCTGGTATTTTTTCGGTCTGGGTTTGAATTTTTGAATACCTCATCAACAGTTGCATCATTACTTTGTGTTATTGTTTAGTTTTGCCAAAAGCTAATTATAGTGCTTGGTTTGGACTCTTCATTGAAAACAACAACACTGATGTATTTGCCTGGACTGACGGAAGTGAACTGGTGAGAAGTTTTCAACTTGAGTAATCCAAAAGTTTTTGTTTATCGCCCACTGAAATAAAATGAACATATATAACCAAAGTAATGACAAAGCCAAGTTTTTCAGAGCATAAATGGATTGGGCAAACTGTCTGTCAACATTGTGCAGTGAAATTAGCTCTTACTGTACACTGATCCGATAAGGAATCAAATTTGATTGAAGCCTTTATCGTCAGGAACTTGACTGACAGTTAACCGTCGATAGCAGAGAATGATGTTAAATGTGTACTCAAATTGCAACACGTAGTGGCAAAACTTGATAAATGACATTTTTCAAAAAATGAGTTTTTCATAGATTTCAAGTTAGTTACTAAAACAAGCTTTTCTGTGAAAAAAATTAGTTTAATTTTCAAGTATTTTTTGATAATAAGTAGCTTAAAAAGTTCTATTTGACAACAAGGCCAAATAAAAGTTTAAAACTGTAAACGCGATTCTCTCAAAACAGTGAAATACGACTTATTAACTTCTGGCAAAACGTGCTTCGATTGTCTACAAAACATACCAACATTGGTAGTTTTATGTACGAAAAATTCTTTTATCAATAAAATACCGCTAATAAAGATGTCAAAAATTACACGTGTAGCTTTTTCGAGAAGAAAAAGCTGTCGCTTTACCGCTGTACTTTGCCATGAATCCTACAAATTATTTGTTTACATTACGCGGTTTTTTTTTTTCAAGCCCGTGTAAAAAAAATGCATATTTGACCCCAAAATGTCTTACCGATAGTTATTGTTTGTTTCATGATATCAAAAGTGGTACATATTTGCATTAATCAAATTAGGTTTTTAATGATTAATTAAAAAATATCAAGCGTTTATTTTGCGCCGCTAATTCATCAACTAACACCAAAAGAATATCAGTTTTGTTAAGGTGTCTGAAAAGTGCGGCTTTTTTTTCGTATAATATGAACTTCAATTTCGGATGATTGCTTCTCAATGAATTTGTAATTAAAACAATGTTAGCTAAAAGTTTAAGACTGTTTTAAGATAAAAAAGATGCTTAGCTTATGCAGTTGCATTCTTGGTAAAAATGTCTTAAGCAGAGCGTCACTGTAAAAACGATGCTGTCAGCAATAATGATAAATTTTGGAAAGAATAATTTCAATTGAAACAAATTTTGAAGACATTTGAAGACTATTCATTTCTTAACTTTTGGTACAGGATTTTTTTCCCTATGGCAGTATTTCTCACTTTTTTTGCCTTGACACTGATGATGGCTTGTGGGAAGAATTTACAGGAAAAGAGGATGTAGTCTGCGAATTTATACCACGTAGGTTAATTTTCTAAGACCGTTACTGGGTGTACGACTGTACGTAGATAATTTATTTTTGTTTTATAAATGATATTGTAGAATATAAACACTCTGTGCCTTCAAAATCAAAATTTTGATGAACCTGCTGATGCAGTGCAGTATTTCGAAAATGCAAAATGGAATGAAATAAAAATCTGTGGCAAAATTTAATATAAAAAGAAATCAAATAAAAAATGTAGCACATTTAGTTGTAAATCAGGTGGTAAAACCAAACTCTCTTATTCACGTGGATTTGATCAATTAAAAAAATTGAGGCTGGGCTTAACTCGGAGCATAATTAAAGAACTCAAAAATACAATGCAATAGAAGTTTAGCTGCCCTAAAAGTCTGTAATTCAACCCCACTATTAAACCACCAAGAACTATCATTAAGTTCACTGGTTGGTGATTGCGTTAGATTGCATGCACATTATTGAAGCACCTGAATTTCTGGCACCATTTTTCCTTTTGAACTTAATGTCATGTTTAGTCCTAATAATTACAGTTAGGTAGTATTTTTTCCAGAATCGCGATGACAAGAAAATTGTTTTGATAACTTTATTTATTTTGTTGTGGTTCTATTGACGTGAAAATCTTAATTAAACTTTTTACAAGAAATAATTTAATTCAGCGAAAGTTATTCAGGACAAGAGCACTTGGGACATTGTTTCACAACATGAATTTTGACTAAATGACAATATGACAATAACTGGATTACACGATGAATAATTACTGATATAATCGTGTTTTTCAAACTGCTTTGTGATGTGTCAATGTTCTTAAAAATTGTTTAAAAGCAGTCGTAGTCAGAACAGTATCAAGTATTTACCACGCCATAAATAAAAAAATTTAAATGCCTAATATCCAGTTCACCTGGAATGGGATCTTCATGGGTTTACACATTCAAATAAAAAGCTATTCAATATTTTCAGGGTTTTTATGTTTTTTTGTGGAGTGTTACTTTCCAATGTTTTTAAGTAAATAAACGCAGACTTATCAAAATATGCATTTACAATACAATATTTACACTGTTAATTATACTTTTGGTTCATAAAAAGAAATAATTACAATTGTGCTTGATATAAAAATTACAAAATGACTAAGAAAAGCATAGTGACGTCATCAGTAGGACTAGGACTTCATAAATAAAAGAAGCAGAAATTACAATTTGTGTAAAGTGAACATCAAAATCAAACTTAAGTATTGCAATTACAGTACATGTTTAGAAAAATTAAATCAAATAACATGAATCAATTGGAAAACTGTCATACTAAAGCTACGTCAACTACTTAAAGATTGTTCAGTTTTGTGGCTAAATGACCTCGCTGGATTTGTAATTATTAAATTAAAGTTGATTAAAGCTGTGCATTGCTAAATGCTGACTCAAATTTCTGAAAACAAGTTATTTTCTAAACGTCTAAAACATGGTAATATGTCAAAAAACAAGGTCAAAAGGTAATAATACCACAAGCCAACAAAAATTTGTAAGGTCAGATAATGCGAATCATCATTGAATTTTATAATTAAATGCAACCTTTTAATAATTCCAATGGTTTCAAGATCCAAAATTTTATATCTTTTAAAATTATTAAAGATAGAATTTCTTAAAGGGGTGAAGCATCCAGTTGGTTTTATGTACAAAAGATAAAGAATAATTTCAAACAAATCTTCACCAAGTTTCACCAGTTTTTGACATATTTTTTTTTGAGGTAGTTTATTTCAAAATGAGTAGATCTCCCCTACAGTGATGCTCGTTAAAAGTTTATTTTTTCTAAAATAATGTTTATTGTTGAAGTTACAGTATTTTTCACGTTGGTTTTAAAGCTCCTGAATACAAGGCTTCAGCATGAAGTAGTGTTACAACAGAAACAATTTTACAAATGAATAGTATATCCTATTTCCTAGGAAATTAGTTCTCAAATGGCAACACTGTTCAGGAGATTTCCTAACTTTGAAATAAAATATCTCAGAAACGATAGATCGTAGAAAGCTAAAGTTTAGTGAAAAAACTTTTTAGATGTTTTTTTGTCGTTTTCACTTTCTCAGCTGGATGATTCACTTTTAAATTCAGCGGTCTCTGAAAACTTCAATCTCTGATTAATTTTTTTACGAACTCATAGCATGTTTTAACGTAGATTTGCTTTACAGCACCGATTACTTGCAATGAAAACACAATAATAAGGTAAGATGACTTAGCATAAAATTAATACGTTTATTTGTTTGCGTCCTTTCTACCCTGAAAGTTACCAGAGTGGAAGCCTTAGGCCAGAATGCACGCAAATGAGTAAACGTTAAAACTCTGGCCTGCAAACGTCAAAATAATCAAGATTAAATTATGTTACATATAAAATAAGATACTGTATCAAATCAGAAAAGATTCCAAATTTTACTTAATGCGGAATTCAAGCAATTTAGGGAGTAATTTAACTGCTTTTATAAAATTAAAAATTTGTTTTTGCTTCCAAAAGCGTTTGTCAAGTTGTAAGTAAAACCATGGTGTTGGATCATATCAACGTTTTTGTGTAAAAAAAAAAATTGCTGAGCAAGAACAGAAAGAAAAAAGGCACACTTTCACATTTGTGCGATGGTTTTAGTTTGTTTTGCGATAACATATTATAATGATGGAGAAACAAAAATGCTTTGCCTTAATCTCTTTCCAATGCAATGGTCCTAGTTAGTACAATGCACAAGATGAAAGAATTTTTCCATTAAAATCGAATTTAATATCAAATTGAATTAAAATCAGCTAACAAAGATTCGCAGTTATTGTAAAGTCTTTCAATTTTGGAATTTGCAAAAACTATTAAACAAATTTGTATTTTTTGCATTACGGAAACTAATGTATTATGTACTGTGCTGTAGTTTGATTCTTGAAAATTATTTTGTTTTTGTCTATGCGAATAAATCTAAACTCAGCGTCGTTTTTCAAGACCATTTTTAAATTTGTTAAACTTTTTTTATGCAACTAATAAAAATTGAAGTAAAAGAATAAAAGCAGATTAGTCTGTTTAGTTCTAAGGATTCATTAGGTGCAACCGTCATCTTATTGAATTAGAATGGATATCATCAGGTGCTACTGTGATCTTGTTTTTATTCAAATAGAATTAAAATCCTTGGCACCGTGGCCGAAAGGATAAAGGTGTCGTTTTTACTACGACCCTGATTGCGTGATCTGAGTTCAATCTGCACCCTTGTCACGTTGTTGCGTCTTTGGATAAGATGCTTTGCGAATTTTATCTCGGATGACTTTTTAACTTTAGCTTTGCGAATTTTATCTTCGAACAAGCAGCAAATTTACGTGAGAAAACGTCAAACGTCAACCGGAAAGCTTAAAATTTGGTCCGCTTCCAAGGGAGTGAGGACAATTTTTCCAAAATAAATGCGCCACTGTCGCTTCCTCGTGAGTGGACGATAAAAATGGATCAATCAATCAATGAAATACAAGGATTATATTTAAATAAGTTTACAGTAGTATCTGATAAATCCGTAGAAAAAAACAGACTGTAGTGCTAATAAAATTTTAATGTGATTTTTTAGCCTTGTATTTTGATCCATATTTACTACCGTATGTCATCGAGTACTGTTTCAGAAGATAGATTATCTACAATTTTCTACATTTTTTACCTAGATTGACTCTTGAAGATCTAAGTTCTTTGTGTGTAAATGAATCCGATTACCTTGTCGTCTCTCCTACACCATTTATTCGCGATGATTCTGATATCAACCCACGCTGTATCATCAACTCCACAGACAGAAGATTCGAGTTCAATCTTACAGACTGCTATCCGAATGTTGAAGTAATGATTTACATCAGTTTGACTTGCATTTATTTTGAGAGATAAACCGTTGATTAAATTATCAAATCGACCGAAACCTAGAGATCTGGCGTGGTCATCGAATCTGCAGCCTCTCGGAATCGTACCGTCAAGTTATTTAAATTAAGATTGTTTTAGAATGTTAGCAATTAATCAATTATTATTATAAATTTGATTCAGTAATATTGTTCTAGATATAAACAAAGCATTTCACATCTTGTATTGATTCAAAAAATATCAAAAAAATTTAGAAATAACGCCAACCAAAAAATATAAATTAGATGAAAGAAATCTTCGGAACAAACAATTGACTTTGCACCTACAATGGTTTCGCTTAAATGCATATAAGCTTGTTGATAAAAGCATGAAAATTGAGCAAACAATTAACTAGGTTCTGTTTGAATGAAGGTAACTTCGTAAAGAAATAAATGAAAAAGAATAAAAAAATTGTGAGTTTTGTAGTAGTCAACAAAGCAAGATTGAATGTGCTGCCTCTTAGTTCAAGCAGCAGGTGCAAAGGACAACCAAAAGGTTTTACATATTAGCAAAAATTGGTTATCCTAAGTTTTCTGATGGACCGTGTAAATTATTGTTGTATTGTGTTACAATAGAGTTTTAGTAAACGGACATTTCATCACTCGACATTTAAAAATCCAGTGTTAATCACGGACGTTCAATCACTAGATATTTAATCACGTACGATTTTATCACCTAAACACAATATTTCTACACGTAGATATTTTATGTCCTCAAAATAAGTGCATGTTCGTAATATCCATTTTGGTATGCAGTCAGCTAGAATCCAAAATGCCTTAGCAAAGACTACTGGAAAAGCCATAGCCAAAACAAGTAAGCAGCACTTAGCAGTTTGTAAATTTTCATCACTTTCGTATTTTGATTTCATGTCAATTTGTTAAATTTTTGAGAATACTGTGGGTCAAATGTAAATAAAAAAATGCAAGATTTTTTTTTCATCAGGATAAGCTGCTCCCAAAGCATTTCAAAATCAAGCTGTATTTTTTACAATTTGAGAAACGAGTCTTGTTACATTCATCCAAAATCCAAGCTTACACAACTTGTGTACTGCAATGTCTAAGAGATGAAATGTTATTGTGTTAAAAAAGTCAGGGTAATTAAATGCCTTCATGGATCAATGGATTTTTATGCTCCTGTCATAAGAAAGCGTAGGTGCAGCTATTCTTTGTATGAATCCGCACCCGCTTAGAAGGTGAACATTTTCCAAGTTTCCTGTTGACGTGTAACTTTTTCCCGCGTAAATATGATGCTAGCTCGAAGCCAACAAATAGAGATAATTATCATAAAGCGCTTTGTCCCGGGACCCAACAACGAGACCTAGGTACAGATTTACTCCGAGACAATGCAATCAGAGTAGTCGTGAAAAAGACACCTTTACTTTTTCGGTTACGGTGGCGACTAGTGATTAGATCGCAAGACTTTCATTAACTAGCAGCTAATGTTTTGTGATTAGATGTCTGTGATTAATAGCACTGGAATAAAATGTCGAGTAATGGAAATTGGAAGTTGTTAAGGCATTTATTTTTATTTATTTCTTTTCATCGGACGTGTTAACTCGTTAGCATCAGCAGAAGCCATTTAGTTGCGTTGCAATATTTATGTACTCCTGCGGATTCAGCAACGGTAAAATGAAATGCTGTAACATCTCATTAATTGCATGACTTGCTGTAATTTGTCTAACCTAACAACTGCTGTAAGCAGTTTGTTTCTCAACCACTGAAAAAATGCAGTTACTTGTATTACTATACTATGGAATTTTCGCAATGGATTGGTTCAATGTTACACATTTTACAGACTATTTACGATTACCATTTGAATTTTACGTGGAGCGTTCGTAAATTGGTTGTTGTTGATGCAAATGACCCTGTTGTCAGGCTGGATGAGGACAAATGCTTGCTGTTTTCATGCTTGTTTGATGCAAAGGAATTAGTTACTTCTGGAAAAATAGGTCCTGAGCTGAAGTGAGCAAAAATCTACCGTTTGTATGATTAGTTTGATGCGTGACTGGTCTGTGGTTGGTGACGCTGAAAGCAGACAAAAGTCTACCTTTTTGTATGAGGTTTTGTATTTTGGGTGGATAAAAACTTTCAACACCTTTTTGTTATAAATATTCGCTACTGCATCATAAAAGCTTGTATTACGAATTTTATTACCTTGAAAAGTTTTTATGACAACCGTAATATCTTTCATGACGAAAAGCTGTTGATTGTTGTAATGGATACTAAAGTTTATTCAAAAGCTTGAAAAGCGAGGTGACAAAATCCCTTTTACATAAAGCTTTGCAGTGGTGTTTATGAAAAAAATCAACACCATTTTGTCATAAAACTCCACGTAAAAAAATGATAGGAATGAAATTAGTTCTCGATAATTTGTTTAATAAAATTATCTATAATTCAGTTGCTACTGGCTTGGACAGATGCGTATAATCATGAATAAACTTTCAACTTTAAATCAAAAAAAAAGATATTTCGTGAACATGATAATTATTTGATTAAATGATTGTGCCGGTGAAATTGCAGATTACAGTTCTGTATTCCAAAACATTAACAGTTGGATAAAATCCTATCTGAAAATTTTGCAAATTTTGAGAAAAAGAACCACAACTGTCTACAGAACATTTTACACCTAAGGTTTTTAAAAGATAATACAAAAACTTAACGTTTATTCCATCGATAACTAGAAGCAGAGAAATAAAATTTTACTAGGATTGTGAAATCGTTAATAATTACTCTTTCTTCATCCCTATTTTCTGGCAGAGATTTTCGACGTTATGGGACAAGTTTTTTTTCGCACAATTGTTGTATGTCCTTAAAACTTTTTTGATGAAATCCCATAAACGCCCAAAACTTGGTCACAAATGAAATTCAAAAATTGAGTTACCAATTTTGTAGCTATTATGGTATTATGAACCGCACTAATTAACTTACTAAAAAATTAATGAAGCAATACGCATAGCACTCTTGGTCTACTGCAATAATGGACAAAAATTCTTTAAAATATCAAAAGATTTTTTCTGCTACCAGCATACAATGAAAAGGCACTGTATATTTGCATAAACAATACGTAATAAACACGATTTTGACAATCATCAATCATTTTTAACCATTATTCAGAAAAGTCGTTGCCGGAAGCGCTCATGATAACGGGAGTTTTGCAATAGAAATGTCTCTGTACAGAAACAAATCTAGAACAGCTGCTATCGAAGCTTACGGTACCGTTTTGGTTCCCGACTTCATCTATGTCCTGGTTCTTTTGGAGATTGCTGCTTCTAATAACAGATTTTTCGTTCAGGTAACACTTGACTTATTGTAAATGGTAACTCACAAGGTCCACTCGGATTGATCTTTAGCACATATACGATTTAGTGTTTTAGTTTTCGTTTCATGTGCTTTTTCATTCATTTTAATTATGTGTTTTATTATGCAGAGTGTCCTTCAAATGTGGACACATTCAATAGGATAAGGTTTGGACTAATAATTGTCTCGTAAGCTTTAGTTGTAGCATTATTTTTATTCAAAGAACATCTTTAATATGAGTTCGATCACTTGCAATGAAAATGAACTATGTAACTATCCTTTGTGTCTTAGACTTTACTGACACTCTCAAGTGCCCATAAAATTTTAATGTACTAAAAGGGGCAGTGGTTTAGGCGGCGTACAAGTTGATACTACTGCATCACGTATATATTTATAGTCCAAGTGTATCGCACAGTAGAACGTCAGTTATCCAAATTTAATATAGACAGCTATGGCCCCTTGCGTTGTTCAAATGCGGCTCAGTGAAACCGCAATCTTTAAATTTCTTTTTTCAGCTGCAGTACTACTGCGTGAAAATTTTTCAGATGTAACTTAAATATTTTCCAGGTGGCATTCAAGCATTTCCCAAACCCAGCCTGGTTTCCTTCTAGCTAAGACTGCGATTTCTAGGAGCTGAAGTGGTTCCAAAAGTGCTAGAAACCAAAACATAATCGATAACGAAAGAATATAGTCCCTCATATACCGCAGGTTTGAAGTACTGCAAAACTTTTCATACCAGAAAACATCTCGATACCACATTACATGTAACTACCACATCACATTACATGGCCTACCCCATCAAGTTTCTTTGCACAATGAGAACCTCAAATTCAGAACGAAATGTACCCACCACAGAAAGTTTCTTGTTCTGAAACTGAATTTTTGTTTTGAAAAACCAGTTTTGCAACCGGTGATAGTGTTGGTTATATTGTGTAGCAATTTATGTATTACGTTATAGTGTTTGAACAGTAGTTAAAGAATTGCTATTTTGACATCATTGTTAGCCAAAAATAAATAAGCAAATATTTACTGCACCAAGTGATTCACTAACGTCTGGTGAAGCAAAAGCAAGAACTAATAATAATCATGAAATTGCTTAATTAGAATATTTTCATAAATGTTGTTATTTGCTTAGATGCATGAATGCTGGGCAACTCCATCTAGTAATTCATGTGATCCAATACAATACCAGCTCATCAGTCATGGGTACGAAAGATTTTTTGTAACTCTGATTTTTGCTTGACAAAGAGTTAACAAAACCGAAATCTGTTTTCAAAATATGAATTAGCTTGAAAAAATAATTGTACGTATAAAAAATACGACAAAAGCAAAACTGCAAGTGTTTGAGTATACAAGTAGCAACATAATGTGGTAATCTAAAGTGTTAACAATCACAATTATAACTTTCTTCACCTATTTGTCATCACCAGAACGCAGAAAAATGATCTTGTAGAGATTGTTAAATGGTCAACGATTAAGCCACTTCCGGTTTGCCCCGAGTTTTAGCTCCTTCGCTGCTTTCTTGTAACATGAAGATAAAGATAAAATTTTAATCTAATGCATTTCATCCGAAGCAACGTGGTGGCTGGAAATTTAACTATGCTAGAGATTACAAAAAAGATTACAAAAAACGTAAACTATGCTTTTGGTTGAAATAAATCAAAACAGTTTAGTTTATGTGGTAGATACAAACATAACCTTACTACTTTTTTGTGATCGAAATGACGTCAGTTTAAATTCTAAATGTGCTAATGCCAGTGACCCAAATTCTATGATCAATGTCACTCGAAATTTCCTCCCCTCATACGGGACTTACCATTTCAAGTCCTTTGTGTGGAGTCATGATCCATTTGCTCCCGTTTATCTTCACTGCAAAGTAAAGATTTGCGACAATTACAATTACTTGTGCAATCTAGTAAGTAAATTTATAGCATCTTACTTTGCAACATTAAGATTTGAGAGCTTTAACTAACATAAAATGCGAGTACTCTAGTTAACTTTTAGAAAAAGTACTGCATACATTGTTAATATCATCATTTCATTTATTAATATTTCTACAACGACAAGCTAAGTAACCGATGAATTCAAGAAGCAATTCATTTTGAACCTACAGTATTGGAACTATTCGAATCAGCATGGCTCAATGGAATTGATTCACGTTCACAGTATATGTAGTAAATTAATTATATTTTCAGTATTTCATCTCTAATTACTAATAATTGATTTTAAAAAAATAGCAGTAGGTTCACAGACAACGTATGTTTGCATCTTTGGATAAAACGCTTTAAAACGATTGTTTCTGCTTCGTGGTTTCGAGCAAATTGTAATTTTACGCAGCAAAAAATCAAACGTCAATTGGAAAGCTTAGAATACGGTCAAGTCCTAAACGGAGGAGAACGGCTCATCCTAAAGAAAAGTACCCCTGTCTCTTCTGTGTCGGTGAATATGGATCAATCAGTCAATAATTTTTTATGCCATTTGAACTTTTTGTAACAAAGGCGTAGCTTAGGAACTAAGACTGGATCACGTCATTGATCAAAAGGTTGCAGAATCCCGTTTTAATTCCTAAACTAAAAGTGAACATACAGTGTAAACTGTAAAAGCTTGACGTCTACAGTGTAGAGTTGCATCCTTTGGAAAAAATCGTACTTAAGGCTTATTTCCAATCTAGATCAAAGTGTTTACGCATAGCGGTCGAACAGCTTAATAAAAGGCTGAACCAAACCCCAAAAAATACTCTTCGTCATCGCGACTAGATAAAACTCAAAGCTCCTTAATAATTAATCAAGTTATTTTAATCTTGTTGATTATTGTGCTGTTTTTTCAGACTTGTGACGGTGAAACAAAACGAGACGTGAGTCGTCAAGATACAAACACAGACGATGTTTTCAGCTACGGACCCATTTACGTCCAATCAAACAGACCAAGCTGTCAGAAAGTAAACCATCAAAACGAGTTAAAGTAGTTAAGCATAAAAAATTCGCTAGATGAACTTTATTGCTTTTGAGATGCAAACTAATTTCATATTTCAAACGTTTTTTCTTCAGCTCAAAGAGTCAAGAAATTCTCACAGCCAGGTGCTCCGGTTTATGTTGGTAATTGCAATGTGTTGTGGTTGTATGATGCTGTTGGGACACAATGGTTTGCGGTTATTTAACAGTCTACATTCTCAGTGAATATTTATTCTGCAGTTTACTGTAGATGCAGTTCTAAGATGATATATCATTTTTATCACTTAGGTTGCCTTCAAAAATTCTAAACAGCACTAACTGTTCAGTTGAGCTGACTTATACGCATTAATAATGCTCATTAGCAGAGGATGTTAAAATTGGGCTTCCTAGTGAAAGGTGACTGGGGTCAGTGGAAACTGAGATGGCAAGGCATTATCTTGGGATAAATTACGATGCTACTTCAATCGTCTTCACTCCAGCTTTCTTGCGAGAATCAAAAGAGAACTGAAAAAGCGTGCTTTAGCGACCCGTAAGAGAATAAAACTGTACAATAGAGATTAATATGTTTCTATTTGATGAGCCTATTTTCCTTTGCTGACTTTTATGAGTTTATTGAAAGATCCCCAAAGATGGAGATTGGCAACATTAATCTACAGTAGTTTACTAACTCTCAACTCCATTTACAAAGCGAATTGAGTTTAACTTTACCTTGGTTTGTTTAAATGTTTTGTTGACTTTGACCCACGCCTCTCATTTACACAATAATTTCTGGTTTCGCTTGAGAAAGTTGTTGCAATAAGTGGTCAGATTCTGGGCACCTCTCATATAACTATTTCATGATTTTTTTTGTGTAACAATATCAATCGCTCATCAGAAATAAACAAACAGCTTGATGCTCAAATTTACGCGTTTGTGTAAATTAACTGGTATTGATATTCTTGGAGAGTAATGTGGAATTCGTTATCGCTGCAGTGGCCCAATGTCGCTAACAAACTTACTGCTTCATTATGTACAGTTTTGATGTAAATCTGGACTGTATTACAATTGCTTTTGTGGTCGTTTGAGTAGTTCGTGATTTATCAAATTGAAGAGCAAATATGTCAAAGCTATGGAATGATGTTTTGATCCAGATTTCACACTATTTTTCCACTTGAAAGCTTGCATGTGGGACAGAATAGCGTAACATTGTACCGGTCTGCACTTCATCAGTTATTTGCTCATTTTATTGGTACTAGTAACCAATCCCCATTATTTGTTCTTGCAAGAACGGAATCTGCCGATGCCAGTTCTTAGTCAAAATAGCTTCACCATGGTACTCAGGGTAACGAAGTTTCAGGTGAACGAAATGTCTGCTTCATAAACGTCATCAAAAACCTAATCCAATTTAATGTTTTTCTCCTTGAATTAGCTTTTAGTGACTACAGTTTTTTCTGTTGAGGCGTTTTGGTAATCATAATGAATTCCGCTTCAGTAATGCTATAAATTAAGCAAATCACCCCTGTGCATATAGAATGTCAAATCAGTAACGCATTGATCAGCGCATTCTTAGAAATATTAGTAAATGAGCAATCTCAACTACACCAATTACTGTCACTGTTATAATTGCATAACGTTGCTAATATTTAATTCAGGATAATGGAGGATGTTCTGACTATTGCATGGTGACTGAAGATGATGACATCGAGTGTTCTTGTCCTTCTGGAAAAGTTCTCGGAAATGATGGAATTAATTGCTATGGTACGTTTTAATGAGTAGCCTGCGAACTTTAAAATAGGCGGCTGCATTCTCTTAGTACAGTGTATGGTATTTTACTGTGGCTTTAGGATGAACTACAGCTCCAGGAAAAGATTGAATTTTTTTCTTGCAGTATCAAGTTTTGTAAATCGCTATTTTTTCACTAAATTATGTCATTTCATACTTTTTCAGTCTGGATTTGATTTTCTTTATCTCCCCATCAGCAATCACGTTACGCCATTTCATTGTTCTTTTATCTTGTTCCATGTTTTTTAGTTATAGATTAGTTTATTAAAGATAAAATTTTGAAGAGGGGCAACCAGTTTTAATCATGACATAGCAATAGTAAACTGGAAGCAAAAAAATATTTATATACCACATTGCACCGTGCACAAAAAACTTAATGTACCTTTTATCGAGCAACAAAGAGCATAGAATTATTTTCAGGTTTGTCTGGTTGCGGCAACGCAACTAGTCGGAGGTCTAGCCAATCTTCTATTGAAAATGGTTGAATCCGTTTCGATTTCTAGCCGGTAAAAAGAAGATTTTAAATATATGGTTATTTGTACTGTAGCTTGCCTGCTTGACGATCAGATTTGCAAAGCATAGAATGGGCGCTTTGCTATGTGTGGAAGGTAGACACTGATAATAGCAGCTTGGTAAATTTCCTATAATGTAGTGAATTGAAAGAGACTCTACATCACCCAAATTTTTTGTCTAATTTTTTTATTAATTCTGTTCCAAATCGAACCCAAATTTAAATCCTTTTTCTAAAATTAACCCCAAACCTCACCTAACCCAAATTTTAACTAAAATCTTTATCTTAACGCTTAAGAAGTCAAGTAAATGAAAAACGCAAAAAATAAAAATGATAAAGGTTTTTCATTTTTGTTTCATTCTATTTAAATTTTTTTTTTTTTTTTTGTGGTGAAATAGTCACTCTCATACGTGTTTTACTAACTTGTGGCTAAGATAAAATTGTTCCTTTTTAGAAATTGAAAAAGACGGTGAAGATTTTGTGAGTGAAAGTGGAAAATTGGTGATGCTTGTACTTTATTTCATCACTCTTGTGTCACTGTTATTGGCTGGTGGAATGATATGCTGGAAGAGTTGCAAAGCCAAAGTGGAAGCTTTTTGAGGAATCAATTAAACTTATTACCCAAAATATTATCTCTTATTAATAATTTTTTTTAATGATTTCTTCAGTAATTATAAATTGGATCTTCAAGTTAATGCTGGGAAATGCGCAGTGTAAGTCTTTACTTTTCCTACTTTTCGAGGAAATTCCGAGCATAATGTTTTTTCACTATGCATTTTATCGTTTTTGAAGAATTGTTCGATGTTATACTTTTAGTACGTCATTTTTTTGCCACTTTAAAATGTTTAAGTTAAAGTTTAGTCGCTGGGTTTCATCTTCTGAATTTGGCTCTCACGATTGAAGTAAAAAAATGAACTCATTTATTGATTTATTCCTATAAAAGGTGGACGAATAAATTTAATTTTTTGTATTCTGGTGAATTTTGATGAAGCGCATTAAAGTTAAATTGAATTAATTATTAAACAAACAAAAAAGTCTTTACTTGCGCGTTACCACAACTCTTCGTAAACTTACTTCTAAATAAACCTTTGCTCTTCAATCTTTTTGAGATTATTGATTTATCGGCAGTAGAGCTTATTTCTGAATACCATTGTGGTTTTTAGTATCTCGAAAACTAAACATAATTTAAATTTCGAACATTTTACTATATAGCAGAGCATTTATTCATCTTTTAATCTTTACATATAGTGTTGTGATATTATGAAATGAATTGTGTATTTTCTAGTTTGTTGACGCGTGTGTTGCTAGTTTAAGCAGGGAAATTATACAGTAACTATGCAGATGGTGACAATAGATATAAAGTGCAAAATATATTTAGTGAAATATAAACATTTGCTCCCTTCAGACGGAGTTGTACTAACACACTGACTGTTCTGTACAGCACTGTTAGAGATAGACAGTGGTATATTGCGCAACCTTCAATGCCAGCACAGTCTCTTGAGCAATAATTTTGTATCTATATCCATATTGATGTACAGGACGGTACTGTATTAGTGTTTCAATGTTTTTTCGGAAGGATTTAGTACTAACGGCGATGTTTTTGCTTAAGAATCTCTTTATTGTGTCGAACTCACCTTTTGATCCGTCATAAATAAAGGTTAATATTTTTTTTCAATTTCTACGCAATGCTAGTTGCTGTATGCTAATCTTCACCATGTTTAGTCATTGAAATGTGTAAACAAAGCGACTCCCCACCACTCAATTTTCTTAATATCCATAAATCTATTACACTATTACAATTTAAAGTAGCATTTAGCAGATGATGTAAATCACATTGCAAAATTACCATACTGCTGCAACTTCAGAAGACGCTTTATTACGTATTTAGTCATTAATTTGATGTACAGTATAGTTGGTTGACAGGCTTAAATAGAAACAGGAAATCGGAAAAATTTATTATTGTTGTCATCGCTAGTTTTGTACGCGTTAATTTTTTTTAAAATTTTTTTGAGAAGAGAAAAGTGGCTTTTTTAGGTTTAGCAAAATTTTTTGGTTAGTATTAGAAATTTAAACTTGTTTGCTCCTCGTACAAAATGATGGCAGCTAAAGTACTTTGGAAAATTAAATGCAGCAATTCCTAGAAGGGTTCCAATTTAACCCGTATCTTACCGCTATATGTTATGATCAGGCGCGTAGCCAGGATTTGGAAAAGGGGGGGGGGGGCTATTTTGAAAGAGTGAGAGGTGTGCAAACGACCTTGACTCGAATTTTCATTAATCTTGAATCAGTTTCAGACGGTTTGTCCAAAACTCGAGGCGAAATGTCTCGGAAAGCTCGGAAAATCAAAGGTTTTTTCAGCCCAAAACTAGGTGATCTCCAAAAAAAAAAAAAAGTGCAATTTCGCAAATTCAGACGTTTGAGGGGGGCTGTTTTCGAATGGGGGCGGCTATTTTCCATTTTTCACACAAAATCGGCCTCAAAAGCACAAACAACATGCGATTTTGCATACTTCACAAGCCAATGGGGGGGGCTCGAGCCCCCCCCGCCCCCCCCCCCCCCCCTGGCTACGCTACTGGTTATGATAGTCAAATTGCGACAAAACTTCACGAAAATGCATAAATTTAGTCGGATAAGAAACCAAAAAAAATTTATGTTAAAAATATTCATCGTTTACGAGATATGACTGTGGTCCCAAATGGGAACATTGGCGTTTTTCAACAAAAACTGTTGAAAACAATTCAAAGTTGTTTATTTCGAGGCAAAACAATCAGAGCAAGGTTACATTTCCCAGCACATGGCAGCGGTTGATCTGTGCAAGCACTTGCTGCATTTTATGCACCTGATACGAGTGTTTTTCTGGCACACCTTGCATCTTCCTTGGGTGGTGGATTCGGGAAAATGTCCCACCCCATTGAAATATTTGTCTGCTAAGTATGTGTTGATATAAAAAAAAAAACTGGCACCTTAGGTTAAGCCGTTCAAAAAATTGATATTTGAAGGGTCCATTTTGGCAGGCACCACGCCAAAACGGAATTTTGGGGAGAGGAAGAAAAAATTTGGAGGGGGGAAATTTTGGGGGGGCAAAGTAGCGTATTTAGGCTCAAAATGCATGAAATTTTGTAAAAAATAACGTTCCACTGAAATTATTTTTGGAGCAAAGTAAAACTTTGAGGGGGCACTTCCCCCATGCTCGTCCCTGATTTGGAGAAGTCCCCAGGGGATGGTGCGCAGTGTTCTCTCTAAGCTGTGCGCGCGCACAACTTTCAGAGACTACGCACACGCATAAATTTACTGCGCACAGACATATTGTTAAATAGACACATCGTTGCACAAGTATTACAAATATTAGTCATTTCAAGAAAAGTGTGCACACACATCAAAATTTTTTGCGCTCACAGACAACAAAATATTAAAGAGAACATTGGTGGTACCCACAAACTAAGTCAGAATATGTGTCAGTTAAGTATCTGCTGATAAAAAAAAACTGGCACCTTAGCTTTAAGCTGTTCAAAAAGTGATTTTTGGGGGGTCCATTTGGGGGTCTCTGGAAAGGTGGTAGCTCCAAACAATGTCAAAATATACGTCTCTCAAATATCTACTGATATAAAAAATCTTGCGCCCAAGCTTGAGCCATTCAAAAAATTGATTTTTGATTTTCTGTTATCTTAGACTGTCATACCCTATCAGCGCTACTTGGCGGAAATAAACTTTTTTTTTGAAAAAAAGCAAATTTTGTCAGAATATCAAAAAAATAATCTTGATAAAATTAAGCACCAATTTTTTTTAAACCTATTTTTATGTAAAATGGAGTCTTTTGGTTTGACAAATACCCAACTTTTATAAAAAAAATATCATTCCGGCACCACTGCTGTTTTTTCTGCCGTCAGTATAAACTGATGCTAGAAGGATATGGGGTAATGAGCCTGAAACTAGACCAAAATATAACTATTTTTCTTTATTAAGCTTTTGATTTTTGTTTAAATTTTTTTTTTACTGAATAAAATGAATTAGTTTTCAAATTAGGTAAACTTAAAATTGAAATAATGAATTTAGGCAGATTTCATTAAAATTTGCGGTGAATTAGATTTTGCCTTAATCCTAAAGCTACCAGGCTATTTTTACACGCTATTTGTACCGGGGGGGGGGGGGGGGGCAAAGATGCCCCGTATCTAAAAACCGATTGGTAAGTGATAAAAGTAAGATTTTTTGCTTGTTGAAGCTCTTTTTTGTTAAATTTTCAAAAATAAATCTTTTGAGGTTGTGGCTTCACGAAAACAATGATGACGTCAACAAAAACAGTAAATCCTTATAACAGCATGCAAATTTGACTAAATGTTGCAAAATACTATCTTCAGTTTGAACCTTTGTTATTTCAAAGACATCTCTGATAAAGTTAACGCAGATGATGACTTCATCTTGCATAATGACGTCACATGCAGGATGACGTCATCTTCAATATAATGTTTTGATTATTCTTTGTAATTTTTTCTAACTGAGATGTAGTGTAATTCACAAAATTATAGAATACTGCAGTATTATTTTTATTTTATCATTCAATAGCTGATGAAAATGAATAATTTTTTTATGCAAACGCAGTTTATTTCAAGAAACAGCAGAAATAGCAATGATTTTGGAATTATGACGTCATCAATGACGTAATGATATGGCAATGCATTTATCAGTAAATAGAATATTTTATTCCAGCTGAAGATCGGCATCGATAATAAATACGCAGTACAATGAATAGAATACGAGCACTGATAAGCATGCATTGAGCTCAAAACTGCATGAAACTCCTTAGATGCCTTTAACAAAGGCGAAAATGACGTCACTTACGGCTCACCAGATGACCCCAAAGTTTCTGAAAATGTGTGTAATTAAATTTGGTTCAAAGTCAGGTGCATCAAAGCAAAACTTTTTCTTAGTTTAGGAGCTATTATAAAATAGCTAAGAGTGGTACAAATAGGGTTAAAATAGCTTGGGTTAGTATAATTACATTTTAACAAAGTTTACCAATTTTTTCAAAGAATTTTTGCCCCCCCAAAAAAAACGCTAGTAACCTACTCAACTCTGTTTTGCACGTGAGTAATTTTTTGACCCTTCTCGTTTTTTTGTGACAAATCTTTTCCAAAAACAAAAAAACAACTTTATTTCAAATCAACTTGACTTTAGTCAAAATGCATTAGAAAATAACTTCAGAAAATTTGAAATTGCTAATAAATAAACGGAAATTGCCTCGATTTTGGAGGTTTACCGAAGTCACTTACCAAACTTTGAGTATTTTTTGGCTGCTGAAACGACATTGCAAGACGTATTTGTGACGTAAATAACTTAAATTTGGAATTTAAACTGCTGCCACCAGGAATATAAGTTAAATCAAGTTTATTAGCTCAACTGTTGGGGCAGAAAACTTTTTGCCAACGTTTCAATAGGCTATGCTCAGGGCATGTGGTACATATCTTCGTCAGGGCTAAAATGAGAAGTTACAAAATATTTATCGTACGCTTGTTTTTTAACTTCGCATTTTAGCCCAGAGGAAGATAGGTAGTACATGCCCTGAACATAGTCTATCGAAACGTTGGCAAAAAGTTTTCTGCCCCACCATTTGAGCTAATAAATTTGATTAAATTGGGAACTTTATGATTCAGTATAGAAAAAAAACTATGTACAAATTCTTAACCGACTGAGACTCAGCGCAAAAATGAGATCATTTTCAAAAAATATGGCTCTGACGTTACAACGATGTTGTCATTAACTTAAAACCAATTTTCTAAAAAAAACTTTGGTGAACACCAACCTGGATGCCAAATTTAGTGTTACCAATGTTTTTGGTTTAGGATTCGCAGTAGATAGGGCGGTAAATTTAGATTTTTTCCCCTTCGTTGTGTAAGATGCGTTGGCCAAATACCCCGTGCAAAAAAAGGATTTAAGATGCTTCAGTGCAATTGTTACACCAGCTGCTTGATAGGTTTTTGATAGCAAACGATTTCAATTTTTGGATCAACCATATTTATTAAAAGCCTGTTCTCTCGCCTTTCTTTTCCAGTTTAGCGACATTGGCTAATGTTTTAAGGTACTATCAGTGCTTCCAACTCCAACCGTTATATGACCTTAAATTTCTCGTAAAATTAAGATAAAAAAGCATGTTTTTTTTGCAAATAACACGCTAGCCCAAAGGAACCTTTAATTACTGAAATTTTTTTTTCAGAAATTAATAATTCTACTTTTATTCGAATGCAAGATTTAAATCAAATAAAAAGTTATGTCAAATTAAACGCTGTTTTGACGTCATAAAAAAACTCAAAAATAATTAGTCAACTTCTTAAACACTGTAGAGGTGCGTTTATACAGGACGCAAAGTAACCAAAATTTGATGTCATCGACAAATTGCAAAAGGTATCAACTGTTTGAGCAAGTGACGTAATTGACTGCTCGCGAAGGTTGCCGATGTTCGCTTCGCGTTGTGTCTCTTGTAGCGTAAAGTCACCTTAATTGCTTATAAAAATAATGAACGAATCCGTGCTGGCAAAGAAACACGAATTAGCACTTTTTACAATCTTTTCAAAATTGCAATCTTTTTAATCCTTTTACAATAGTAATTAAAAAAACGCTCAATTGTTTTATAGTAATTGCTAAAATCAGCGCTGGTTTGTTTATTTACGAGTACACCGATATAAGTTACTAGTCAAATGCGGTATGGTCTTGCGCGCTGTGTAAATTGTAAATAGTTTCCTCGGTGCAATTTAATCATGCATGCAGCGTTTGCAAAATCGATGGAATAAGTCTCAACCAGAGATGGAGTCCTCGAGGACGTCCTTGGCCATGAGAACGTCCTCGAGGACACATTTTCAAGTTCTTGGCCTTGGCCTCGAAGCCTCAAGTCCTTGGCCTTGGCCTCGAAGCCTTAGGTCCTCGAAAATTGCTGTGTCCTCGGATCGAGGACAGCACTATTTTTTGAACGGTTGAAATTTTGTTGGAAAACGCCAGAAACCTCGCGGAAAATTTGCAAATACCTTTTTTGTTTTCCGCAATTGGAGCGTAGGCTTAGCTAAGCGGGCCTCCCCCCAATTGAAATTTCACCAAGGACAAAATTATGACAAAAAAGCATTGTGTTTCTTCAGTTTCAGTTTCTTTTTAGCATTTTTCGCTTACACCTGTAGCGAACAACAATATTGAAAACCAGAGGCACCGGGACCCCCTCAAATCAATTTTGCCAGCCAATTTAAACGTAAACCTGAAAGAAATGGATAGATATCGTCCTAAAAGTTGCTATCTCAGGATCACATCTAGTTTTTTTATGAACGTAATGCATTAACCAAGACCGGATTTATCATAATATGGCGAAGTACCAAATAAGGGCCCTGCGCTCAAATCTTAAGACTTTTTATCGTCTTCAACTACATTTGGTAAAAAGATGTTGCAAAAATCTCCAAAGTGCCAGCGGCCCAGCGCAATGTAAATCCGGCCGGGCAATAACATGGTTAGTAAGCGTAACCATCTATTGTACTATTTTTCAATAACAGTTCATTAATTCACCTCCCCCTCGCCAGTTTTTATGCACAACATACTTTAAAAAAATTAGCCATGGAAAACGCTGACTGAACAAATCGTTGAACTTCAATTGAGGAGGCCTGGGCCAACTGGCCTAACATGCACTTCTATAACTGGTTATTTTCATGACAAAACAAAAATCTTTAAGGAAAATCTTCGAGTGGGTTTTTATTTAGTGCTAAAATGTTGCACGAGACAATGCACCTTACTTCCCCCTACCTGGACCAAATCACGTACAATTAAACTTTAACACCAAAATGCAAGATGTTAAACGTGTTTTGGACTTAAATTGCAACTAGAAGAAGGATTAAACAATTTAATTTTTTCAAATGGCTTCAAATGTCAAAAATCTAGTGCTTTTAAATGGCTCTAAACACGTGCGAAATGTGATTCAATGGCATTAAAATAGCTTTTTTTCCAAAAAATTACAAAAAAATGCCCAACAGCCGGGGGCATCGTCCCCAGACCCCCTGTCTGTATAAGTTTGATTTACTTTGGCTTTCTCAAAACGTCTCCAAAGTTACGTATTTGCACTTTTCAACTATACTAGTTTAAGCCCTCTTGCTTTGCAAAATCCTGGTTAAGTGCCAACAGGCAAATTTTTGATGACGTCATTTCATGTGATTTGTGGTTTAGGCCTCCCCACTTAAAAATTTTGGTTACGCCTATAAATTGGACATTGCCTGAAAAACTTCTTTAAAGACCTTTTTTTTGGGGGGGGAGAACACTTGCGGCTGTGTCCTTGGTACTTGGCCTTGGCCTCGAGCATTCCTGTTCTTGGCCTCGAGAGGGTCTGTCCTCGGAAAGGCTGTTCTTGGCCTTTGCCTCGGATTTTTATCGTGTCCTTGGCCTTGGCCTTGGCCTCAAGACTGGTGTTCTTGACTCCACATCCGGTCTCAACATTGGCAATTCAACCATACTGTGGTCTAAGCTATTTTAGTCATTTAGCAAAAAAAACAATTATTATCATTTAATTATTGTACTTTTCTGATATATTATGCGTACAGTCATCTGTCCTACTTATGCACTTAACGTAGGACAATGCGTAAAGAACTTTTGCTGGTAGAGTGCCTTACAATGTTCATTGTTCAACTGAAACCAGTGTTTTTTCAACAAACTTATTTTGATTATGTTTACAAAGCTACTCAAAACACAAGACACGTATAAAGCCCGAAGGTTTGTCAATCTTCAGCGCGAACCAGGCCGGAAAAGCAAGGCCCGACCTGCAACTACGTAAACAATAAATAGGGCTTTATAAACACTACAAACTTAAAAGCGTATGAATTTTTATTGACATTTATAAGCACAACAATTTTCTTTTTGACCAAAATAATTTTAGTAATTTTGTTAACGGAAGACAAATTAAATTGCTTAATGAAGTAGAATAAAGAGCAAATAAATGTAATCTGCAGCATTGACATAGATTGTGATTTTATATTTTGCTGAAGCCACAGATATCCAATTTATAGGGTGCTAACTTGGGCCCAGCGAAAGTGCGTGCAAGCCAATCAAGTTTAGTGAAATTAAAATGAGATTAGCATAACAGCATATTGGTAAATCATCGGGTGAAGTGAAAACCAAAAATATAGGTTTTTAACTGCATTTGGAAGTGGGATGGAGAGTGAAAACCAAAAAACAAAAAAGGTCTTCTAATATTTTGGAGTTAAAAAAGCAAGCGCTCGAGGAGACCAAAAAAAAGATTGATGAATAAAAAACAAAACGGTCATCTTCTACTGCTAGGTCAGAGTAAGCAGTGAAGCTTGCAGATTTTCCACTTTAGTATCTTTTATTTGCGATTGCTGGCAAAAATTTTGAAGGCGGCGAAAAATCTATTTTTGACGCGGGCAAAATATTAATTAAATTTGTTCGCTGGCCAAATTTTAGATATTTTTGGCTCATGCCAGCTTTTAGCAAGAACGTTAGCAGTACTGTCCGGGGAATGTGCAATTTGGTTAAGATCTTGAGGCGAAAATACGGTAAGATACCGCCATGTAAAACTTGTCCAGTATTATGTAGATCCAGAGGTGGGCAAAACGTAATTAGAAGCTCAAAGCGTAACTTCAGCAGCCTCCTCATTTGCGGAAGTTGCGTTATGCTTTAATTTTTTATTTTGAAACATTGCGTAAGTTGCGTAGCGGACTAAAGTGTTTAAAATTTGTAGCACTTTAATTGCGTTGCGCTTTAAAATTTTTTTTTTTTGGTTAATTGCGCAATAAATTTTATTTCATTTCGATAGTAATATTAATAATTATCGGCCTTCTTTAGCAAATTATTTGCTGTTTTCGGACTAAAATTACAAAAAATTCCTGTATTTGCATTGTGTTGTAAAATTTCAATAGCGGAAGATACAGTAGGTTGTGCTTTAACTTGGTACAAAAAATGCCGTTCCGCAATTGCGGTATTATGTTGCGCTATAACTGAATCAAAAAGTTCATAGTCGAAGTTGCGCTGCGCTTCAGAAATTACAAAAAATTAAAATACGTATTTGCGCTGCGCTTTATCGATTGAAAAGATCATTGCGCTTTGTTGCCCTGCGCTTTTAATATAATGTTATTTATGCCCACCTCTGCTTAGATCTATGCTTTTTTCAAATGACCATTGTCTCTCTTGACTTTGTATCCACAACATGTATCCAACAACAACAAACAACATGTATCCACCCATTGAATTTTATCGTCCACAATAGAGCATGATGAAAGCTTTTCAAATGGATGCCTGTCAGAAGGTCGCAACCAACCATTTCTTTAACTTTGCCGCCGATAAATGCTGTGCTTGTATGCCCAAACGAAAACGCGTTTGCGTTTGGATGGCATTTTCCTTCGTGTTTATGACATTCCCATTTGAAAGAAGTGCCGGCAATGAATTTTTCCAAAAACTCATTCATCAACTTTTTTGTTTGACTTATTGACGGTTCGTCTCCAACTATTAGAACGTCGTATTGTCTTTTTCCATCGGTTTCAGCTTCTGTGATAAAGACTTTATTCGTTACACCAGATAGTGACATAATTACTGTATCTCAAACTTTATTCTTAAAAATATTGCGTGACCTTCAAATCACTACTACTTTTAGTATTAACCTTGACATACCGCCAACCTAACGATAATACAGGCATAACGTACGGTACAGATTTGTTATAGGCACGAGTCGTCCTTGTAATGAGCTCAAAAGCTGCAAATCATCATATAGGGCGCTTTTTTTTTTTCTTTTTTTGGTTATCGTTACTGATAAATAGTTGCCGATTTTTAAGATTCTTAGGGTGGAATGCTTCAACGTGGTAAAAATTTAACCTGAAGGTTAGCAAAACTTTTGAGGAAAATATTGGAAAATTGCCAAGTAAATTTTTATATTCGTGGAGTAAAAAGAGAATAAACTTTTCTAAACTTATAATTTCACTAACTATAAATTCAAAGTAACAATTTTTTGTATACTAATGATCGATATAGGAACTTAATCTTAAAATGCATTGAGGCCCGATTTTTGAATTTTAACACTACATGTGAAAAATCATTCATTATCAACGTTTTTGTCCCGACGTTAATTGTTTGACGTTAAATAGTGTTAACGAAAAAGATTTTGACTTTACGGGCAAAAATTCGGCCGTGGCAATATGACAACATCAAATTTGAGTCATGATTTTTTAAAAGAAGTTTTGTTAGATTGTAGGCCTCAGGGTAAAATACTATTGGCTTCTAGCAGGTTTTTGCTGTGACTTTGATAGGGTAAATTGCTTTTCAACTGTAAAAATATTCTTATTGGTTTAAATTTCTATTTTTAGCAAAAACATAATTGTGTGATTTGCTGCGCTTGAGAAGAAACGAAAAGTAGGTTTAGGCTAATAGGTTAGAATAGCCTGCTGATTAATTGAGCTACCGTAGTTTAGTAGTTGTCTGTTGCCAGGCGCGTAGCCAGAAATTCGCAATGGGGGGGCTGTCTTGGGGGTATGGGGGCAAAGCCCCCAGCCGCCGGAAGCACGGGGGTCTGGGGTCGGAGCCCCCAGCGCTCGCAAATTTTGCATTTTTTTGCCAAAATAACTTAATTTTATAGCTATTTTAATAAAAAATAATGCTTTTAAAACGTGGCATAGAAACTGACTGCGCAACATGATTCAACTGGTTGCATTATTGGGCTATATAGGAAGTGGCTATTGATAACATTGCAGTTCTCTTGTTTACATGCTGGTAAACCATACAATCCTATTATTCAATAAAACTCACACGGAGTAATCTGTTTCGTCTATATTTTATAAAGAAAAATAATTGGGGGGGGGAGGGCTAATGGAAAAATAGTTGAGAGAAGTGATTGGTAATTAACTAACACTGAATAGCCCCCCTTCGCCTTATTCCTGAGTTTATATTACTTTTGTAAATAAAACCTTTGTTTGGCGTTTTTACACTAGCGATCCAATTTGATTGTCTGTTTTTGGGCATTTTTTAAAATTTTCATTGATTTGTGACTTCAATTTTTGACAATTAGCCCCCCAACCCTGAATATATGTTTCCAAAGATGCTTAAATCACTTTTTAGTCAATTTTAGCGCAAAAAACAGTCTCAAAAGAGCTAAAAACGTGGTATTTTTCTTATTCTGCATTTTGGTTGACAGGCCAATGGGGGAGGGGGGGGGGTTATAGCCCCCCCCTGGCTACGCTATTGTCTGTTGCAATTCTCAGAGTAAAACCTAATCTAAAAAAACAGTTAGGCTAGACTACTTGTTCAAAATCTAGTGGTAGGCTGCTATTGGTGGTAGATTGGTAAGAGCTAAGATAGTAAAATACAGTCCTACAAGATAACGTTCAAGCCACCGTCGAAACCAATGCGACAGGAGCAGTCACAGATCAGTGATCTAAAATTATTTTTAGAACAAAAGGAATGCAACAAATAGAGGAAAACTAAACACAAATATCTGTCTATCTAGAAATGGCATAATTTTAAAATTAGTCGCAAAAAATGTCAAAAAAATACAAAATTTTACTTGGCATACAATAAATCAGTTAAATTAATATTTCATGCCCCTTTAATTAATGAATTTCACCCTCAAAATTATGAGACATAAGAGCATTAAAAATATTGTTTGTCGACAGCAATGGTGAAAAGTAGCAAAAATAGCAAATAATTCTTTTCCTGAACTAACTCGTTTTTCATGAAATAATTTTTGATTAGGTAAATGTTGCTGGTTAGTGGATAACTACTGGTTACTTGGTTAGCCTTTTCAAGATTTAAGTAACAAAAATAGGAAAATACAGTAGTAAAATTTAGCAAAATAGTTTGTTTTTTTTTATAAAAACTTGCATTTTTTTCCAAAAATGTCATAATGTTGTAAATACAATATGCAAAAACAAACTGCTAAAAAGTATTTAAGCGATTAAAAATAACCTCAGCTTCTTCAAAGGCTTCAAATTTTGTATTGCTATTAATTTTCTGTTAATTTTTTATATTGTTAGCTACGATTAAATTCGTACATCATTAGTTTTGATTTTAGAGTTATTGCGATCACACAAACTTCATTCAAAATTTATGATTGCTGAATATCTTTTTTAATCGCTTTAATATTTTATCATTACTCATTATGAGGGCCATTTTATTTTGGCCAAAAAAATTTAAGTTTGACTTTATTTTAGCTAAGCTTTGATTTCAATTTGACCTAACCCGTTTTGGCCTTGTTGAGCTTCAACTTTTTATTTAAAAAAAATTTTGTTATTCGCAATTCACGTAAGTTTGAATTTGACAACCTATGTTAAGTTTCTCCAAGACTGGCAACTTTTTATCACTACTTGAAAAAAAAATTGAAAATAAATACCTGTACTGTACATTGTACAAAATTATTAATTTTTTGTTTTCAAATTAAAAAAAATCTGCTTGTGCTGTTTGCTTTTTAAGCTCAAGTTTCTTTCAAGTACACCCAGCTCCAACACCCTGCTTTGCGCATAATATATCAGAAAAGAGATATATTTGTACAGTAATTGCTTCTTCGCTAAATGACTAAAATAACTTTGACTACATCAGCATGAATGAGTTGCCAATATTAAGACTTATTCTATCAATAAAGTTTTATTTTGCAAATGTTGCATGCGTGATCAAATTGCACTGAGGAATGCATATGAGATTTACTTAGCACGCAGTTCAGCTCCGCAATTAACTAGTCACTTGTAACGGTGTACTTGCAGATTAACGAAGAAGATTTACTACAGCCCATTTCACTCTTATTTTTTGCTGAAAAAAGTCGCATAGGTTGCTTTCACTTTGTTCTTATACTTTGAAAAAACATGGGCTTCGGACTGTTTTAAAAGTACAGTACTTTATAAAATATATCAGAGATACCTGTAGAACAACGGGATTGCCAACTGACGACTGAATGGTGTCAAAGAAGTACTTAACTAATTTGTTTACATAAGACAATTATTTGCTTCTTTTAATGCTTACTGAAGTACTTGATTATTTTTCGATTCTTTAATTGTTTAAACTGTTCTATCACCATTTTTGCACTATAGTACTATAGTAAGGGATCCCCGTGTTTTAGATATCCCTGATAAAATACGTGCGCCAACCCTTTTGTTTTTACTGCATTCTGCACATTTGGTGAACCATTGCAAAACTGTTGCTTTTTCGAAAAAGAAGGTTATGAAGAATAGGATTAGTCAGACTTCGTCCAAATAATTCTCGTTGTGTTCTAATGTGCTTGCAAGCGAAGAAATTTTGCTGTTTTCAATTACGCTCGCTTTATTATATTCTATTCAAATTTGTTGCAAATAAAGACTAACCTCAAATTTGACTATGATCAGATAACTACAATAGGTACCACAATTCATAAGAATGCCGAAAGCTCTCATCTCAATTTTTTCAAAAACTGAGTTTGAATGACTCATCGGATGGTTGGATAACTCGATTGATTATAAGCTTTCTTTTTTATTAAAACAGCGTTTTTCTTCTATTAAAAAAAAAAACAAAAAAACTTACAGAGCTGTGCAGTGTAGTAATGTACATAAAAATAATTTATGCTGCTAGTAATGGTATCAGATCAACGCATTACTTTCTTAACGTTTAAATATGTGACGTTTTTTTTTACTCTCGACTTGCTAAAAACCTGCCCACTAATTAATTTACGCACTATCACGCCACGTCTGGTTTCAGCTATTAAAAATTATTGAATTTCAGTTACTGATCTCTACCAGTTCAGTGAGTAAGACAGACGGTGCATGGAGCTATGGCAAGCATCAACTAACATCAATAGAATCGACTGTACATATACTGTACGTATTTTGCATAAAGTTGACAATGGCTTAAGTGATAAATTGAAACCTCTTAAAATATTATTGCGGCGCATTATTTAGTAAACCTGTTATTTTTTTTTCTTTACAAAATTTTAGATACAAAACTACAAATTTACATACCGTCAAAATTTAACAGTAAATTGAAAATTTCAATCTTTTTTTGCAAAAGAAAAAGTAATAATAATAATAATTACGCTATTTGAAAAAAATAAGACATTACGTCATAAAATGGATTTACTTTAGTTTGTCAGAAAAAAAGATATAGATAAGAATCGAACCTAAACCAACGTCACCCAATGACATAAGGCGTGATAAATATTAGTACGCTGTACAGTAGGGTAGCCCTTATTTTGACATTTTGAAAAGTTTCACCTCTGAACTATTCAAATGGTTCCATTTCATGAAAAAATGATATGTATGAAATTTTAACCTGTTAAAATGAAGTTTGGAGGTGGAGCAAAGCCTTTCAAGTCTGGATAGGTATGTTTAATTCCTATGTAAGAATACCACCACTATGAACAGCAAAGTTTTATTATTTCATTGTTACCTTACCACGCATAACAATAGCATTTATTGAAATCTTCTGAGAGTTAACTTAGGAACTGCAGTGACGTGTGGGTAATAACATACCGTAATTATGTGCAGTTTTTAGTGCTTGTACCATCAACCAGTTTTTCAAAAAAAGTAGGTTCTTTACCTAAATTGGCTATTGGCTAGTCTTCTGTGGTATCTTACAGAGGATTTAATTTTGCTTGGCCTGTTTGATCGTAACGTAGGTTTGACCACAAAATTTGCCATGGTGAAAGTTTCAAAGAATGTCGTAGAAGAAGAACCAATGTCACAAACTCCAGTGGATATGATCAACACAAAAAACAAAACACTTGTTGAGTGTGTCAACAAAAACAGTAGAAGGTTGATATGTCTGACCAACCAATTAAAAATTTTGCGCAGAGCTGCAAGCAAGGTCTTTAGTTGATGCCTATCTTCCACCCCTATACCAATGCTTCTCATTGAGACCCACCTTTTCCTTTTGAAAATTGCTTTAAATATTTTTGAATGCCAATTTTTTGAACTTTGAATACCAAGCACTTTCATGCTTTGGACGTGCTATGCGCCTCCTCCAAGAATCACTTAACCTCTACGCCGTTGGCTCAAAATCAGTGATCAGCCAATTAGAGAAGAAACCCTCCTGGTAATCTTATTGCATATTCACAAAAGAAACCCCTTTATCCATGCGAAAACCATTAATTATTTGTCTCCCAGTTCCCTCTGGACTACAATCAAATCTACAGTATCTTCTTTCATACATAACTGCTGTTGCCCTAGCTCACCCCAGCACCATGAATACGCCAAGAATCGATTACTCTCCCTCCTTCAGACGCATATTTATGGGGCGATAGAACTGTTTCTTCCCTCATTAGAAGGGTAGCACTGGAGTGTATGCCCTATCATCCAAATGCAATACCTTTGATTCTTTTTCTCTGCTGGACCAATTGCCTCCAGTTTCATAGCTAAAACTCATTCGTTGGAGCACGAGCTTGTCTGGTGTAACAACCACTAGACGACTTGTCACTTTCAGTAAGTCCTTTCACGGACTACGAATCGCTTCTTTTCTTACTTTCAAAGGTCCCCTGAGATCTTTGGCCAAGACCCCTTCAACATATCTGCTTTCATGTCTCATCACTTTCCAACAATGCCATTTTAAACTTCCAGTGGGTCCCCGGTCATGCTGGTATCCCTGGAAATAAGCAAGCTGATTCTCTTTCCAAAGCTGGAACCTCCCTGGCTACTGCAATGGTCCTTTGTTCCTCTTTCGTGTTATTGCCAAAACTCGTTACATCTTGTGTCACAAACGGAGACGTTGCATTTCCACTCTCCAACTCCTATCTCAACTGTTCCATTCTTACAGTTTCTCCGCTGGAATTGTTCCTCTCAGGCCTCATATGCTTTGAGCTTTCCGCCTTCGCTTCCAAGGCCAAAGCCTTTTAGAATTGTTGTAAGTTAGTCTTAAAGAAAACTCTTCCTGCAGCGCCTGTGGACACCTTCTGCGAGACCTTAATCATTTTTTCGTGACTGTCTTGCCTCTGAGCCTCTATCTAAATCTATCTTTTTCTCTGCAATCTCCACCCTGGCGTGTGGTTCGACTGTTGGTCTCTGCAAAGTTCCTTTGCTTCTTCATTCCTCGGAAGGGGTTCGGTGGCACCACCCCTCAATCAAGCCGCTATAAAAATAAAAACAATGCAGTAGGCCTGTGCTTTACAGATTGATGAAAATAACTAGGCCATTTTTCCGAATATGAAGAAATCTACTCTTATGCAACAATAACTTTCTGTAAACATAACTATTGTACTGACTAAAAAACATCCTATATGCATAAATTGGTGTTTGATAAGCCAACTTCGAGATTACTGCACTACCTCTAAACATCAAAATTTTGCAACAAAACTTTGTATGAAGCAGTTTTTAAAGCAATGGAAACTTTTGAGAGGGTCAGACTCACAAAAATTTGTATTTTAAAATTTGACCCCAAATAAGAGTCACCCTACTGTACAGATGGTAATAACTATTAATGTTCAGTATGCACACTGGTATTTTTCCCATTCAAGGGCACAGCTGAAAGCATCAACCGTAGCCCAATAGAAATGCGAAATGCTAAAAAATGATATTGGTTTTGGCAAGATTATGGGGTTTTGATGACCTCGCAATTCTCTCACGCGACCATTGATATTTTTTGCCCATGTGTTTATCTTTTTGGCTTTACACGCAGTCGAATTAATGTAGCCAATGCAACTCAACTTTAGCGCTTTGTCAAATCTCGGTCACACCGGAACCTTATGTGATAAAATTCTCACCAAGAGTATTTATACCAAAACAAAACGTTACAAAGATATTATTGTTTGTGCTTATAACATAACGTGGTCGCAGTAGTGAATTAGAACAACAAATAAAAAAGAAAAATAAATCATTGTTTAATTGGCACACAAAACCGAGATTCAGGGTGGAGAATGAGAGAGGCAGAGAGGTGCTAGCAATATACATGGCTGTCAAATTTGCACCCTTTCTAACTTTTATAAACAAACTTGGAATATACAGTCAATTAAAAGCAAAGCAAAACCTTGTCCCGGAGTCAGCTTATCACAAACTGCTCCAGATGATAAATACATTTTCACTAAAAATTACTATTGGTAGCGAATACTTTAAAAAAATAAAGATGGATTCGTTTCACATAAAATTATCAATCTTGCTAAATGAGGAACTTTTAGTCACTAGAAGGCGGTGTACTTGTAAGAAGAAGAAATATTTTTACGCATTAAATTAACTTTATTTGCTAACACCACTGCGGTCTATTTAGACGGCAGTACTTTGCAATTTAAATAAGCTTTAGACATCACCAAAATTTGTCCACAAAGTTTGTTTGTGCAGCTAATATGAGCATTGAGTAAACCATATCTACTGAATCTAGAAGAAAAAACACCAAAAAACATATTTTTTTCAAGTAGTTTATGAAGTGCTGAAAGCTCCTTTAACCCTATATCTACCGGGCTATTTTTAAACCCTATTTGTACCGGGGGGTAAATTTGCCCCCTTATCTAAAAACCAATTGGTAAGTGATAGAAGTAAGATTTTTTGCTTGTTAAAGCTCTTTTTAGTTAAATTTTTTAAACTAAATTTTTGGAGGTTGTGACGTCACCCAAACGATGATGACGTCACAAAACCAGTAAATCCTTATAACAGCATGCAATTTTGACTAAATGTTGCAAAATATTAGTTTTTGTTTAGACTTTTGCTGTTTCAAAGATATCTCTGATAAAGTTACCGCAAATGATGACGTCATCATGCAGGATGACGTCACATGCATGATGACATCATCTTTAATGAAATGTGTTGATTATTCTTTGTAATTTTTTGTCACTGAAATATAGTCTATTTCACAAAATTGTAGAATACTGCAGTATTATTTTCATTTTATCATTCAACAGCTGATGAAAATGAATATTTTTTTATGCAAACGCAATTTATTTGGAGAAACAGCAAAAGAAGCAATAGTTTTTGAATTATGACGTCACCAATGACGTAATGATAATGCAATGCATTTATCAATAAATAGAATATTTTATTCCAGGTGAAGATAGCATTTGATAATGAATACGCAGTACAATGAATAGAATATGCGCACTAATAAGCATGCATTGTGCTCATAGCTGCATAAATCTCCTTAGGTGCCTCTAACAAAGGCAAAAATGACGTCACTTTCGGTTATCCGGCTGACCCCAAACCATCTTGATATGTGTATTATTAAATTTGGTTCAAAGTCAGGGTGCATCAAAGCAAAACTTTGTTTTCGTTTAGGAGCTATATTAGAATAACTGAGAGTGGGGACAAATTTGGTTGATTTTTGTTGATTTGTTTTGTTGATTCAAGCAAAGCGTTCGTGGAAAGCAGACGCATTTTTTTGCTCTTGAACTCCTGTGCGAAGTTTCTTTTTTTTTAGTTGGAAAGTGGGCTATAACCGCTGAATTCTGGTCAAAAATACTTTTTTGGATGGTTCAGCATACTTTGGTAAAGTTTTAGAAGAGAGCATTTTTCTGAAATTGAGAATTAAAACGAAAAAAATTGAAGCAGTTTCAGCTCAGAGTCAGCAACTTTAGTTCAGTACAGATTGGAAGCCATTTAATTTTTATTACGTCACAAACCAATAATGCCGAAACGAAACAGTGTTAAAATCTCAGAAAAAGTGTTAAAAAGACTTGACAAGAAAATCAGAAACCAAATTTTAAATGATATTGGCGATGTAGTTACCGCAAAGTGCAAGGAATTTTTGGAAAAGCATTGTGCCAAGAGTAGCAATAATAATAACTGGCCAGATTTAACGAAATCAAATGATTGGAAGGGTGAGGTACCGGGAGTCACTCAAGAGATCGAATTTTTAAAAAATTCCTTAGCTCTACTGCAAAAGGATTGCAATAAATTGTCCGATAAAACAGATCATATTCTAGGCCGCGTTACTTTTATTGCTGATGAATATGATGACTTGTATCGAAAAGTTTCTGAAATATCCAAACTGTCCAATAATATTTCAAATTTACAATTATCAGTCAATGCAATCAACAACAGGCAAATTGAAACAGAGCTTCAATTAGACCAGCTGGAACAATATGGCCGAAGAGAGAATTTAGAAATTCATGGAATTCCTGTTACCAAGAATGAAAATACCAGGCGAATTGGGATTTAGGTATATCTCTAAACGTTGAACTTGATGATACACACATTTCAACTTGTCACCGTATGCCGTAACCGCGAACGCAGAAATCCACCCTGAGGAAATCACATACAGGTACGCCTAGATCTGGAAACATTTCCAGCGCACAACATCCCGCAATCATTGTACGGTTTTCCAATCGAGACAAAAGAAACGAACTTAATGGAAAACGCAAATTACTTAACAAAATTCAGTCTGACAAAATTAATTCTAGTCTCGCTTCTACCCAAATAAGAGAAAATTGGACGGCCTACCGAAAAATGCAACTACACGAAGCAGTTAAGGCTAAAAAACTGTTGAATTTTAAATTCATTTGGACTTCCCAGGGTCGGATCCGTCTCAGAAAAGATTCAGAAAGCAGAATAATCAACGTAAATTCGCTTTTTGACTTATCTAGGATAGGCTACTATCTGACCCTCACATAGGCCAAAAGGTGCATTGAATAAGCATACTTTTCGTGTAGCCTAATTTATTGAAATTCGTAATAAGTTTATCGGAGAAGCTAATATTATGCAAATGTTCACATGTGTTAACTGTAAAAAGCCACTGTACAACAGTGTTATTGGAGTTGGTATCTGTAATGATTGCTGAGCTGTCGAATTGCCCTTCTTTGCTACAAGTAATATTGAATTTGAATTGCTTACGAACAAAAAATGGGCAGATTTAGGGAGCAGATATGATGATTATCTCCTTTCCCAAAAATTAGCCAACAAGTCGTTACATGCTAGTCCCAATGATTTTTTTCTCCTACATTTCAACGTTAGAAGCTTATCTAAAATCAAAGATAAAATTGACGAGTTTTTACATGATTTTGAACGTTTACCTGATTTAGTGGCTATTTCGGAAACTAAACTAAATGAAAACAGTACAAGTAATATTAGTATACCCAGTGATGGGCAAGTTACTTTCTAAAAGTAACTAGTTACAAGTTACAGTTACTTGGCAAAAAAGTAACTAAGTTACATCTACAAATTTGAAAAAGTAACTAGTTACAGTTACAAGTTACAGTTACTTTTAGTGATTAAAAATTTAGACTAAAAACAAGCCTGTCGGCACTTGCCAGATTACGCGTGTTTGTCTCAAAACTATATTAATCTCAAATACCGTCCACCGGTACACTGTAATGTAGCATCGTATCAGTACCGCTACAAGGCAGCTAGGTAACATAGACTGCTAAACACAAAAAGTATCTCATGCGATACTGGTAATCATTGAGCTTCCGGTATACAACAGTTGGGTAACTTATGGGGGTTATTTAATGTGATATCAAACTCTTAAACCCAAACTCTAAAGCCTGAAAGCTGGTTTGAAAACGTGTTATTGATACCAGAACCTACCAGTTTAATTGGAAGCAAGAGGACAGTACAAATCAATACAGAACAACTGGAAGGTTGCCTGACACCCTTCCTAAAACTTAACGACTAAACCCTAACCCAAAATCCCAACCTTTTATTTTAAACTGCAAAACTGTAACCCACAATCCATAAAACCAAAACCGAACTTTAACTGCAAACTCCAAATACGAAACGAGGAAACTTAAACGTTGATCATAAAATTGACCCAGAAACTTGATCCAGAACCCCAAACACAATTTTACCATAGCAGATAATCCCTAACCCCTCCAATTCTTCTTGCTCTAGCCTCTTGAACTAGGCTGCACTGATTAGAACTGCATTTCACTGAAATTGCAAATTAACACTGATTGCTAGTACACGTACAGCTGTGCAGTAGGCTTACTCAGCACTGAATCCCCAAGCGGTTTCAATCACCCGAAAAAAAAGTTGGAAAACAATCACTGCCTTCATTTTAACCAGCAACTGCATGTATACTCCAGTGAACACAGTGAAGAAAATATGGATAAAAGGTTATGGTTGATCAGACATGCGACTGTGCGTCCTGTGTTGCCAGTGTAATACAATAATTTTGAATGGAATTCATAAAAAATCTGTAATTTGCTTCAAAGCATGTAGTACAAAAAGTAACTGTAACAGTAACTTTTTTTAGGGCTCTAAACTGGCAACTAGTTACAAATATCGTTACATCTGAAAAAAAGTAACGAAGTTACAGTTACTAAAAAGTAACTAGTTACATTAACTAGTTACAATTGTAACCAGTTACTGCCCAGCACTGAGTATATCAAATTATTGCTTTTTGCGTAATGACTCTCCTTCAAATGCTGGTGGTGTTGGTATTTACATCAAGGAGTCGTTTAAATTCAGAATACGCAAAGAACTTTCTCTCAATTTCAAATTGTGAGAATCTATGGATCGAAATTGAAACCAACCAGATAAACAAATGATTTGTTTGTGCTGTTGTTTATAGGCACCCCAACAAAAATATACAAGCATTTCAAAATAAGCTATGTGATACTCTGCTGTCCTTGGAAAATGAAAAAATTTCGTATATTGGTTGTGGTGATATGAATGTTAATTTTTCCGAAAAAAAAAAAAGCAAAATAATCAGGGAATATTTTAATTCCTTGAATTCCGTTGGATGCCTTTGTCTGATTGATATCCTCACTAGATTTTCAGACACTGGTGCGTGCAAACCTTCCATACTAGATCATATCTACAATAATATAATTAAACCAAGAACCAAAAGTGATGTGTGCATTTATGATATTTCGGACCATTTTCCAATCTTTTATTCTGGAAAGGAGTAAACTCTCATCTAAAACAGAAAAAAAATTAACTAGATGCACGAAAAGTTTCAGTCTTGAAAACTTCTTATTTGATCTAAATTACCAATTATCAACAAATATGTTTGATTCCAAAACATTCAGGGTTGATAATGATGTAAAATGCTTAAACGACACTTTTATTGCAGTATTAGATAAACGTGCCCCGTTGCGTAATATGACCAGAAAAGAAATGAAATTAAACTCTAAACCATGGATTACCAAAAGGCTCCTCACCTCTATTACGACCAAGAACAAACTTTTCAGAAATTATGTTAAAAACAACAACCAAGAAAATAAAATGAACTACAAAAAGTATCTTAATAAACTTACACATATCAAGAATTTAGCAAAACGGATGTATTATGAAAAACACATCGAAGAGAATCATCAAGATTCATCCAAAACGTGGAAAATTATAAAAGAAATAATTAACTATCAACAATCTTCAAGAAAATCTAATTTGCTTTCTACTATTACAATTGATGATCAGAACTACAACACAAGCTCCAAATCTTTTCTTAACAAACTATGCGAGTTTTTTTGCTAATATTGGTGCTAACGTGATCAGTAAAAATAATCAAGCATCGTCTCATTAAATAAACATTCACACTAAACATTGTATGCAAAGTTTTGTAATGCATGAAATTTCTGAAGATGAAGTGAGAACATCCATAAACAACGTCAAAGCACATACAGCGCATGGATTTGATCACATTCCAGCAAAATTCATCAAAACTGCTGCATGTGTTTTTACTCCATTTCTCACAAGAAAATTTAACAAATGTGTAGAAAAAGAAACTTTTCCGGATGATTATAAAATAGCGTATGTAGTGCCTATTCCTAAAGTTTCATCTCCACAAACATTTGGTGACTTTCGACCCATTTCACTTTTACCAATTTTTTCTAAACTTTTTGAAAAGATAATGAAAATTAGGATGAGAAACTTTTTGAATAAAAATGATATTTTAACTGCTTCGCAATACGGTTTTAAAACAAACAGTTCGACTGAATTAGCCATTACAACTTTATAAGATAAATTACTGGATAATTTAAACAACAAAAAAACTACATGCTCTATTTTTCTAGATCTAAAAAAAGCATTCGACTCGGTTAGTGATGATATCTTACTCAAAAAGCTGGAGCATTATGGCTTTCGTGGCAGTGTATGGAAATTGTTAAATTCATATCTAAAAGATCGCAAAATCTGCTCGAAAGTTGACAACAGCATTTCTAAGTTGCACAGTGTCAAATTTGGGGTTCCTCAGGGTTCAGTTTTGGGGCCGCTTTTTTTCTTGCTTTATGTTAACGATTTGCCAGAAGCATCACACTTTGAAACCACATTATTTGCTGATGCCACAAATCTCCATTTATTGCACAGCAATGTTACGACTCTTCAAGTCCAAATCTCACTGGAGATGAAAAATATAGAAAATTGGATAAGCGAAAATAAATTAACTATTAACTACAAAAAAGTGCTTTCATGGTAATTAGTAACACCTCTAATCCAAACTCTGATTTTCAAATTTCTATAAATCATAACCTTATCGACAGAACTAACACTGTAAAATATCTAGGAGTTTATTTGAATAGTGATTTGTCCTGTAAAACTCATATAGACTACCTTGCAAATAGACTGTCAAAAGTTTGTGGCATGATTTGCAAATTGCGTCATTTTGTTCCGACACGTACTCTAAAAGTAGTGTACTTTAGCATGTTTAACTCAGTTCTTCAATACTCATTGGTTAATTGGGGAAGAGCATGTAAAATTCACTTACAGAAATTATCTGTTTTACAGAACAAAATTATAAGGGCTTGTCTTTTTTGTTCTAGACGTGATTCAACGGCATTACTGTACTCCAAATTTGGTGTTTTAAAACTCGAAGATATGATAAATATGGAAATTGCCAAATTTATGCTCAAGTTTTACAACAAAATATTACCCAATTCGTTTGACTCTTACTTTATCAAACTTGACAGCATTCACAGTTATAATACTCGACAAATAAGTACAAAGGAAGTTTTTCACTATCGTGCCAGAACTGAAATCGGAAAAAAGACACTTCATCATATCTGCTTAAAAGTCTGGAAAAATACCCTAAAAAAGATCGTGATGTCTCGTTTTACAGATTTAAAAAGTTATTTAAAATAAATTGCTTATCAAAATATGAGAAAATGTAGCAGTTTCATGAAAAATGCTCTTATTTACGATCTAGTTATATAAGAGAAACGCTCCAGGTTGGGGTTAGTTTTCGTTACTTGAATATTCAGTTGAAACCGGCTATTACGACCTCTAAACGGACCGCAAAAAAAATGTCGTTGAAAGCAAATTGTTGTTACACCGGTAGAAATTCTACTGGTAGGAATACTGTCGGAACCAACAAAATTGTGCTGTTAAAAGCGAAAAGTAGTTATAGCCAATGTCGTAATATTCAGTTTCTACTGTATCTGCCTTCTTTTTTAAAACAATCGTAAAAGAGGACTAGAAGAGTTTTTTTTACGGTAATTAGGTAGTGGGTGGTATGTTTATTTTGTATTGGTTTCTGGTTGTGATCAGTAATACTAAGTTGTGTTTTTTTTTTTACGGTAAGGTATGTAAATTTTGTCCGTTTTAGTTGTTTTATTTTTTTTCTTGTCTTTGGGTCGGGCTTTCGGTTGGTTTTGTTGGTTTTCTACTATCGTAGTCGTTTACGCAACTACAATTCAGGTTGATGAGTTTCAAGACGGGCTTGTAGGAAATAGATGCAACCGATTCTTGGGCTTGACCTTAAAATTAACAGTGTTCGACGTTACGCCGTCGGTGATTTCTTCATGGAACCGCATTGCAGCTGGCCAGTACCTTTTTTTATATGTAAATATTTTTTTAAGTAAATGTTGTTCAGTTAACAACATTGCTTGATATAGTTGTGGGCGGACGCTTGGGTGTAAATTTTTTCCCTCCTACAGCAACATCTGACTTCGCAAGCCCGCCTCGGACTGGGCTGCTTTTGATTGAGTTTGTTGTCATTAGGGTTGGGTTGGTAACTTTAACCTAATTTTTTGTTTTGTTGTTTGGCCTGTGGCGTTGGATGTGCCAGTGGGTGGGGAGATAGTGTTGTTCAAGTGCTTACCTACTCTGCGTTATTTTGTATTATAATTTATTGCCAAGCTTAAGTTTACGCCTATTAAAGTTAAGTATTGCTATAGGTGCAGTTGACTAAGATGGCCGAATGGTCTTTTTACTGATTCCTTCCTGCGTACTTTTAACGTTCGGTAAAATAAACTTGACTTGATCCTCATATCTTTGGTTCTAATTACGTACTTATGACGGACTCCCTTTTTTCCTAATTTGCGTGTCACTTTGAATCGGAGATTTACTGCACTTTTTGGTTTGGTGGAAGCAGTGTGCATTATCTTTATTTTTCTAAATGTTTGCTGGTTTAATTTTTTTGGAAGTTAGTTGACTTCAATTTCTGGAAAAAATATTTCTCTATTCTCTTGAATCGTTCTGTTTGTATTTGCACACCTTACTAAATATTATCGAATCGGGATGTGGTTGTACTTTCTTCTCGAAGCAGACAGTTCACACGCACAAAACGTGTGAAATTACTGGAGACAAGATCATTTTTAACGAATCTATATTTTAGAATTTGATTAGATTTAGAAATTTGAGGCTTGTATAAAGTATAAAAACTGAATAAAAGGTTACATTATCATAAAATATTTGTTGAAGGATTACAAGATTAGAGTTGCAGAATAGTTTAGGTCAGGGGTGGGAAACCTTTTTAGTACTGCGGGCCGCATGAATTGCACAAACTCGCGGGCGGGCCGCAACAAATCTCAACTTTCACATTAAATACCTAAAGTACACAAAGCGTTTTTTATTTAACCAGCAGAAAAACTCCTTGGAAAATAACTAAAATGATATGTGAGGTAAGTGCTACCTCACAGCCGTGAAAAAAAAATTATGTTTCAAGTCTGCTAAGTAACTTCTAAATAACTAAAAGTTCTTTACTTTGACAAGACGTGAGATGTCTGCTGAAGTCGAAGATGTTGCAACTCGCAATTCCATTTGAACATTTTTATCAGTTAGCTTAGAGCAGAGCCGACTTCTTATGATATTCAGTCTAGTTACGTCACTAGTAGCCTATAATAAACGGCTGTTACGTCACAAGTAGCCTGTAGTAAATGGTTGAATGCGTGGTAATAAATCGTAATATTGGCGAAGTTATCTCCAAAGAATACTTTACGTAAACATTTAATGTTTTGATGCTATGTTGTAACAAACTTCTGACGAGGGCCTCATTAAAATAGAAAGCGGGCCGCGGGTTTCCCACCCCTGGTTTAGGTTATTGTTAAAGTTAAAATTTGGATTAGTTGGAAAACATTATGTTCATTAATCAAACCAATCCAACTCAGATTGAGCATCCTTTTTGGAATCAGAAGTGTTAAAAAAATTCAAAAGTTACAATACTATGTACTGTAGCTACGGCAGCTTAGATTGTAGAGCGTCGAGTCGGTGATCAAAAAATTGCTGACTACCGCGTTTCCGTTTCCGAGCTGAAGATACGTCGCAGTGTTCTTGGTAAAGACACCTTAATGCTTATTTTTCATCTGGACCTAGCAGTCTACCCGATGCGGTGGTTTTGCCTGAAGAAAGATTTTCTTGCAAAATCCCGAAAAAAGTGCAGCTCAGTGTTGAGTATAGTTAGAAAGACCCAGGTCGCTTAGTTCATACGCATTAGTTTGAACGATCTACACCTGTATAGCTAAGTCAAAACTAAAGTACAGGAATTACTTGTTTTTGCGTTACTGCACTGCTATGTGTTCAAATCAAGAATTGACTGAAAAATGTCTTTGAAAAAAATTTAAAAGTAATATACTGAAGTATTTTTATGAATTACTGCCTTAAAAATTGGTAGTCTATAATGAACCCTTCTTAATGTTTCCATTTTTTTTATAAGAATAATTTACAAAAATAATTTCCTAAAAATTAAAAAAAAACAACTTGAGAACAATGCAAGCGTTATTATGATAAAATAATTGAAGCACGTTTTGAGAAAATTTAATAAGTAACATTTTGCCGTATTGAGAAAATCACGTTTATAGTGTTAAACTTTCATTAAGCCTTGATGTCAAGTACAACATATTAAGCAATTTATTACCAAAAAATGATTGAAAATCAAAATGAAGTTTTTCGCAGGGAAAATACTTTGGCAAATAACTTAGAAATACAAAAAATTTATTTTTTAAAAATGTCACTTATCAACTTTTGCCATAACATGCTTTTTTATTCAAGAGCACGAACTAATGCAACGCATTTTCAAGTAAATCAGCCGTTTTTTACGTTTCAAAACTTAAATTTACACCTCTCCAACCTTCGCTAAAATTAGAAACAAATGATTCTGAATTTGATGAAAATTTAAGAACAGCCAGTCCCAACTTAAAATTTACTAGTTCTTTTAAAAACATGATACATCTATTTTAAAAGTTATTTTATCTATCGTAAAAGTTATTTTATCTCAAAAAGAATTCATAAATAAATTTAGGTAGTTAATTTTTTAAGCTGATGAGATCAATGAGCCGCAGCCTCCCCATACTTGCCTCATGCAGACTAAATTGCTTGGTGACCGGCGTTAGTTGTTTTTGTTCCAATATGTTTCGATGAGGTTCGGCAAACAAAGTTGTTAGTCTGCCGAGCTTTTGTGGTCGAGTTTGGGCTTAAGATTTACAAAATGTCGGGTTAAATTTGGCCTTGATGCACGTAAACTTGCCTTGTGTTTTCGCCGTTTAGATTTTATCACAGAGTAAGTAAAATAGCTGCAACACTAAATTACCAATTTTTTTAAGCATAATTTTGACTATACTTAAAAATTGGTATAGTTACGTTACTGCTTATAAGCAATGAATAAATTTGTTTTAACTGTTTATACGAGCACTGATTATACATTTTTTTGATCTGACCTATTGTTCTGGCTTTTTCGGGCTTGGCTTCGGCTTCAAATCACATTTCGGTTTCGGGTCAGGTTTGGGCCTGCTAGTACTTCTCGGACTGTTTAAAACTCTTCCAGTAACTACTACAATGTATGAATGCAGAGAAACTTTAACTCTCACCAGCCACATCGGTCGAATCTGCAGCAAGTTTAAACCACTCTTTGAAATAAAAGGAATAGTGTCTTTAAAACCCATACCAATTGACATTTGAATCAACTACACTAGAAAAAAAGCTATTTTTTTAACATCGAATCAGTCAGGAAACTGAACCGTTTTTAAGAATTCTTTTGGGATAACACTACCGAACTTATTGAAATTTTATACTCAGTAACTTTCAGATATTACCAAGATTTTTTACAAGTATCTATCGCGAAAGATCAGTAAGTTGTAAAGTTTGTGACTATTCTCATATCCAAAACTCCGTATTTAAATATTAATGCAGTCTCAGAATAAAATTATTTAAGCAATTCTGAAATACGATTCTGTAATAATGTGTATTGATTTGAGTTTAACCCGAACTCTGATCACGTAGTTACGTCTTTGGATAAGACGCTTAACGATGTTCATCTCTGCTCGGTGGCTTCGAACAAGCAGCACATTCAGTGGACAAGAATTCGAAGAAATCCACTGGAGCATTGGATCATTGGAAACTCCTAAGCAGGATTCCTCCAACCACGAAGTAGTCATTGCAATGAAAAGTGTGCATATCGTCCAATATTTAGCGTCTGCCGCTGTTCGGCGACAGGAGGATAAATACTGTATGTATGCGTTAAAAATGCTACAACAACAACAACAATTAGAAGTGCTTTGTGACATAATAATTACCTTCGCGTTTTGCTAAAAATTCACTTTTTTATCTATTTTTTCTCCTTGAAGCAGTTTTCAGTAGTGAACTTATCACTTTCACTCCCTACCATAGGCAATTTTTTACAAACACTTCAGACAAAACTAGTAAAAAAACACGAGCACTATGATGATGTCATAAAGTGCGAAAAAAATTAAAGTACTCCCATAATTTTGCTCTGATTTTACATTTTTTTCTCCCGGGCACATGGCTTTTAAAAAAAGAGAAATAAATTTCGATATCGATAGAGGTAAACAGAAGATTGTTTCTGAAATAAAGTGAATGAATCAGCGGCTTCTTCCTACAATTGTTTTCCGGAAACGAACGTTCCAAGCGTTATTTCGAAAACACAATGACACATAGCGATTTTACAGTGTAGATACAGTTTAAATTGGCGCTGATCAAATAGCGACTTGTGAGGCATACTTGGCATAAGGTTGAAGATTGAATAATTTTTGCAGCAGACTTTGGTATTGACAGTTATACCACCAAATACGGAGTAACTGCATCATTTTTGTTATTCAATTTTATTTCAGGATAGATTTTACCGCAAAAAACCTTGCATAAGGTAATGTTTAAAGCAGTAATTTGTGCTTCAGAGTGGAAAAACTTTCCAAAAAGTTTGTGCTATTACAGCGTTTTTACATCTCTAGTTCATACGCATTAGTTTGAATGATATACAATATATTACTGTGTTGCTAAATCAAAACTAAAATACAAGAACTACCGGTAGTTGTTTCTTTGTTACTGCACTGGTCTATGTTCAAATCAAGAATCGAGCAAATATGACTTCGACAAAATTTAAAGGTAACTCACCAAAATATTATTTACAAATTACTGCCTTAAATAAACGCTTTTCTAATATCCTACACTTTATAGGAATAAAATTTAAGCGCAATTTGAGAACAATGCAAGCGACAGCATGAAAAATCAATTTAAAAACATGGGCAAGTACTGTACAAGGCATTTTTAAATATGCACCAAAATTTTTTGGTCTTTTCTATAGTACCATTGTTGGTTTGTCTAATAGTAATCATGATCCACAACAAAAGACAACTTTAAAACAAGCAAGAATAAATTTTAGGTAAAAACTAACCACCCGTAGAACTAATATTTCCTTTCGAGCATTTCGATCTAAATTAGTTTATTATTAATAAACGTAATTAAACAGCTATACTATAAAAGTCACCGTAAAAAAAGGTTAAAAGCACAACACTCCGTTTCTTTCTAAGGGCTTATCAGGTGCTACAGTAATCTTATTTAAATGGAATGTAAAAGCAATTTAGGTTATTTTAAACGTTTTAGATTATTAGTTAGTTCAAAAGATTTAAAATAAAACTTAATTTTAAAGCTTTTTTAACTGACATTTGCAGTTTTTAATGAAACAAAGATTACTATGAGTCACGTTAGTCTTTGCTAAAGTTAGGAACAAATGAGACTGAAAGTTTGTAAAAATTTAAGACCAGCCAATCTCGACTCAAAATTTATTGGTTCTTATAAAAAATTGTGCATCTATTTCAAAAGTCATCTTATCTCAAAAAAGGAATGTATGATTAGATTCGGGCCGTTAATTATTTTGAGTTAATGAGCCGCAACCTTTCCATACTTTCCTCACGCAGACTAAAGTTTGTATTCTGTTACGATGACGTCCGGCAAGTCGGCAACTACTACAATGTGTGAATGCTGAAAGACTTCAACTGCCAACAGCCACATTATTCGGACTTATTCCAAGTTCAAATCACTCTACGGAATAAAGGGAGTAGTTCCTTTAAACGCCATACCAAGCATGCTGGCTGACTCTTGACATTTAAATCAACAACACTAGAAACGAAGTTAATTTGTTAAATAATGGTTGCATCAGAAAACTGAAGCGTTTTCAAGAATTCTATAAGAAATAGAACTACCGAACTCATTGAAATTTTACACTAAGTAACTATTGGGTATTATCATCTTTTTTCAAAACTATCTACTGCAAAAGATCAGTTAGTTGTAAATTTTGTGTCTATTCTCATATTTAAAACACCGATTGTAAAAATTAATGCAGTGTCAGAGTAAAATTACGCGAGTAATTCTTAACTAAAAGTGCCTTGTGACGTAGTAATTAATTCCGCGTATTTCTTGAAAATTCTTTTCTTTTTTTTCTCATCTTTTCTCCTTGAAGCAGTCTTTAACGGTAAACTCATCGTTTTCATGCACAACCATAAACAAGTTTTTACAAAAATTTCAGACAAACTATTAAAAAAACAAATAAACGACGATAATGTTACAAAGTGCCTATAATTACAGTACTTCCATAATTTTGCTCTGATATTACATTTTTTGAGGCGATGTTTTGAACTTGATAAGAATACTGACATAAATTTCAAGTAATGTTTGTAAAAGTTTAGATGATACTGTTAAGTTATTGTGTGTAAAATTTTAACAAATTGATTATATTTAAGTCGAGAAAATAATTTTTAACAAAAAGCGGGTCATTTTTTGGTGCTGTCAAGTTTGAAAAATAAGGGTGGGTTTTTAACCGCAATTGCGCTTACCGGTCTTGAAAACCAGGATTGAAATCTTATTTTTGCAAAACTATAAAGGTGCAGTTTGACCTAGATGACCGCATGGTCGTTTCGCTGTTTCCTGCCTGCGTACTTTTAAGCGTATGGTGAAATAAACTTCACTTGACTTGACTATAAAGCCAGTTTTTGGATTGGGCTTGCCAGGTTTCGGTTTGTCTTTGCTTGTCGAAAATTTTACCTTCATATTAATAATTATTGTGTTTTTGTATTGTTGTCGTTCTGATTAAAAATGGAAGTCAGTAAGATTTCAAGCTTTTATGTTTCAGGGTCAGCAGTAACGTTCGTGGTGGTAATGATAATGATGAGTGGAAACGTCCTTGGCATAACTCTCGGCAAGAGCGTTTGTTTATTTTTTTGTCAGACGTACAAAAATAGGCTTATAAATCAGAGCGTCAAGTTGTTGTTCTTTTTTTTTTTCTTTCTTTATTTTAAAAACAATGTTTTAAACTCATGCAGTATTCAGAGTACGGAGTATAAAAAAGAATCAGAATTTTGTTGTATTCGTTAAACTATACGTCCGAGCGTGTAAAGAGTTTGCTAGACCCATCTCTGCATCGTTGAGCCCGGGCAACACAGCTTCGAAACAAAAAACATCGCAGCGGTGGCAAGCAGTAGTAATGATTTGAACGGTGTCTGATTTGAACTGTGTCTGATTTGAACCGTGTCTGATTTGAACGGTCCAAGATTTGACGCCTCAGCCCTCTCGCTTTAGAGACAAACGCATTACCGCTCGACAAACTTACTTTACAGTTTTTAAACTGACGTATACTTCTCCGATTATTAATTTTCTGCATTACTTTGAAATATCGACAGTGTTATTGGCGAGAGCAGCTGAATTTGCGTCAATTTGTTCTAAATCTTGGTGTACGAACTAGAAATCCATCCCTGTATATTGAATTCTGAGTTGAATAAAAAGTTTCGATTAATATCGAGCCATAATGCAGTAGGTTGAGTATAATTCTTGATTAAAATTACTTTTAGCAACTTTATAACGAGTCAGCTGAGCTAGCGCTTCATTTTTATTATCGTTTTTATTTGATACTTGAAGCTGAGATACATTCAGATTTTTGAACATTTAATTCTTTAAAGTTACTTTTAAAAAATCTTAAATTGTACCAACTGTTTATTTAGAGGATTGTCCACCTGCAAACCAGTCAATTTTTGAGGACTACTGTTATTACACTGACTACATTGAACGTTCCTGGCTCTACTCTCAAGTGTTTTGTGAAGAAGGCGGTGCAAATCTTGTAAGCATTCATTCAGAAGAGGAAAACGTTTTTGCCACTGGTGATTACATTTAAATTTTCTGAATGTATAATACTTTAGTAAGATTTAATAACATTGGAATTCTGCGCTTTTATCTTTGAAGAAACTTTTGCATTAACCCTATTTAACGTGAGCTATTTCACCCACGTATTTTACTCAACGAGAGGGAGCAGAAAATTTTTAAAGCAAAAATTTGGGACCACCAAATTTTGCATGCGGATTGGTGCATACCAAAATCTTTGGGAATTTAATTTCGATTTAATAACTTCATCATAAAGGCATCAAAGACATTATTTTAAAAAATGATAACCTTCAAAAAATGACGTCGTAGGTTGTTTAAACTTTGTACGTAGGTTTGTTTTTTTTATATTGAATGCCTAAATCGGCTTTTACCGAACGTCCGTATTTACACATATGGGTAAAAACTATGGATATGCGTATACAAATTACGCATTTGCGTATAAAATCTTTACTCTTGCTGGTTTGTTTTGTATTGCTTTTTACCAAAGATGCGTATTTCAGCATGCGCATATCCACATGGGTATCTTTTACATTAGACGAAGAATAAAATACGGACACGGTATGTGTATTTTTCAGGCATTTATAGAAAATAGTTTTTGTGATGAGACGTCACAAGGTTACTTGGTGTAGTGGTTATATTACTTGCCATTGAAACTTTTAATGTGGGTTTGGTTCTAACCATAATCAAAACTTTTTAATTTTTCGCAAACTTAATAAACTTTGTTTGCAATCGATTTTGGGGTCTTTTGTTTGAAAAATTTTACGTGGTTTCTCAAACTAGGCCTAAAGTACTTGATTACTTGACGTTTTTCTTTAAGTGTTTAGTTCCTTATCAAATCAAATTTTTTGTTACACTTGCTGTATTACATCGAAGCGTGTAACGAGTTGGCGAGGTCCATCTCCGCGTCATTGCGCTTGGGCAACACAGCTTCCTTCGAAGAAATGTCGCAGCAGTGGCGAGCCGTTGTCAACATTATGTCTGATTTCACCGGTCCGGATTTTTGAACCTCAGACCTCCCGCTTCACAGGCGAACACCTTAACGCTCGACCAACTGGACGGTCGCTCCTTCTCGTCGTGCTAGCTATTATTTGTTTTTAAACTTAAGCAGTATTTGTGATTGATTTATTTATGTTTGGCAATGAATGGTTACTATAGTAGCCTACTATTACCGTGTTTTCGCGAGCAAATCCTTGGTTTTTGAGATAAGGTGGTTGCTCCAACCATCGAAAAATTGCAACTAGGCATTTCCAAGTTTTGGTTGTTTAGCGGACCACAAATTATCAACCACAATTCATAGCAAAGTGCTATTGTTGCGTTTGTAAATATCATTTGCTGTAGCAGACATTTAAATATGCAATTGTGCCCGAGATTGTATGTGGTTCAAATAAACGAGAGGTTAAGTCACTGTGCACAAAATTTGGTTTTGTTCTGATGTGTGTCTTTAAGTTCGAATACCACCTAGGCCCAAAGCTTCTTCATAATTAGGTACAAAATTTTGAAAATAAAAAAATGTTTTGTAAAAGATGTTTGAAATTAGGATGAAGCAACTTTAAAGAGAATTAATCAAGAAAAGTACAAACGGGTGTTCTATTGCTCGTTTCAGGTTTTGTAATAGCAAGTTTAATTCCAAGGCCAAGAAAAGTTTGGTTCGTGGCCTAGCTTCAGGCCTAGCATAACCCTTAAAAATCGGAAGCTTAAAACCAAAGTAAAAATATATCTAGGCATTATTGTAAAGGGCTTCAGACTGTGAATTCGATTAAAGATTTATGCTAGGCTTTTATTACATATAACGTTAGACTACAGCTTTGAAGCTCCCAATAGCCTAGTGCTCAGGCGTCAGGCGCGTAAAGAGGTTGCTAAAAAAAGCAGGGCTTTAATTCAAAGCAAAATTTTCTTGTATGATAACTGTCCCAAATGAGCAGGCTGTTGAGCAAACTAACGCAACTCAAGTTTTTACTTAATTACGGGGGCTTGGGGGCGGAGCACGGAGTCTCTGTAAGTAGAAGCAATCAAATAAAAGGTGTTATCAAATTATTATATATTATTTTATTTTAACAATTTTTATTTTAACAATCAAATAAGTTTTATCATCAAATTTTATTTTGACAATCAAAAGGCATTATCTAACTCACAAGCCATTTATTTCATGCTTTACAGATACGCTAGCTGAAATATGCATATGCGTATTTCCGCTTATCAATAAATTACCTTGCGTAAATACGTACATCCGTATTTACGGATACGCGTTTTTTATACGTGTATGCGTAAATACGGACGTTCGGTGAAAACCGCTTAAGACTAAGTACGTACTTCACAATAACGCCCTATGACGTCATTTAAGCTAAGCATGGGCCAAAAAAATGCCAAGATTTTAGAAAGTGGCTTTGGCAACCCTCAAAAGTGGGAAACTTTTCTATGCCTTAGCAACTTCTAAATTTTATGTGATGTTTGTGTGTTATTTGCGTGCTATTTCAAATTTTTATGTATTATCTATGAGTTATTTGTGAATGAATTTGACTCAAATAAAAATTGGTTAGAAGAACAAATCTTTTCTTGAAGTGATTTATTACAAAAAACAAATATGAAAGGAGGCATTTTTGGCCCACTCCCACCTTTGTAAAAAATAGGGTAAATTTAGTTTGTTGATTATCAGCATACCACAATGACTGCTAAAAGTGTGCGTTGAGTCACTAAAGCATAAAATGTTTTAAGCATCTTGTGAATCACTGACATCTTTGTGATGTTTTTAACAATTTTGCAGCACACTTTGCACTCACAAACGCAGAATAAATAAAAAGATCAATCTTGTTGGTATCTGGTTATAGATCAAAAAACATGGTAATATCTCATAATAACAAAAAAGTAATTTAGAAAACATTTACGCTTGGTTCTTGTTGTATTTGTCGTGCGTATTTATCTTACGTCACCAGACAGCGTCAGGAGCTAACTAATAGGTGATAATGCGATTATTTTTCATGACGATAATTAACTTTGTTGGTGGTGGAATTCGCATCTGCTCAGAAGTTTCGTGTGATCCAATGTTTCTGGAAATTTCTTTGAATTTTTGTACAATAAATCTGCTGCTTTTTCAAGCCACCAACAAGTCATAACTATCGTAAAGAATCTTATCCAAAGCTTTACAGCATGCATACCTAAAATTTACTTCTTCTACACTTTGAGAAGTACGAGCACTAAGAAGTTTATGACTGAGCCAGTATTCTGAGGTAAAGTTCAGCATATTAGTTCAGTTTGAGGTCTTCAAATTATGAATAGAAAATGTCTCGTTGCGACTCTTTGCAATCAACATTATAGATATCACATCATTCTGTAGATTATACGAAAAGCAAAGACATCTCTCGGGTTTTCGTCACTTATTATCTGATATCTAAGATTGATAACAAAAATCTGACATCTTTTCAATGTTCATAATTCAGCATAATATAAATTGCGTTACATTTATAGAAAATTTTGATTTGCCGGACACTTGGATCGGACTTTACTTCAACAACAGTTTTGAAGATATCCTTTACTGGACTGACGGTACACCGCTGGTAAGTTTTTTTTCCAACTTGCAAAAAAACACGTAAAAACAAAGACTATTCGCACCATTTTGGCTGCATTGTGAAGCTTTCAACACATCGAACAGTTCATATTGCGAAATTCAGTACGCACTTTATACGCAAAATTAATCTAATTTTATTTTATGTTATTTAAATCTTAATCTTATTTTAATTTGAAGTTTATTTTAATCTTAATCTTATTTATAAGCTTAAGCTTGTGTATAATCTTAATCTTATTTCACTCAAACTTGACTTTATATCAAATGTATTCACGAATAACTCCTAAAAATTTGAAATTGTTAAAGTAAAGGGAAGTTGACCAATTTTCAAGTCTGTCAAAATCGCTTTCAAGATTTGAACACGTTTTGGCCAATATTTACCTTAACCTGATTTTACACGGGATATTTGACCAACGCATTTTCCACGGCTGGGGGGGGAGGTCAAAAATACCCCCTATCTGCCTTCTAAACCAAAACTCATAGGAACACCAAATTTTGTATTAAAGTTGTTGTTTACCAAAATTTTTTAGAAAAAGTATTTTGAGTTGATGATTTCATCATTGTGATGTCACAGCCATGTTTTCTAAAAAAATGACGCGATTTTTGCGATGACGTCATAGACAGCTCAAATTTGTACGTAGGTTGATTTTTGATACTACATCATAATGCCTATATCAAATTAATTACGTCGCAAAAACGTCTTGTGACGTCATTTAAGTTAAGAATTGGCCAAAAATGCTCAGATTTTGGAAAGTGACTTCGGAAATTCTCAAAATTCAGAAAACTTTCGTTTACCTTAGCAACTTGAAATTTTCAGAAGTTATTTGTAATGAATTTTGACTGATAGTCAAGTTGATTTGAAATAAAATGTTGTTTCTGAAAGGATTTATCACAAAAAAAACGAGATAGGGGCAAAATGCCCTCCCCCCATGTAGAATAGGTTTAAACGACGTCATAAAACATTTTTGTGACGTAAATACCATATTACTTTGACATTTTATTATTCAATATCAAAAAAAAACTATGTACTAAAATTTTACTTTTGTTCTTCATCAGCCTTTAAAAGTGGTCAATATTTCTTGATCCCAAGCGATCAGAAATTTTTTGGTTTCAGCATGAAGAAGTTTCTCTAGTCTCAGAAAGGATAGGGATCAATTTTAAGGCAACCAACTACTTCAGCACAAAGTAGCAAAATAATGCTTTCTTGGTACAGCGGTTTTGTAAATACATGGATTTAATGCATATCGCAATAATTAATCACAAATCCTGACAATGCTTTTTTGTGTTAAATATAGTTTCATTGTGATATTTTGACGTTTGCGTGCCAGAGGTTTAATGTTTGATCGTTTGCGCACTTTATGGCCTAAAGGCTATCATCGTGGAAGCCCAGGGAAGAGCTATGGTTCCAGAAAGGCGACTACTTAAAATATGCAATGCAAAATAATTGTCCTCTTACAGGATCCAAACCTGCATTCTTTCGATTACGGGTTCACTGCTCTACCACATGAGCTTGATAATGCAGTGGACGGGTAATCCAAAAACTTTTGCTTCAAATCCTTTGAAAGGACAGCTATTTCGCTTTATTTGTTTTAGTAGTCGCCGTTCTGGTGGCTCTTCCATGGGCCTCCGCGCTAGTAACCTTTAAGCCAGGAAGCACGCAAACGATTAAACATTGCTTCTTTTCTATAGTATTATTATTATAACTAATTGTCTCGTATCCAAAACAAGCTTTGATTCAAAATTATCAATTTAAAGTGAATGCCCTAATTAAAGTTTTATTTGATAGGACTTTAGAAGTTTCAAAAAAAGATGTGCACACTATTATTATGATGGTTACTGGAGAATGGACGACTGTGACGACTATTTCGACCCAGTATGTCAAATTCCTCTTCCAAATGGTAAAAGAATTTTTATTTATTTTTAATTTATGCTGCAAGTCTGAAAGTTAAAGCCAATCGTAAACATAGCAATCCGACGGATATTATGCTTTAGGTTTGTCTGCTGGTCGAGTGGGTACATAGGTTGTGTCAGAGTTGTAAGTCGGGCCGGGCTTTTCGGGTCGAGTTCGGGCCGGGTTCGGGCTTAAAGTCAACAAAAATTTCGGGCTTAATTCGGGCCTAAAACGTTCTTTTTGTCTTAGGTGCACAAAAATATAATCAAAATAACTTGGCAACTTTGCTAAATTTTTCAGACCTAGCTTAACTTTCGGGTTTTATTGGCATGATTTGGGCTTCAAATTCGTTTTCGGGTTCATGCCGGGTTCGGGCCTGAACTAGTCGGCCCGTTTACAACTCTGGGTTTTGTTTGGAACAGAGTTTAAGGGTTCAGGTTAAATTCGGTTAACAAGAAATAAAACAGTACTGTACAGTAAAATTTGTGTTTTTTGTAAGACGTAATTAAAGTTGCTTACCATTTACACAGATTGGTCGGTGGTGAATTTACACGGATTGGATTTTTTGAATTCTTAGCAAAAAAATCATAACTGCCCCACTAAAAGTGCAAAAAAAGGTCTATGCTGCATTGCTACTGCGTATGTTTATATTATTGGTCAAACAAAAAGTCAAATCTCGGTTCGATTACTATACTGGCAATGCGTTGTTATGACCTTGGGAAAAACTGGGAAAATACTAATTAAAGCCTATTTTTCATTGATGCTAAGCAGGTAATGAGTTGTGGTGGCCCACTTTAACAAAAACTTCCAAGCAAAAGCCAAAAAAAGGTGATCGTCTGTGTTCGTGCGGATATACAGACGTAGAGTGCTTGGTTCAGATGCATGAGCTAGCGATAAAATTAAAAAAATTAAAACATTCGCAAAATATCAAGTATAGTTAAATAAAAATTTTTACAAGGCAAAATATCTATCAATTTTTTGTGCTTTCCATTATATATGCTACAAACTATCCGCCTGGTTATTAGTCAAATAGCAAATCATTGTTATTTTGAATACTACTTAGAAATTTTCCCCCAACGAGTCACCGTTATCACCAGGTAAATCGTATAATACACAATTTGTTTGATTTAAGAAAATTTTACTGGGTGATGAAGCTTTGGGTAGGAATCGACTTTAGTAAATAAAAACTAATGCGTAAAATTAAGACAAACTTGGTATGCGCCCGCTAAGCTTGTCACTTTAATACTGTACTTTGATTTAAAATTCTTGGAATTTTATTTTTTCTGCGTTGCTGCGTGCAATTTTAATTCAAATCGTAACTTTTACCCTCCTGAAGGTACAAAATTATTTTGCGTTTTTAGGTGGAGTTTGTCCTACAAATTGGATTCAATTTGAAACAAGCTGTTATAGTGTTGTGTATGTTTATGATTCGTTTGAATATGCAAGAAATGTATGCGTCAGTCTCGGAGGAGACCTTGCCAGCATCCATTCATTTGAACAAAATGTTTTTATTGCTGATCGTAAGTATGGTATATGCTTTAAAAAGTTTAAAATATATTTCAAATGTTGCAAACCGAGCAGTGATCGATAGAATACGAGTTTTTGCTAAAACGGTTGACACAAGATTCTATTTTCGGTCAGGTCAAACTAAAAACTGCAAAATTTTGTATTCACAGCCATTGAACATTAAAAGAACTACTGTGAAGTCTCCACTATACGTATTGAGCGGATGGGTAGAAAGCAGTTTGACTGGAAGGTTTTTTTTGCTGTCAAAGGCAATTTGGTAAATAAAAGTTTCCGATAAATAAAAGGTACAATGAACTTCCTGAGCGCTATAAAGGAAATCATCAACGACAGTCGCTGTAAAAGTTTGCTTCTCTTATGACAATTAATGTTTACCGAATTGCATAAGCTTTGAAAAAGCATCGCCGCCAGATTCCCGGTTTATGAAATAACGTTTAACAATATCCTTTCTCTTCAAATTTTTTGTAATTCCGTTAGTTGCTACAATAATTACACTGAAAAAGCTTGACGTCCTCCATGGCCGACTCTCGAAAGTCAGAACGACTTCCCAGAGTCGGCGACGAACGACGTCAAGTTTTTTTGGTTTTGATTTCCGTGGTCACGCAGAGAGGGAGCTCTTACAATAAAGATAGCTTATGGCTGTTTTTAATATAAAAGCCCATCGGTTTTTTACTTGTTTTTGTGAAGTACCACAAGTAAAAAATCGATTATTCCATGTAAACCATCTGCCACTGTGCAATTCATTATGGTCAGGCCAGTTTAGCCAAAAAGTGGCTGGAAAATACTCTTGAAAAAGATATGCTGAGGGCTGCTGATGAGAGTTAAAAGCACGAAACAGGGCTGTCCAGCTCTATGAATAATTAATTACACTGTTGGGCTTTAAACTCCGTTGATTGGCTACTGTTTCGTAAAAAGAAGGAAAAAGCATTCCAGAAAAACAATTTGAAAAAGATAAAAAAACTGGTTTTGGACACCAGCACTTTGTGAACTATTTTGGAAAATAGAGTGTTAGCTGCATTAAGTCAAGCAAAAATCTGCCGGAACTGACTGGGAAGTTAGCAATCTGTTTACAGTATTCAGCACTCACTAATTAGTGTATAGTCTTATCCACTAAATCTGTACTGCAGTATAAAACGCTTGGTTATAAAAAAGTCAATTTTTCTTAACATGAAACGTTTTTAACCAATTAAAAGAAAAGATTAGAAGCACCGGTACCCAAAAGTTATTTCCGAAAAGCTTAAAACGCAAAATTAAGTTGTCTAGGTAAAAGTTGTGTAATACCGTTTGACAATTGACCAAAGCATTTTATTGTTACACGAGCTCAGTTGGTAGAGTGTAGAGTAAATTCTAAAACTGGCAATGCATCGTTGTGCTCCTTGGAAAGATACTGTACGACTAATTCCTATTTGGGCGAGCAGTGAGCAGTCTACTTGTTGTGGTGTGTCAGTCTGGTAAAACCTTGCAGACAGATTTCCGAAAAAGGATCTTAGCGTTTTGTGACAAATGATGAGTGCTAGGTTTATACTCGTGAATAAATGAATAATTCTTAAAGAGGCATTCAAGTCAAGATTTTCTCTGCTGATTGAAATCAAGGAAAAAACCTAAATGGCATTCTCAACAAATTTGAATTTTTTGCGTCTTGTCGTTTTGAAGGTATTGTAGTTAAAAGACAACTTTTACTTTAGTATTGCCATTGCGCCAGTATTGTGACAGAAAATTAACTTTTGGAAAGTTGACTTGAGTTTACTTGAAAAGCAGCTAATTTACAATTTTGACCCTTTACTTCGTTTTGACTACAATACTGCCGAAACCAGTCAATGAGAATTACAAACATACAGTAACTTTTTAAAATTTTGCTTGTTTTCAGTTGGCAACCTTGAAAAAATTTCTAAGCGAAAGAACGTTTCTATGAGAAATTTGTATAATCATACTTTGAGAACGGGTGGTCGTAAAACGCTACAATTTGGTGAAGTTGATTTTCAAAAGTTTTTGAGAGAAAACCGAGCAAAACAATTTTTGTTTTGAATGCTCTTTTAAACACTAATGTGGCTGGTATTACTGTTTTGCTGATATGGCTACAATTCGTTACGTGCTTTAATAGCCTGTTGATTTTATGACAAGCAAGGACTAAGTAAAAGAAATTGTTTTATTTATTTGCTACGCTGTTCTTACTTTGATTTTCTGCACCTGTTGCATATTTTTCTATTTTAGTTATATACAACCAAACTTGCGATTGTACCCTTGGCGCCTGGTTTGGACTTTTCATTGATAACAACAACCCTGACGTATTTGCCTGGACTGATGGATCAGAACTGGTGAGAGTATTTAGGTTAATTAGAGCCTATTTTGTTAACTTTAATGGGAAGAAAAAATACGATAGATGCTTGCCTAAGCTACGAACAACCTGCTTCTTCTACTCTTATAGCTTTTGGTGTTGCTTTTATTGCTTGTGTCATTGTTTCACGTGCCTTAGCTATTGTTACCGCTTGCTTTCTTCAAATTCGCGCCGATTAAGTGCAGCTCACCTTCTTGCTTGAAACGTTTTGACCTACTTCTCAATTTTTAGATTTGAAGATTTCAAATAAGACAAAAATCTTTCATTATACTTGATCTATTAAGCCAAAGCATGTAACGAATTGGCGGGGCCCATCTTCGCGTCAATGCACCCGAGCAACACAGCTTCTTTCGAAGAAATGTTGCAGCGGTGAAAGCCGTTGGCAACACTGCGTCCAATTTCACCGGCCCAAGCTTTGAACCTCAGACCTGCCGTTCCAGAGACAAACACGTTACCTCCCGAACAACTAACCGGCCGGTTGGTCGAGCTGTAATGCGTTCGTCTCTGAAACGAGAGGTCTGAGGTTCAAATCTTAGGCCGGTCAAATCGGACACAGTCTGCCAACGGGTAGTTTACTATAAGTAATCCAACTTTACACGTAGTAGGGGGGGGGGGGCTTGTTTACCTCTCTTTCGGTTTTTATCGTGATAAATCCTTTGAGAAAAAATACTTTTTTTTTCCAATGAACTTGACTTTGAATCAAATTTCTTCACTAATAACTTTTGAAAATTTGAAGTTGCTAAGAGGTAACGGAAAGTTTCCCAACTTTACCAATTCTCCAAGGTTTCCCAAAGTCACTTTCGGAAGTCTGGGCATTTTTTAGCCAATATTTTATTTAAATGACGTTATAAGACTTCATTTGCATAACGAACTTGACTTCGGCTCTGCATGATTCAGTATCAAAAAACAAATCTTGTTTCAAAATTCAACCGCCTCTGACGTAATCGCAAAAATCACCTCATTTCTCAAAAATATTGCCGTAACGTCACTATAATGACGTTATCAACTTAAAACTATTTTTGTAAAAAATTTTAATAAACACCAGGCTGCATACCAATTTTGGTGTTCTCATGATTTTTAGTTTAAGAATTAGATCAGAGGGCATTTTTTCCTACCCTCCCTATAGGTTGTAAAATGCGTTGGTCAAAACTCTCTGTAAATTATGGTTAAAGATCAATTACGTATAATATTAATATTTAATTACTTTTTCAATAAGGTTTGGTTTGATAAATCCATAACTTATCACCAAACGTTTAAAATTCTAATGCTGACCAACAAAAATTTTTGCTATGTAGGATTATTTTCCAAATCGAAGCATATTTCATGGATTTTGTGTGGACACGGATAATGGTTTATGGGAGGAATTTACTAGTGAGGAAAGTGCAGTCTGCAAAAAAAATGCATCAGGTATACAAATACACTACCACTTAGCATGAGTTTTGAAGACCATGATCATTTTTAAGTTTAACAATAAAGTACTTTATCTACTGTAGAATAAAATAGCACTCCTTTGACTTAAAACTTGATTAGGAGCACGGTAATCAAAAACGGACTCTTGAATAATTCAATCAAAACTAATGCAGTCAAAATATTGTAAAGTACATTTATTGAAACGTTTTGGTTAATTTCTTTAAATGATTGCTTATCTTGATTCTATGTGAATGATATTGGCATTGGTTTAAATAAATTAAATGAAACGTCTCAATGAAATATGCTAAACTCTGTTTTGGCTTATTGGTTTTTATTAGATTATTCAAAAAGTTTATTTATCATGCTGCTTAGAACTACACCGTTTGATCATCATTGTTTTTATGTGCTCGAGTTGATCTATGGCAATGACACAATAATACGGTAATATAATTTAATTATAATGTAATATAATGCTTGTACTTGCACAATTATAGATTACAAGTAAGCATTTCTGTATTTTTTTGAAAAGTTACAGACAATATTAGCTCTGTATGTACTGCATTTGTTTTATCAAAGATACTAAAGATTAATTGCTTTACTAATTTTTGACTGCACTAATGAAACACTGCATCAGCCAGTCGGTCGAATGGTAACGTGTTCGTGGTTGGAACGAGAGGTCAGGAGCTCAGTACTAAAGTGCTTAAAATCGGACCTTTATTTGCCAACTTTTTTCTCCAGTGCATCATGCATTGGAAAAAACTACCTTCGTTGATTGTGCCCTGCGAATTACATTACAGACGCTTTGTCGTAATTCCACGAGTGTAATAACAATTCGATCGTTTACAATCAAATCTTTTTTTATACTTGCCGTATTACGTTAAATCGTGTAGCGAGTTTGCGGAATCAATCTCCGCGTCATTGTGCCTGGGCAACTAAGCTTCTTTCGAAGAAATGTCGCAGCGGTGAAAAGCCGTTGGCAACACTGAGTCAGATTTTACTAGCGACGCGAGAACGCTTGACCAACTTTTTTAATGAGAATTATAATAGTCTATTTTTTTTTTGGTAGACGGTTGCCCGGTTTCGGTTTGGACAGTTTATGAAGATCACTGTTATTTTACTGACGGCGAGAGACGTTATTTTCCAGAGGCGTATTACTTCTGTTACTACTATTTCTACGCTCATATTGTAAGCATCAATTCAGCTAGGGAAAACATATTTGCGACAGGTAAATTGTGGATTAAGTTCAACTATTTATTGTGACCAAAGCTAAGAGCGTTTAAATGGCCAAAAATGAATATTTTGTTCCAGCTATTAAATTGATATTGGAGATATAAGAGTACACTTCGTAAAAATTAGAGATGAGTAGTACCGAGTACCAAAGTACTGTGTTAATTTTCAGTACCGATACCGCGAATAATTTTTCAAAAATGCTACCGAGATACCAGTACCACGATACTGTTTTTGAAAAAGTATTCGGTATTTTCAAATACCTTCGTTTTCACTTATCGATTGGAAATTAAACTCTGTCTTTCTCTTTGAATTAGAGCTAATAAATTTTTAACTCCAGAAACTGACGAAGACTTTTTTTGTCTACAAGGGAATGCAGCAAACGGTCGAAGTCAAAATAGTTAAGCTGTTGCACAAGAGAAGTTGGAAGCGCAGGATGCTTCTGTAAAGAGAAGCGATGTGAACGAAAGTGAACACTTGGACAATTTTTTTAATTGCTAATACAAAACAAGCAATAACAGTTGCTGAGATTTTTGAAAGTTTTGTCAGTCAAAGCCCTCAATGACAAATTATTTTTTTAACATTAAACTTTTAAAATGATGCGCTGAAAATCTCTTTATTCGATTTATCACTTCACTGCCTTCAAGATCAAAGGTCGAACGAAAGTTCTCTTTCAGAAAAAACATTGAAATCGAAAAGAGCTGGGTTAAGTGATGGTCATTTTAAGACGCTAATTTTTTTTTGAAGAAGCGGCTGTTTGTAATTTTGGTTTGTAGTGCTTTTTTCAATAAAAATTACAATTTTTGCGTTTAAACAAACGTTTTTCAACTATTCTACAGTAGTACCGTACTGAGTACCGGTACCACAGTACTTTTTGAAAATAGTACTGGCATTGGTAGCGATGGTACGTTTTTCAAGCAACACCGGTTCAGTGGTGTTTTAAGAAAGAACCGTGCCCGTATCTGTTAAAAATACATTCGGGTTTGATTCAGAGGTTTTGCGTTTCGCACGTAAAATTAAAGACTTTGAAATAACAACTATATCGTAGCCTTGCTTCCCATGAGGTTCGATTGTTTAGCCTTGAAAATGAATAATGAGATTCACTTTGACCGTGAATAGTAAACAATAGCAAATTAACATAAGATTTTGTAGCCTGTTAGTAAATTTTTGAAAAGCACTTTTGTCATTAGCTTTATTATTGCATCACTACATTTGCGTCACAGCAGAGGTGTGGAAGCGGAAGCTGGAAGCGGTGGAAGCGGTGGAAGCGGAAGCGGTAGAAGCGGCAAATCTTCATGGAAGCGGAAACTGGAAGCGGTAAAAAGGTACCGCTTTTTCTTCCACTTGGGCCATTTATGTCGAAAGTCAAAACTCAAATGAGGTGCAATCCTTTTTTCTAAATTAAGGAAGAAAAACAAATGTTTAATCGATCATCATTTACAAAGAAACGTTTTTAAAGGCTTGTGGTTTACTTAGATCCGGGGCTGCCCTATCAACTCAAAGATCAACCACGTAGCTAAACAACTCAGTTTTTAAATTAAAACTGTTTAAAAATTCTTTATTTTAGTACTAAAATTTAAAGATTTGTTTAAAAATAATTTTAAATGGACCTTTGCGCATTTTTGTGGCCATGCTCGTATAAAACAGCATTTACCAGCATAAACAAAGTTTCCAGTTCAGCATTTTAATTTCTTTCTATGCGATAACACATTTTTGAAAACCAAACAGGGAAGAACATTATAACGTCGCTCAAACAAAGTTTAAATTGTATGACTTGATGCTTCAATGATTGTCTAAATTATTGCTGAGAAAGTACCCTTTTTGACAAGAATTATTCCACGATGGTACTGTGTATAACAGCTTAATTCTTGCAATGCTTTATTTATGTGTTGTCTTAAAAATGCACTTTGCTAGCAAAATTTTGGAGCCAACTACATGTACAAACAAATGATTAAAAATATTATAAAATTCTTCTAATGTAAAAGCTTCGCCCTAAATTTTGACCTAGTAAAGATCTGCTCTTAACAGCGCAGATGCAGTTGAAATAAGTTGTTATCTTGAGCGCTTGGAAATCCGTCGCCAGACCCAAAATAATTGCTCATTGTTTCAAACTTCTGGGTGAACGTTCAAAAAAATTCGCATCAACTGAAACGTAATAATTATGTGAATAATTGGACTTCACACTTTAGGGCCGCTCCAAATCCAAATTCATGACTGCGCCCAATCGCAGATCCTTGCGATGACGAACCACTGAATACAATTATATAGTTTGGTTCTATATGATGTTTTTGAGATGATGATAACAAAGCTGTCTTGTATTGATTTATCTGGAAACATTTTTTGTTAAAAAATGTTTGGATCAAAAAATTTGAAGCAAAAATTGCATTATCAAGTGATATAAGCGGAAACGCTAAGAGTCGAAGCGGAAGCAGAAGTGGAAGCGATTCAAAAATTGCCGTTTCCACATCCCTGCATTACAGTAATTACTAACACCCTATCGTAACAGGTTATCCATAAGTATAAGAGCTATGATTTTGTTTATGACAAATTGAATTCAAAATTAATTTTTGACTTATACAATTACAAAATCTTATTTTAAACCTCTCAGTGACTGACTCAAAAAGTAGTTGAAACTTACATGGTTTTGTTTGCAGACTTAATTATATTTACAGCTGAACTTCAAATTTTAAAAAAATTCAAATTTCGTGATGCAGATTTTTAATCTCCGTCTTTTAAGCTGCGTTTACACCAAAAGCGAGGCAGCGCAAAACGAAGCGTGGCAACCTTTGGGAGTGGTCGGTTACGTCACTTACCCAAAATAAGTCAACCAAACATCACCAATAAATTTTGTCTTAAGTGAAATTACGCAACCGCTCGCGAAGTTTGCGATCGGTCAAAACCCACATTAGCTTTCGAAAATTATTGTGGATGACGTCAAATCTTGGCTGCTTGACGTTGCATCGCTTCCAGGGTAGACTAATCTTAGTGTTGATAATTTAATATTGTTAAAAGTTAATTGCACAGTAAAGGTAACGGTTTTGGAGTTTAAATTCATCAGTTTCCTTTTTTTTGGAGTGTGATATAAATCCTGCCAAGGTTGTAAATAACTTATATATAAAAAGTTGAAAGTAAAAAGCTACCAAAAAATCTTCAAAATAGAGCCACCATCACAAAAAAGACCACGAGTCATCTCGACAACCAAATGTTGACTGAAAAATTGCTATGAGCCACAAAAAAGCTGGGTAATTGGATAATCTTATCAAAAAATAATAATAGTCTACAATAGAGTATTATAAGAATATTTCACAAACCCAAAATCAAGCTACGCAAATCACAAAAATTTGAACCACAATATTTTTGGCTTTGGAATTTTAATAGCAGATTATTTTTTGGTATAAAATTCAATGTCGAGCATTTCAATTATTTAAAAAATTGTTCTGTTGTAAGTGAACTAGAAATACCGATATTCTCATTTTTTAGAGAATTTCAACTTACCAGACACTTGGATAGGGCTTCAATTTTACTACAGTTTTGAGGAAATTCTTTATTGGGCTGATGGATCTCCTCTAGTAAGTTGCTTTATACGGCACCTCAAGTACTGCAGCTGAGTTTCTCTAAAGTGTAAAATTGTTCTATAATAAAATCGTTTGGTTTAAAAAAAGTTTGATAAGCAGGGATAAGCCGGATTATTTCATTCAAACTAAAAAAAAACTCTGAACTTAAAGCATAGTATTTATTTTATTGGAATAATGTTGACGCCTCATCTTTGATATTGTTTTATTACAGAGCTATAATTCGAGCCACATAGATATTTCAACATAGCTTTCTCCTTGTATCATTGACGGGTTAACCTAATTTCAAATCATCGACTTTCTTTTTCACTCTGCGACTTTTGCTGTTGTTGTTTTTATTCTTTGCGTCATTATTTCACGAGACTTCGCTCTGACCGCATCTAATTCGCGTCGGGTCACTATGGCTCAAATGGTTGTAAAGTCATGAGCTAGTTTTAAATTTTAAAGTTTAGGCTTTCATAATGCTAGTAATTTTTTTTTTTAATTTTTAAATTGCGAAGATATACCCTTGATGATCTTATATATGACTGAAACAGTCGGTTGGATTTTATTGGATTGCAATTTGTTGTGATAGCAAGAATTTGAAGCACTTTTATTCGCAGACTCGATCTTATGGCTGCTCCATCACGTATAACTACTGTTGAACACATTTAGATTTGCATTTCTTTCACCCATGCGCCATACCATAACAAAGTCTGCTCTGAAAGTATGCTTTTTTGGTTTATGGAGTTGTTAGGGGGCTATGATCAAACATGCAATACTTTATTCAAGTATGATGATAAAAAAATATTCTTTGCTTTATTTGTATAAGATTATATTAAATTATATCTCCAGAAGATGCCCATTCAGGCAATGCAGACTATGGAGACATGGTGGATTAAGGTGGCTTGCAGCTTCAGCCTATAGTACTTGATTTCATCAATATTTTATAGACATTCAGAAGCTTCAAAAAGAGATGTGCTTATTATTATTATTACTATTGGAGAATGGACGATTGTGACGACGACCATGAGGTTCTCTGCAAGGCTCCATACAGTGAAGAAAGTAAATAAATTTAACCTGATTTTACACGGGCTATTTGACCAATGCATTTTCACAAGGGAGGGGGCAAAAATGCTCCTGCCCTACCTAACTTCTAAACCAAAATTATGGGAACATCAAATTTAGCATGTGGGTCGGTGTTCACCACAGTTTTTAGAACAATTGGTTTTAAGTTGATGACTACGTCACCACTGTGACGTCACAACTAATTTGTTTTTAAATCACGTGATTTTTGCCATAACGTCAATGCCTAAGTCAAGTCAGTTGTGTTACAATAACGTCTTATGACGTCATTTAAGCTAAATATTGGCCAAAAATGTTTAGATTTCGGAAAGTAACTTCGAAAAACCTAAAAAATCAGGAAACTTCAAGTTACTTTAACAACTTCTAATTTTCTAGAGTTATTTTAATGAATTTTGACTCACAGTCAAGTTGATTTGAAGTAAAAATCTTTTCTTTGAAAAGACTTGTCACAAAACAAACAACAAGGGTTTAGGCAAATATGCCCCCCCTTGTAAAACGCTGTATAGTTAAAGTGAAACAACTTGCTCAACAGCTAAACTAGAGTAGTAAATAGAAACACAAAAAAATTTCAAAGTAAAAAGTCAACATTTCGATAAGCCAGCAAAAAAGCTCTAATGCCTGTCTTCGTCAGGGTTGAAATAAAGCACAAAAGCTATTGATACAGATACAGTAGATGAACTGCACTAGAATAGCCATACGTCAGGTTTTACTCGGACAGGTCCAGGATTTTACTGGCCAAATCTTCATCAGGGAGAAATGTTAAACTTTGCTTTAAATGTCCGGGGTTTTTCGATAAAGCAGTTTATATGTGGACATCTCCAATCAACTATTTTCAAGCGCGCGGTCAGGCTTTTCTCCGCTGTTTATTTCTTAAATTTGAAATTATAAATTTTACGTCTGACTGCACTTAGGTAGACTTATTAAGAACCATTGCATCAGCGTTCTCTTTCTCAAAGTTTATTGATACGAAGACAGATTGGTTATTTTGACAGCATTTTAGTTTTGTATTTCAACAATAGAAAAAATTAATCAAACGTTTTCGGCGTTTAACATGGCACCTTCATCAGGAAACTATGTACGGTAAAATGATCACTAATATCACTTTCAAAAAAACTGAAGCATAGTTTTACAATGTTTGCTCGGCATACAATAATTTGGATAGCAACAGCATTTGGTTAAACTGCCATTTATGGTTCGGCAACTTAAATTTGAAAAGTTGGTTGGTGGTACAGAAATTAAGAATTGCTTTGATTAAAATGTTCATTTCTTCAAAGTAGCTTTTTGTCTGACACTTGTCAAGAAGATTCGTCAGACCGGAGAGCGCAGAAACAGAAGTGGCTATTTATAGGAAAAAGCCGAGCCGTGATTGCATGGAAAAAGACCAATGAGAGAGCTTCATTAGTGCACGCACAGTGTTTAAGCTGTACATGGAGTCTTTTCTTTAAACATTTTTATCAAAGCAATTCATATTGGCTATTCGTGAAAATACATATATGAAAATACAAATACAATCAAAATATCGTAGTAATATGATTAATGGAGTGCTGTTTCTGAGTTATGTTGCAATATGGTTACTAAAAACAAACCTCTCTACCGAAACTATATCAAAATAAAACGAGAAAAGAGACAACAGGAACATAGCATTTTTGTGACTAATAAGCTCTACGGTAATGGGTCAGCCCGCAAAGAGTCAGTTTAATGATTTGAATTTTTTAAAAATCTAGCCGCAGTTTTTCACAGTAAGAAGTTGTTTAGTGTTAAAAATTAAACTTTCTAATTTCTATTGTAGAAAATGGCTGAGCAAAAACGTAACTTTCCAGACGAGATGAAGAAAAAATATGCATGCTTCCGGAAAGGTGGCAATGAATGGAAAGCATAACGCTTAGTTTACGAACCGAGATCATTTACTCGGTTTCAAGAACAATTTTGCTCTGTTCGTTTGGTTCTGTGTTTACCCTTCGGTATTTATGCCATAAAAACAAGTCTTTAACTAGCAAATATTACTAGCATAAATTTGTCAGGAATCGCGCCTCATCATCCTCATCTAAAAATTGTGCCTCACGGTAACCCTAAACTACACTGCAAAAACAAAACAAAAAAGTCACAGATGACATCACTGTAAAGCAGAAAATCAAATCCTTCGTTATACTCCCTGTATTACGCCGAAGTGCATAACGAATTTGCGGGGCCAATTTCCGCGTCATAGCGCCCGGGCAACACAGCTCTATTCAAAGCATTATTTCAGCGGTGGCAAGTCGTTGACAACATAATTCTTTCCAGTTTCTATATGCTTCTTCAGTTTACCAGTTGAGAAAATTGTTAGCCCTATTTTTCACAAGAAAGATTTTAAACCAAAAGTCGTGAGAACACCTAATTGGCATGCGTGCTGTTGTCTACCAAGTTTTTTAAAAGGTTTTTGAGTTGATGGCATCATCATAGTCATGTTGATCAGAGCAATATTTTTGAAAAATAAAGTTATTTTTCAGTGACGCCACAAGCGGTTTAAGCTTTGAACCTAGGATGGTTTTTTGATACGTAGTCACAAATCGGCCGAAAAATGCTCAGGTTTTGGAAAGCGCCTTCGGCAAACCGCAAAATCGGTAAAATTCCTCTTACTTTACCAAATCTAAATTTTAAAAGCTATTTGTGAGTAAATTTGACTCAAATTCAATTTGGATGTACAAAAAAGCTTATTTTTGAGAAATTTATCACAAATAAAATCAAAAAAATTATCACGAAAAAAATTTATAAATAGAGTTAATATACTTGGTACGAACAATACCAAATTTTTAGACCACTTTTGAGTATATCTAGAAAAAATTACTGAATACACACGCAAATTGCAAAACTAGCATACTCTTTCTAGCTCCTATTTCTTGGAGTTTCATAGTCATACTGATCAAGATTCTACTTGAAACTTACAATTTTATTGATGCTACTCCAAATTTCGGTAAAATTAATTTTTGTGAATGAACAAGCTGTCTTGGTTTAAAAATTGCGACTGAGTTCGTTCTACTTCATAGTTCGTGGAGTTTCATTATTGCGTTTAGTTTCATTATTACAATTAGATTCATTGCGCGCCGCGCTGAAGCAGTTTTTTGCCATCGAACGTTTCGATGACGTGGGACCGTTCTTGCTTTGGTGTGCTCGATATTAAAAACTCATAATGGTCACAATTTCATTTATCGAAAATTAAAATTTACTGGCAAAACTAGCGATTTTCAACTCAGACGTGTGGGTTGGTTGATGGTTGCTTGAATCGATGCCATAGTGTCCATTTGCAACTTCACTGTCGCATACAAAGCAAACACCAATTAAAATCCCATTATTATTTTACCATTTTAGTTTTTTTTGTTGATTATTGTTAGCAATTATTATAATAGTTATAGTAATGTATTTAGCGTTTAAATAAATTTGTCTTCTCTTGCCTTGTATGTGCCCAACAAGAATATGGCTATCATACCAAGCAAAATCATCTGAGCTACAAGTATTTTGGCTTAGAGGTAGAGTTTGGGAGTTTTAATGGGTTGATATTTTGAGTCTTAGCTCGAGGCTTTTAATGTACTCTTGAGGACTTTAAGAATGTTGGTTGGTATTGCCGACAAATCGTCAAGAAATTAAAGCAAACCAAGCGTACACGTTTTGTGATTTCGTATCACCAGCTTCCAAGAGCAATTTATCACCAGATGTAAATGAAATTACAAAAAGAAAAAAAATTTTGATTGTACAGAAATCTTTGTTTATCAAGAAAACCAAACGACCTTTTGGTCTTCGAGTCAAGCTACCATCTGCCCATCTGTCGACCGCAACGGTAGAGGCTTCACGCTGTGAATACCACTTTTTGTATTCTTTAATGTGACCGGTTTCGAGATTAGCTTAGCAATTCCACCATTTCAGTAGAATACGCTCCATCCACTCAACCACTGATTGGTTAAGATTATATTTCGATTGTTTTATTAGATGGAGGTTGTCTTCCTGGATGGTATAGTTTCCAAAATATTAGTTGTTTTACTGTCAAAAACATTGCTGTGGAATTTGATGCTGCGCGAAACGTTTGCATGGAATTTGGAGGAGACTTGGCTAGCATTCACTCGGGAAACGAATCAGACTTCATTTTTTATAACGGTAATCAAAGATCGATGAGCAGTTAAAGTAGATGGAATGAAATAAAATCCAAATCCGAATAATGACTGCTGCTCCAATTACAAGGCTGAATCTACTCTGGTAGTTTTACAGTTTGCATACTTGGTTAGTTTCAGTAAAATATCTTTCACTATCTTATTATAAATGAAGGGTCCAGATGCATAATGATCAAACTTCATTTTTTGCGATTTCTGTTTTTTTGCACGAAATGATACAGATTTTTCTGTAGTTTTATATGAAATATCGTTCCAGCGGAAGAACGATCTATATCGCTCAAAAAACGGTATTGAAAAATGCGTATGCAGCGATAAAACAATCAAACTCCACTTTTTTGTAAAAAAACGATCAATGTTTCGCAAAATCAATGAAGTGTGAAATTTTACTTGTCTCGATTAAAATCTAGGCGCTGTTCTGTGTTTAAATTAAGTTGTTAGATTTAGCAAGCCAAGGCTATTGGAAAACAGTAATGTGTGTTAATAGCAATAATTATCATTAAAATGGCTACAGCAGTAGGTTAGTATATGGTCACCGGTAATTTTTCACTGGGGTGCTCTCAGGCTGAAGCCTATCATAATTGTGGTGAGTATTAGATCTCTCTTGCATTAAAATTTACCTAGCTATAAAACTGAGTAATCTTGCTCTCAGTATTTTAGCATCTTGGTTATTTTCTTAGATTAAAATTATACTGAGAATGATTGATTGTCAGTTGACTGAGCCAATAGAAGGCTGTATAGTGTGTGTGGGACTGGATAGTGCAGGGTGAGAGTTAAACTCGTGTCCCGTATTGTGCTCAATGAATAATGCATGGTCCGAGCTTTGTTATTCATTTCATGGATGGCTGAAATCCAGTGTCGGTATGATTTTGCATAAGTGTGTTACAGTGGTAATGTTTTATTTTGGATGTGTTGTTTACAACTGTGGTATTGAACATTAAATCTGCTGTTTTTTCAGAGCTTGAAAAGATGTTAGTAATTGATAAAGTCGAATTAGCTGCGACGCAATAAGTACTTAGTGTTGAACTAATTGCACATCAAGTCTCTTTTGGCTACTGGCACATGCCTCAGTCACATAATAGCTTACAAGCAATAACGATCATACTTCACTTTGGTCGATAAAACAATCAAACTCCAGATTTGTGTTTATTTTTATAATCTTGATAAAGATGCTATTTTTGTAATTCATCAAAATTGCGAATTTGCATTCTCCAATAATCCTAGCACTTGAAAACACACTTTTCGCAATAATTATTGTTCCAAAATTTGGGTAATGTGGTTCTAAACTTTGGTTTATGATTTTCTCAAAAACTTGATTTTGATAGTTTGATCGTTTTGCACCTGGACCCTTCTAATGTATTCCAATAATGCATTCAGCGTTTTGAGAAACTCCGTCAATATTTACTGTATTATCAAAATTTCATAATAATGATAATAACAGTGCTTCTTAAACTTTTTTGGTTTTGTTTACCCTACCACGAATTTCTGCGTATGATTCACCCTCGATATGAAAATGTTATTTTATTCAACCAGACGAGTACATATAAAGAGAAACACATACATATAACCAGACGCGCAAGCAAGATTTTGTTAATTGGAGCTTGAACTCAACGTTAAACTTTACTCAATTGAGTAGTATGCTCAGCAAATTTTGGTGCAACTTACGCATATTGCAGACAAGGGTCTGTGGGCGGAGCCCCCAACCGCCAAAGACCATGGCTATTAGGGGGCAACTATTGTAATTTTTCAGCAAAAACAGACATTTTAGCGCCATTGGGATCAACTTTCTTATCACTTTGGAGCCATTTGAAAGAAATAAATTGCTAAGATTTGAAAACCAGTTGAAGAATTAAATTGCCTAGCCCTTTCAAGCACTTTTTACTCACAGGCCTAGTCCAAAACATGTTTAAACGCTTATAATTTTGGGGTAAATTTTCTAAGTGACTTGGCTAAGGGAGGTGGGGACTGAACCCCGTTTGTTGCAACTACAAAACGAAAGGTGATATTTCTCTAGTGAAAGTTTGCCCTGAGTACATAAGCATTGGGTTGTTGCGTCACTAGAAAGTGAAATATTTATGACAATAAGTTGTTGCTTCCAGGCAATTTCTGTCTGTTCTGGTTTACCCCTCATTCACCCCCCTTTGTTCGTTCACCTTTGCAAAACTTTCATGCACTTTGGAGTGGGGTGCACCTTTTAAGAAACTTTGGTTGCAAAATCAATTTTGGTTTTAAAAAACCATCGTCAATCTAATCAAATAGAAATCTATGGATTCGTTTTGAACAATGAACTGATGATGCTCGTTAAGTTCTAAATTGATTTTATTGTTACTGTAAAATTTTGTAAGAAAATAAAGTCAATTTTACAACCTGTAAGTTATTGATTGATTTTGTGAAAGCACTAAATATTTCGACTTCAACAAATCGTCTCCGTAAATTCGTTAGCCAGTACTTTTTTGGTCTGGATTTCAATCTTTGAATTGCCCTATCAACAATCACATAACTGCTTTGTGTTATTGTTTAGTTTTGCCAAAGGCTGATTATAGTGCTTGGTTTGGACTTTTCATTGAAAACAACAACACGGATGTATTTGCCTGGACTGATGGAAGTGAACTGGTGAGAAATTTTTAACTAATACTAGATTTTATTTTTATCGCACATTGAAATAAAGCAAACATAAACAACCGAAGTAATAGCAAACCTAAGTTTTATAAACTATAAGTGGATTTAGCATATTGTCTGTCAACTTTGTGAAAATAAATTAGCTCTTACTGTATGGCGATCCAATGAGGAATCGAACTCGATTCAGGCCTTTGGCGTCAGGAACTTGCTTGACTGCCAACCGTCGATAATAAAGAATGATGTTAAATTTGTACTAAAATTGTCTACAAAAAATTCAAACTTTGGTAGTTTAATGTACGAAAAATTTTTTCATCAATAAAACGCCTCTAATAAAGATGTCAAAAACTACGTGTATATAACTTTTTTAGGGAAAAAAGCTGTCGCTTTGCTGCTCTACTTTTGCCATGAATCTTGCAAATGTTCTCTCAATATCATTCGGTTATTTTTAGTATATGCCGTGCGAAAAAATATGCATATGACCCCAAAATGTTGTAGCGATAGTTATTTTTTTATTGATATCACAAATGGTACATGGTTGCATTAATCAGATTAGATTTTTGATGATTAATGTGAAAATATCAAGCGTTTATTTTGCGCCACTTATATACATCTAGTAACATTTAAGAAATATCAATTTTGTCAAGGTGGCTAAAAACTACGGCTTTTTTTTTTTGTATGATATGAACTTCAATTTATAATGATTGCTTCTCAATGAATTTGTTATTAAAAACCATGTTAATTGGAAGCTCAAGGCTTTTTTGCATTTGATCATACAGATGCCAGCTTATATTGTTGCATTCTTGGTAAAAATGTCTTAAGTACTACGTCATTGCGAAAATAGTGCTGTCAACAATGAACAATTTCGGAAAAAATTATTTTAATTTGAACATATATTTTGAAGATGCTCGAGGACTATTTTCTTCTTAATTTTTGGTACAGGATTTCTTTCCCAACGGCAGTATTCCCCACTTTTTTTGCCTTGACACCGATGATGGCTTGTGGGAAGAATTTACCGGAAGAGAGGATGTAGTCTGCGAATTTATACCGCGTAGGTTAATTTTTCTAATACAGACCATTACTGTGTGTATTGTAGATACGTTATTTTTGTTTCAAAATAATGCTACAGAATAAGAGCATTCTGTACCTTCAAAATCTAAATCTTGATAAAACATGCTGATACAGTATTCAAAACATGCAAAATGGGACAAAATAAAAATCTACCGCATAAACAACGAATCAATAAACCAAATAAAAATGTATCACGTTTAGTGGTAAATCAAGCGGTGAAACCAAACTCTCATATTTATAGAATTTGATCAATTTAAAAGATTGAGATTAAGACTAATTCCAGCTATAATTAAAGAACTCAAAAATAAAAGGTCGCAGAAATTTAGCTGCCTTAAAAGTGTGCAATCCAAACCCATCGATAAGCCAGCAAAAACTATCATTTAATGTCAGCGATAGCTAAGTGGCAGAGCGTCGGGCGAGTGATTAAAAGGTTGCTGACCACTGGTTCGATTCTCGAACTCGCAATTCATGGTTGTGTCCATGGGAAAGATTCTTTACGCTTATTTCCTATTGTGGCCAAGCAGGCTACCCGTTTTGGAGGCTCAGCGTGACAAAAGACTTGCAAACAAAACCCAAAAAAGTGCTCTGCGTTGGTGTGGTCAGACATACGCAGAGTGCCTGGTTTAAACGAGCAAGCAAACAAGCGCGCTATCATTAAGCTCACTGGTTGGTGGTGGCGAGGGAATGCATGCATACTATTGAAGCAGTTAAATTTTTGATACCATTTTTTTAACTTGATTAATTTTTATTTCTAATAAGCTGATAGGTTTTTTTTAAGTCGCTGCGACAAGAAAATTGTTTCAACAGTTTTACTTATTTTTCTGTTAGGTTCACCGACATAAAACTTATAATATAACTTTTTACAATAAACTATTAAATTCAATTAAACGGGTTTAGGACAAAATCACTAAATTGGGAGATTCTGACTGAAATTTTAGATCGCATGCTATTTTTCTTATGTGTTAAAAACATGATAAATAATACCATAAGTCAAAATAAATTCGTCCGGTCCGATAACCTGAATCATCATTAGATTTTATTATTAAATGCATCTTCTTAATAATTCCATCGGTTTTAAGCTCTTGTTTTTGATCCAAAATTTTATATTTTGTTAAATTATTGAAATTAGGCTCTTTTTGGACTTATCTGGCTCTGAAAACTGCAATCGCCGATTAATTTTTTTATGCAACTCAAAGCATGTTTTAACATAAATTTACTTTACAGCACCTATTACTTGCAATGAAAAGACAATAATAAGGTAAGATGATATAACAAGATGTAACAAGTTGATTTATTTATTTGCGTGCTTTTTGGCCTAAAGGTTGCCAGCGCAGAAGCCCAGGAAACAGCCTTTAGGCTAGCAAGCACCCAAACAAGTAAACACTAAAACTATGGCCAGCAAACGTCAAAAACATCACAATTACATTATTATGAAATAGGTTACTGTAATAAATCAGCAAAAATTGAAAATTTTACTTAATGCAAAAATCCAGCAATTTAGTGAGTAATTTAACTGCTCTTAGAAGATTGGAATAATGTTTTAGTTTTGAAGTGCGTTTGTCAAGGTGCAAGTCAAAACCAGGAAGTTGAATCAGAGCAACATTGTTGTGTAAAGAAAAACAAAAAAAATTCTTGTAGCTAGAGCAGAAAGAAAAAAATAGCACGCCTTCTCATTTGTGCAAAGGTTTTATTTTTTTTTGCGATAAGATATGATGATCGAAAAACAGCAATACTTTGCTTTAATCTCTTTCCAATGCAAGAAGTCTAGTTTGAAAAATATACACGATGAAAGAATTTTGTTGTTAAAATCAAATTTAATGTCAAATTAAATAGCAAACAGCCACCAAAAATATCCAGTTATTTTGAAATTTTTTATTTTTGGAATTTGCCAAAACTATTAACCAAATTTTAATTTTTTGCATTCCAGAAACTTATTTATTACCTACTCTGCTGTAATTTGACTCTTGACGATTACGTTGATTTCTTTCTCTGAGAATAAATCTGAACACGTCGTTTTTCAACGCCTTTTTTTAATTTGTTAAACTTTATTTTACTACTAATAAATGTTGGGGTAAAAGATTAAACACACAACAGTTTGTGAAGCCCTAAGGATTCATCAGGGGATACTGTAATCTTATTCAAATAACATGGATCTCGTTAGATGCTTGTGTAATCTTATTCTTATTCAAATATAGTATTAAACTCGTCGACAGCATGGCCGAAAGGGTAAATGCGTCGATTTTACGACGACCATGATCGTATAATCTGGATTAAACTCGCACCGAAGTCATTTTGTTACGTCCTTCCATAAGACGCTCAGCGATGATTGTCTCTGCTTAGTGGCTTCGAACAAGCAGCAACTTTACGTGGGAAGAAGTCAAAGGTCAACCGTAAAGCTTGGAATTCGGTCAACTCTTAAGCGGGTGAGGACAATTTGTCTAACATAAAAGCGCCACAAATGCACAACTGCTTTCTCGTAAATGGAGGATAAAAGTAAATGATTAAATCGACAAATCAAATACAATGGATTTTGGTGCAATAAAATCACAGTAGCACCTAACAAGTCCTTAAGACGAAACAAACTGTTGTGCTTTTTTAGTGAGATTTTTATTGTTTTGTACGTATTTTGCTCTGATATTACTACGTTATGTATATCATTGAGCACTGTTTAAGGAGATTGGCTATCAGCAATTTTCAACTTTTTTTTCTACGTAGATTGACTCTTGAAGATCTAAAATCTTTGTGTGTAAATGAATCCGATTACCTTGTCGTATCTCCGTCACCATTTGTTCGCGATGATTCTGATATCAACCCTCGATGTATCGTCAACTCCACAGACAGAAGATTCGAGTTTAATCTCACAGACTGCTACCCGGATATAGAAGTAATGATTTACCTCAGTTTCAGTTCCGCTTGTTTTGAGAGATAACCGTTGACTTGTTGTCTAATTGACCGAAACCTAGAGATCTGGCACGATTATCGAATCTGTAATCTCTCGGTATCGTACCGTCAAGTTACGTAAATTAAGTTCATTTTAGAATGCCAACCATCAATCAACTAATAGTTTAAAATTAGTCATATTGTTCCAAATATAAGCCAAGCATTTGTCATTTTACATTGTTTCAAAAGTATCACAAAAACTATAGAAATAGCTTTAACCAAAGAATTAATAAATTAGATAAAAAAATACTTATAAACGACCAATTAACTTTACATCCACAATTGTTCCGCTTAAATGCATTTAAGCTTGTAGATAAAAGCATGAAAAATAAGCAAACATTTAACTTGGTTCCGTTTGAATGAAGATAACCTCGTAGAAATATGAATACAAGCAATAAAAAACTGTGAGTTTTTTTGTAATCAACAAAACAAGATTGATTGTGCTGCCTCCTAATCCAAGCAGCTGTTGCCGCAGACTACGAAAACGTTTTACATTCAAGCAAAAATTGGTTATTCTAAGTTGTCTGATGGAACGGTTAAAATATTGTGTATGGTATGACAGTAGATTTTTGGTAGACAGACATTTCATCACTAGACCTTGAATCACCGTAGTGTAAATCTCAGACACTTAATTACTAGATTTTTAATAATGTATAGTATTTTATACATAAATATAGTATTTCATGAGGTAGATATTTCATGGCTTCAGAATAAGTACATGTTCAAAATAATTATTTTGGCATGCAGCAGTCAGCTAATAACCAAAATGCTTCAGCAAGGACTGGAGGAAAAGCCATAGCCAAAACAGGTAAGCAGCGCACAACAGCTGGTAAATTTTGATCACTTTCATAATCTGATTTCACGTCAATTTTGTTGAATTTTTTGAGAATAGTTTGTGTCAAATTAAAATGGTAATAAAAGGTTTTTTAATCGGAATAAGCTGCTCTAAAAGCATCTCAAAATGAAGTCGTTTTTTCTTAGAATTCTTATTATATTCATCCAAAAAACAAGTGTACGCATCTATTGGTTTACTGCAATTTCTAAGAGATGAAACGTTATCGTGTCACGAAAGTCTGCGTAATTACATGTCTGCATGGATTGATTTTTTTATTCCTTTCACAAGAAAGCGATGGTGCCGCTGTACTTTGTACGAATCCGCATCTACTTAGAAGTTGACCATTTTCCAAGCTTCCAGTTGAGGTTTAACTTTTTTCCACGTAAATTTGGTTCTAGTTCAAAGCCACCTGATAGAAAAATACTATAATTACCATACAGCACCTTATCCAAAAATGTAATAACGTTCCCAGATTGTAGACTGAACCCAAGATAATGCTCTCAGGAGTACGACTCCTTTACTTTTTTGGTTACGCTGCCAGTTGGTGATTAAATCGCAAGACTGTTAATGACAAACAGCTAATGCCTTGTGATTAGATGTCAGTAATTAATAGTCCTGAGATGAAATGTCGAGTAATTAAAAGTTGTTAAGCCATTTTTTGAATTGATTCCTTTTCATCGGAGATGTTAACTTGTTAGTATCAACACAAGCCATTAATTTTTCTCAATACAGTATTTATGCACTCCTGCAGAATCAGCAACGGTAAAATGAAATGTTGTAGCATCTCATTAATTGCATGACTTGCTGTACCTCGTCTTGTCTTACAACTGCTGTCAGCAGTATGTTTCCCAACCACTGAAAAAATGCAGTTACTTGTAATTCTAAACTACAGTATTTCCGCTACGTATTGGTTCAATGTTACATATTTTACAGACTGTTTACGATTACCATTTGAATTTTACTTGGAGCGTTCGTAAATTGGTTGTTGTTGATGCAAACGACCCTGTTGTGAGGCTGGATGTGGACAAATGCCTGCAGTTTTCATGCTTGTTTGATGCCAAGGAATTAGTTACTTCAGGAAAAATAAGTCCTGAGCTGAAGTAAGCAAAAAACTACCGTTTCTAAGATTATTTTGGTGTGCGACTGATCTGTAGTTGGTGGCACTGGAAAAAGACAAAAGCCTACCTTTTTATATGAGGTCTTGCAATGGTGTTGAAGAAAATTTTCAGCACCATTTTTCACAAATATTGGCTATTGCATCACAAAAACTTGTATTGCAAATATTAGTACCTCATAAAAGTGTTTATAACAACCGTAATATCTTTCATGACAAAATATTGTTGAGTTTTTTTAATGGATACTTTTGAAAAACTTTTTTCAAAAGCGTGGAGTGTGAGGTGACAAACTGTCTTTTTAAATGAAGCTTGGCATTGTTGTTTATGAAAAAAAATTAACATCATTTTGTCATAAAAGATTACAATTGATAAGAAAACTCTTATTTAGGGCTAATTTATGTGGTATAAGGTTTTACGACGCAATAGCCATTATCGATGGCAATCACATGGTGTTTAATTTTTCATCAACACCATTGCAAAAACTAGAGTAAAAAGTAAAGTATAAGGAATTCATAAAAAACGGTATGAATGAAATTAGTTAGCGATACTTCGTTAAATGAAATTGTTGATAATTCAGTTGCTACTGGTTTAGACAGATGCATAAAAATTTGAAAATCTTTCACCTTTAAGTCAAAGAAATTTATTTTGTAAACATGACAATTATTTGATTAATTGATTGTGCCGGTGAAATTACAGAATACAGTACTCTATTCCAAACAGGGCAGTTGCAGAAAATTGTTTCAAAAAACATTTGTGAATTTTGAATACAAAAATTATAACTGTCTGCAGAACAGCTTACACCCTAGGTTTTAAATAGATAGTACAGAAAAATAACGTTTTTTTCATTTTTAATCGATAACTAAAAGTAAAGAAGCAAATTTTTAATAGGGATTTAAAAACATATATCAGTTAGCTTTTTTCCTTTCTATTTTCTGGCTGAGTATTTCGGCGTTATTGGACAAGTTTTTTTTTTTCATACAATTATGCCCTTAAAACTTTTTTTTGATAAAATTTCATAAACGCTGAAAGTTTAGTAACAAATGGTATTCAAAAAATGGGGTTATTATTTTTGCAGTTATTACGCTATTACAAACATCACTATGAGAACTTAAAATGTAGCAAGAAAGCAAAACACTTTTGGTCTACTGGAATAATAGAAAAAATTCATTGCTTTGGTCTGCTACCAACTTGCAATGAAGAGTCACTGTATAATTACATAAACAATGCGTAATAAACGCGATTTTGAAGATCATCAATTATTTTTACCTGTTTTTTAGAAAAATCGTTGCTGCAAGCGCTCATGATAACGGGAGTTTTTCGATTGAAATGTCTCTGTACAGAAACGAATCTCGAACAACTGCTATTGAACCATACGGTACCGTTTTGGTTCCCGACTTCATCTATGTGCTTGTTCTATTGGAGATTGCTGCTTCTAATGACAGATTTTTTGTTCAGGTAGCATTTGACTTATCGCAAAATCACAACGTCGACTCGGATTGATCTTTTGCTCAAATACGGTTTAGTGTTTTAGTTCTCGTTTATAGTGTTTTTATTTTTTATTATTTGAATGGTGCGTTAACATACAGGGTGTCCGTAATCTGGACACATGCAGTAGGATAAATTTTGAACTCATAATGGTTTGGCACATAAGCTTTTAGTATTATTTTCATTTAAACAACATATTCAATATTAGATCTATCATTTGCAATGAAAATAAAATTTATGATTAATTATTCTTTGTGTCTGAACTTCTACGGCACGCTGAAATGCTCATAAAATTTTAATAAAACATAAAAGGTATGCACAGAGCTGGACAGCGCTGTTTCGAGCTTTTAGCTCTCATCGGCAGCCCTCAGCTATCTTTTTCAAAGGTATTCCCAGCTGAACAAACATCTTGGCCTAACTGGCAAACCTTATGGGCTTACACAGAGGCAGATGCTTAGTAGGGAATAAACGATTTTTCACTTGTGGTACTTTAGAAACAAGTGAAAAATCGCTGGATCCTTATAGTAAGGACAGCCATAGGCTATCCCTACTACAAGGACTCCCCTCTGCGTGACCACGGAAATCAAAACTGCAAAATCTTGACGTCCTTCATGGTCGACTCCTGGGAAGCCATGTCAACTTCCACTGGCAGTTAGGTGGCCATAACAACCACCAACCCTGCAGCTCCAATGATATTTCACATTGTAGCTCAAGTCAATTAAGCACAGAGCTGGACAGCGCTGTTTCGAGCTTTTAGCTCTCATCGGCAGCCCTCAGCTATCTTTTTCAAAGGTATTCCCAGCTGAACAAACATCTTGGCCTAACTGGCAAACCTTGTGGGCTTACACAGAGGCAGATGCTTAGTAGGGAATAAAAAACATAAAAGGGGTAGTGCTTTAGTCGGCGGACAAGTTAATGCTACTGCATCATGTATACTGCATATAGTTTAAGTGCCTCGCACAGTGAAAAGTCAATTATCCAAACTTAGCATTAACAGCTATGGCCTCAAACGTTGTTCAGATGCCATTCAGCGTGACCGTAATTTTTTTAATTTCGTTTCACAGCTGCAGTAATACTTAGCAAAAATTTTTTAGGAGTAACTCAAGCATTTTCCAGGTAGGATGCTAGCATTTTTCCCAACCCAGCCCGGATTTCTTCTGGCTATTCGAAATCCATCCTGGCTTACTTCTGGCTCAGACTGTGATTACTAGGAGCTTAAGTGGTTCCAAAAGTCCAAGAAACCAAAACTTGATTTTGAAATAATGTAGAGCCTGATCTACAGTGCGTTTAAAGTACTGCAAAAATTTTGATACCAGAAAACATATCAATACCATATTACATGTCTACTGTATTGTCTACCACAACAAGTTTCGTTGCACAGTGAAGGCCTCTAATTCAAACAAAAATGTACCCACTACAGAAAGCTTCTTGTTTGAAACAAAATTTATGCTTTGTAGAACCAGTATCGTAACTGATGATATTGTCGGTTACATTGTGTTGCAATTTATGTATGACAATATTGTGTTTAAAAGGGTTGTTAAAGAGTTGCTATCGTGACATCATTGTTATCCCAAAATACGTAAGTAAATAATTATTGCTCACAAATGATTCGCAGACGTTTTGTGCAGCAAAGCAAGAACTAACAATAATTTATTAATTGGCTTAACAAGGGTATGTTTCATAAATGTTATTTGCTTAGATGTATGAATGCTGGGCAACTCCATCTAGTAATCCATGTGATCCAATACAATACCAGCTCATTAGTTATGGGTAAGTAAGATTTTTTGTAATTCTGCTTTTTGCCAAACAAAGAGTTTACATAACCGAAACTATGTTTTCAACATTATACATCAGCTTGAAAAAAAACAACTTTAAGTTTAAGCAATGGGAAACAAACAATGCAGTAATTGTTTGATTATACTAATAGCTACATAATGTGGTCATCTAAAGTGCTAGTAATCGCAAGTACAACTTTCCTCACCAAGTTGTGTTATCCAAGAAACAGAAAAATGATTTTTTGCACTTTTCGAGTCAAGCTGCAGCCTCTTGCTCATCTTTTGTCTTTTTATAATGCGAAATATTAAACGTTTTCGGCACCGGGGCTGAGCGGTTATAGGCGTCGTTTTCTCAACAACGCTTATCGCATAATATCGGTTCAATTTGCACCATGGTCACGTTGTTGCTTCCTTGGATAAAAAACAATTTGAAAATGATTTTTTCTAGGTGACTTTGAACAAGCAGCAAATTTAGTGACAAAAATTAAAGAAATCCACCTGAACATTGGATCATTATAAACACCTAAGCAGGTGCAAATTCCCGCAAGCACGAAGTATTTATCGCAATGAAAAGTGTGCAGATCGTTCAATATTTAGCGTCCAACGCTGTCCGGTGACAATAGGATAAAAAAGCACTACAATACAAACATAAAAGAAATCAGTGAATGCCAGTTTTTGTAGTTTTTGATTTGACCCCACCGAAAATCAAATTTGACTCTACCGTTTTAAAAGCAGCATCTTTTTCCACTCCACCCCAATCCATTTTAATTTTGCTATTGCTTAGTTACCAACCTGATGGTATAATCTTGTCTGAGTTTAACTCCTACACTTCTCGTTATCTTTTTTTTAGATAGAGGTTGAGTGGTTATAGCGTCTGCTGCTGAATTGGTAAACTGGATTCAATTCTAGGCCGGGTCAAGCCAAAAACCAAGAAAATTGGCATTCAAAAACTTCTTAATTGACGTTCAGCATAAAAAAAATACTTTTGTAGAAAAGACGCAATCCATTTTGATATTTAGCAATCACGTTTTTATTCACCAAGTTGCCTTTGTGAAAACACAGCGAAAGGACTTTAGGTCTATGAATCAAGCTGCCATATACTGCCCGATTCCCACCACCCAAAGTCAAGGCTTGGATGAAGGCTTTAAGTCCCTTTGCTGTCTTTTGACCTAGGCAACTTAGTGAATAAAAACGTAAATAACTACAGTATGTTGCAATATGGGTTGCATTTTTTCTACGACAATTAATTGTTACACATCTTAACAGCTAATTTAATTGGAAAGCAGTCGACAGAATTAGTTGAAAAGCTTGTAGAATGGACAACGCTTAAGCAAGTTCGGATTTGCCCAAAGGTTTTGCTCATTTGCTGCTTTCTTGTACCATGAAGATAAAAACAAAATTTTAATCTAGTGCATTTTGTCCAAAGCAACGTGGTAACTGGAAATTTAACAAGCTGCTAGAGATTACAAAAAAACGTAAAGTACTCGTATGCTTTTGGTTGAAATAAATCAAAACGGTCAAGTTTATGTTGTAGATACAAACACAACCTTAATACCTTTTTGTGATAGAAATGACGTCAGTTTAAATTTTAGATGCGCCAATACCAGTGACCCGAATTCTATGATCAGTGTCACTCGAAATTTCCTTCCCACATACGGGACTTACCATTTCAAGTCCTTTGTGTGGAGTCATGATCCATTTGCTCCCGTTTATCTTCACTGCAAAGTAAAAATTTGCGACAATTACAATTACTTCTGCAATTTAGTAAGTAAATTATTTTATAGCATCTTACTTTGCAACATTAAGATTTGAGAACTTTAACTAACATAAAATGCGAGTAGTGTTTGGTAGCTTTTAGAGAAAGTATATGTTGTTAATATAATCATTTCATTTATAAATATTTCTACAACAACAAGTTAAGTAACCGATGAAGTCAAGAAACAATTCATCTTGAACCTATAGAAATTATTCTAATCAGCATAAATAGAAGTGCCACTGTCGCTTCTGTGTAGGTGGAAGATCAATAGGGATCAATCAGTCAATCATATTTTATTTCATTTAAATTGTTTGTAACGAAGGCGTAAACGAGAAACCAAGACTAGATTTTCACCTTGATCAAAAGGTTTCAAAATCTCTCTTTAATACATAGGCGTAGCTAGGGGGGGGCCCAGGGGGCCCGGGCCCCCCCCAATCAAAATACCACTAACGACAAAAAGTTATTACAACATAGACTGGCGATGTTTAGTTGCAGTTTTTTTTCAGTAATTACGCACATAACAGTAATTAACAATAATATTATTGACAACAAGTGAGTCCCGGGGGCCCCCAACTAACAACCAGGGGGCCCTTACTAACAACTAGGGGGCCCTGGAATCCTTAACCAACAACCAGGGGGTCCGGTACCCCTAACTGAAAACCAGGGGGCCCATAACTGACGACCAGGGGCCCCATGGCGCCTAACTAACAACCAAGGTACCCTTAACCAACAACCAGGGGGGCCCTTAACTGACAACCAGGGGGGCTCAGGCCCCTAACCAACAACCAGGGGGCCCCTAAACGACAACCAGGGGGCCCCAGGGCCCCTAAACCAACAACCAGGGTGCCCCGGAGTGCCTAAGTGACGACCAGGGGGCCCCGGGGGCCCTAACGCACAACCAGGGAGCCCCAGGGCCCCTAACTAACAACCAAGGGGCCCCTAACCAACAACCAGGGGGCCAGGAGCCCCCTAACCGACAACGAGGGGCCCCGGGGCCCTCCTAACTGACGACCAGGGGGCCCCAGGGCCCTTGATCAACAACCAAGGGGTCCTGGAATCCCTAACTCACGACCAGGGAGCCCCACGGCCCCTAATTAACAACCAGGGGGCCTGGGCTCCTAACCGACAAGCAAGGGGCTATGGGGCCTCCAACTGGCAACCAGGGAGCCCAAGGGCCCCTGACTGACGACCAAGGTTCCCGGGCCAGGGGCCCCTTAATGCAAATTTTTAACAATTTATATGCAAAACCGGTGAGAAATCTAAGAGTTTTGACCTAAAAGTTGCCACCCCAGGCCCTCGTTTAACGTTATTATGAACTTAATTATTTACTGCTAAAGTATTGCAGGAGGCAATGTTCGTTACTTCCCCCTGTAGACCAAATCACTTACAATTAAAACTTTGCACCATAATGCAAGATTCTAAGCGTGTTTTGGGATTTAATTGCAAAAAGAGGATTGAACAACAAAATTTTTTCGATTGGCTTTGAAATGTTAAAAATCTAGTTCTTTGAAATGGCTCTGAACTCGTGCGAATTGTGATCCAATGGGATTTAAATAGCTTTTTTTTCAAAAACTTACAAAAATTGCCCAGCGGCTGGGGGCTTTACCCCCAGACCCCCATAGCCACAGGCGGCTGGGTGCTCTGCCCCCAGACCCCCGTCGTTTGAGTACAATAGCTTACTCAACACGTCTTCCAAGTTAGACTTTTACGCTTTTCAACAATTAGTTTTCGCCCTCTCCTTTACCAAAATCCTGGCAAAGTGCCATCAGGCTACGGCTTCAGATCTTCCATTCTACGATATCTTTGCCCCACAAAAAACTACTTTTTCGAAAATTTCTGATGACGTCATTGCGTGTGATTTGTGGTTTGGGCCCCCCCCCCAATCAAAAATCCTGGCTACGCCTAAGCTTTAATACCTATACTAGAAGTAAGTATACAAAGTAGTGTTGCATTCTTCGGAAAGATTCGTACTTAGGCCGGGATCACACAATCAAGTTTTTTTTGTGCAATTAGTTAGCACCTGCATTTTTGGTGCTATCACATCTAGATGCTATTTGCTCAGTTTTTTGCCAGACACTTGCCAGACGAAAGCGTCTGGGTTTTTCTTAAAAGAAATTTTCCAAGTTCTCATAGGTCGCTTTTTCACTCTGAAAGTGTTTAAGCGGTTAGTAAGGAATTTCGTTGAAGTTTGCAGCGGCGATAGTGATGAGTGCTTTGTCAACTTACTGGGACTTCGAGACGAGCGCACTAGCAAATAATCCAAGTTTATTTAATTGCTTTATTACTCGAAAACGGCAAAACGTAGAAAGATGAAATTCGGAAACAACACGTGAAAAGATAAAAGAGTAATGATTTTCAATTTTTTTGACCTAAACTTTCGTCAGAGAAAAATGTATTAATATCTGTACTCGAACCGAATGACAAATTAAATAATCATTGTGACATAATAAAACTAATTCAAAAAAAAATTAATAAACCATATTATTCTTCGCAAAATTTTACTTTCAAGTGAGCTTAACTGGAGTTGAAGTATAGGTATAACTATTATCGGCAATTTGTTTTTTGATATCCGAATATACTTTTGCTTCATATTCATGTTTGTTCATTTCATTCCAATCAAAACAATAAACAAAGTCTCATGGACACACACAAATACAATCAAATAGAAGAGGAAGCTGCGAAGGACCTCTTGGTCATTGAGTCAAGCAGCCACCCAGAAATTAGACATGAAAAACTGCTGGGCGTGTCAGTTTTTCATGATGATTTCAATACGTTGCGTATAGATCGAACTTGAGCTATTATCAATTTTGATTAATGGTGAATTGCGAATCATTTGTAATCTAACAATAAACATTTTTTGTATACTAATTTAAATTGATCGAATGGTAAATTTTTTAATTCGTATGGTACCTAGTTCCCAATTTTGACTCCTAAATACTTAAAACTTGTTGGCTAACATGATGCTTAAATACTTGTTGGCTAACCAGATAAAAAATAACTCCATGTTTTCTGTTTCTAGTGGATTACAATGTTTTTCGTAGAGCATCAATTAATTTACCGCTTATTTTTTTGTTTTTTGTTCTCCACTAATCGTAAAATGTAAGTGCGAAACGCAATTAATGCTTTAGCAGAAAAGCGCATATAATGGATGGACAAATTTTTTGTTTGTTCAAGTTCAGTTGATAGATTTTTTGTAAGTTCAAGCTCAGCAAACAATTTCACCGTATCTATTTTTCCGAGTTCGAGTACAAGTTTTGCGAAATAAAATTTTTTTTAATTAATGTTTTTATTTTAATTTTTGTCGGATTTTGTTAAAAGCAAGCAGTGAAAAAACATTTTGCACAGAGAGGTTTTTACTTTATTATGCATTGCACACTCATTTATAAATTTGTAACAATACATGTTTAAGTTTCACGATCGGTATGTTTTTCTTCGATTTTGCTTATTAAAAGTTCAATTCTATGTTTAAGCCAGAAAATGCAAATGCGGTCGTAAACAAATATGAGAAAGCAGCAGACACAATGTTATAATGCGTCATTGCCCGTTAAATCAAATGAAGTAAAAATTCTTATAACATTTTTGCTTGATAATTGTGACGCATTTATTTTCAGTGTTGAACTCGGCGGCATTTTTTGTATTCTGCTGCTAAATATGTTCAAAGGCACGGCTAAAAGCCTAGTTTTCTTCTAACTAACCCTAATCAGAACACCACTGTTGCGTAACTTAATCGAAACATATGCTGACTATTGTCAACATGCCGTTTTTAATTGTTTTTCAATGCTAATGCGCGATGTGCTTAACCCTATTTGTACCGGGGGGGGGCAAATTTGCCCCCCTCTCAATTATTTTAGTATAGCTCCTAAACGAAAACAAAGTTTTGCTTTGATGCACCTTGAGTTTGAATCAAATTTAATAACACACATTTTCAGAGAGTTTGGGGTCAGCCGGACAACCGGAAGTGACGTCATTTTTGCCTTTGTTAGAGGCACTTAAGGAGTTTTATGCAGTTTTTAGCACTATTCATGCTTATCAGTGCGCATATTCTATTCATTGTACTGGTATTCATTATCAATGCTAATGTTCTGCTGGAATAAAATATTTTATTTACTGATAAATGCATTGCATTATCATTACGTCATTGATGACGTCATAATCCAAGAATATTGATTTTTTTGCTGTTTCTCGAAATAAACTGCGTTTGTAGAAAAAAAATATTTATTTTCATCAGCTGTTGAATGATAAAATGAAAATTATAATGCAGTATTCTATAATTTTGTGAAATGTACTATATTTCAGTAACAAAAAATTACAAAGAATAATCAACACAATATATTAACAATGATGTTATCATGCATGATGACGTCATCATTTGCGGTAACTTTATCAGAGATGTCTTTGAAATAACAAAAGTCCAAACTAAACCTAATATTTCGCAACATTTAGGCGAATTTGCATGATGTTATAAGGATTTACTGGTTTTGATGACGTCATCATCGTTTTCGTGACGTCACAACCTCAAAAAATTTATTTTTAAACATTTAACAAAAAATAGCATCAGCAAGTAAAAAATCTCGATTCTGGTCACTTACCAATCGGTTTTTAGATTGGGGGGCAAATTTGCCCCCCCCCCCCCGGTACAAATAGGATGTAAAAATAGCCCGGTATATATAGGGTTAAGTCTTATATATTTTGTTCTCTTGTGGTGGACATTTGCAAGCGCGGAGCCAGAAATCTGCAATAGGTGGGGGGGACGGTTTTGGGGGTCTTGCCGCTGGGGGCTTGAGGGCGGAGCGACCAGCGCTCAAAAGCTTTCTATTTTTTTGGGCAAAAGTAACTCAATTCTAGGCCTATTTTGATAAAAACTAATACTATTAAAACGTGGCAGAGAAAATAGCAGTGCAAAAACATGACTATGCTAGCAGCATAAATGGACTAAGTGAGTGGCAGCTATTGCTAGAAATTCAGTTTTCCTATTTACGAACAGGTAAATCATAAAATCTTATCCCGGTAGTTCAGCACAATTCTCAAGGATTAATCTATTCCGTCTATTCTTTACAGAGAAAGATAATCGGGAGTGCTAATCAAAAAAAGTTTGTGAGAAGTGATTGGTAATTAACTACAATATTATTAACTAGCCACCCGTCCTTATTCCTGAGCCTATATTGATGGAACCTATGTTAAGTATTTTTCAATGAGGGATTAAATTTGATTACTAATTTTTGACCATTTTTCAAATTTTTTCTCGGATTTATAAGTTTTATTTTTGACAAATTAGCCCTTCTTTCCTCTAAATAAACGTTTCAAAATATGCTTTAAAGCATTTTTTTGAGTCTATTCCAGTGCAAAACGCAGTCTTAGAAGTGCTAAAAATAATATTTTCTTTATTCTGCATTTTTGTCGGCAGGCCAATTGGGGGAGGGGGCTATATCCCTCCATTCGTTTTACTACGCTACTGGACATGCGCGACTGATCCCGATCCATTGATTGTACGGTTAATTTGAATGTAATAAAACATTGCAATCTTGAATCTACATCTCAGGGTTAGCTTCCTGATCAATGTATAATTTGAGCTTGTTTAGCTCTTAGCTGAAGTACAACAAAACTTTGATAAACAAAGGGTGTATTTCAAGCAAAAAAATACAGAAACATGTAGCGCACCCCAAATTGTTCAGCTTTCTAAGCAAAAGGTGTTTTTTGTTATTTTTCTGTGTTGCGGGCAAACCAAGCGTGCAAGGAAAATCTGCTATCTTTATTTGTAACATCTTCCCCGTTTGATGCCTTGAACTGTACGGTTTATGGCGTTACAAGTAGCATCAATGAACCCCATCTTTTCGGCAAGTATTTTTGTTTCATCTATCAACTTTCGGTTGCTTACGTATGGTTGAGCAAATTGAAAGCTGGAGACATTTCTAGCTATGTTACTCAAGCAATCGACAAAGAAAGGTTATATTCAGTGCTGCTTTCCTAAACAAAAATGTGGGTATAGACTCCAATCCAAAGGAAATGGTTTGGGCTCCGACAACAAGAAGTGGGTAGGCTCGGACCAAAAAGTGGGTGTACGGTATTTCAGGTACGTTAGGTGATTCAAATAGGTTAGGCCGGAGATTTGTGTAAAGTACCTTGTCTACTTGGCTTTCTTCCGTTAAGTTTTTGGGAAACAAAAAGTTTTCACCAAAGTTCAGAAATAATTTTTTGTCTAATTTGCGTAAAGACCAAAGAAAAAAAGAACTTTGCGAAATTCAAAAGCGTTTTCGGAAAGTTTCCCTCTGTTACCAATAAGCTCAGTGGGTTTGGGCCTACATGCGCCTACCCTGGCAATGAAGGAAGATATAGGCAGCCCCGCGGTAGGCAGGTAACCTTGACGGCAGCACTGGTTGCATTAGTTAGTACTTTCAGCCTCGTGCAATGTATGAAAATCTACTGGTATTGATTCCATGTACTAAATTCTGACCAATACTTATAACTAGCTAAGTATTTTGCAGAATACGTAGGCTGCTGCTATGTCCGAGATATAAGAACGGATAAAAGAACTTCACATCCTTCAGCCAAAAATCACCTCGCTAAATGCACTTGCAAATTTCTTACCGTTGGTGGCAATCGTGTTAAAACAATAGCTAGTTATTAGCTGTATTTTAAAATCATTAAAAATAATCTGCCCTGCTTTTCAACTAGTGACTGAAGACCCAATTTTAAATCTTTGTTTGTGCATTTCTGTGTCTGATTAATCATTGGCTTTCACAATCTTGTGACTTAAATCGAAAAGATTATTTGTCATTGTCTAATCGGTGTTTAAGTTAAATTGCTGAGTAATTATTATCCTTTGGTGAGAATAGCTGTTAATTAGCGCAACTGCAAAGGCCGTATATAATAATTGTTGTGTCAGAAGGTTTCTTTTTGTGCATTATTTGTTTTTTGAGACGACTGTTGATTGGCAGCTGCCAAACATTGTTTGTTAATTTCCGGTCTTTGAATGCTAGACAAAGGCAATCTACCTTGTGCTATTACTGCTTGGAACTATTTAAACGTGCTTGGAGCCTGGGAGCTGAGTAGTGACAAAAATGAGTCAAGTGAACAGTGTCAGTTTTTGGTGAAACGTGTTAAAAGCTGCTTAACTAGGGTCAATTGCGTTTGCGACCTCTTCCTTCCCGTCCTTGCCTATGGATTTGACTATTGACTGTGGGGGAACAGTCTTGCAGATTGGAAGAAAGGCCCTGAATTGGTCTTTACATCATATTTGAGACAACTTCGTTTTTTCTGTACTTTTCTTTATTCAATATAATAATAAATTTCATTAAAAATCAGTAAATCAAGTATTCAGCAGTCAGAAGGAAAAACAGATTGGGAGAGTGTGGTATAGCTCTCCTACACGTTATTGAATTCGGCTATAATACTTCGTATCGTTGCCGTGCAGAAAACACAAAACGGTTCTGATTGGCAAGTCGTAGCAGATCTTCAAATTTAAGAATTAAGCTTTTACGAGAAACGGTTTGGCCAACTGAAACATATCGCAAGACCTGGTTACAAAAACTTTATCGTTCGTAACACTGTAACAATAATTATTTAGTTACAATGATAGCAACAGTCATTCGTTGTCGTGTATCGTTATTAATTTGGTATTGCTTCTGTTTGTTGACATTTGTCAACAAGTGTTCCGATTAAGATAAAACGCAAATAACTCATTGCAGTAACAATTTTGGAATTTGATATCACTGCATCAGAAAGCTAACAAGAAGTTTTGCTCCGTCAGTGAATGGCGCTGAGCTAGCATATAGGGGGCGAGAGCAATCAAATAAAGAAAAAATCAATGTTGACAAATGTCAACGTACAGTATGTTCTGATAAGGCCTAAGAACGGCGGGTTTTGAAAACTTGCTGGCAAAATAGAGCTCGGTTCTACTTCCCCGCAAGAACTTAGCAAGACTTTTTAGACGCTGATTTTTATTCTCACACGTGCTGTTCAATTTACTGTAGTTGACGATAGGAAGTGCCCGCAATTGCGAGTTAAGGACATAAGCAATATTTCACGCGATTGATGCAACAAAATTTTGCAAAAAAGTTGAATTTGTGTTCTTGGTCTTAAGCTCTATTTCCAAGTTTGACCAAAGTGTTTACACACAATGTTTGACCAGCTCGACAAAAGACAAAACCAACCCCCTCCCCACAAAAAAAAATACTCTCTGTTATCTCGACTAGACAAAACGCGAAGCTTCGCAATAATTAATAACGCTATTTTAATCTTGTTGATTATTGTTTTGCATTTTCAGACTTGTGATGGTGAAAGAAAACGAGACGTAAGTCCTCGGGATACAAGCAAAGATGATGTGTTTAGCTACGGACCCATTTACGTCCAATCAAACCGACCAAGTTGTTTGAAAGTAAACAATCTAAACGAGTTAAAGTAGTAAAGCTTAAAAAAATTGCTAGATCAACTTGATCGTTTTTGGTAATAATCAATTGTCATGTTTTAACGTTTGCAGGCCATAGCTTCAAACTTTTTTCGTTTTGCGTGCTTCTGGACCAAAGGCTACCAGCGCGGAAGCCTAGGGAAGAACCATTAAAACTGCGATTGCCTAAAACTAGCAATGCGAAAAAATCGTCCGCCTACAGGGTCTAAATGCAGACTATTAAATAACCGCAAACTATTTTGTCCTGACAGCATCATATAACCACCATACACCTCAACCACCTCAACTAAGGATAACTTTTTCTCATTGCTTCTTTTAAGTAGTCGCCGTTCTGGTGGCTCCTCTCTAGGCTTACACGCTGGTAGCCTCTAAGCGAGATGTACGAAAAACCATTAATTAAACTTGATTGCTTTTGCCATGCAACGCAACATTATTTTTTAAACGTTTTTTTTTTTTAAGCTAAAAGAGTCGGCAAGTTTATCCTGCAGTCTAGCCACGATGCTTAGCGGCTAAGTCATTTTTACCGCTTAAGTTGCTTTCAGAAATTTTTAAAAGCGCTGCTAATCAGTTGAGTTGATTTATTCTTATTAATAATGCCCATTGAAAAAAGTTGTTAAACTTAGGCTTCCTAGTAAAACGTAACAATGGTCCGTGGAAACTGAGCCTGACAGACTCTATTTTGAGATAAAAAACGATGCTGCTTCAACCTCCTTTACTCAAGCCTTATAGCAAGAATCGAAAGAGAACGGAAAAAGTATGCTTTACTGACCCGTCAAAAAATAAAACTATACAAAATACGTTAATGTGCTTCTATTTGGTGAGCTCTTCCCCATTCCTGATTTTTATGAATTTAATGGAAAACCCCCAAAAAGTGGAGCTTTGGCAAACATTAATAGTATTTAATTTACAAACTCTAAACTCCATTTACACAGCGAATTAAGTTTAACTTCGTCATGGTTTGTCTAAATCATTTTTGACTTTGACTCACGTCTCTCCTTTACCCAATGATTTATTATTTCTTGAGAAAGTTGTTACAATAACCGGTCAGGTTTTGAACACTTTTCAAACAATCATTTCATGATGTTTTTTTATGTAATGATATTAATCGCTCATCAAAATTAAACAAACAGCTTGATGCTCAAATCCACGCGTTTGTGTAAATTAACAGGTATTTATTTTCTTGGACTTGGAATTCGTTATCACTACAGTGGCCCAATGCCGTTAACAAACTTACTGCTTCATATGTACAGAACAGTTTCGTTGCAAATCTGGACTGGTAGTACAATCGCTGTTGTTACCGTTTAAGTAGTTTATGAATCATCAAATTAAAGGTCAAAAATTTGTGAGCCAAGGAATGATGCTTTGATTCAGATTTTTACTTCAGTAAATTCCCACTTGAAAGCTACCATGCATGTTGGACAGAATGGCATAATGTTTTCCGCAGTCAGTGCTTTTGTAGGTCATTTTATTGGTGCTAATTTTTTATCGGTACTAGTAACCAATCCCGATTATTTACTTTAGCGAGAACGGAATCGGCCGATGTCAATTCTTGGTCAAAATGGGTTTAACCGTGGTACTCAGGGTAATAAAGTTTTAGGTGAACTTAATACCTGCTTCAGAATTGTAATGAATGCACTAATCTAATTTAGTGTTTTTCTTGTTGGATTAGTAGCTTTCTGTGGCTACAGTTTTTTATGCTGAGGTTTGTTGGTATCCACAAAAACATTTACTTCGGTAATATTTGCTATAAATTAAGCTAATCACATCTTTGCTCATGGAATGTCCAATGAGTAACGCATTGATCAACGCATACTTTAAGACATTAGTAAATGAGAAATCTCGACCACACTAACAACTGTCATTGATCTAATTGCATAAACTTGCTAATATTTAATTTAGGATAATGGAGGATGTTCTGACTATTGCATGGTGACTGAAGATGATGACATCATGTGTTCTTGTCCTTCTGGAAAAGTTCTCGAAAGTGATGGAATGAATTGTTATGGTGCGTTTTAACGAATAGCCTACGAAATTTAAAATAAGCGTCTGTACATTCTTACTACAGTTTATGGTATATTACTGTGGCTTTAGGATGAACTACATCTCCAGCAAATGATTTAATTTTTTTCTTGCAGCATCAAATATTTGCAATTCGCTATTCTTCTTACTGAATTACGTCATTTCATAAATCGTCGGTCTGGGTTTGATTTTTTGTATGTCCCCATCAGCAATCACGTTAAGCTATTTCATTGTTCTTTATTTTGTTCTACGTTCTTTAGTTGTAGATTAATTTATTAAAGATTAAATTTTGAAGAGTGGCAACCAGTTTTAATCCCGACATAACAATAATAAACTGAACATCATACTGCACCATAAGCAAAAAACCTACCGTAATTAATATCTAGCAACAAAGAACACAGAATTATCTCCAGTTTTGTCTGACTGCGGCAAGACAACTAAATGGAGTTCTTGCCAGTTTTCTATTGAAAATGGTAGATTCGATTTCGATTTCCAGTCCGGTGAAAACGAAGATTTTAAATATATTGTTATTTGTATCTTGCCTGCCTGACAATCAGATTTGCAAAGAACAAAATAGACACTTTACTATGTATGGAAGGTAGGCATGGAATATAGCAGCTTGGTAGATTTACTATAATGTAGTTTGTTGAAAGAGACTGTATTTCACCGGGATCTTTGCCTAATTTTTTTATTAATTCTGTCCCAAATTGAACCCAATATCAAATCCTTTTTCTTAAACTAGCCCCAACCCTAACCCCAACCCTAACTCAAACCCTAATATCAACTCTTAAGAAAGTTAGTAAATGAAAACGCATAAAACAAAAATGATAGATATTTCTCATCTTTGCTTTATTCTATTTAAATATTTTTTTGTTTTTTGGTGAAATAGTCACTCTCATGTATATTTTGTAAACCTGTGGCTAATATAAAATTTTACTTTTTTAGAAATCGAAAAAGACAGTGAAGATTTTACGAGTGAAAGTCGAAGATTGGTGATGCTTGCACTTTACTTCATCACTCTTTTGTCACTGTTATTGGCTGGTGGAATGATATGCTGCAAGGGCCGCGAAGCTAAAGTGCAGGCTTTTTGAGGAATCAATTAAACTTATTACCCAATGTTTTAGCTCAAAATAAATCGTGTTTTTTATGATTTCTAAAGTAATTATAAATTCGATATTTACGTGCTGGGAAATGCACAGTCAAAACTTTACTTTTCCTACTCTTGAGTAAACCCTAAGCATACAGTTTTTTACAATACATTGTATGATTTTTGAAGAATTGTTCGATGTTACAATTGTAGTTCGTCATTTTTTTTTGACACTTTAAACTGCTTAAGTTAATATTTGGTCGCTAAGTTTCATTTGTGCATCCGGCTTTTACAATTGTAGTAAGAAAAAGCATGCAATGCAGTACGGGTACCCAATAAGATCAAATTGTGGCCAATAATCATTTTTTGGTGCTCATGCAAAGTGAGTAAATTTAAGCTTTTCGAACAAAAAAAAAGATTTTTTATCCTTTAAATTTGATTTCATTCATTCATTCATTTATTTAAAATTTCTGTAAAAGGTAGACCAGTGAATTTTAATCTTTTGTATTCTAGTGAAGCTTAATAAAATTAAACAAACCAAAAAAATTTTACTCGAGCTTTTATGCAACTTTTAAGTCAACTTACTTCAAATTAAATCTTTACTCCTCAACCTTTTTTAGGTTATTGATCTATCGACACTAGAGCTTATTTCTGAATCCCATCGTGATTTCAGGTTTTATGTCCTCGAAAACTGCACATAATCTAAAATTTAAAAAATTTACTACATACATATAGCAGAGCGTTCATTTGTCTTTTGATCTTTACAAATAGTGTTGTGATATTGTTTAATGAAATATATATTTTTGTGTTTGTTAACACATCATTTGCTAAACAGAAATTGACTATTGGAAAAAAAATGCAAAATATATTCAGCGAAATATAATTATTTGCTCTGTTCACCCTCAGTTACAATAGCATACTGTTCTGCTCAGCATTGTTAGAGGTAAGCAGTATATCGCGCTACCACCAGTGTCAGCAATATCTATCGTGCGATATTTTTGTATCGATATCCGTATCGAATTACAGTACAGTACTGTATTATTGTTCCTCCTTTTTTTTGGTATCAATTACTGTAATTACTAATATACAAAAGTAACGGCGATGTTTTCTTAAAGGATCTTTTAAGGGTCGAGCTCTCCTCATGATCTGTCATAAATAAACGTTAATTTTTTTTTTTAAATTGCTATGCAGTGCTAGTTGCTGTATAACTAATCTTACCATTTCAATAATGAGTCAGTTTAGACGTTTTTGACGTCTGCTGGCCAGAATTTTAATGTTTAATTGTTTTGTGAGCTTCTGGCCTAAGGGATATCAGCGTGGAAGCCTTTAGGCCAGAAGGAAGCTTCAGCGCCGGTAGCCGTTAGGATAGGAAGCACGCAAAACCATTCAATAATCCTTACCATGTTTAGTCATTGAAATGTTTAAACAAAGCGACTCCCCGCCCCGCAAATTTCTTAATTCCCAATTGCTTGTTAGTGTCTAGGTAACATGTAATAGATGATGTAATGAAAACCACATTCCAAAATTTCAATGCTGTTGCAAAATCAAAGAGACGGTTTTATTGCGCACGTAGTCATTAATTCGATGCACAGTATAATTAACCGACAGGCCTAAATAGAAACAGAAAAGCGGAAAAAATTTTTATTGTTATTATCATTATTAATAGATTTGGAAGCGTCAACTTTTTTTAAAATTTGTTTGGGGAGCCCAAAATGGCTTGTTTAGGTTTGGCAAAAATTTTTTGGTTTTAGTATTAGCAGTAACTTTTTTGCTTTTTTTACAGAATGATGGCAGCTAATGCATTTTAAAAAATCAAATGCTGCAAACCCTAAAGCTTACGGGACTTGCTTTTCGAGTCTCCTCAGAACCCATATCAGCTGATTTTCTCGTTTTGATAATGCAATATCACAAACAAAATAATTTGGCTTATACACAAAAAATACTTATGGAGTCAAGAAAAAAACGTTGCAACACTTTAAACGTTAAATCATGAAGAGCATCTTATATTAAAATACATGCATGCGCGTTATATTTGAATAATTGTAAACTTGAATAAATCCATAGCTAACTCCATATCATCTTGCATCCAGACTACAGTATGTAGTTCATGACTCTAATCTTACATCTTGCAGCACAACTCAGAAACACAACTCCGTTGATCATATTACTAGGCAACTTCAAGCTAGACGTTTATTCGAACGTTTTTGGTCTTTTATAGAGTGCCCTCCATAGGAAACTACAAATACGGTAAAACGATTTACTAACATCCATTTCAAATCAACTGAAGCATAATTACAAATTTTTTTTTAACGTTCAATAATAATTTGGACTAGCAAATGCATTTGGTTAAACTGTCATTTCATGGTCAGACAATTCAAAATTGACAAAAATACAATTATGACGTTAAACACAAAATGGTGACTTCACAAACTACCAGCAGTAAATACGCAGGCTATCACGGTAAAACTAAACGCACTCTAAAAAAAAAATTAATGCACACTCAATAAAAAGGAGGCCCGATTTGCATGCATTTGTTTATTGATGGTTGGATTCTGTTTTTTGAAAAGGAGTGCTTCGTGAATTTTCGCCTCACATGCACTATCACTCTTAAGTATTAGGCTACGTAAGAAATTGGAATTCAGGGCTTTCCATTAGGAAGCTGCTGCAATTTAAGTCTTGTTTTTTCCGTGATAGTCTTTTTACTGCTGATAGTTGGTGAAGCCACCATTTTGTGTTTGACGTCATGATTGTATTTTTATCAATTTTAAATTGCCTGACCGTAAAATGCAGTTTAGCCTAATACATTTGCTAGCCCAAATTATTATTGTACTTTGAGAGCAAAAATTTTAACATCGTCTCAGTTAGTTTTACCGTATTTTTAGTTTCTTGATGAGAGCGCTCAGTAAAACGCCGAAAACGTTCGAACAAATGTGCAATAGCTCAGCTAGAAATAACCTAGCAATAATATGATCATTGGAGTGGTGTTTCTGAGTTGTGTTGCAATATGGTTACTGAAACTATAACCTCTCTACCAAAACTATAATCTTACATTTGTTGACAAACCTGTAATAATGCTCATTTAAAAAACATTTTTAGAGTTTTGATTTTCCAGTTGTAATTGAAACAAATTTGTCACATGTAAACCAACTCCTAACAGACTTGCCTCTAATTTATTTAATTGAGGCAGTAGAATTGTTCAACATTATGGGAGAATTTTAGCTGTCAAGAGCTCTTAAGGCTACTTTCCGTAATTTGTACATTGGAATCGTTTAATTTGGTTAGTAATTTGCAAGGAGACTGCAAAAGAAACGTTGCGGTCTTCGAAGCAAGTTGCCACTTGAATACTTCTACACCATTGGGGTGGAGGCTTTAGTCTGTCTCTTTTATTTCTAAACGTCAAGCAAGAAAGCTGTAAATTCCACTTTTTATTATTTTTGGTTTGGCCTGACCAGAGGTGGGCACTTGCGGCGCAGATATTTTACTTGCGATAGCGCTTGCGCCGCAATTATTTCTCAACGGTTACGCTGAGGCTTGCGCCACAAGTATTTTAGCAATTTTGAGCGTAATCGCGCAAGCGCAATTCAAATACGATTAAGAATGATTGTTCTTTAACCACGTGTGATTAAAGTACAAAAAAAAAAAAAAAAAATGGACGAGCTACAAAAGCGTAACCAAAATTGTCGATTGGGGTGGGAAGGCCAAGCCACAAATCATACGCAACGATTTCGTCAAAAATTTTCGAAGAGGGTCTTTTTATGGAACAAAGATACTGTAGAATGGAGGATCAGAAGCCGGGGCCTTGGCTAGCATGTAACCTGGATTTTGCAAAAGAGAAAAGACTGAACCAAAACTTTAAAAAGTTTTCAATTTTTTCTAAATTGGGAGACGTGTTGAACTAACTCAAACGTATCACAGACGGCTGGGAGCCGGGTCAGTATTACGGGTCTAGGAGCAGGCGGCAGGGCAATTTTATGTATTTTTTTATAGAAAAACAGCTATTTAATCACATCTCGATCACATTTTGCAACTTCTTAGTGCCATTTAAAATAACAATAAGTTCTTAAGATTTGAAAGCCAATTGAAAAGATCAAACTGGTGAGTCTTCCCTCTAGTTGCAGAACTAGTTTAAGAACATTTAAAATCTTGAATTTGGGGGTTAAATTTTGTAAGTGACTTGGCCCAAGTGGAAAAAGCAAGGTACATTGCCTCCAGCAATATTTTTAGCACTAATTTGGTTTTTTAGCAATAACTTTAAATTGATATGCAGATTTTTGTTTTGTGATAACATTAACCGGTTCTAGAAGTGCATTTGCGACCAGGTGGCCCAGGCCCCCTCAATTTAAATTCAATAATATGTTCAATTAGCATTTTTCCTTGCTAATTTTTCATTTTGTCAAAGGTATTTAGTTGCCTAAAAACTGGCGAGGTGGAGATTGATTGTTATTTGAAATGGGTGCAATAATTACATTAGATTCACAGAGTGATTAGATGAGGGCCTGAGGTTGCAACTTTTAGGGCAAATACCTTAAACTTCTTCTGGATTTTTTATTTAAATTGGATGGCAAAAATTTGATTTGACCGGGCCCAGGCCACCTGGTCGTTGGTAATTAATACTAGTATGTTGTGCACGTACACTGTTGTACGCGAAAATGCTAAAAGAAACTGAAACTGAAAAAACATAAGGCTTTGTTGTAATCAATTTTATCATTGGTGGTATTTGAATTCGGGGGGAGAACCTCTTGTCCCCTTCTTGGCTAAGTCTATGACAAGGTAGGTTCATAAAAGCCTCTTCATGAAAATTCCATTTGTCTACTGCTTGTAATACTTCTACTGGATTTAGAGCAGGGCTCTTCTTTCGCTGAAACTTTTCTGTCTAAAATATTTTTTGCCGATTGTTCAAAAAATATTTCTAATTGCGTGATTTAAAAAATGGTTGTACAATCAAATTTCAAGCAAAAAATATTATTTTTGTACCAGTAATTGTCTTTCTAGAAATACGCTACTTGTTTCAAAAAATTTTAAACTTCCTTTGGGCATTAAACGCGTTACTTGCAACAGACCAACTTTTTTACCGTAATTCAAAAACAAAACACAACAAAAACTATTAATTACAACTTTTTTGCTAGTCCGGAAAAACTTGAAAGATTTTGCAAACAGGAGTGACAGCATTGGTAGCTCTCATAATTTACACTTAAATGGTTTAATTTCCTTCCACAAAAAACATGATAATGTTTTTAGCTTGCTCCATTTGTCAGAGAATGATACTAACTGTTTTAGAAGCACAAACTATGTATTGAAGCTTGTGGATTTCCTTGACAAGCCATTAGAAAAAAATAATGACCACGGAGTCGTTCGCTTTCCACCACATGAAGACTTTATTCGTGGAATTTTTAACACCCCGGGTCCTTTAAGTACGGGTGTTGAGGGTATTTTTTCGTTAGGTATAAAAACGTTCTTAGCCCAAAAGGGATAAGCGATGCGCATTTTCAAATGCTTGTATTTTTTAAAGAAAATCAATAATTTTTTGTTTCCTAACTTGGTCTCGTGCATATTAATTTGTTTTAAATATTGGTTTTGTACCGTAATTTAATGAGGTTTGAGCCGTGATTCAATTAGAATTATACTTTTCAAAACGTCACACTTGCGCTAGCGCTGGTGGTTGCGCTTGCGGCGCAATTTTTTTTGGGGGGCTTATGGAAACGCTTGCGGCGCAATATTTCCAGAGTAGTTGCTCTTGTGCTTGCGGTGCAACTTTTATGACTTGCGCTGCCCACTTCTGGGCCAGACCTGAAATCGAAACCTTCGCGTTACTTTTGCTCTTTACCTACTAGACCATTAATTGATCAATTTATAAAGTAATAACCAGTCTAGCAAATTCTCTTGTGAGTGCATTTTAGTCTTGAAACTACCCTTTCAAAGTGAAAAATAGTTTTTATCATTTCGATCATTTCATAAATCTTATTTAAAAATTGTGCATGTTGTGTTTCATCTATTTTGGTACTTATGCATTATGGGTTTACCCTAAATATTTCAGTGTCTTAAATTCTTTATTTTGGAGTACTTGTTTTTGGAGAAACCTTTAAAAGTGAGACTCAAATTTTTTTCAAATACCCCAAATCGTTATTTGATATCAACTTTTTTAGCCAATTAGCTTTAGAGGTTTAAATCCCCCGGTTTGAAAATTCTGCTTTAGGGAGACCACCAACGTGGAACCACCAAATTTTGTCATCTTTTATTTTTATTTTACGTTAACTTTTCCTTAAAGTTTCAGTGTTGCAGCTCAAGGGCTGAAAGTTTCAAAATTGGGGATAATTCTTCGACAGGGCACTTCAGATTTTGTCCTCTTGCATTTTTCTGTTAGATCTAGTTTTATTTTTTATTTTTTGGTTTAAGTACTTCAAAAGTTCAAATATTGGAGCGCTCATTGGTGATACTCACCTCACACACCTCTTTTAAAATGTAGACCTACCATAGTTTTGTTGCCCAAAAAAAAGACAGGTATGAAAAACGGTAACTAGCTAACCAAACCCGCGGAAATTTGTGGACTACCGAAGTGAACACCTTTTCGTTTTGGAGTTCACCTCAAGCCTCGCAAAAAATTGGGCGTTTGCGGCCAGAAGATTTTTTTTGTCGTCTTCACCTGACGTAAAGAGATCTTGATGGGAAAAAAGAGGACATTTGGCTACTTTTCACTTTCCCTGGAGGGCTATTCATTTGAAAAAAAAAAGATAAAAAATCCTGTTAAAAGAGGACGAATGGTATATCCACTAAAGTGTACCATCGTTTACTTTTACTTTTTTTTCACGTTAACATCTCCTGAAAATTGTATTCAATTAAAAAATTTCAAACTTTCGGTGTCCGTTTTGCAAGGAGACCTCAAGTGGCAACTCTTGTTTTAGGAGGGCTTTAAAAATGTATCGATATCTACCGCTGATCAAAATTTAGATATTCTAAGTTTAACACTTGGATGCCCGACGATTTTTCCTATCAAAAATGCCCAAGATAGTCATTTTGACTACTTTGGTTATTGCGAAGTAAATGGCGAGCTTTGTATGGTTGTACGGAACTAAGATCTTTTCTTTTCACGATAAATCGAGTATCAGCATTAATATTACTGGAAAGTCTTATTTATGTGTTAGCGTTACTCTTACTTTACTATTAAGTGAGATCTTATACCGATGCACTTTTTCGCTTTGTTTTCAGTTATATTTGGCAAACACTGACTGTGCTCATCATTACACTCGCATAAATTAAATACTTGCTAACACACTACAGTACACGGACACAAAAAATCGACAAACTCAAACTGATAACGTAGTGCACTTTTTGCACACACGTTGTACAAGCATCGTGCAAGTTCCACATAAAGATTTTTTACATTGAATGCACACCCCAACCGAGCAATTTCTCTTGCACATTATCTTCGCTTAACAGAATTTTTTTGGCTGTGCTTCGTGTTTGCTGCTTCGAGTTCGTGATGGCACTGCTTGGCCAGGACCGCCATTTCTCTTTTTCACTTGAGTGAGGCTCACCCAGTTCCTCCGCTAATTTGCGAATAAAGGTCCTGCGAGAAATCTTCTCATTGGTAACCTAGTTGAATAGAACCCAGGCATTGATAGAAGCCAAATCCAATGTCATTTGAAAACAATGTATTGGCCATTTTCGTGTGCCAGTTCTGCAAGTGTATTTTTTAGCCATTTGGTCAACAATATCAACTCCGTACTTTGTTTCATTATAGGAGGAAACTGTTTCCGATGTTTTCTTTGCATTATTAGCTATAGTAATGTCCTTGTGCTTTGTGCTAAGTATTAGCACGTGTTTATTCACCTTTCCCTGGTATGCAGTTAGAGTAATATCTCCAGATTTGTATAGCTTGTAAGAATGAAGATCTTCTTTCATTTTTCTCAATGGTAATGGCACTTCTCTTTTGATTTTGTTTACTGTTCCCAAAAGACTTGCTTGCTTTTCTTTCAACAGATTGAATGATTTCATAGAAGTGAAATAACTATCAGTGGTGACATTTCTCCTTTTGCATAAATAAGGGCGCATGAGTTGCATCACAACACGATCAGAAACGCGTTCGGTTAAGAAGTGCTTTTCATCTTTCCCTACGTAAGGAAAGCCATTTATCCTGTATTTGCTCTCTTTGTCCACGGCTAACCAATATTTTTGCCCAAATTTATCTGGCTCTGAAGTCATGTATTGAGTGGAAGGGCATCTGGCTTTGCTAGGGAAGAGCTGCTCGTTGACTGTGATGAAAGCTCCAAGTTTATACCATGCGCAGCAATTATCCGTAAAGTGGGTCCAGACTTCTGAAATTAGAGCAACTTATTGGTCTGTAGCCTATGTGAACGATTCGATTTCACATCAAAACAAACGAAACGGAAAATTTCACAAAATTAGTTTCTGGACACAGAGCTTTTGCACAAAGGCACATCCCAATTTTCAGTCCAAAGGACATGCAAAGGTAAAGCACTTTTTCCTGTAGCTCCTCGAGCATACATGACAGCGATGAAAGCCTGTAATTCTTCAATAGTTAGAGCAAATGTCTCATTTTGTAGTTGGCGGTGGGCTTCAGTAATTGTACATTTTGCAATGTGTTTGAGAATAAAGTCATCAATAAGAAGACGCCATGCACTTGCAGGGCTTCTTGGAAACACATTTCTCTTTGAGTAAGGCGTAAGCACAGAAGTTTCTCTCAAAATATTCTGCTGCGAACATCTTCCAACCGCAATGTCACCGGAAGTTATCTGAAGCCATTCTGTTCCATTTGGAGTTATCAGTACGCTCTTTGCAGCAGTGCCACCAACGTCCAGAGAAAGAAGTTCGCTTTGTGGAGTGTCCGATGCTACGTCACTGTTTCGATCATTTTCCTCTTGATAGTGGTATGAATTCATTTCGGCATCATTATCTACTACCTGAGGAGCTTCAGTTGTTCAAAATGGTGTCCGTCGTCGTTTAGAATGGGGATCGAGTAAATCAGAGTCAGAAATTATGCTCTCCGATAACTCCGACTCATATTCGTCATTGAAGGAGGATTCTAAATCTAGCTCGGGATTATATAAATCGTCTAATTCTGACTCACTGTCCTCGCATTCAGAAACATCATTACGAATATTGCGCAAAGATGAAAGAATTTCGTCAGTGCTAAAACTTTTTTTTTCGCCATAACAATATAGTTTTCTACAGCGCTGCGACTGTAAACTTTACCGCAAATTAGAAAAATACTGAATGAAAAAGCGATGGCTAGTACGATTGTACGAAGAGAGAAAACAAAAAAGAAATGCGGATTAGAAAGGCTGCCCAGAATTGCTACTATCACAAAAACTCAGCGGGTAGTTGAAATGACTACCTTGTGCTTTCGAGATAATATAGTAAAATTCAGAGCAGGACACCTGTCTAAAAATAATAGCAATAAAGCTGTGTCAAATTAAATTGCTCCAAGTAGTCAAAATGACAACACTGGACATTTTAGTGTTAACGGTATATAACTTACGCCTGGAGTAGAAAAAGGTCAACTAGCTTACAGGCTTGTCACACGCACAGCGAACATCAGAACCGGGGTGGAATAGTACAAATCACCGTGCAGCAAGTTATGCAAGTAGCCATATAACCAGACGGTCTCAGTTTCCATACATCATGCAAGAAAATTGAAGACCTAATGTCAGTGGCGGGATCAGGCTCTGGTTCTCAGAAAAAACGAGTACAGATAAAATTTGAACCTATGCCTACAACAACCAGAGGCATAGGCTACACCGGTTTCGAAGTCATTGCAGTCCTTCAATACAGGACAGGTGTTTGATCACTCTGCCTCCTACTATACACTCAGCGTACGGGTGGAAACGAGAATGCTAACATTCTGTACATCTATTAGCCAGTCAAGCAAGCAGCCATGCAATGAGGCAATCAGTTTTAAACCTATAGTAGATGTAAAAGCAGAAAGAAGAAAATTTGTATAAAAAAAGAGAGAAAAAAAATGCCCTATTTGGGCTGAACGGACACCGCCAAAAGAAAACCAACTAATAGCGTGTTCAACACCGAAAACCCTTATATTTTTAATATCGGCACTTACCTAGATATACCGGTTAAAATTTGGCCTCTTTTTTCCCAATTTCGGCCTTTAATTTGATCTCGATGCAGATACGGTATCGCTAGACATACCATATACGATAGCCTAAAAAAGTACACTGCAAATCAAAACGACCTAAATTCGACTCCAGCCTTAGTAATTTCTGAAAGTTTTATTTCATGTAAATCTTATTGAAATATCTTGTAAACATTTTGTAAATACACTATAATTAAGTTTGTATTGCTTATTATACCAAAAGTATTTGTCAGAAGATGAAACACTTTTCAAAAATTCTTTGTTGAATTTGATTTTATCATAGAACTCCGTGCTAGAGGTATCAGCATTAATTTTGAACGTTATGAGTGCTTTTAAGCTTTCACATTAGCCTTGCAATTAACTATTACCGGCTCGCATTTATTTCTGGTTAATGCGAGTTTTGGTTCAAAAAAACTTGATAGGAATTTTGATGCACAATAGAAATTTTAAAACTTTTTCCACATGAATAGCCGTGCTGTAAACAAATGTCGTTTCCTTGGCTGCCAAGAACAAAGACTAGTATGATTTAATTTATGCAAGAAAAGTTGATCAGTAGGCTAGACGATGCTGATGCTTTAACTGAGTTTTAGTGTTTTTTGCTTTAGAAATGATTATTGAGCCAAATCAGAGCAATGAACAGCAAGACCAAAGTCATTCTAATGATTTATTCACAATCAAAAATACAAACGTTTTCGCCTTTTATCACGCCTTTTCGGGTTTTTAGTTAATATATAGTCATGTTAACTTCAGACTAACTGAAAAGAATGAAATAAAAAATCAAGCGATATTAAGGTTTTGAGTCACTGAGCGTAAAACAATAGAGAAGATCAATCGCATTTATCAGGTCAACAGCTCATCCGCTAATGGAAAAAAAAAATTGTGGGAAAACACAGCACATTAATCAACCGGCGTTACTATCATTTGTTGACATTTAACGGAAAAGACGAGCCATGAGCATATAATTGTTTGTTAAAACTAGGTCGATGTTTTTTTATAGATCAAGCTTCATGAATTTTGGCCTGAAAATCTGATTAACATTGTTTTAAAACCTCGAAAGAATTTAAGAAATGTTGCACATTAGAACAAACAGTACTCAAAAGTATAATTTGTTTAATCGCACTATTTTCATGCTGGCTGGCCACATTTAGATGCTTTCTCATCCTGGTACTCAAATGTCATGTTGACTTAACAATGTAAGTTAAGTTCAAATCACACAAACATATAAATTTTAAAACGACATTTGAGCGGGGCAAGAGAGGAGTGCGGGACTTTAGCTGAAAATATGTCCCCGTTTTGAAGGTTTTGTAAATGGCAGACACCTTGACATCAAATTTAGCATAAAATAATTTTGCTAATCGACTAACAAAACCCCTGGATTCTTTTCCAATATATGGTACATTCAAGTATACAACAGGATTAGTTACACCACGCTCATGATCAGATAAATCATTGTCAGCAGTCAAAAATCGTTGCAAAAACTTCTAAAAAAGCAAGGCAGATACCGTTGGAGAGAAACATTTGCCGCAGTTTTATCACATCGTTCTTAAATAACGATTTAGATGAACAAATAGCTTTCGCACGATTTGATAAACACAATATTAAGCCAGATTTCAATTTTAAGGGCATAAAACTTCAAAATTTTGCAAAAGACCAGTAATAGTAGTTTTGCGCCACGTCCATGTGTTGTACCGTTCCTCTTTAACCTTAATTTGTACGTCCAAAAAGCACATCATACCTGAACCATATTCGACAGTAAGTTTTATGTTCTTGTGATGAGAATTTAAGATATCTAAAAACTTTAAACAAGATTCATTGGTTTTAACAACAGCAAAAATTTCATCAACAGAACGTAGATACAATAAAGGATAGTTCGTCAATAAAAGATTGATCTCTTAAATGCGATTGATGATCTTTATTTTTTTACGCCCGGTGACTCAAAACCGTAATATCGCTTGATTTTGCATTTCATTCTTTCCAGTTAGTCTGAAGTTAACATGGCTAAATTTAACAAATACCTGAAGAAGCTTGATGAAAGGCGAAAACGTATGCACTTTTGATAGCAAATCAATCATTAGAATACTTTTGTCTTGCAATTCATTGCTATGATTTGGCTAAATAAAATTTCCGCGTTACCAAAGTTTAATAATTATTGATATTTGAACGACCACAATGGCTAGCAGAAAAGGCAGAATTGCAATGCGTACAATGCACTATTCCTTCATCACTTTCCTTCAAGTACAAAGATTCTTCTTTTAACTCTTTAAAAAACATGTACTTTCTTTTTGGCATTTCAATAAATTTTCTACTCTACTCAGTCTACTGTACCTTATACAGTTTGTTTTTAAATTAACATACAGTAACAACTTTGACATAACATTATAAAATGTTTCTCAAAACTAGTGAAGCGAAACACAACTAAATAAAAGTTTTCGGCATTAAAAATCTATTATTTCTAAGTATCCTGAATAGCCGGGACGTTTCAGTCGACCGGGCAGGACAGCTCGACAAGAACGGGACTGTACCAGCTAAAACGAAACGTATGGTTAGTCTTAGAATTGCTGATTTATTTTAACGGTGTTTTTTTCGATTTTTTTAAATTGGGACTTAGCGACGCGAGCGCGTCTGTAAGGATCTTTGGTTTTACTTGGTAGTCCACCGCATACGAATACAGTTAGAGATCATTGGACTGTTTATTTCCCGAAAATACAGTAGCTAAACGTTAAAAAAAAAAACTTAGCCGTTCAAAGTTTTTGGAGTTCTCGGTTGTCTGTCCGCAATTTTCAGCAAATCAGTAGCATCGCTTCATCGGTATCGGTTTGACCGGTTGTATTTTGGAGCATAGCTGTGTCGGTATCGATTTACTCAAAATTAGAGCATTGCGCCTATCTCTGAACACTGTAATCATATTGTTTAAGATGGCCATTGCACAACAAAGCTAGCAGATGTCGATGTACTAAACTGTATTGTTATTGGCTTGCGATTCGATGAATGTATCAGTAGCTTTTTGAATCGAATTTAGGAAACATGAATCGAACACCGTTTCATAAAAACACACAATAAACAAACCTCGCGAATCGCCGAATGCGAGAAGCATTTTTTAATCTTGCTGCTAAAGAGTGTTGAGTATCTATTTGTTGACACTTTATGGAAATGCTTTGTAAAATACTAAAAAATTTGCTTCAAGCTACTTGAAATTTCATTTAGGTGTAAAAAGAACAATAGCCTAGTTATTTTTTAATTTCTAAAAGTGTTGTGAAAAAAGCTTCAAGCTATATGTTTGCGGCTATAAAATATTTATGCAATCTGAATCATAGCAACGGCAGGCTTGGATTTAATAACCATTTTGAAGGGTAAATGCAGTACAAACTATTTATGCCTGTACAAATCTGTTTGTTTTTTGTTTGTTATTTGTTACTTAAAAGAGCAGTCACGCCAAGATTTTTATTATGATTCACTGTGACCAAAATGTTGGAAAAAAGCGTAAAATGCATTTTCACCATATATGAACTTTTTAAGTCTATCGGTTTTCAAGATAATACAGTTTGAAATTAAGAATTTTCCTTTACTTAAGACTGTTAAGAGTAGTCATTTTGTCAGTGTTGTGAGTTGTGACAGAAGATTAACTTTTGGAAAGTTGGCCTAGATTTACAGTACTTGAGAAGCAGCTAAGTTACAATTTTGCTACTTTGCTTTGTTTTGACAACTCTGTTGCAAAACACATTGAGAAATAGGAACATGCAGTAACTTTTTGAAGTTTTGTTTCTGATTGATAACCCTGGCAAAATTTTCAAGGAAAAAAACCTTTTTAAGAAAAAATCTGAGCAGTTATATCTCGCGAACGATAGGTCGTACAAAGCTCAAATTCGGAAAAGTTACTGTAGTCATCAGATCTGTAAAAAATTTTAAGGGAAAGTTGAGGCAAAACTTTTTTGACATGAATGCCCTTTCTAAAACTTCAATAAAACTGTAGTCAAAAATTTAAACTGCATTACAAATAGCTAAGCCTACACTGGATCAATTCTTGTACCAATGATAGCGAACGGCCGAATCGCTCTGTTTCAAGCTTGCTGTTTTTGTCTTTTATTTCAAGCAAAAACAACTTATTGTGTTCACTTTTTAACTGTTACGATACATCTAAGTCTGCCGCTCTGTTCAGAATGCAATTCTACTTCAAACATTGCTACTCGTTTTTGAAACAAAGCGTGGAAAAATCAGCGAACACATTGCATTTCAATTTGATTAAAAAATCATTACCAAGAAGTTTTCTCCGAAAACCTTGTAGCATGTCATTTAGCTCAAAAAAATTTGAGTTTGATTTTTTGTTGGTGCAAATTTTGCAAGTTCAGTAATAGTATACTGGAAAAAATTATCCTTCAAAATCTAATTTGTTTAAGTTTGCGACAGGTCGGAGAATTTTAATTGCTTGCGTGTTTTCTGGCCTGACCCCTGCCAGCGTGAAAGCCTAGGGAAAAGCCATTAGAACGGCAACCACAACAGAAAACCTAGAGAAAACTATTACTTGAAACAAGCAATGCAAAAAAGTCATTTTCACACAGCATTCGAGCTTTTGGATGATTGAATTTGCCTTTGGCAAACGTCATAACATCACAATTAAATTCTTATCACTATCATAGGTTGAAGATTAATGTTTAGCGGATAATTTAAAACTGACAGAAAGTAATAACAAAATGCTTCAAAGGTAAGTTAACATGTCTCGTTACAGAAATAACTGATCATAACTACGAGCTGCTTGAACTTATCTTTTCTTAGTCTAAGTGAGAAAACCTAAATCAATTAATTTAACAAATTTAAGAAATGATATATCTAGTCTAGTTCTCAAAAAATTTGAAGCACAGTTTTGACTTTGTGCTAGTTGTTCCATTTATCCTTTGAACAAGAGTCTCACGAAAGGTTGGCTGCTTAGTGCTAACGTCATGTTTCTTTTTCATCGTGGTTTTGAGACGCAACGAATCCAAAATTTTACTGTATGGAGTTTTTCAAGCTGTGTATAATCCAGTTCTGGCACCAGTAATATGTTTTTCAGTTTTTCTTCATTTTTAATATGCAGCAAAAATATAGGCAAACTATACATTTTAATATGGAAATCATTTATGATTTTTGCAACACTGCTTTTCAGTGGTGATAGCCAAGTTTTTGAAAAATTGGAAACCGTCCTTTTAAGTGTGTGTGTTTTTTACAGGAATTTTTGGGATGGTACTTGTAAAAAATGTATCATGAAATTGTCATGAAATTCACTATAATTGCGTCATAAAGCTCATAGATACATTTCGTAATTACTTTTGATTTTTTATTGCAAATTAGTTGCAATTTTTATGCACTAACAATCCCACACTATATAGCTGACTACAAACATTTATGAAAAAACTTTTGTAATATTTTTTAAGATTAACAGTGTTGTTGATGATGATGTTGATGAGAAAAGAGGTTTTTGGAATAATCTTAGATAAATGTGACTTCAAACTTCACTACGTAACGTTGATAGTAAGAGCTAGTTCTACTCCTGAAAAACACATACTAACTTAACTGTTTTGAAGAAATACTTTCTTCTTATCAGCGTGGTTGAAATTCAAAACCAAGCGTTCAATGGAAGCAATTTTCACACTCATAAATGACTAACTTCGCTGGGTGATAATAGAAAAGCAATCACGTCTTTAAACCACAAAAAAAATCACCAACTATAAAGTCATTTTCCAGGCAAATTAACGCCTATCCAGGTTTGCCGAAACCCGGGGGGGGATATATCCCACCCGATAATTTGAGTATGGTCTTCATCTGCATCCCCTCCAAAAATTTGACTTCGGTGTGCATCTCAGCGCAGGTCTCCTTTTGAATTTGGCGAAAAAAGTGTTCCATTTTTGGTGAAGACTTTTTTTTTTGATCTTCACCTGAATTCGGGGAAAAAAAGGGTTACCTTTTTTTTTTATTAGTCTTCACTTAATTTGCTCACCTGAACAAAATTGTGGTCGAGGTTCATTCCCCCCAATGTCGAAAATAGGGCAAAATTGGGCTATAAATGCAAATTATCATCCCCCAATGCTCAACAAAAATTTGCACCCCTGCGCCTATCTGCCGCTAAAAAAGAAATTAAAAACTTTCCAAATGGATGTTTTTCTTTGCTGATACAACTGAAATCCAGATATTATAAAGCTTATAATAATCTTTTTTGCTGTTTTTCTAAAGGATTGTCCACCTGCAATTGAGGCAATTTTTGACTGCCAATGTTATTACATTGATTTTACTGAACGTATCTGGCTGGATGAAAGAACATTTTGTGAAGAGGCGGCGCGAACCTCGTAAGCATTCATTCAGAAAAAGAAAATATTTTTGCCACAAGTAATCATGCGATACTTACAATAAATTTCATTAAACAATAATCGGTTTAACCAATCTTAAAGAAGCTGTTTCAAACTCAGACTTTTCTCGCGTGTGCAAGTCTTAACTGAAAGCTTAGAAGTGCCCAAAATTTACACGTGGTTGACTTTCACGAGAATTTTTTAGAAACATTTGTTTTGAGTAGGTGATTTTATCATAGCGTCATTATGCCTGATTTTTGGAAATAAAAACAACGTCATAAATTGAGAATAAATTTTGAACAAACGTATGTTTTTATGGAAAATTTTAACCCTATATCTACCGCGCTATTTCTACACCCAATTTGTACCGGGGGGGGGGGCAAATTTGCCCCCACTATCTTAAAACCGATTGGTACGTAATAAGGATTTAAGTAGGATTTTTGGCTTGTTGAAGCTGATTTTTGTTAAATTTTTTAAAGTAAATATTTTGAGGTTGTGACGTCATGAAAACGATGATGATGTCATCAAAACCAATAAATCCTTATAACTGCATGCAAATTTGTCTAAATGTTGCAAAATACGAGACTTTTGTTATTTTAAAAACATCTCTGATAAAGTCACCGCAGATGATGACGTCACATGCATTATGATGTCACATGCATGATAACGTCATCTTTAATATATTATTTTGCTTATTATTTGTAATGTTTTGTAGCTGAGATATAGTATAATTTACAAAATTTTAGAATGCTGCAGTATTATGTTCATTACTCGTATATCATTCAACAGCTGATGAAAATGAATAATTTTATGCAAACGCAGTTTATTTTGAGAAACAGCCACAAAAGCTATATTTTTTGAATTATGACGTCATCAATGACGTAATGATGATGCAATGCATTTATCAGTAAATAAAATATTTCATTCCAGTTAAAAATTAGGATCGCTGATGAATACCCAGTACAATGAATAGAATACGCGCACTGATATGAATGCATTGTGCTCAAAACTGTATAAAACTATTTAGGTGCCTCTGACAAAGGTAAAAAAGACGTCACTTCCGGTTCACTGGCTGACCCCAAACTTTCTAAAAATGTGCGTTATTAAATTTGATTCAAATTCAGGGTGAATAAAAGCAAAGCTTTTGTTTAGTTTAGGAGCTATATTAAAATAACTAAGAGAGGGGTGGGCAAAATAGGGTTAATGAGATTGAATTTTATAAAGATGCAGATTGTGTCACAGTGAATAACATAATGCCAAAACAAAGTATTTACTTTATTAGATTGTGCGGTGAGATACTTTTTTAAAGTTACATTTTAGCTTAAAACCTTTAAAATTCCCTTAACTAAATGGATTATACTCAAAAACTTTTATAGGTGAAACACTACCACTTATCCAATAAATAACAAATTTCCTGAGATCATACAGTATAGTGTGATTTTTCTGTGCTTCATTTTCATTTTGTTTGCAATTCTGAGTGAGTTTTGAACTCTTGGTGTCTGCAAACGCTCGGGTTGGTGAGGTAAAATGCGCGCGGCAGGTTTTGCTTGCAGCGGGACTTGCGGTGATTCCGAGCTCGATCTCTGTTTGCTTTGTTTTCGAACGTTCACTACAAAATGTAGTTTACAGTTTGATTTACGGTTTAAAACCTGGGTTTTGAGTTCATGGAACGCAGTTGGTTATTTTTTAAATTTGTGGATATGATTTAGTGAGAATAATTTACAGTTTGTACTTTAAGCTTTAAGTTCTCAAAATGCCTAAACCAATTAGCGACAATATCATCTGCACAAATTTCAATAAAAGTTTTTTTTGAACCAAAATATAGCATACACTTTTATGTATTATCATACCTTTTTCTTTCTAATGTCATGATTTTTTGTGAATTGATATTTTCCATAAATATGCATTCCAAGCTGCACTAAAATTGCCTAAATTCACTGATAAAGTTTGATTAAATTACTTTTCTTTTTTTTTGTCACATATATGTACGATCACTACGTGCAATTTTGGCTTTGCTACGTTTATAGAGACTTTCGGTTTGCGGGAAGCTGCAATTGGATTTTATTTTAACGTTAGCTTTCCTGGCCTTTTTTATTGGACTGACGAAACACCGCTGGTAAATTGTTTGAAGTTTAATCGTAATTGAAAATGAAGGATGTCAAATTTATGTTATCTCAGTCTCATCAGAATGCACTCTAACACCACCAGTTATTAAGCAACCACAGCTTTAAAAAGTTTAAGAGACTGGGGAATACATTCTACTGAAAAAACTGAGCTAGCCAAATTTGGCAAAGCCTCCTTCAAAAGTTTGATTATCTTTAAGAGTAATAAAAAGCCAATCTTTTAAAAATGGCAGATCATCGTAAACTTAAAGGTTTGCTGTTTCCCTCTCTCCCTTCACCTCCCGATCAATTTTTTTTTTTTATTTAATGCAACGTCCTCCAATGTAGTATTTTTATTAAAATTAACTTTTCACTTCTCAATCCAAGCAGCATCTTCATAACAGTGACTTATTTTAGTTTGCAAGAATGAAAATGAAGCGAGAAGGAAAACATCTGTGTTACAGTAACTTTCATATGACGTAATTTTGGGTTAACTTGTTTTTGTTTTCTTAAGAAAATTTACCATGATAAAACTTGTTCACTCGAACTGCAGTTTTTGTTGGGAAATTCGTATGCCCGAGGATTATCGCTCAGTGTTTCGTATTTTAGGATTTGACATAGTTTTTGATAATTAGAACTATGTTGTAAAACCTATACTATCTGGCTAAAGCGATAGTTGAATTCAGCTTTTGCATTTTGAGTCAGTAAATATGGTCTGTTAGTGAAAAAACTTTCGATTAATTTAGATGGCAAAAAAATTGTTTAAAACCAAAAAAGGGTCTAAGCCAGAGTATACAAGGCCAAATCAGTTACAAAATGCTAGACAAAATTTTAGTAAATTTCAGACTGATTTTAGTCATAAAAGTTACAGTTGGTCTAATTCGGCAACCTTTTTACGCGCTGCTTTTCACGAGGCGTTATTGCAATGCAATTTGTTTGTACTTTTCTTCTCAAAGTTGTTTGATAGGCGGCGTAAATGAATAACTTATAACAGTGCTGCGACTTGACACTGTTAAGTTGACATGATTATGATTAGCGTATTTGAACGTTTCGGCTCTCTGATGGTTCCATTGGCACCTAACAGTGGAACTACGCAAGTTATTCGCTACTCATGAGTAAAATGAGAAATTTTTTTATGCGGAGATAAACCACTAATTTGGCTTTCTTATTATTAATGAAACTAATTTTGATTTTCTCTATTTTTTTATGCACCAAAGGTTTAGTTAAATTGAAATATTTTGGACTTCTTTATTGGTTATTTTTTTATCTAAAATCTAGAACATTTTTAAATGTTGAAAAGGATCTTTTGGAATAAAAAAGCTTGGCGTTCTTTGTGACGTACCACAAGGGTAAATTGATTATTCCCTGCAAAAAGCCTCTGTCTTTCTGCATAGCCATTTGGGTTTGCCCAGTTTTGCCGAGAGGTGGCTGGGGAAATACTTTTGGCTTCGATCTGCTGAGGGCTGCTAATGAGAGTTGAAAGCTCAAAAAAGCAATGTTCAACTACTTTTCAAGATCTTTTTTGATTATCTAGTGGTGTGGTCCTAAGACTGTATATCTTCTAAGGTTTTGTTTCTGCTTAGATTGACTCTTGAAGATCTGAGATCACTGTGTGTGAATAGATCTGATTACATTGGCGTCTCTCCTACTCCATTTGTTGGGGCCGATTTTGATATCAATTCTAGATGTATCAGCAACTTTGCAAATAGAAGACTCGAATTCAATTTAACAGATTACCACCCTGATGTTGAAGTAAAAAACTTTTGCTCTAAGTAGCTTACTTTGCGGCAAAAATCTTTAATTACTTTACGTAACTAAGATAGTAATTTATTCAATAACTTTCTATTTCTTTTAAAATCCTGTTTGACCCAATCTTGATCATGCATAGTTGCAATTACACTAAAATTACATAATTTACAAATGCCACATTATAAATACATAATTACAATTTTAATGATATTTTATTCGGCAAGCTTGCGTAGTTAAGAGATAGCCAAGGGACATTTCGGTCTTGGAGTCAAACTGTCAACCCTGCCTAAGTTCTGTCTATCACCCACGGTGAAGGCTTCACACTGCCCCTTTCAATGCTAAACATCAAGCAGGAATAGCTTTGATTACCAAGTTTCATAGTTTTTATTTTGACCCGACCGGAAATTGAACTCATGCATACCGTTTGAGTAGCAAACGATCAATATTTACTTGACCACTGATCAGTTACGCACATCTATTAAATTAATAATTATGAAAGCAAAAAACTACAAATATTTGTAGCAGCTGCTAAATATCATGCAGACACCTAGGGATCTAAAGCTTTGTACTGTACTGTCTGTTTACAATTACCATTTAAATTTTACGAGGAGCGTTTGTAAATTGGTTGCTTTTGATGCGAATGATCCTGTTCTGAGGCTAGATTTGAACAAATGCTTGCAATTTTTATGCTTGTTAGAGGCCAAAGAATTAGTTGCTTTTGAGGATATAAATTCTGAACCTAAGTTGGGAGCAATTCATTCTTTTACTAGTTTTCCTTTTTTTTTCTTTTCTTCTTTTTGGGATTGGAAATCCGTTCCAGTAGCCATTTTAATTTTAGACATATTTAAGCATTTTCATTGTAACTTCCAACAACAATTATTCTTTTATGTATGAAAAGCATTACATTTTAATGTTTTAAATCTTTTGCTGTTTCAATGTTTGTTGCCCTGCGTAATGATACTATATAAATACTATTAAAAAAATAACACTAAAAAACTCTCAGTAAACAAAAGTGCAGAATTGTGAAGATTGAAAAAAGATAAGCAAATAACACTGGATTTCCTTTTTTCTGTTTTTTTGTTTTTTTTTTTCACAAGCGACTAAAATGTTATCATTAAATCACTTTTCAAAATTTGTGCATTTTTTGACCAATATTTATCTTAAATGACGTCATGGGAAGTTTTTGTGGAGTAACTAACTTTTTTATGATTTTGTCATAAAAACAACTAGGAATTTTATGATTCAGTTTTAGTTTATAAGCTGAAAGCTGTAACGTGTCGTTTCGTTCCACCTCTCAGGGGGCTACTTTTTTTTACATAGATTTGAGAAACATACAGTCACACCAACTTCCAACAAAAAGTTCTCCACTCGAAATCCCGCAGTATTTTTGTAACGTCATCTTGAATATGGCAAAACGGATAAATATATCAACGGAAAATTACTGCGCCGACGTGCAATAGACTGTGACACATCCAATCGTAATGCGCCTTTACCGTGCGACTTGGGGATTTCCCTCTTCAGCTGTTTCTGTCAACCGAAAGTTTCGACTAGAACCAGCACAGTACCTAGCAGTGAAGTTAGAGAATGAAATGAACAGAGGTGTAATCTGGCAAAAAAATTGAAAGTTAGCGCACATACTACGTTTATCTCATTACAAAATGTACTACAATGGTCTGATATAAAGTTAAGCGTAGTTTCAGTGTGAAGTTATGGTGTTTACACTAGGTTATACAGCAGTACCATAGTTAGCTCTTACAATTACTGATGTGAGGTAAAAAAAACTAAGAACACCGTACCAATAAGCTTAGCTGCTGAATAGATTAACTCTACCAGAAGACAGAGGCGTCGCTAAGAATGGTGGCACCCGGGGCGGGATTTGGTGGTGGCACCCTTTATCGGCCAAAAAATAGGTGAAGACCAAAAAAAAAAGGTCTTCGCTGCAAAACGACTTGGTTTTCAGCAGAGGTGGAGTCGAGGACACAAGGCTCGAGGCCCAGGCCAAGGACAAAAAAAAATTTCGAGGCCAAGGACCAAGCACACAGACGCAGGTGTTCTCAAAAAAAAAGTCTTCAAAAATTTTTTTCAGGCAAAAAATGTCTTCAAAAAATTTTTTTCAGGTGATCTCTACATCAGGAAATCAAAAAAAAGGCCTTTGCAGACTTTCCGCAAAGTTTCTGGCGTTTTCCAACAAAATTTCAACGCTTCAAAAATAGTGCTGTCCTCGAGCCGAGGACCGGGCAATTTTCGAGGACTTGAGGCTTCGAAGCCAATGCCAAGGCCAAGGACTTCAAAATGTGTCCTCGAGGACTCCACCTCTGGTTTTCAGTCCGAAAGTATGTAAAAAAAAGGTCTTTGTCTACAAATCAGTAGGTTTTCGGTCTCAAAAGAAAAAAAACCCAAATGGTGTCACCCCAAAATGGTGACACCAGGGGCGGGCCGCTCCCCCCCTTCCCCCCCCCTAGCGACGCCACTACCAAGGTTATTTCACTGTCACTGTCTATTTCGGGCAAGAATACTCCTACTGTTAAAGGCAACTTGGCTAATTAACAGCGAAATTTCAACTTAATTTATAGCAACTCGTTTATACCGGTAGTCCATGTACCATTAAAGTTTTATGAAGAAGATTCAAATAAAACTGGCGTTGCCTTATACCTCGTGCTAGTGGGCGGCAAGTACGGTATATCGGCAAGTCTGTAGCAAAGCCATATAATTGATAAAAGGTCGTTAAAATGAACCACCAACAGTTGTTTAAACCAACTGTAAAGGTAGGCAGCTAAATAAAAGTAACTTGTGAACTAAAGTGATAATAGTACAAATCAAATAGCGTTTTATGTTGTTTGCCAAACACAGAATATGGTACTGGTAAGTGATAATACGTAACTGTAAAAACTATAGGACAGTCTACTGCACATATTGCTCATTAGTGGTAATATGAACTCGTTAGCTACCGCAGTTTATTCAATAATAGGCACTTGGTACTTTAATATTAGTGCTTTGTTAAATTAACTGAAAAGCTTTTTCATTGCTTTATGAGGGATCAGAGAAACTGATAAATTTTAAACCTGGAATCAAGTGAAATCTTTATTTATAGGCACTTCGATACAACTTTCAAAGAGTACTGTCGGCACCTGTACTAAAAAAGTCCCGATGTTTTTTTATGAAAGTATACTGTAAAAACATATGTTTGATTGCACTGCAATGGCAGGTAGGGGATCACTTGTCTAGCCAGAAAATTGCAAGTAACCCCTTACCGACACAACATTACCAGATTATCCCTTTACTACATCTCCATTATACCAAAAACACAGTTTCATTTTAGATTTTACAGTATACAGTATACAAAATTTTACAGTATACAAAATATATTGTATATGCAAACCTTCTGATGAAGGTGGTTGTCATAGGTAGTTGATAGATACCCTTTGTTGTCTCATTTTTACATAGCGGTACAAAACATCTGTCTGCGTTAGTTGAGTTTATGTGACATTTTGCAGATGCGTCAAATTTCTCAAAATTAGGCAAGAACTTTCTTGTCGTGCTTTGCATTCTTTTTGCAGAGCAATTTTTAGCTCTACTGATTTTGTTTTTCTAGCTGACCTGAACCAGGGCTTGGATGTTGTCGCAGCAGGGCATGTATGTACCAGGTAACCATTAAATTATGGTTAATGCTGCATTTAAACTTTTTCTAATTTTATATTCTAATGTCATAACTATTTTTGCTCAATAGATCCAGTGATCAAACTTCCAATTGCAATGATGTTGAGAAAGTTTATGCCATATTTTGTCAAAAGTGATTGAAGGGAAGTTAATTTCCAAACAAAACACCAAATATTTAGAATGGAAAAGACGAAGAAGTTAGATGAAAAAATGAAATATCTAAATCATTTATTTGTTACTGTTGTTGTGTTTACACTTGTCTTGCCGTTACGTGGCAATTTAAAAGGTGTTCAAATACAGAAAACTATCAAAAACACAGGACACTACTTGAAGTATCGTACATAAACCTAGGACAACATCATTTTGATCAAACATGCTGCAAATACGATGCAGCTTATAAGCTGGCACCAAACTTGCAACTTTTAGGCCCGCAATTTTGCAAACTTTCCTTTAATGGCAGAGATGTGAAGTACGATGAGATGCTGCTGTTTACGTGTAGTTCTATAGTTATATTGATGGCAATTTACTGCAGGACTTTTGCATAAAACGATGATCAAAAAGGAGAATATAGTAACTAAGATAATGCAATTTAGTAAATAAACTCCGAATTAGGGAAATCCCCTGTATACGCACGCATTTTACGAATGACGTAGACAGTATTGCTATGACGAATTTCTTTTTTGAGCGCTACGATTGGATGCGTTGTCTGAATCGTAACTTGCGTCGCTCTGACGTCACTTGTCTTGTATTCATCCGCTTTGCACATTCAAGGTCGATTTTAAAAAATACTGCGGGGTTTCGAGTGGAGAACTTTTTCTTAGAAGTTGGTGACACAATATATTTTCCTAATTTGGTTTCAAAAAGTAGCCCCCCGAGAGGTGGAACGAACTTTTTTTCTAGAGCTCGTAGAATTTTCAGCTTACAGACTATTTGACAAAACAAACCTACGCAGAAAATTTAAACAGCAGTGATGTTATTGCCAAATTGACGTCATATTTCAAAAAATAGCCGAGACGTAACAATGGTACCGTTATCAAATCAAAACCAAATTTTCTAAAAATTTTAGAGAACAACAATCCGTATGCCAAATTAATTTGATATTCTAATGGCTTTATAACTGTTCTTTTAGGAGTTAGATAGGGGAGCATTTGTATCCCCTTCCATCGGAGGAAAATGGGGTGGTCAAAAACACCGTATAAAATAGGGTTAAATTGATTCAATTTAAGATTTAAGTCGTTGTCAATCTTATTGAAATAGTGGTAACTTAGACTAGTAAGATGCAATAACCACAAGCAAAGCCAGGCATAGTTTGCAACTCCAAAGAGATAAGCTTATACATGTTTTAACCAACAGCTCGAGAAGCTAAAATTAAACTTTGCTTTATGCCCGACCCGAACTCCTCACTAAAAAAAATTCCTTTTTAGTGCGGCTTTCAAAATAATTAGGTTTTTCAAATTTACAGTAGTGCGTGTTTATTCATGCGTACAAGCTAAGCAGTTTGCTTCCATCAAACCAAACCAAAGCTCACTTTTTTTGGTTCTGTTGGTAGTTTTTCGTCTTTTAAGGCCACCACAACGTATGCACTATGGCTGCAATAAAAATATGTGTCCGGACTGGTATCTTTTGCTAGGATGCAATGACGCTTCTTTAGTTTGGAAATCAAAACAGGAACCTGGAAAGTTTCCATCGCTAACTCAACGCTCGGTCAACACTGAACAATTGCTAAATTGCATGTTACTGAGTTATTTTAACAAAAAAATTGAATATCGGTAAAAATCAGCAACTGTTGAGTTGAATAAGTAATTCTGAAGTTTAGAAGAATCTGTGTCTGCAGACAAACCAGCTTTATTTATAGATTACTCGTATAATACAGTAGATATTTCTTATTTTCATGTAAAAATTTCAGTTATAGCATTCTATCCGTGCAGCATAAAAAAACTGAATACTCAGCTAGAATTCGGTGAGGAAAGAAAATTATGAGTTCAGAGCAAAATTTTGAAAATTTAGCAAAAATACAAAATTTTTCGAAAATTCGTAGCGGCAAGCGCTCATGATAACGGAAGTTTTTCGATCAAAATGTCCCTGTACAGAAAAAAATCACGTCCAACTGATATCGAACCTTACGGTACCGTTTTGGTTCCTGAGTTCGTTTACGTGCTGGTTCTTTTGGAGATTCCTGCTTCAAACGATCAATTTTTTGTTCAGGTAATAATAGCATTGTGCAATAATTGTTGTTTTTTCATGAAATGCTTTATTACAAAATTTAACATGCAGGTAAAAAAAGAGAACTGTTCCCTTATGGCAAAAGATTGTATATGAAAAAAAAAAGATGAAAAGTTATTACCATTTTTAGTGCTGTATTAGGTACATTTACTGTTCAGTGGTTGAATGGATAGAGCATGTACTACTGAAACGGTAAAGCTGCTTGGATCGATTCCCGGTCGGTTCAAATCAAAGACTAAAGAAATTAATTTACACGAGGTTTATCTGCTTGACGTTTTAGAATTAAAAATACAGTATAAACTTCCATTGTGTATGGTGGATAAATGAGAGGGTGACAACTTGACTAAAACACCTAAAAGTCAATTTGTTGTCTCCCGCCCGAGGCAATTTTGTGAATAAAGATGTAATTCCAATTTTTTAATGGAGCACTAAAACTTCTGGCTTTTTATCACGTCATAGGTTTTTCATTTAGTCGCCAGGCATTCACAAAATTTCCTTAGTAGAAGGCAGCCATTCTTTAAAACTGAGGTAAAAATATATATATTTGAAAACTATCATACTGAAGTAATAAAACGACAAGCCTTCAATAAAACAATACGATGCTTTCTGTTACAGAACTTGACTGTGCACTAGGCTAGAACAGGAAATCAGCTTTGAGGCAACGCTGTAAGCTACCTTAGAAAGTCCGTTTTAAAACTAGTGATTTGGAAAGAAAAACGCTTGCTTCAAGAAACTTCATTTTGTTTAAACATTGACAACTTTTTTACATTTTCTACAACTGTAAGGTAGCACTTTACTCATTTACCTGCACTTGATTTTCTTCTCTATATTTTTAAAAAATTATTTGATGGTTTTTACAGAATAGATTGTAGTACAAAACAAAATTATAAAATAAAAATGCTCATAGGAAGGATAATTGATTGAAAAAAAATCAATTTTCGCCGTTTCCAGGCTAGTTTTTATAGCCTGCCATGTGATGGCAAAAATTAAACTGAAAGTATTTTTGGTAAAGTTGATACTGCTTTTCTTAGCTTTGTTACGACAGTTACCTGACTCAGTTGTTAAATAAGGAAAAATTCTAGCCAGTATTTGTGAAAAATCAAAGCTCTTTCGCTTACAATAAAAATTTATTTATAGATGTATGAACGCTGGGCAACTCCTTGCAGCAATCCATGCGATCTAATACAATACTAGCTCATAAGCCAAGGGTACGGTTTTGTTTTGTTTTTTCTAATGGATTTCTTTATTTTAAGAAACGCATTGTTGCTCTGACTTCTGACCATCTTGGATGATTGAAAAATCTTAATTAAATCTTAAAAACTGAGATACATTCTGCACTACACTTACTGTAAGTTTTTTGAAACAAACTGTTGTAACGATGATTACGTTTTATTAATTGAATTAGACGTGAATAATAATTAGAATTTTATTTTTATTTTTATATCTAATAGTAAATGAAGCTTGCATCTATTGCTGAAAGTTAATGCGACTTGATTGGAGTTATTACTACAGTTTAAATTTCAGATGCGCTAACACCAGTGACCCGAATTCTATGATTAATGTCACTCGAAATTATTTCCTCACTTACAGGTATGACCATTTCAAGTCCTTTGTGTGGAGTAATGATCCATTTGCCCCCGTTTACCTTCACTGCAAAGTAAAGATTTGCGACAGCTACAACTGTTTCTGCAATTTAGGGAGTAAATTTGTGTAAGGACAAATAAATAACATTCAACTTATTCAAATGATTCAAATCTTTCATTACCCACTGTTCGATACCGAAGCGTGTACCGAGTTTGCAGAACCCATTTCCGTATCGTTGTGTCCTGGCAGCACTACCTCTTTTGAAGAATTATCACAGCGGTGGCGAGCCGTTGGCAACGCTGCGGTGTCCGATTTGACCGGCCTTAAATTTAAACCTTATTTAACTTCTTATCATTGCATATTGAATTTTTTTCAAACTTACCTATTTTTTGGATAGGTATAATTTATGTTAGCACAAAGTAATGCCGTATCTATCCAAAAATCGGCGCTCGCTTTTTGCCTCAACAACAAGAAACTTTGTATGGGTCAATGATTAAAATATTTTTGAGTCTTGATTAAACTTTTAAAAATGATATCAAGCCATTTCGTTTTTGTTTTTTTTTTATTTCTGGAACTTTTGTTTTGCTTTTTGAGTTATCAGTGGTTTATAAAGTCAAATCATTGCGGTACAAGCAATTATTGTTTATGCTTGTTGGATGTCAAATCAACAGTGCTGGGCACCAGAAATGGAACCGGTCAGGATTTTCTCGACCCGACCCGACCGGTAAACTTCAAAGTCATCGCCGGTTGACCGGCCGGTCGACCGGTTTTTGACCGGCCCGGTCAACCGGTTTTTTGCAGAAGGTTTTTTTTCACTGTTCAATGTATGTAATGAAAAATTTTCAAAATAGGGGGCATGGGTCAGGTGTAAAAATTTCTGACTTTGGACGGAGGTTTTAGAAAAGAAATGCAAAACAATTTTTGCGTTTTTTGCAAAAATAACTCAATTTTGAGACCTTTTTGGGAAAATTTTTGTTTGAATGACCTGTTTTGAGCAGCGCAAAACGTGAACAAAATAAGCATAAAAAGAACTGGAGGGCACTTGCTAAATTATGAGACGTTTTTTTCTAATGATATTATGCGAAAGGCCAAAAAATAAAGTTACAATTTTTTAGCTATTGGTGACAGATTATTTGCAATTTGCGGAGCAGCAAAAACTAAACTATTATGACATTGGCTACAAAATATTCGAAATATAATCTGCCTCAGCAGTTAGTAGAAATGCTGATACTTCAGAAGAAGCCATGGATAGTTAGATATAAAAAAAATAAGAGCTAGGTCTTTTTTTGCCCAGGGTAGAGTGTAGTAAATTCAAGGTGAAAAAAGCTTTTCAAAAAGGCAAGATTTTAGCGTGTATTAAAAATCTTAATCTGCCCCACTTCTACTCTTCAGCTGATTAAAATGATGCTAAAATGCCAGATAGCGCAACATAGGCGTTGCCAGGATTTTCGATTGGAGGGGGGCAAACCACAAATCACATGCACTGACGTCATCAGAAACTTCGGAAGAGAAATTTTTGTGTGGACAAAGATATCGTAAAATGGAAGATCAGAAGTCGTGGCCTGGTGTTGGCTTAGGAACTCGTTCAAGGAGAGGGCTTAAACAAGTACCTAAGGTGCAAAAATGTCTAAATTGGGAGACATGTTTGAGTAAAGACGTGTACTGTAATTCAAACGTGTCACAGACGGTGGTCTGGAGACGAAGCCCCCAGCCGCTGGGCGGTTTTTTGTAATTTTTTGGAAAAATAGCTATTTTAATACCATTGGATCACATTTCGCACGTATTAAAAGCTATTTCAAAGTCGTAGATTTTTAACATTTGAAAGCAACTTGAAATGTCCAAGTTGTTCAGTCCTTTTTTTGCTTGCAATTTAAGTCCAAAACACACTTGAAATCTTGCATTTTGGGGTTAAATTTTGTAAGTGATTTGGCCCAGCTAGGGGGGAAGTAAAGTACATCGCCTCCTGCAATATTTTAGCAGTAAATAGCAATCCAGTCGAATATTTTCCTTAGAGATTATTGTTTTGTCATGAAAACAACCAGTTATAGAAGTACATATACGGACAGGTGGCCCAGGCCCTCTCAATTCAAAAATTTGTTTAATGAGCATTCCCCTTACTGTAGCTAATTTCTTTTTAAAGTATTTTGTTGCATAAAACTTGGCGAGGTGGAGGTGAATTGTTATTGAAAAATGTACAGTAGATAGTTACGCCTACAAACCATGTTATTGCTCGGGCCGGATTTGCACTGAGTTGAGCTCTTGGCACTTTGGAATTTTCGCAATATTTTCCTGCCAAATACAAGTGAAGAACAAAAAAAAACCTTACCGTTTGAGCGCGGGGCCCCTGGCACTGTTCCATATGTCAAATCCGTCCCTGGTTATTGCATTACGTTCATAAAAAGGTTAAATGAGTGCCTCAGTTTGTAACTTTTAAGATAAAACCCCTTAATTTCACTTGGGTTATACGTTTAAATTGGTTGGCAAACATTAACTTGAAGGAGCCCGGGCCCCCGGAACAATATTATTGTTGGGGGCCCATTTAAATTGGGGGCCATTTAAATATTATTGTAGGGGGATTTTTAAATTGGTTGGCAAAAATTAGATTGAGGGAGCCCGGGCCCCCTCGATTAATATTATTGTTAATTACTTTTGTACGCGTGTACTGTTGTACGCGAAGATGCTGAAAGAAACTCAAACTGAAGACACAATAGTCTTTTATGTGACATTTTTATCATTGGGAGCATTTCAATTGGGGGGCGGGCCCCCTGCCCCCCTTTGGCTACGCTTATTTAGCGCAAACCTCTTCCACATGCATGCTTCATTATAATCTGATTACGCGATTTTAACTTACATTTTGTACTTGTTTGCTTTGTGCCGTGGCCCAAAAGAGGGGGGCATGACACAATGCTCTCACCCTAAATATGCCCCTAGATGTGCATGTCTTAATGGTCACAGCATATTAGTCACAGCTTGAAACCATTCAACAAGTGTTTTCGAAAGATGTGGTTTGTAATACTGTTTTTTGATCAAAAGTTTTAGCTATGAGAAAATATATAAGTATATTTTGGTTGGAGCTTAGATGTCTTTTAGTCGCCAGAAAGGAGAATTCGACCGGTTTTTCAACCGGCTTGACCGGCCGGTCGAAGAATCTCGACCCGACTGGCAACCCGACCGGCCGGTCGACCCGACCGGTTTCCATCTCTGCTGGGCTCCGCAAGTTTTGTTTTTTTTAGTCCGCAGTCCGCAAATCTGCAACCGAATTTCAAGTTTCTTAATCCGCCACCGCAACTCCGCAATTGGACGTTTAAAAGCTTAGCCCGCAACCGCAAGTCCGCGACGACGTTTCAGGATTCTTGAATCCGCAACCGCAAGTCCGCAACTTCGTAATATTTGAAGTCCGAAACTTTTTATCACCCGAGTAGAAGAGTTTTGCAATCAACCACGTCCCAAAGTGATCTGCTCAGAGTTGATTAGCAAAAATAAGTCAAAAGTTGTGACCTCAGGGAAGTATAGCAAGCGTATGGTGGATACATTCCACGCAATAGTAGGAATTACTTACAATCGTTGATTATAGTAAATGTACCACAGCATGACTTGTTATTGAGCTGCTTTTTCGTATGGCAAACTTAAGAATTGCCAGTCCTTTTTACTTTCAGGTCCAACTCAAAACATATTTAAAAGCTTGTAATTTTGGTTAAAGTTTTTAAGTGACTTGGCTAAGGGTTTGTAGCTCCCAGCCCTCGTGGTTGCGCTACTGCTTATACAGTAGGTGCCTAAACTGCATGGAAACTTAGTGCACAACCCACCGACGAACCCTTAAAAATGCTACAATGAAGCTAGGGATTCGGAGATTAAAAGCCATAGGATTGCAGTGAGAAGCCATCAAATAGCAAAGCACAATTCGTATTTCCGCTTGCAACAATATATTCTAAAACAACAATTTTTTTCGAGGCAGGAAAAGGCAAAGACAGTAGAAGGCAAAAAACATTCATATCACTTATCGTATTACTAAATTTTTAGTCCCTAGTTTCAATAAATACTCTAGGAACGAGATAAGCACACGCTACCAGCAGTGCCGTCGCCAGACCAAACGAAGTGAGAGAGCCCTAGCCGAAAATGGGGGGCACTATAAAATGGACTAAACTTTTGTACATAAAATCTGATATTTTAAAGCTACAATTTTGTATTCATCTTTGAAAAAAGATACATATAAGCCCGGCAGCGTTTATTAGCTCGTTTCGAACGCGGCCGGTATAATCGCTTGAAAAATATGTCTGCAGGACTGAATGCGACCAGAAGCGCAACCAGGGTTTTGCTGAGAGAGGGCTTGAACCAAATATAAATGTTTTTTTGCACAAAAATTGTCTAATTTAGGTCCCGTGCTGAACAAACAGTTGCTACTCAAGGGTGTTACAGAGGGGGCAAAGCCAGCAGCTGCTGGGTGATTTTTGCAATTTCGCGGCAAAAATAGCAATTTTAACGCCATTTGAATCACATTTCGCACGTTTTAAAGCTACCGTGTTTCCCCGATAATAAGACAGGGCTTATATTAATTTTTACTCCAAAATATGGCACTAGGGCTTATTTTCGGGGGATGTATTATTTTGATATATCAAAAAATGAAGTTTCAAAATAAAAATTACGAGATTTTAAATAAACAGAAATTACGAAAAAAGATCTACATTTACTTGCCATTAACATGTTTTTTATTCAGAAACTCATTAACAACAATTTATTCAAGAACAATCATATCATCATCCTCTGGAATGTCTTGCAAGTCATTAGTTTCCAAAATTGCAGCGGAGTTTTCGCTTTGATTAAACCTATGAGTCTTTCTGCCGCTCTCAACTAGGGCTTATTTTAAGGGTAGGGCTTACATTAAAATCATCCTCAAAAATCACGCTAGTTCTTATTTTGCGGGTAGGTCTTATTATCCGGGAAACACAGTATATCAATAATTGCAGTAAATTGCTAAAATCCAGAAGTCATTGAAAGATTTAAATTGTCTAGCCTCTTGAGCCCCCGTATACTTCAGATCAAGTCCAAAACACGTTTAAACGCTATTTCTTTTTTCGATTATATTTTCTAACTGACTTGGCTAAAGTGGGCTGATGACTACTTAGCCCCTTCCCCCTGGTTGTGCCATGTATTGCGACCTAAACTAAATCTTGAGTGTGCTCTAAAAAAAAAACAGCTGGTCTTTCAAAGAAATGTTTTCACGTATTCTTTCAGGTCATAATCACTAACGAAATACTGGTAACGCTTCTGTAGGCATACCTCCCTATTACGCGACACATCCGTAAAGGCGTGTTAATAAGACGGATTATTGAGTCACATTTATGTGCAGAAGTTGGTGGCCGGCAATTTTGCAAACAATCGAGAAAACTGCAAACGAGAATCATGTTTGAAAATTATTTTTCCTTTTTTATTATTGCCTGTTGTCTTGTCGTTACGTGATGCTCCAAAATAGCATTCTGAATGAACGAAAATGGGGAGGCACAAGCAGTCGTTAGGGGGGGACGGCGCCCAAGGCCCCACCGTAGCGACGACACCCCTGGCCCCACTGTAGCGACCGCACTGGCTACCAATGCAAAAAATGATACCCCAGTGGCTAATTTTGTGAACTCGTGGTAAAAAACAACAAAACCATACTTTGAACCAGGGCTGCAAATTCGAACTTGAACCCCAAAAAAGTCGGTTGTTTAGCCGAACTCGAGAAATCAGTGATGACTCCAATTTGAATCAGGTTAGACCCTCTTGTAATAGCCTGTCTCGCCGCGCGCCGTATCCTTCATATTTCTGCAGTCATACCACACTTTGGATATAAATACAACAATGTTATTCCTCACAGAACACCTAAAATTTGATTCATCCAAAGGAACACGGCAAAACAAGAAGTCAATTATCAGCTAGCCAAATCAATATCAATTAACTAAAATTTACTAGACCAAAATTTACGCTATTGATTATACTAACACTGTGCTAGACTTTACTATACTATACTATTAAAAAACTGCTTCGAGGTCGCACTATAGAAATAGAAACATCAGCAACCAAGTTACTACACAGCTAACTTGATACACTAAACTACGAAAATTTGAAACAACATATCACTCGTACTGCCGAAGACTATCTAATTTGAGCACTAGTTGCGGACTTACAGATTATTAGATTAAACATCTATAGACAATACAGTTAAAATTATCTCAAACACAGTTCTAGAAGATTCTTAAAACAAGCACAAAAGGGGGTTCTAAACAGGTGTCGAACCGAACCTGAACCCAAACCGTAAACCCAAATGAACCGTTTCATTTTGGTGAACTCGAACCGAACCTGAACCAGCAAAATTTTACTTCAGTAAACCTGAACCAAACCTGAACCCTCAAAATTGTGCTCAAGTGAACCCAAACCGAACCTGAACCCCTAACAAAAGTAAGAATATATTTTTCCATATCCACATGCCGCTGGCGCTGGTACACGCACAACGAAAGCAGTGGTGATCATCATCAACAGGATCAGCAATTTCTCCTTTTTTTTTTGATTCATGTTAACTTGCTGAACTGATTTTTTTCTGGACGAAACGAGTAACGACAGTTTTTTAGTCAATGAACCCGAACCGAACCTGAACCAGAAAAATTTTACTTGAGTGAACCTGAACCAAACCTGAACCTCAAAAATGGTGCTCAAGTGAACCCGAATCAAACCTGAACTGCTAAAATATTTTGAGCAGGAGCTAAACCTGAACCCGAACCGTTATTTGAAACGGTTCGACACCCTGGTTCTAAAATGCTCTAAAAAATTAACCAACTATTTGCATAAAAGATGAGAATGCGGCATGATTCGTTTCTCGCGTTACCAAACAGCATGTCAACAAAAAGAAAGCGATTAAGTCGAAAAGCAGAAGACTTAGTATTTATGTCAGACTGAACTCGAAAAACTTGATACTTTTGCCGAACTTGAAGTCGAAAAATTTAATTGATTTCTCATGTTTGACTGGGTAAAAACATGAATATTTTACGAAAATAGAAAGGAATTTTAATATTTGTAAAAAAATTGCGGAATTGCGAACTAAAGTTAAAAATAGTCTGCAAAAGAGAAGTCGGCAATTTAAACTGCTAAAGTCCGCAAGTCCGCATGTCCGCAATTTTTTCGTTTGTCCGCAATTGCGGATTTGCGGACTTGCGGACTAACTTGCGGACTTGCCCAGCTCTGCAAATCAACTTAATCAATTTTCGAAAAGCAAGCGAGCCACTTTGCAAGGCATTTCATAACATTTTCGGGTTTACCTACAGCCTTTAAAAAATTTAACGTGATAATAACTTATGATGTTTTGACTTCGTCTTGAATTTTTGTTTTTTGAATTTGTTTCCTCGCTGTCAACATTTTTTGCTAGAAAGCAGGCAGACGAATAAACTATAAAACGTTTGTAAGGTTAGTTACTTAAAGTTAGAAATGGTGAATTGTGAACCACGCCTTGCAAGCTACAGTTGCTTCTAAAAAAGCATGATTCGTTGATTTGGAAACCCTTTTCCACAAACCAATTTTTCAACATTTTTTTTATCTGAGAAAGAGGCAAATTTGCTTTTCTTTGGATATCTATTAAAGCAAAGCAGCTGACTAAATGATTTCAAGATGAAGATTAAGTACAACCAATGTTTCGAAGACAAAAACTAAACGATATAAAAAAAAAGAGAAAAAAGGAAAGAAATTCTGCACGGCGTGAGGCTCCAACTTTCTTATGTTATCCAAGAGTCAGCTGTTTATTGGTTGCTTTTGCCCAACTTTTTTAAAATACTGATACTAACAATGGAATTTGATGAGATTATCTGAGTAATTGATGACGCACTTTTTTTATTAAAACAAAAAGATTTTTCGATGATGACGTATAAAGATTGAAATTAGCAAAAACATTGATTTTTGATCACTAATGACAAAACTTTGCAGAAATTTCGAATTTTTTAGTTTCAGACTTGTGATGGTAAAAGAAAACGAGACGTGAGTCCTTAGGATACAAACTCAGTGGACGTCTTTAGCTACGGACCTATCTACGTCCAATCAAACAGGCAAAGCTGTTTGAAAGTATTCAAAATAGTATATGCATGGAAAACTTTTAGGTTGTTCTGACAAAGCATTTAGATTTAAAATAATGATGCTGGACATTGATCAAATTTGTTTTATGAATCAAGGTAGATTTACTTGACTAAAACGGTAAAACTTAATCCTCTTTTGATAATTAATTTTATCGTACTTGAAATGGATGAAACAAAAATTTTTTTTTTAACATTTTACGAAGTACAATCTTGAATCTACTCTTAATTAAATTGTCCGAAAATCAAGTTAGCACATATTTGTCGTTCTACATTATGTACAATATAATTATGAGCTTGATTAGATACAGCAGAGTTGATTGATTAGAACTTAGTAAAGGCTTAGACTGCATTGAGACACCAGCTGCTGTTTCTAAAAAAATATTGCACAAAAAAAATACTCAAAAAAGCAATTTAGAGACTTTTTAAACATTTTCTAAATTAATCTTTGATGCTGGTTTATTGCTCAGAAAATTTTTTGTTAAAATCTGTGGTTTTGTTCACATTTTTCTAAATCACAAAAATCTTCGAAGTAGTGACTGGTGGTTTTAACACAGCAATGTTTTATTAGTCATACTACTTTCGAAATTGAATAGAATCTTAGCAATTTTTTTTCGATCTTTAATCGTCAAAATTTACATATTTTTGTGATGTAGGACAACGAAGGTTGCTCTGATTTTTGTGTGACAACTGAAAATAACTTCATAATGTGTTCTTGCCCACCAGGAAAACTTCTCGGAAATGACGGAATGACTTGTCATGGTAGATTAAATGCATTGGCTTTTGCAAAAATAATATCGAGTTTTTCGGTTTCAAAACGGCATCGAAAATTCACCACTAAATTGGTCGAAGTTTAAAAAGCAAGGTGCTTGTGACCAAAACGATAGGGCTCAAATTTGATTTTAATCAGTGTCGTTAAAGTAACGACATCATTCTTGCTTGACCATCACCAATGTAAGCTGCTGTGTTAAGTTTAGACAGTTCTTCTTCTTCTTTCTTCATTGCCCGCTTTTCCGTGAGGGTTGCGGGGGCAGTAGCTCAAGATTGAGCCGCCACACCTCACGGTCTTCCATCACCTTCATCATTTCGCTTGGGCAAAGTCCCAAGCGATTCCATCCAAGATCCTCAATGTAATCGGTCCATCTAGTTCTAGGTCGTCCGACTGGTCTTCTCCCATTTGCTTTGGCATGCAAAGCTTGTTTGGGGAGTCTTTCCTGAGGCATTCTGCTTACATGACCAAACCATCTAAGCTGAGATCTTTCAATTCGGAGAAGTAACCGCTCGATGTTAAGAGATTTTCGAATTTCAGAGCTACGCACCTTGTTAAACAGTGTAACTCCTTCGATTCTTCGTAAAAACCTCATTTCGGACGCTTGCACTTGTGATCGCATTCTTTCGGTCATTACCCAAGATTCATGACCATAAGTGAGAATGGGGACAAAAACTGGTTTGAAAATTGAGAGTTTTGCCTTTTTCGACAATTCTCGTTTCATGACAACCGAGTAGTGCAAAGCTCGCATTACTGCACTAGCCTTGCCTATTCGGGTATCCAGTTCTTCGTCTTGCCTTCCGTCACTCGTAAATGCAACCCCAAGATACTTGAACTTCTCTACCTGCTTCAGTGTCGCTCCATTCAGTTGTAATACGCACTGATCAGGGTTTCTTAAAAGATGAAGTACCTCAGTTTTGGCCGTGCTTATTTTCATTCCGGCGGTGTTGCATGCATCTGCAAAGCTATTTAATGCGCGCTGGAGGCCAGATTCTGTGGAAGAAAGCAAAACCAAATCATCTGCGAATAGCAGACGACTAATTTTGCAATTTCCAATCGTGGCACACTCATCAGCTTGGCTGTATTTGTCGATCCAATTCATGTAAACAATGAAAAGGAGAGGTGACAAAACGCACCCTTGCCGGAGTCCAACGCCCACATGGAACGGCTTTGATTGCTTGCCATTTACCCAAACGCAAACCTTCGGTGTGCAGTAGAATGACTTAATAGCGCGTAACAATTGACCATCAACGCCATACTCCTGCAAAACCTTCCAAAGTTTATCCCGAGGAACTCGGTCATATGCTTTTTCAAGATCGACAAAGCATGCAAAGAGATCTTTGCCAAACTCCCAAGATTTCTCGAAGATTTGCTTCAGAGTGAAGATTTGGTCCGTGGTGCTGCGACCCGGACGAAAACCGCACTGACCATCTTCCAGTTTTGATTCCACTATTTCTCGGCATTTCCTTTCAAGCCATTTGGCATATACTTTCCCTGGCAAACTAAGGAGTAATATCCCTCTGTAGTTTGTACATTGCTTGCGATCTCCTTTCTTGAATATCGGAATAATCACACCTGTTTGCCAATCTCTGGGAGTTTTGCCAAGCTTCCACGCAACTTGACACACTCGCGTTAACCAGAGAATTCCTTCTCCAGTCAGCGTTTTCAACATCTCGGATCTGATTTCATCTTCACCAGCAGCTTTTCCAGATTTCATCCCTTTAATTGCAGTTGCCACTTCTGCTGCAGTAAAAACTTCGTCCTCCCCTAGATGTGTCACTTCGTGAGTGTCACGAGTCGATGCCTTTACAGGATTCAAAAGATCTTCAAAGTATTCTCTCCATCGTGAAAGGATTTCATTCTCATCCGTTAGAATGTTACCATCAGAATCCTTGATGGAGTACGTGATACTCGATCTTTTGCCACGTAAACGGCGGATGGTTTGCCAAAATACTTTGTTTGCCGAAAAATAGTTGGAATCCAACCGACGACCAAACTCTTCCCACGACTTCTCCTTGGATTTCTTTACTGCCGAAGTTGCCGCTTTTCGCGCCTTAGTGTACCGGGATTGCAAATCAGATGACGATCTGTCCTGTAGCCAGGCCTTGAACGCATCTTTCTTTGCTCGAATAGCTTCTTTAACCTCTTGGTTCCACCAAGGTGTTCTTTTCTCACTATCGCCCGCCATTCTAAGCCGTTTTCGCCCACAACTTTCAGCAGCTGATGAAATGATAGCTGATCTGAACAGCAGCCATTCCCTCTCAATGTCCTCGTATACATCAGGAAGTTGTCTGAACTTAGATGATATACTGGATGCAAACTGTTTCCTTACTTCTTTGTCCTCCAAAGCCTCCCATTTCATCCGGTAAGTCACAGACGGTCTGTTGGATCTCTTGTTTGGCAAAGGTTTCGAAAGTCGTAAGGCACATACTACCAGATGGTTATCAGTTGACAATTCAGCACCTCGCTTCACTCGAACGTCCAGCACATCAGAAAACAAATCTGACGAAACTATGCAAAAATCTATCAAAGATTTTTGATCCATACTAGGTCGATACCATGTATACTTGTGAACCTCTCTGTGCTGGAAAAAGGTATTCATGATGCGGAGTCCGTAGCTACAACAGAGCTGCAATAAATACCTTCCGTTCTCATTCAGTCCAGTGACTCCATGTTTTCCGATCACACCCTTCCACGTATCTGTGTCTGTTCCAACATGTGTGTTAAAATCCCCCATAAGGACTGTAGATTCAGTAGCTGATACTCGTAGAAGAGCATCATTTACTTCATCCACAAAAGTCTGATATTCACTCGTGGCATTGGGGGCATATACCTGCAATAGGCACAATGACCGATCCAATCAATACCTTAAGCTTCAACATACAGACCCTTGATCCCAAAGGAATCCAATCTGATACACAGTCTGACAAACGGGGGCTTGTGAGAATCCCCACACCCGCTTGAGCAGACATACTAGGATCAGCACCAGAATAGAAGAGTTTCCATCCGCCATCCAGATCCACAGTTCCAGAGCCACGTCGTTTGGTTGAAGAAACTCCGACAATATCGAGATGATGCCGCTTTGCTTCATCAACCAATTCTACCTCTTTTCCTGTGAGGGTGAGGATATTCCAATTGTCCAACAGCAGTTGGTGATGGTTGACCCGTGAGTGTGCGACATTATCTCGAGTACGAATACTCTGCGCTGCCTCCATTCGCCTCTCCAAACAGGTAGCGGGTACATTGGTGGAGCTGCAACTAGGGCTGGCTGGTGGAGATTGTCGCTTATTTTTCGAACGAGCCCCTCTGCCTAAGACTCGAACGCCATAGGGGTTTCGCTGAATGACGACCTGGGAGTCCCTAGGCGCTCCTCTGCCGGACGAGGTTCCACTTGTGAAGGTGGCCCCAAAATATTGGAACATGTGAAAATTTTTTCTGGAGTAAAACATTATTAAGTGTCGTTTTGTTGTCACTTCTCATGATATTCTTTTCTTCTAGCCAATGATTTTCCTTTTCGGATGTGCGTTTTCTTTCTTTCCTTTTCGGATGTGCGTTTTCTTTCTACTGTACGTTACTTTTTCAGCAGTGCGTTAAGTGCACTGTTTACGTTATTAATAATATCATTTCGTGATAAGCTATATAAACAGTACCCAATGTAGGGCGAGTCAATTTTATCAAATTTTTTGAATTTGAAATGACGGGTGCTAAAAAGTAGTAACCTTGCTAGAAACTAACCAAAACCTAGTTTTTGCTCAAAAAACTTAATTCTTTGTTTGGTAAATCGATTATCGAAAATTGATGTTTTTTTTTTTTAATTTCAGCAATTTTTTACAGTATTGTGTAGACCATCAACCTTTTTCAAACGACGTTTAGCAACAAAGATTGGGTTGTTTTAAAGCGATATAATTTTATTCTAACGCATAGGTATACACAGCAAATTTTTCAATAATTGTGTGATTATATGCAGTAGTAATTTTTCAATAATTGGGTGTAAGTTTGACTCAAAAATGTCGACATTTTGCGTATTTTCGTGATGTTTTTCAATAACTTTTTCTTTCCTACAGTTTTGATCAGTGTTCAAAAACTTTTTACATAATGAAAAAGTCTAAAAGAAAAAGTGGTAGAAATCTTGTTGTTTCAATAATATGCAATCATACACCGTAAGCATGGCCTCATGAATGGCCCAAGCTTTTTCTCCCACCTTCTGTAAAAATTTTTTTGAGATGCTAAAATGTTTTTTCAAAATACTGATCTAGACTGGACACAAAATATTTCATTATTGATGCTTTTTCAAAGTTTCCCGCATCTTCACTAGTTAACTTTAAGGCAGTACTCGAAGGAGATTCTCTAGATCTTTTTTGCTTGAAGACAATTTTAGTAATCTTTTCATCGACCAAATATGATTGACTCCATTGAAAACTCATCCAAAAAACCATGCTATAGTTGTCTTCTTTTTGGTTGAGGGGTTAAGATAGGACCATCTCAGATGTTAAGTCAATCTTTTAATGGCGTTTTCATCCCTTGGCATCAACTTACTTGCTCTTTTTAAGGTTAATTTATTGGACAATGGTGAAGCATTTTGTCTGAAATGTGTTGTTCAGCACCATGTTAAGTTTGAAGCCCTTAGTTGCCATTTTTGCATCAACAATCCAAGCCGTCTTGTGTTAGTATGGAGACGATTGTCTGGCCGATCCAGCAGCATCTAGATCAGTATGTTTGCCACAACCGACTTGGCTGCTTTCATCGCGGCTGCTTTAGTGCTAAAGCTAGAAATAGAGTTTCGGTTCAAAAGGTCTTTGGGCTTGGTGTAAAGGTTTGAGTGCTTTGAGGTTTTCTAATTGTAAGATAATTGTAAATAAAATATCACTTTTTCACCAAATTGCATTAGTTAGAAGATTGCAAAGGGACTTTTCGGTCTTCGAGTCAGTCTGTCATCTGTCTACCACACGCGGTAGAGGCTTCACTCTGTCCTTTAATTCTTGAACGTCAGACACGAAAGTTGTAAGAAAACAATTTTTGTAGTATTTGGCATGACCCGACCGGAAATTGTACCGGGTCTACATTTCAATACCGGATTGTCTGTCCACTTGATCAAAAGACACCGTGTCAAGTAAATCAGTTACCGCTATCTAAAAATTACTTGAGTCAAGATGGTTGCGTCAAATAGCAACATATTAGCAACATCGTTAGTATCACGTCATCATCGAAAACGAGTAAAGTCTTAAGGTGTTTATAGTCTGTTTTTTTTTTATGCAAGTTGATCCATGTTTATATGTTGTGATTTTGTAACCAGGAGCGCTCGCGTTTTAGTAACTTCACGTATTTGGTGTCCCTTCGCTTGATTCTGCAGCTGTAAATCAAATAGGCAGGATTGGAGACCACTGGGTCTTTTTCTTTTGCGTTGCTGCTTCATGTCTTTTGTTGATCAGCTAGTGCTTTTTTATCGGGGTCTAAAAAAGCTATATTTTCTTTATTCCATGGAGTGCTTTGTATTTAGAAATGTCTGAATGATATGGTTAGCAGTTTGAGTCTCCCAGCATTTTCTCATTGCAGTTAGCCACTGGCCAGTGAGGAAATAAAGCTTTGCAGTAAAGCTCACCAAGAAGGATCCAAACAGGACTGGATGGTATTCCAAAACTATTTCGATTTTTCATAAACTCAACCATATTATGTCGAATTTCGCATTTCAAACCATAAAATCTAAAAACCAAGGGTCTAAAAAATTCAAAATTGACTGCGAAAAACATTTAATATCTTCCTAAGCCGCTAGAAATCAAAGTAAAAAATCAATCGATAAAAGGCTTTAATCAAATCAAAATCAAATCTTTCGTTATACTCGTTGTATTGCGCCAAAGCGTGTAACGAGTTGCGGGACCCATCTTCGCGTCATTGCGCCTGTGGGCAACACAGCTCTTTTCGAAGAAATTTCGCAGCGGTGGCGAGCGGTCGGCAACTTTGTGTTTGATTTGACCAGCCCAAGATTTGAACCATAGACTTCCCGCTCCAGAGACGAACGCGTTACCGCTCGACCAAATGGCCGGTTTGATTAAAGGCTAATGTTCGATTAAAGGCTAATGTTCGATTAAAGGCCAATGTTCGATTAAAGGCTAAGGTTCGATTAAAGACCAACTGGCCGGTTCAATTAAATAAGAATGGCATGTTCTATAGAGAAAGCACCAATAATATTTGTGTTAACTCAATCGGAATGCAAATGTATGTTTCTATGCGTTTCACTGACGGTGCAACCCCTTAGTAACTTTTAAGTAAAATTCTCTCGCAGCAGTAAAAGCAACACTCAAAAAGAAAGTAGGCCTATAGGGTTAGAGATAATAAAAACATCAAAACAACGATTTGCTTATGCATTTGTAGTGATGTTCCCATACTACTAAAAAATCCTGCACAGTGTATAGGAGTGTGTGATTTAATGTGTTTTGGTGTAAAAAAACACGAATAAACGTCACATAAATAAGTTTCAGCTTTTAAAATGATATGATGCCACATTTTTGTATACTCTTATATGCATCACAATCTTTGAAGTTGTTCAATACCAGTTTTAACTGTATTGTAGTTCGATTTCTCTAATAAAACCACATAAAGTATTTTGCGATTTTGAGGGAAATTTTTGGTACTTCTTAGATTTGTATTGATTTACCAAGCTAAACCGCAATTTAAAATAAAATACATAATTATTTTCTGTTACTACAAAAGCAAAGGCATATTTTTAGACCCCGTCATTTTGAAAATTATCGAAAAAAAATTTTTTTTCCAAAATTGACCCGCCCTATAATCCAAAGTCTTGGAGACACAATCAAATCCTTGATCACAGCCTAAGACATACTCTTTCGGAAACGACTTTTCTCCTTTATTTCTCGTCAGTGTAGCTAGGACTACAGGTTTGAACATGAGCGTGCAAAGAATTGCAAATTAATCAGATTATAACAGAATATAATTTTTCTTTTTTTTTTAGTATTAAAGCAATCTCAATATTATTGTACAAGAGCTATATTAGTTCAATTCAAAATAATTTCCAATTACATGCCTTAAAGCTTAAACATTTGTTTTGCCCAAATTCAGAGTTCTTCAGTAAGGCTAGTAAGGCTGAAATGACAAACATCATCAGTGATAAAATTTTTCAAAACATGCATCTTTACCAATTTATCAGTTAGTGGAAAACTTTTTACCGATAATTTTTATATTATTTTTCAGTACATTGTTCTTAATAAATTAATACGTAAACAGGATGTAGCTGAAGGAAGAGGACTGGAACCCAACGTTTATGTCCTCAAAATATGTGTTAAATTTTATTTTGGAGGCGCGGTGAAGAAACTAATGTATCACAGGCCGAGGTTTAGTGGCGAGGCCTCCAGCTGCTGTGGTCTATTGGCGATTTTTCGGACATTCTTAAATTCTGAAAAAAATAGCTATTTTAATGCTATTTAAATCGCATTTTGCACGTTTTTAGAGCTATTTGAAACCACTAAATTTTTAAGACTTGAAAGCCAATTCAAAAAATCAATTTGTTCAGTCCTGTCTTTGCTTAAATTATTGTTTAAAACGAGGCTTTTTTTGAATAAATTTTGTAATTGACTTGGTCCAGGTGGCAGGAAGCAGGAAACATTGCCTTCTGCAATACATTTAACAGTAAGCAATACTTCACTCGTCAATTTATTTTTTTTGGAAATTTTTGTTTTGTCCTGAAATGAACCAGTTTTAGGATTACATATGAAAACTACAGGGGAAAAACGATCAAACTAACATATTGATTGATTTTCCGTTTTTGGAAAAATTAGGCCTAGTGCTGAAAAACATTTCTTATTAGATAATTTTTTTCCGAAAAAACGGATCAACTACTCACGTTACTGGACTTTGAAAAAAACGCCTACTGCGATAAAATGATCAAACTGATATTTTTGTGAGATAAAATGATCAAACTGACATGTGCTTTTTGATTAGTTGAATTTTGAGGTGATGAGACATTGGTGATCGGTAGGTCTATGAATGCAGGCTCTTGTAACCAGCTCGGTGGTAGCTTAATATGCAGTTTAGAGTTAGATAAAGTAAATACACTAATAGCAATAAACATTAGGCCTACCTTTTGTGTAGATGATATTTGAAGTAGCTAACAGTCAGTTGTATTGACCAAAGCTCTGGGAAACTGAGTAACCAAATTAAAACTAGCAGAAGCTTAGCCAAGAGTAGATAGTAAGCAGTGTACTGGTGTAAAAAAAGATACACCACTTAAAGTTTTGTAATTAATCAAAAGATAATGCAACCCTAAACTGATGAATGCCAAAGAAGATTTAGTTTGTTTACCAGTAGCTAAGCAATAAAGATCCTTTTATAGTATCAAATCAGCTGTATTGGGTTGCAGATACTGAAGTTTTTAACTACAAAAATTTTGTAGTTGAACTAGGTTCCAGTAATAAACATTTTGTTTATTATGCAGGTATAACCTAGAATTAACTATCGGTTTATGGATGAGGACATTTTGATAATGCACAACTAAGGTCTTGACAAATGGATAAAGCTGACTCATCTGAGATTTCTGATTTATATGAGGATTCAAATGAGGGTGTAGATATCCAATTGAGTTACTATGCCAACAAAAGACAAAAGAATACTACTAATTCAGATATTCCATCAACTTCAAATGCTATTTCTGAAACCAGTACTAGCCAACTAGCATCTACTGTTATTATTGAAAATACTAATTCATCTTACCCTAACCTTTCATCAGAAGACACTCAATACCCAGAAATAACAGAAAAACCAAAGAAAAGAAAAATTGGAACAAGAAAAAAACTACTTGAGAAAGAAAAGTGGTTGCGGAGTCATACAAGTGGACCTCCATGCAATTGCACATTGTTGAAATGTTTTGAAAGAATTTCCACAGAAGAAAGAATTTGTTGTCAAGCTTTAACAATGATTTTGCCAATTTAAATGAACAAAATGCTTTTCTTTCTTCTTTGATTTTAGCACTGCCAATAGAAAGGCCAAATTCATCACCATTTCCTTCTAAAAAAAGAGTCTTTTCTTATGAATATCAGGTTCCAGTGATCAGAGAAGGTATCGAGGTAAAGGTTAAAGTGTGCCACAAGGCTTTTATGTCAATATTTGGCATAACAAATAGAAGGATACAAACTATCAAATTGGCTGTTTCTACCACAGGCATGCATAACATTGTTTCTGCAAAATTTTTTACTCATAGTGATGTTTTTTTCTGTTATATCTGCTATATTAGTTTTATCTTTTGCCATCATTCTAGTTGTGTAGTATAAAGTACAGCATGATAAATAACTTTGTTATCAGATTTTAGATTTCAATCAGATTGCATAATGTAGAACTGAAGTTAAATTAAGTTAGCTTAAGTTACTTTGAAAGTTTGACAGTTGACAAATTAGCTTATTGTATGACAAAATGCTTAGGGTGTGTATTTAATGCATTTTTGTTTTAAGGAAAGCCTCCAACAGACGGAAGAGAAAAGCATGGCAAAGTAGCACATGCTTTGTCATATGCCACCAAAAATGCTGTGCGAAAGCATATTCGATCATTAAGAGGCCGCAAATCGCATTACAGTCTTCACAAGACCAACCGTATCTATCTTCCAAGCGAGCTAAATATACCAAAGTTGTATGAACTCTTCAAAGCAAAAATGCCTGACATTAAAGTGTCCTACGAGTCATATCAATGTATATTTAACAATAAGTTTAACATATCTTTCGGATATCCAAGAACAGATACTTCTAGTACTTGTGACAGTATGATTGCAAAGTTGGCACATATTGAAAGCTAGTTACGGGATTATAATAACACTGCAAATAAAAAACTACGGTCTAACGAAAAGAAGATAACTGAACAACAACAACTGCACTTACAAAAGAGTGAAGTCTTCTATGACTGAAAACGGAATGCTCGCAAAAAGGCAACAGCAAATGATCAATATGCTGCTCTGGCGTTAGACTTTCAAAAAAATCTTTATGTTCCAAACAAGACTACGAATGACGTCTATTATAAGCGGCAATTAAGCTGCTATTCGTTCTACATACATGTACTAAGTTCAAGAGAAGCCCATTTCTATTGTTACGACGAAACTGTTGCAAAAAAAGGGTCCGTTGATGTAGCCTCTATGCTGTATCACTTTTTGATGAACGAGTTAAGTGAAACTGTCAAAGACATTGCTCTGTTGTGCGATTCTTTTAGTGGCCATAATAAGAACTGGACTGTGATAAGATTTTGTCACTGGTTGGTGAATAAGCAGAAGCGTTTCAACTCAATTACCATCAGCTTTCCAATTCGGGGTCGTTCGTATCTTGAATGTGACAAAAATATGTCACTTATTAATGCCAAAACTGATGCAAAAATTCCAAGTGAATGGTGGAGTGCTTTTCGAACAACACGTGAAAACCCAAGTCCATTTATCGTGCATGAGTGCAAGCAAAATGATTTCTTTAACTTTTCTGCTTTTCTCAAGTCCAGTTTTAAACGTAATTGTCCATTCCCTACAAGACCAGTCAGAGAAATTTGGATCGATTCAGAAAACCCAAAAAACACACGAAAGCGGACGAATTGGAATGGCTTTTGGGAAAATGTGTGTCTCGTCAATGAGAATAATTGGCTGAAAGCACTGGCACAAAGCATTCCGCTACTATATGTCGAACCGTTGCCTATTGGCAAAGCAAAGTTTGAAGACTTGCAAGCCCTTAAAATGTTTTGCTCATCTTCTGCTCAAAAATATTTTGACAATTTATCGAAAGCTGAGCATGCTGATGACTGTTCAGATGAAGAATATTGCGACTAGAAACTTGAAATGCAATAAGTGTCACACAATTTTTGGCAACGATTGTGATTTTTTCTAACAAACAGCAGCTATTGACCTTGTTGCGTTGGTTATTTATTGATAGACTGTTAAGAAAGCTTTTCATTAAAATCGTTTACCGATGTAGATCCAACATTTTTATATATTGCTATGAAGTTGGTGTGAAAGAACGATCAAACCAAACAAGTTTGTATAAAAGAACAATCAAACTGTATAAGTACTTGTTTTTTGTATTAAATTTTTGACAAAAAAAAATTGAAATCGGCTTAAAGTCTATTATACGTAATACAGAAATAGTATACCTACCACATTAATGCAAAAGTTTAAACTTTTATTCTATTACCTGAAAATTTTGGAGTTTCAAACTTTGTTTTTCAAATTACTCAAAAAGTTAGTTTTGTTTGTTTGATCGTTTTTCCCCTGTAGTCTTCATATGCGACCAAGAGGCCCGGAGCCTCTCAACTCAATAATTTGTCAAATAATAGTTTCCTCTAGCTATTTTTTAAATATTTTGTTTCGTAAAAAATGGCGACGTGGAGTTGGATTGTTGATTAAAGTTGGTATATTAAATGGTAGTAATTATGTTACTGCATTGAACAGATTAGATTAAGGCCAGAGAATGCGACTTTTAGGACAAAAACCTTGAATTTCTCCCGAGTGATACAGTTAAATTTGTTGATGAAAAATAGAATTGAGGGGTCCGGGCCGCCAAGGCGATAACATTAATATCATTGTTAAGTACTGTTGTACGCGAAAATGCTAAATGAAACTGAAATTAAATAAACAATACGCTTTGTTGTCATCCTTTTTATCATCGGGAGGAATTTAATTGGGAGGGCTTGCTCCCCCCTCCCTGGCTACGCCTGTAACTTCTGGCCTGTCAGTTCGTTTTGCTTTCCTGATAAATAATGTGGTATAGGCAAGTTATAGTAAACCTTATTTTCAATGGCATTGTGTGAAAACTATAATCGTAGAATGAGGTGGCAAAATGCAGTGTAGATAGTTTTTTTTATTTTTGCTAATACTTACGGTGCGGTTGGTATCAACAGCAAAACACTAAAACCATTCAGGGCCATAGCAAGAGATCCGAGGTTCCTGACGCAAACATTTTTGAGTCGCCAGTACTAAAACCTGACCGTGCATCTGAGAATGTGGAATCAGCAGAAAAAATATGCGTGATAATGAAATGCAATACAGTTACCAGGATAGCCTGTGATATACTAAATATGTTACATGTAGTAAAGCCCTACTGCAACAAACAAAACGTAATTTGAAAACGAGAGCTCTTGTTCTGAAAATGTACGAGCGAATATTGCAAAGGATAAAGTAGTTTCCAAAGAAATTGCGAAGATTGAAAAAGAGCAACACAAATTTTTCGTTTCGACAATTTTTGGGCTTTTTGAAGGAGGGCGCCGCGGCAAATACCTCCAATGCTTTCCTCCTTCATGCAGTTCTGCTGAAATTCTCAAGTTACTTTTTGCAGTTAACTAACTTATATTACATTTTACAAAGTATCGTTTGGCGGCCGAAACGTATACGCTCATTCATTGATAGGCATTAGATGCAAGACTATTGGAGAAACATCGCATGAACGGAAACGTAAAGAAAAGATTGGCTTAAAATTAAAATTGGGAAAACGTCTGGAAACTACAATTTTTCTAACTTTTACGATATTTTGCCTTTTCAAATTGCTTTGAAAATTTAATTGTGTAATCTCCTATATAAGTAACAAAAATTGCTATTTTTCTGAAAAAAAAATACTAAAATTATTCAACGGAGGCATGGAGACTTTACATTTTTCCTCTAAACCCAGTTTTTTCAAAAAGGCCCGAGCATGCAAGTACGGTAACTCATATCATTTCAAAATTATAAATTTACAGTATTTTGCAATACTTTTAGCTTTAGGTAATATCAAAGCCGCTACGCAATATTTAAAATCTATGATAATATTGAAAAATTTCTGTGAAAAGAAAACGTTTAACCAAACAATAAGATTTGTGTTTGAGAAACTACTGAAAAAGTGGAGATCCATAATCAAAGGACGTTAACACCGGCTTCTTACTGAAGTAATTTAAGACCTTAAAATTGACCATTTCCACGTTAAGAATTTGTAGTTATTAGTTATTTCCATTTCCAATTAACAAATTACGGCCTAAATTGTTTCAGTGTCATGATATCGCTCTGGAACGAAATCAACATTGCTTCTAACTTATAAAACTTCAAAATGACATGCATTACGTTTAAAAGTTACTATGTTCGAATTATCATCAAAAGCTTAACAAAATGGAATATCTTAACAATTTTCGCGCTTAAAACTAATTGAAAAATTTTCAACCATAGTTTAGAAAAATCGTGTATTCGGTCCTTGGCGTTGGCGTCGACCATTCTTGTCCTTGGCCTTGCAAGGGTCCGTCCTTGAAAAGTGGGTCCTTAGCCTTGGCCTTGGATTTTTTCAAGGTCTTGGCCTTGTATTTTTTTCAAGTTCTTGGCCTTGGTTTTGGCCTCGAAGGTTGTGTCCTTGACTTCATCTCTGATGTTTTTTATACGATTTAACCCAACGCATTAAGCAAGAACAAACAGCAAAAATTATAATCGGAATAGCTGCCAAGTAGTAAATTTTTCTAAAATCTACCAAAATCTACAAACGCTAAATGATACTCAGCAATACTGACATCATAAGAACTTTAAACTAAAGCAGTTTTCAAGTCAATTTAATGGGACAGCAGTACATGTGCGTTATCATGGGGGGTACTTAAAAACACTAATAATAGTTAAATGATATTCTTAGTCCTCTTCTGAGTACAAAGGATATTTGCTAATTGTTTTGCAACAAAATATCAAATTCGATTATTTTTAGTATCGCTTTTTAATTTTTACATAAGGTATGGACGTTTTAGGAAGTATATTAGCCCTTCGTCACGATGCTTCAAAAATAGCTAGCGCTTTTGATGTCTTCGTCACTGCAAAAACTGGCTCAGTAGCGATCAATGCGTACTACTTTGCAGCATAGCGCAATCAAGAGAAAGGAAATTGGGGCTTCACCCTTAGCCAAATGATTTAAAACATTTCTCCCAAATTCAAGCATTTAAGCAAATCTTGGGCTTTGCATCTAAGTAAGAGGGGGGTGGATGAAGGGGAGGAGCTATTAACTTTTTTTGAATGGCTTTCAAATCGCAAAAATGCGATTCTTTGAAATGGCTTTAAAAAAGAGTGAAATTTCATCTAAATAACTTTAAATGGCATCGTTTCTTTTGAAAAATCACAAAATTATTTTGCGGCTGAAGCCTTTATCTCTATGACCTCTATGGCTTCCATGAATGGTAATCAAATAAAATTCACAATGACTTAAGTTCAGGCCAAAAAGTCTCTTAACCTTATATGTCCCGGGCTATTTTTACACCCTATTTGTACCGGGGGGGCAAATTTGCCCCCCTATCTAAAAACCGATTGGTAAGTGATAGAAGTAAGATGTTTTGCTAGTTGAAACCATTTTTTGTAAGATTTTTAAAAATAAATATTTTGAGGTTCTGACGTCACGAAAACGATGATGACGTCATTAAAACCAGTAAATCTTTATAAGAGCATGTAAATTTGTCTAAATGTTGCTAAATATTATTTTCAGTTGGGACTTTTGTTAGACACCTCTGATAAAGTCACCGCAGATGATGACGTCATCATGTATGGTGACGTCACATGGATGATGACGTCATTTCTAATATATTGTGTTGATTATTATTTGTAATATTTTGTAATTGAGATATAGTATAATTCACAAATTTGTTGAATACTGAAGTATTATTTTCATTTTATCATTCAGCAGCTGATGAAAATGAATATTTTGTTAATTAAAACGCAGTTTATTTTGAGAAACAGCAAAAAAAGCAATATTTTTGGATTATGACGTCATCAATGACGTAATAATGATGCAGTGCCTTTATCAGTAAATAAAATATTTTATTCCGGCTGAAGACTAACATTGATAATGATTACGCAGTACAATGAATAGAATAAAAGCACTGATAAGCATGCATTGTGCTCAAAACTGCATGAAACTCCTTAGGTGCCTCTGACAAAGACAAAAATGACGTCACTTCCGGTTGTCCAGCTGACCCCAAATTTTCTGAAAATGTGTGTTATTAAATTTGATTCCAAGTCAGGATGCATGAAAGCAAAAATTTTTTTTCGTTTAGGAGCTATATTAAAATAACTGAGAGGGGGGGCAAATTTGCCCCCCCCCGGTACAAATAGGGTTAAATACAGTAGGTATTTCATTTTATCTTGGCTTTAGTTTATTTGTCAAACTTTTTTCACATCGTGCCGTTTTTCTGCTTCAAAATATGCCAGTTTACCTTATTCACTTCCGTAGAATCGATGCGATTGTTAGGTTTCGTTGTGACGAAACTAATTTTACTTACAAGCATATTGAAATAGAATTTCAGTCATTATTTTTTACAATTTATTTCAGAAGTGGAAAAAGAGATAAATGATCTGATTGTCGACAATCAAAGTGTGTTCAAGATGTCAATCTATTGTTTAGTGCTTGTTTCAATGCTAATTGTGGTTGGAATGGTTTGTGGTGCCGGACGGACAATCTAAGTGTAGGGGTGATGGAAAACTTGAGAATTATCTTTACCTAGAAATATTTTGATCCCTTTATTTATGTTTTATGTTTTTGGTTTGCTTGTAACATGGCCTAGTATTGTTATTAACGAATTATCATGCCGCGTAACCAGTAACTATTATTATTCATTTCAAAAGAACTTTAAACAAGTATTTAATATTTCACTCCCTAATAAAACTAACAGAACCTGAGTTATTGACTACTAAATCTCAGATGTATGGGACTCAGATCATTTATTTGCTTTAGTGTATAATGGCAATATTCACGCATAAAATGGCTAAAAGTAAACATATGTTGGCTGCTAACGAAGGAACAAACCCCGAAACAGCAAGCCGTACAGCATTATTGAGAAAAATATATAATGAAACCGATAAATTTATGTTTGCATTAAATTCTACAAAGATCCAATAAACGTCAACAACTTGTAAGTTTTAAACTTCAGTCTATGTAAAATCATTCTGCAAAGTTTCAAGCATTGAAGTACCTTTGTATAAAACATTTATATATAAATTTTGAATTAAAGTTTGAGAAAGGCCAAGGCAAGGGTCATAGTCAAGAGATTCCTAAACCGAGAGTGCTCAAACCACTAACTACTGGTGAGCGTAAATCGAATTCAGTTAAGGGGGTCATTTCGTCACAACAAGTTAAAGTTAAACCCTCTTAACTGAATTTAAATTTTGATTTGAATATTTGTCAGTTTCGTCTTTTTCTGAGAGGGTCATCAAGTATTGTGCTGCATTTTAATATATAGAAATCTTTTTATTGTGTCACTCTGTTAATCCTTGCTCCCGAGCTAACTACTCAACATGATTATCATTTTAATTTACTAAGTTATTATTTTTTCAAGAGAAGCGCATGAGTCTTTGATCAAAACCTGAAGGTCACCGAGTCTGCACCTCTAGATTTTGTATTATTATAAGCTGAATATTAAAAGTAATAATTAGAGCAGTAACTTTATTCTTCGTTATATATAATCCTGTGAAACACAATTTCGAGAACATAATGAAATTTAATTGTAAATACTTCGTTTAAAAAATTGCCGTATTATCTTGCAAAAGCATGGAAATTAATACCCAGAAAAATAAATGGTACGCAGAGTGTTGTGAATTTGAAGATAATGATCAAGAGCCGCTACCATTAAATGGAATATTTTGACCTAAAGTCAGCAAAAAGCTACTGTATAGTAGGCGCTAATAAAAATCGTTAAAACGCTTTGGCGAAATTAAAAGTTTTTGACTAATGTAGAATTTTTGAAAGAGTTTCAAAAAGTGAAAGATCACTGTTTAAACTTTTATGAGTATATAACACAAATTAGACATAAACTCAAACTTGCTCTCGTCTTCTTGCCTTTAATAAATGCAAAATTTGTCACACTATAGGAGCGAAATAATGCTGAAATAACTTTGTTTATTTTCAAACCAAAAGCTATCTATTAAGTTTTTTGTCATTGTGTCTTCTAATGTGACATTTAGATTTGCACTTCGCTTGAAGGCAGAAATAACTTTTATCAGAGCCTTTTTATGAGCAATAAACACAAAATAAGGTTGAATGATTGTGTTTTTGTAATAAGAATATCATGTGGATGCTTTACTCTATTTTACACGGCTATTTTTCCACAGTATTTTAAACCGGGTAAGAAGGCAAAAATTCCCCCTATTTAACTCCTAAACAAAGTTATGAAAACATCAAGTTTTGCATGCAGGTTGGTCTTCACCAAAAGCTTTTAGAAAAAATGTTTTCTAGTTGATAACGCCATCATTGTGGCGTCACAGCCATAGTTTCAATTAATGAGCTCAGATTTGCGATGACGTAGCAGGTCGTTTGAATTTTATATATAGGCTTGTTTTGTGTACTGAATAATAAAACGCTCAAGTCAAGTTGATTACGTCAAAAAAAGTCCTCCGTGACGTTATTTAAGTTAAATATTAACCAAAAAATGCTCAAATTTTGAAAAGTAACTTTAGAAAAACTCATAATTGCGAAACTTATTCTTAACTTAACAACTTCTAATTTCAAAAGTTATTGGTGATAAAATTAGACTTAAAATCAAGTTGATTTGAAAAAAAAATCTTTTTTCTTCATTAGAAATCACGAAAAAGAAGGGATCTGTCACGAAAAAGCCGAAAGCTGGACAAAAATGCCCACTGCCGTGTGAAATAGGGTTAAATGAATCATCTTTCAGCTGTGTATCAAATTTAAAACATATAATAACACATCATTTAATATCACTCAAGTTGTGCTTGCTAATTGCTTGTATTGCGGAGTTAGTCTCAAAAGGCTGAAACGAAAAAGAGAAAAAATGTGGAGCTTTAGCGGTTTGACGTTTCGATTTAGCTTGGTCTGCACTAGACGTAAAATCGTGAGGTTACAAGCATAACCTTGCTTGATATGAACCAAATGGCAGACTATACTCTGGTAAGGCGGGTTTTTACTAAAACTATGCTTATATGTTCACAGTAAACGCACAGCAAAACCAACAAAAAATTATAGACTGCTTCATCAATAAAGTATTTATGAAATCATAATTGTGAGATTGATGATAATTAAATTCCGAAATGGTTCAGCAGATCAAAATCAAATCTTTATTTGATTCGTTGAATAACGGCATACTGTTAAGAGTTTGGGGGCTTATATTTCTGCATTATTTCGCCTGACCAATGTAGCCTCATAAGAAGAAATGCCGTAGTGTGAGCAACAGCGGGGTGCAATTACACACATTTAGCAGCAATTCTCTTTTATATGTATAAATGTGATTTGACCGATCTGAGTTTTTAACCCAGATTTGTTTTTGCAGATAAGGTTGGTCTAATTACTAATTTGTTAGAAATAGTGTCACACTCCAACCTAGCCACAAGTGAAAGTTGAATCAGATCAATGGACATTCAGTCAACAAGGAGAGTAGCTTGATAGGTTGTTCAACCGAGCCGGTCGACCGTTTGTTCGATTATCCGTCATTGGGACGCGTCCTTTTGACACGGATGTTACACATTACAGACTATCGAATAGTATCAATAGTTTAAAATAACTGATAGTCCTAAGACCACACAGCAATCAGCGAGAATAAATTGACATATATATATTTCGCCTATAAAGGCATCTTCAGTGTCTAAAACGCAGATAAACTTTTTAAGTAATAAACTGCATTAATACTGCAAAATACTTTTCACGCTGTATCAAATTTGTCAGAAAATCCAATTAAACCTGGAGCAGGATAAAAACAACCTGCTCCGGCGATTCAAAAAATTGGAACTGTTTACAGTTGTAAAATATACGAATATGACTGAAAATGAATAAATATGAGATAAAAATGCTGTACAGTTATAAAACAAAGAGCTATACGTAATAGAAAAAATTATCACCAGTATCTGTAATGTTAGACTATCAAACAAGCAAGCAGAAGAAAGCAAAATCAAGCAAAACTTAATACAGTAGCAAATAAAAAAAATATAATAATAATGGAAACATTGAAAATTTGAAACCAATACTCAAAAAAAACGAAGAGTCCTAAACTGGGGGAAAAGAATTGATTTAAACTCTGGGAGAAATCATTTTTTTAACATTGATGCAAGCTCCAAATAATGCAGCCCATTTGTCTTCGCATTGATCTAAGTGGAATACTGACGGTTGTTCTACAAAGGTAACAGTAAAACATTCAGAAAGTTCAGGTTTCTCAATCAAAATCAATGGGTGACACAAATTATAATGCTTCAGTAAAGCCGCTTTGTCTCCTTTAGGCGAAATGTCAAAAGTTTTCCATGAGTTTCTGTGAGCAGTCCAACGAACGGAAAACCGGCTTTTGGTTTGTCCAACATATTGCTCATGACATATACAACAGGTAGCAACATACACACCATAATTTGTACACGATAACCTTTGACGAAGACTGAAATTTCCTCGTTAACTCTGAATTTGCCTTGCAGTAGCAACCATGGAACTTTTATGCCTGCCATGTTTGCCACAAAGGGAGCAGTGTCCGCAAGGTTGAGAAATACCTTGTGATTGGTTGTTGCTCTGCTAAAAAGCTAGCTTTCTTTAGTTGGTTAAAAACACTCCAAGCATGGGTGGCCTTTTGTAAGTGATGCTAGTGGTTGGTTGCAATTCTTTCTCTTTTCGTGAAAGTCGAAGTGATCGAGGGTAGGAAGTGGCCCATGTTAATCGCTCTGTACTGCTCGATGATTCTGGTCTTAAATTTGTAGGTCCAAAGCGAGATGTCCAGGTTTTGGCCAAATCAATTATGTATGTTGTCATTTTTTCGTCAAACCCAGAAACCATGCATTTCTTTTGCAGGCGTTCAAGGCTTTCCAAGTAATCCTGATCTCTTTCATTTAACCGTCGCATTCTTATTGACTCTCCGTACACAATAGAGCGAAAAACATGAGGCGGATGGTGTGAAGCGCCATTCAAAAAACATCGATATGTCGCCGTAGGTTTTTGAAAATCTTTGCTGACAAAACCGATCCTAGCTGTGGCATTGCTAACATCAAGTACATCCAAAAATTCCAGTTGATTTTCGCTTAAATTGTTTAAGTACCAAAAAGTGAGTCGAAGTCCAAAATCACCAAAACATTTAAGCAAAGCTTGTTCCATAGCAGCAGTATCCTCTAAACCTTCCGAAATCCACAAAATATCATCAATGAAACAAACAAAAATCTTTGACTTGTTAACGGTAGTGTGCGCGGTCTCAACAATGTAATGTACTGCCATGTTTGCAATTGAAACCGAATGATTATCTCCTGTGACAATTCCATGCTCTTGCCTAAAAAATTCAGTCTGGTATTGAGTGATGACATTCTCCATGCAGTACATAGTAAGTGCTAACAAAATTCTAACCATGCTAGGATTAAATTCGGAATGATTTTCTAAAGCATCACGTACAGCGCTCTTCTCCAAATTTCTGCTCAAATTTGGGTAAAGTCCAATGACATCTGTAGCAACGACAAAAATTGACCCAGTGTATAACTGGTCGGGTACTTTTGTCTTCCATTCTTCAAGTCTAAGCAGATAGTCTCTGCTATCCTTGCAATATTCATCAACGTCAGTTTTGCAGTAGCTAATACTAATGGGAGAAAGAAGAGACTCAAGAAAAGCCGTAATTCTAGAAGTGCAAATATTTCCAGCCGATTGCAGTAAAGGAACAGGAATGTCAAAAATAGAGCAAGTGTGCAGCTGGTCTTGTGTTAGTTTGTGAGTTTTGAACAACGGATACGCATATGCTGGTACATAATTACAGAAGTATTTGGACGAACTACCTTGAACATGGCGATAAACTCCGTTTTGTAGTTTCACTCCAACAGTGCGATAAAGCATGTCATCATCAATGCAATTCAGAGAATGTAGTTGTTTCATATACGATTCACACTTTCTGCTTATCTTTTTAAGATGTTATTGGATTTGATGTTGTGGAATCGGAAGTTTAACAAATCTAGACAGTTCTCTTAGCATTATTTTGTCGTAATCAACGTAATCCAGAACGACGATTTTACCGTCTTTGTCAGCTTTGCAAACAGTTATACTGCGATCTTGAACTACTGTAGATTCTGAATACGTGCAAGACATTTACGCAAACCTTGGCTTAAATTGTTCTTTTTTGCGTACAAAAGTTTTGCATTCTCTCCTAAGTAGCGCATTTTAGCGCTAACACATTCAGAATATGCCACTGTCTTATTATCAAGCTGTGAACGATCAGGTCGAGAATAGTTTGGAAGCTTTAGTTTATCTGGTACTTTACGTTTTATTTCGTCATCATTACCATCGCCAAACACATCATGCCATTCGACGTTTCTAATATGCTTTTGAGCATTATACCACTCCTCTTTCTCCATTTTAGGAGTCCAGCGCGGGGTGGGAGTAAAATTCAAGCCTTTCATAAGCAATAATTTGTCCGAGTGGGAAAGATCATAATTTGATTTATTCACTATCATCATTTGAGATTTTTCCAATGCCTGATTCCTTTTTTTCAAAGCTTTTCTTTCTCGATATTTAGTTCTGTTATTTTTTTGGCAAGCTTGCTGGCAGTGGCAATGTTATTAGGCACCGTTACCGTGAATTTCCGCTGTTGTTTGCGTTTCAACCAACTGAGTTTGCTGCTGTACTTGTTAGTTGTTTGCTGTTTAAAATCAGTTAAATTATGTAATTGCGCAAAGTTGTAGTCCTTGTTTTCAGTCTCAAAACAAAATACAGATTCAGTCATATTTTGAATTTGGGGAGTTAATTTGCGCGACTGTTGAATTAAAAGCAAATTCAGGTCCATACCTTTTCTGTAGTTTGAGCTGAGCAAGATCTTTTTGGTGTTGCCGGTTCTTAAAAATTCTAGCCGTTCTTTCAAAATAATCTGCTTCTTAAAGATGTTTCTTTTGTTGCTAAGATTAGCTAAGATTAGTTTAACAATAGATATCTTTTTTTAAATAATCTAACTAGCAGTTTTCTCTTTCCATTAAACTAAGCATATTAAAGCGAAAACTGAGCAGAGTGACGTTTTTTGGTAATTGTAAACTTTAACAAAAACTGAACCAGAGATGGAAACCGGTCGGGTTGCCGGTCGGGTCGAGATTCTTCGACCGGCCGGTCAAGCCGGTTGAAAAACCGGTCGAATTCTCCTTTCTGGCGACTAAAAGACATCTAAGCTCCAACCAAAATATACTTATATGTTTTCTCATAGCTAAAACTTTTGATCAAAAAACAGTATTAACAAACCACATCTTTCGAAAACACTTGTTGAATGGTTTCAAGCTGTGACTAATATGCTGTGACCATTAAGACATGCACATCTAGGGGCATATTTAGGGTGAGAGCATTGTGTCATGCCCCCCTCTTTTGGGCCACGGCACAAAGCAAACAAGTACAAAATATAAGTTAAAATCGCGTAATCAGATTATAATGAAGCATGCATGTGGAAGAGGTTTGCGCTAAATAAGCGTAGCCAAAGGGGGGCAGGGGGCCCGCCCCCCAATTGAAATGCTCCCAATGATAAAAATGTCACATAAAAGACTATTGTGTCTTCAGTTTGAGTTTCTTTCAGCATCTTCGCGTACAACAGTACACGCGTACAAAAGTAATTAACAATAATATTAATTGAGGGGGCCTGGGCTCCCTCAATCTAATTTTTGCCAACCAATTTAAAAATCTCCCTACAATAATATTTAAATGGCCCCCAATTTGAATGGGCCCCCAACAATAATTTTGATCCAGGGTGCCCTGGCTTCCTCAATTTAATTTTTGCCAACCAATTTAAATGGGCCCCCAACAATAATTTTGATCCAGGGGGCCCGGGCCCCTCAATTTAATTTTTGCCAACCAATTTAAAAATCCCCCTACAATAATATTTAAATGGCCCCCAATTTAAATGGGCCCCCAACAATAATATTGTTCCGGGGGCCCGGGCTCCTTCAAGTTAATGTTTGCCAACCAATTTAAACGTATAACCCAAGTGAAATTAAGGGGTTTTATCTTAAAAGTTACAAACTGAGGCACTCATTTAACCTTTTTATGAACGTAATGCAATAACCAGGGACGGATTTGACATATGGAACAGTGCCAGGGGCCCCGCGCTCAAACGGTAAGGTTTTTTTTTGTTCTTCACTTGTATTTGGCAGGAAAATATTGCGAAAATTCCAAAGTGCCAAGAGCTCAACTCAGTGCAAATCCGGCCCGAGCAATAACATGGTTTGTAGGCGTAACTATCTACTGTACATTTTTCAATAACAATTCACCTCCACCTCGCCAAGTTTTATGCAACAAAATACTTTAAAAAGAAATTAGCTACAGTAAGGGGAATGCTCATTAAACAAATTTTTGAATTGAGAGGGCCTGGGCCACCTGTCCGTATATGTACTTCTATAACTGGTTGTTTTCATGACAAAACAATAATCTCTAAGGAAAATATTCGACTGGATTGCTATTTACTGCTAAAATATTGCAGGAGGCGATGTACTTTACTTCCCCCCTAGCTGGGCCAAATCACTTACAAAATTTAACCCCAAAATGCAAGATTTCAAGTGTGTTTTGGACTTAAATTGCAAGCAAAAAAAGGACTGAACAACTTGGACATTTCAAGTTGCTTTCAAATGTTAAAAATCTACGACTTTGAAATAGCTTTTAATACGTGCGAAATGTGATCCAATGGTATTAAAATAGCTATTTTTCCAAAAAATTACAAAAAACCGCCCAGCGGCTGGGGGCTTCGTCTCCAGACCACCGTCTGTGACACGTTTGAATTACAGTACACGTCTTTACTCAAACATGTCTCCCAATTTAGACATTTTTGCACCTTAGGTACTTGTTTAAGCCCTCTCCTTGAACGAGTTCCTAAGCCAACACCAGGCCACGACTTCTGATCTTCCATTTTACGATATCTTTGTCCACACAAAAATTTCTCTTCCGAAGTTTCTGATGACGTCAGTGCATGTGATTTGTGGTTTGCCCCCCTCCAATCGAAAATCCTGGCAACGCCTATGTTGCGCTATCTGGCATTTTAGCATCATTTTAATCAGCTGAAGAGTAGAAGTGGGGCAGATTAAGATTTTTAATACACGCTAAAATCTTGCCTTTTTGAAAAGCTTTTTTCACCTTGAATTTACTACACTCTACCCTGGGCAAAAAAAGACCTAGCTCTTATTATTTTTTATATCTAACTATCCATGGCTTCTTCTGAAGTATCAGCATTTCTACTAACTGCTGAGGCAGATTATATTTCGAATATTTTGTAGCCAATGTCATAATAGTTTAGTTTTTGCTGCTCCGCAAATTGCAAATAATCTGTCACCAATAGCTAAAAAATTGTAACTTTATTTTTTGGCCTTTCGCATAATATCATTAGAAAAAAACGTCTCATAATTTAGCAAGTGCCCTCCAGTTCTTTTTATGCTTATTTTGTTCACGTTTTGCGCTGCTCAAAACAGGTCATTCAAACAAAAATTTTCCCAAAAAGGTCTCAAAATTGAGTTATTTTTGCAAAAAACGCAAAAATTGTTTTGCATTTCTTTTCTGAAACTTCCGTCCAAAGTCAGAAATTTTTACACCTGACCCATGCCATCTATTTTGAAAATTTTTCATTACATACATTGAACAATGAACAAAAACCTTCTGTAAAAAACCGGTTGACCGGGCCGGTCAAAAACCGGTCGACCGGCCGGTCAACCGGCGATGACTTTGAAATTTACCGGTCGGGTCGGGTCGAGAAAATCCTGACCGGTTCCATCTCTGAACTGAACCACATGAGCGAATATTCCCTGTGTGATATCTTGTGCATACTTAAATGCAGTTTTTGAACCGGACTAAATTAATAAATTGGAATCAAAACTACATCAAGTTTTATCATTCAAACAAAAAATTGTGGTTTACTGGTTCTGAATATGTTAAATATTTCTTTAATGCTCAAATACATAATCTTTGGACTGTGAAACATAAATAACATTGCCTTAAGCTTGTATTGGTGCTTGTTTAGTTCTATGAAAACGGCAACATCAAATCAGTAATTCTCTATTTATCACAGACCTGTAAACGCGCAAACTAGCATAAGTGCGTATCCAACCCGAACAATGATTGGAAGCCAACACCAAGCCCGAAATTTAAGTTACCGGTAGGTATAAAAAATGTATATACCGATATTAGTCGTATACGGTTAATAAAAATTACTTGCTGTTGATCAATTGTGGTGCAAAAATAATAATTGTGTGGAAATAATCGTGTTGATGCTTAAACGAAGTTGTCACTTAGAGTTGCCAATTATTTTGAGTATGTTTGTACGGCACCTAGTAAGAGGCTAAAACTTAATGCAAGTACGTACATCATGCTCGAATCAAACAAACCCAACAAAATTTTGTCAGTCTCAAGCCCAAACACGGCCTGACAAGCTGGGTTCTACTTACAATTCTGACTTATCATCTTTCATTCTAAAAATTAGACCATCAAAAGTTGCTAGCACTTCGAAGCCTTGCAAATTTTCAACTCTACCTGAAAACGCAATTCAAGACCCTTAATGTACGTATTAGCTTGGTAAATTATTAGTGAGAGTTTTAGATTGTTTAGTATTTTCCAACATACAGTAGTTGTAAGTCGGGCCTAGCTTTTCGAACGGGCTTGGGCCAGATGCAGGCCTGAGATTAACAAAATTTGAGATTTAATGCGCACCTGAAATCTGTTTGTGTTTTAGATGCATATTCAAAGTAAATATTTGGTGCATAATCAAAAAAAAAACATAATCACGATATGCAATCATTGAATGAAGACCTCTATTAAATATCAACACAATTATTAGTGCAAAATTATTTTTATTGCTGAATCACTATTAAACAAGAGTGGTTTTACTTAGTCACAGCATACATAAGCAGTGCTTTTCAACCGAGTGTACCGTATACCAAAATGTATATCACATCAAAATCAAGGAATACAGCTGAGAAATGATATACGAAGGGTATACCATTAAGGTTTGGGCTCCTTCTTTAACTCAATTAAATATGATTGCAAAAAAATTGATTTTACAAATGCTTTAGTTGTGTAATTGCTCATCACAAAAAGCGATTGCTCGTTATAAGTTTATGACGTATTGATATTCGGTAAAAAACGGTGGTTTTAGGCAGGGATGTGGGAGCGGCAATTTTTTAATCGCTTCCACTTCCATCGCTTCTGCTTCGACCAATTGATGACTAAGTTTTTGTTAAAAATTTTTGATTCTAAAATTTGGGGCAAACATTTTTTCCAAATAAGTCGAAATAAAACAGCTTTTCAGCATCATCTTAAAAACACCATATAGAACCAAATCGTATAATTGCATGCAGTGGTTGGTCATCGCAAGGATCAGCGCATGGGCGCAGTCAGGAATTCGGATTTAGAGCGGCCCTAAAACGAAAAGCCTAATAACATTGACGTTATGTTTCAGCTGATGCGAATTTCTCTGAACGCGTTCATCCAGAATTTTAAAACAATAAACGATTATTAGGGGTCTGAGAACGGATTTCCAAGCGCTCGGTATCATAATTTGTTTCAATTGCATCTGCGCTGTTAAGCGCAAATCTTTACTTGGCTATAATTAGGTAGCCCTGGGGTAAAGCTTACGCTTTGCAGAATTTTTTTTAATAACTTGTTTGTGAATGTGGTTTGCTTCAAATTTTTGCTAGCATTGAGTATTTTTAGGACAACAAAATAAAAAACACTGCAAGAATTACCGTATGCGGTTATACACAATAGTACCTTGTTAAAATAATTCTTCAAGCAAACGGTACTTATTGCAATAATTAAGACAAACATTATAGCATTATGGGAAAAAAGTCCTACCATAGTAAATTTTGTTTGAGAGATGCGAGGACGTTCTTCTCTGTTTGCTTTTCAAGAATATAATATCGCTGTGAAAGAGATTAAAATGCTGGAACTGGAAACTTAGTTTATGTTGGTGAATACTGTGTTATAGGAGAATTGCCCCAGATGTTAAAAAAATGGGTAAAGCCCCATTTAAAAATATTATTGAAAAAATGGTTAAATTTCAGGACTAAAATTGAAAATTTTTGAAACTTATTATGATTTTAAAAATGATTTGGTTGGCTACATGGTTCATCTTCGAGTTGATAGGAATGGGGGCTGACCCGGATCTAAGTGAACCACAACCCTTTAAAAACTTTTCTGGGCAAATGATGATCGATCAAACATTCATTTTTTGTCGAATATTTTACAAAAAATTGTACTACATTCAAGTTTTTGACGTTCGATATAAATAACCAAAGTGGAAGCGGTACCTTTTTACCGCTTCTAGCTTCTACTTCGGCTTCCACAAAAATTTGCCACTTCCACCGCTTCAGCTTCCGCATTCCTGGTTTTAGAACTTTTGAGACCCGGTCTACTACATCGAGTGTAGAAGCGTGAGAGTACGAGTGTATTTTAAGTTAATTTTAACAGAAATTTGATACTCTCGGCATACAGTCGTATCAGCATACAAGAAGGCTGTTGGTTTAAACAAACTAAAGATACGCTTATACTCTTACGATTTTCCGCCCAGTGTAAACCGAGTCTTATAAGTAGAAATGCTTAGTGATGCTAGCGCAGTGCGGTTAAACTAAGTGCAGTGCCAGTGTGATACTGGTCGAGAATCCTCTTGCTGGTAACCTTGTTGTCAGACTTAGATCACAGTAATCTGAGAAGAAGGTACAATGGCAAGTGCAGAAATTGCCCTCGTTGTGCGGTTTGAAGGTTCGGGTGGGATGCCAAGATAGGCTATGTGTGAATTCAGATGTTTATGAACCCTACTCTAACGGGAAAGCAGATAAGTGAGTGAAGTGCTACCTCACAGTTGTATAGTAGATTTTATGTTGATAGTCGGCTATGTAACTTCCTCAGAAGTACAGCAATATCTGATATGAAACACCTACAGACGGCATAAACACATTGCTATTAGAAAGGTATACAAAACTCTAGCAAAATTGAAAAAGGTATACCTCGTACAAAAATTTTGAAGAGCACTGATGTAAAGTTCAAAAGAAAGTCAATAACCGTACACGCTTTTCATAATAAACTTAACTTTTGGGCTTTTCCAGGCTAAATTTGTCCTTCAAATTATTTTTCGGGTTCGGGCCTGAACTAGTCGGCCCGTTTACAACTTTGCGTTCAATAATGAAAATTTCAACAATGATATTGCTTCATGTTTGTGGCTTAGTGACAAAGTGCGCTCATCTTCTTTTGTAACAAATTTTTCTTTATGTTTTGACCCTATACTCCGTCTGTGATGAATGTAAGTTTCCTTGCTCTTCATTATCCACAACTGTGATACATGTGTAATAAATAGAATTTTAAAGTTTGTTTTACAACGTAAATTTGTAAACACAAGCACTTTATTTTATTAAAGCGCTCACTCAACCTCCCAACTTTTCACTCTTTCCACACTTAGTGAAGTAAGCAAGTTACGCCATGGCCTTTTACGTTAGCCTATATCGTGTTTGGGTGTGTCAATGTTTCAATGGTTTTCCGATTCTATAAAACGGCACAGGTTTTAAAAGTGTTGCTTCAAATTACCATTTGGTGTTCATATTTTTGTAAATATATTCAGCGTCTCTAAATATTTTGATTCTGCAAGTCATCCATCATAATTATAAGATTGCAAAACTTAAATAAATAATTGAGAACTTTGTTTGTGCGAAAAAATAAATTCATCTACTAGTGATCAGTGCATATAACGGTCGTTTATCCCATCTAAACTGCAATTTAGCGACACTTATGAGATTATCTGTAAAAACTTATGCCCGTAAAAATCAAACATTTACTTGTTTTTCTAGTAAAATTTAGTACAACAAGCATAACTATAAGCCAACAAGAATGATGTTCTTCTATACTCGAGAAGCTCAGCAAAATATTTTGCTTCTCTGTAGCTATCAAGAAGGTATGAGCATTGAAATAGTAGTATTATCGGTTTTGATCAGCTCTTACTGTACATATTCAGTTTTGCGAAACGATGGTTTAGTCAGTCAGCGATGATTCAGTTTCGTCAAAATCAAAACGGAAACTCTGCTTATTGTTTCGGTAATCTCGTAAACTCCGAACAACAGCAGAACAGATGCTCAGTGATTGCAGAATTATCGTTTCATTTAATAGTGTATGGGGTGCTCTTCGACCATTTTGTCATGAAAGACCTTCTATGATTATTTTAAAAAGGCTTGTAAGCTATATTCAAGAAACTGTAGTTTTAAAAATTGAACATAAAAATTAAAAAATCAAAAGCTAAACGTCCAGTCCAGTTATTTTGAATTTTGAGATTGTTTCATTCTGAGAACGGGCATATAAGCACACAGATGTACTACAAAAACGTTTTTGATATCATTGCTAAAATAAGTGAAAAAAAAATGGTTTAAGCACAGACATTGCAACCCATTATATTGCAGGAGCAACGCAATAAAATTATGTAACTAAAATCATGAATTCAGACGGCAAAAGCTCCGTCTCAAAAGCTGGTCTACATCTGAACTAATTTGGCTAAACCATTTAAAGCTTTGTTTGAAACCCCTGTTCATCAACAGAGTTTTGCAGAGCCTAAAATTATCTTCTACTGAGTGTATTACTGAAGAGTATAATATTAGTATTACGGTAGGTATTTTTGTCTTGGCTTGGTTACTGGAGTTGTCAAAATGCAAAACTGCCGTAAGTTTACATCAATGGTTTTTAATTCAAATCAACTAAAGCAGTTTTTAGTAATATTGGCAATGCCTTTTGAGTACCTCGGTGTTCAAATGCTAGCTTAAAGACATTTTTCATGAAAACTAAGGCTTTTTGCGATTATTAATATTGCATTAAAATAGCTTTCAAGTTAGGCATGTTTATTGAGTTCTACAAATGAGTCATTTGCTCTGTTTTTTTCAATTCAATTTACTGAAAATTCAAGTTCTTTTCAATAATATAATCAAAATAATTTGAGCATACAGCAAAAGCTCTTATTTTGGCTGTTTTGTTATGCTTTTGGAGCGCCCTTGCAATTAGCATACCCCGGGCTTAGGTCTAGTATACAGTGCGTTTACAGAAGACTTACAGTAGTTGAAAAGCACTGGTGTATGGTACTTTGTAATTAAAAGAAGTGGAATCGAGGATCTAATGTTCTAGTCCAAGGCCAAGGATCTACTTTTCAAGGACAGATCCTTTTGAGGCCAAGAACAGAAATGGTGGAGACCAAGGCCGTAAACCATAGACAAAATTTTTTTTAAACTTATAGTCGGTAAATTTTCTATTATTTTTAAGTGTGAAAGTGTTTAAGACATTATGTTTCGTTCAAATTTTGAGGATAGTTTGAAAACAGTAGTTTTCAAAAAATGTGTTGTTATTTTAAAGTTTTTCGCGTCAGCAGCAATGTTGATTATGTTTCGTTGCGGCATCGTGCTGGTATAATGAAACAATCAAAACCGTCACTACAAAAGTAAGAAAATAACTAAATTTTAATCGTGGAAATGCTTAATTTAAGGCCTTAATTTAATCACTTAGTTCCCCAGTGCAAACGCCCTCTTATTATGAACCCCCAGTTTTGTAGCAGTTTTTCAAACGCAAATCTTATTGTTTGATTAAACGACTTTTTTCTCTAATTTTTTTAACATTTTCTATGTAGTTTTCAAATTTTACTTAGCGACTATGGTATTATGATTGAAAAGTATGGCAACATACGTACTGTAAACTTGCTTTTGAAATGAAAAGAGGTACCATACCCGGTATTTGCAAGCTCGAGTCCTTGGAAAAAACGAATTTCTGGAAACGAGGGTAATATTCCCATGTCAAAGGTGGCCGGATCCACCCATTAAAAGATCCAGAACCGATCCGAATCCAACAAGAGAACCAGATCCGATCCGGATTCTGAACCTTTTAAATTTTGACATTCAAACCCGGCTCGGACCCGTCAATATGAAGCTATGCTTTGTACATTAACGAATATTTTGAAAAACATCAACAATGAGTTGATAAACAAGCACATAAAAAATGGTTGGCTAAGATTAGAAACCAAGAGATCAAAAATCAAATTTTTTTAAACTACATTTTGAAAGTAATCAGCAAATCAGATCCGGATCCACAAATTTTAGTAAAACTGGATCCGGATTCGATTAGGATCTGAGAAAAAAATTTAGGATTCGGTCCAATCCGGATCCGTTGACTCCTCTGCCCCAAGCCTCCGTTGAGCAATTTTTGTGACTTTTAAAGGAGATTCAGAATTAGATTATGAAAGCAATTTGAAAAAAGAAAATACCGCAAAAGTTAAGTTCAAAGTTTTCAGTTTTCTCTTAATTTTCAATCGTAATTTACGCCAATCTTTTCTTTGCGCTTTAAGGCAAGTGATGTCTTTCTATAGTTTCGCACCTAATGCCTAAAAATCAATGAGCGCCTACGTTTCGGCCGCCAAAAAACACTTTGTAAAAACTAACACAAGAAAAAAGTAACCTGATAATTCCAGCAGCGCTGTATTAAAGAGGAAGGCATTGGGGAGGTTTGCGATTTGCTCCGGAGTCTCCCTTTAAAAGCTCAACAGTAGTATAAAAATAATAATACTAAATCATTATTTTTTGAGCTTTAATAACGTTTTTTCTTAGATATTTTTGCAGTTGATTACGGCTAGACTTTTTTCTCTAAATAGCCGCTCCCTTTTCTGTGTTCTTCATTCTACGATTTTTTTGGACAAGTTAGTGTCAGATGAAAAGCTTCGAAGATGCGAACATTTTAATCAAAGAAGTTCTCAACTTCTGTACCACCAATCAACGTTTTATTGCTTTTTTCTAAAAATGCACAAAGTTTTCGCAAGAGTTTTACCTCCTCATCTTCATGACGTCGTTTTATCTTTTCAGCAGCCATTTGAATAGCAGTAGTTGATTTCTACTTTGCTTTTTCAATAATTCTTCATGCTGCGTTTTTTTTTTGTTTTTTTTTTTGACGCAGCAGTTTATTATTCGGGATTATTAGCAGCGATTTGCAGTACAGCAATTGTTTTGCGCATGTAATTTTGTCCCCAGACCGCTTGCCAGTGATTAGAAATTGTTCTTTGTTATCTTACAACGATTTTTTTGCAATATTTGCTCGTGTATTTTTAAAAAAGGTTGGTCTTCTCAAGATATGCTTTGTTAGTTATATCAGCGGCAGAGTTGCAAAGAAGTCGACAGTTCAAGCTCAAACCCGCCACTAGCCCGAAAACGGGTTTGAAGCAATGACTAACTAAATCCTAAAGTTAAATCCAGTTTGAAAAAAGTGTACGGTTTTTGCTCGAGTGCAGTAATAATAAACCTACTTATTGCTGATCAATTGTGACTCAAAATACTGTAATGATAATTGCGTTGCACAGAGCTGGACAGCGCTGTTTCGAGCTTTCAGCTCTCATCGGCAGCCCTCAGCTTCTCTAACAAACATATTCCTCAGCCGGACAAGACTCTTGGCCGAACTGGACAAACCTTAAGGGCTTGCACAGCGGCAGAGGCTTTGTAGGGAATAAACGATTTTTCATTTGTGGTACTTAAAAAAAACAACTTTTTTTTAAGTACCACAAGTTTTTGTTTTTTTTAAGTACCACAAGCGAAAAATCGTTTATTCCCTACAAAGCCTCTGCCGCTGTGCAAGCCTTTAAGGTTGGTCCAGTTCAGCCAAGAGTCCTGTCCAGGTGGGGAATAACTTTGTTAGAGAAGCTGAGGGCTGCCGATGAGAGCTAAAAGCTCGAAACAGCGCTGTCCAGCTCTGTGCAAGTTATGGCTCGAGCTGCTTTGTAGCTGCAGGGTTGGTAGTTGATCTGGCCATCTAACTGCCAGTGGAAGTCGTAATGATTTCCCAGGAGTCGACCACGAAGGACGTCAAACTTTTCGGGATAGTTGCGTTGTAATAATCGTACTGATGCTTAAACGAAGTCTTCTTTCTGCGCTCTAAAATTATTTTTATTAGGATTTTATTTTAGCACCAAAAACTAAAATACACGGCAAGTACGTAAATTTTGCCCGAACGTTGTCAATTTTAAGCCCGACCCGAAACGCCTGGTCTGACTTACAACTCTGATCAGGGATACTGGCATACTTACGGTAGTATTGTAGGATATCCTTGGAAGTTGTATTACATTTTGTTATCACGCTCATACTTACGTCTGAATCAACATTCAGATAGGCACGGTCTTATTTTAAAAAGTTGATTGGTTGTACAGAACTTGAGAATTGCTTTGAAAGAAATGTTTATATCTTCAAAGCTATTCGTTTGACACTTGTCAAGAAAAATTGTCAGAATGGAGAGTTTATGGAAAAAGGAGCGACCAGTTATAGGAAAAATCTGAGTCGTTATTGGCCGGAAAAAAGACCAATGACAAAGCGTCGTTAGTGGGCAATCTTTGAACTGTACGGATTTCTTTTTGTTGGCAAAGTGCAAGGTAAGAAGTTTTGTTGAAAGTGGAAAGGAGAGCAGATAGATGAAAAGATGAGCGGCTTTGGGCAAGAATAAAGTATCTATTGTCATCATAATGTTGAGCGCAGACAGGATTTTGCAACAAATGAAGTCCAATGGCTGAATCAGAGCATAAGATTGAGTATTGGTCTGGGTGAAAAATTTGCACCAACGGGTAGGAAGTAAGCGTTTGTGGGAAGAAGAGCAAGAGCGGGTAGACTTGGAAAACGTGCTGTTTAATTCTGTTCTGCAGCCTTTGGGAGGTACGGCCTACATACCAATTTTCAGTGAGGCATAAGAATTGATAAATCACTCTGCTTTTCTGCAAAGCAGGAAATACATCATTGTTGGTAGCGGAGAGAAGCTCGTTGGTAAATAACGCGTGGTTCTACAGCAAAAAGGCACTGTTTGACATCAGATTTTACTTGGTTTTCAAACCGGGTGAAAACAGAATCGAGCCATGGGAGACATAGATAGACGGGGCATCTTTCCGGTCTGAATTTAGGCAAAGCGTGAACTTGCTTCATCTTCTTAGTAATAAACGACTTGATAACGTGCTCCGGGTATCCATTGGTCTGTACAATTAACTTAAATTGGCTTAATTCAGATGGCAATCTTTCAGGAAAACAGATGGCAGTAGCCCGGTGAGTTTAAGTCAGGATTAAGTCAGTTTCGCGTTTCTGTGGACTGAAAGAACTCCAGCAAAGTTATTCAGCGGTAATATGGGTTTCAGATAAATGGAGGCAACGAGCTTGAGAGGAGATTTTTCAACCAACACGTCCAGAAAAAGAAGTGCCAGGTTAATTTTTTTTTTTTAAAGTAGATTGGATAGAAGGGTGAAGCGAGTTGAGACTGTCTAAGAAAAGACTTCACTCATTTTCGTTGCTAAATACTACGAAAGTGTCATCTATTTAGCGGTAATATATCTTCGGCTTGAAAGTGGTCTGGAAAATTCTAGATTTATAGCAGCCAACAAAAATACTGGCTAGGACTGGTTTAAGGGGTGATCCTATGGCGACTACATCGATGATCTGACGATGCATGATGTCATACTGTAGCTAAACTTGACTGAAGAAGTAGCCATCTCCATAAGCTTAAGAAAGATTTTCCCTAAAAAAAGTGCAGGAAGGTGTTCCAAACTCTAAACACAGTCAGCACAATTTTAAATAGCTTCCGCTAAAGGGACACTAGTAAATAAACTCGAAATGTCAACAGAGCAGAGAAAGACAAAGAAAAGGTCCAAAATTGAAGTTTAATGACTTTAAAACTTCAAATTTGAACTTGAGTTTCGAGACCGAGGACTTTAAAATGTGTCCTCGAGGCCAAGAGCGTCCTCGCGTACTCCACCTCTGGTAAATATGTACTACAAATTAGGACTACAGTCGACGAGGTCTTTATGACGTAATGGCAAATTGTGCTCAATTTTGATTTTTTGCGTTCTTTTGTTAGTTTTTTGATTACCGTAAATAAAATCAGATTTGGCTTTTGGTAGCACTACGGCCCTGAGGGACTGCGAAACAATGCCTTAAAAAAAGTGAACATTTCAGGTATATGCAGAATGACTACGTTAGCTGAAAAAAACTTCGATTTGAAAATTTAATAATCTATTTTACGTTTATCTGACGCACGATACTTTTTTGGTTTTAACTTCAGAATTGTATCTTATTCTAAAAAAATATTGTTTAGTGTTTTTGCTGTTTGCAAAAGCAAAACCAATATCAAACCATTGGTTCAAAATGCTTGCGATAATCTTGAAATTAAGTATAATCATTACTTGCAACGGATGTCTTCGATGTAAGTCTTGCTTTGAGGTAGATGATTTAAAAGAGGTAGATGTAAGTACAATGTTTTCTGTGCCGCTATATAAAATCGCAAACTGACTTTTTTGTTTCTTTGTTATACTATAGTATTTTGGGTCGAAGAAACACATTTTTGTAATGTTTTAAATTTTTTTTAAGAAATGCCGAGGTGTAGCCATTTGACAACATTGCCCTTTGAAGGTAATAAAGTACCATAAACTCATAGCGTGTCATACTTGCATATTTCAATTTTTGCAGTTTTGATGCATCGCATTTATGTCAATATTCTTTACGAAGTAGAGTAGTGGTTGTACCGAAACCAAAAGTTTAAGTTTCAGCCAAAACTAAAACTCTCAAACAGGAAAATGGAAACAGTTAAAGTTTTTATGCTTCCGTTTCCAGCTTTTCTTGAAGTGTCACGCTTCCAAGTTCGTTTCCGCTTTCTTACGTTTATAATTTTTTGCTTTCGCTTCCGAGTAAAATTAATCGCCTCCGAGACCGCTTTCCTTTCCTGCTTACTTTTTCAAGACGCTTCCAAACATACGTTGCCAAAATTGCAGTAATTGTATTCATCTAAATTATATTGTATTCCAGGATGCTCAGAATGAAACAGAAAAGCTAAATAGTGTAAAGAAAAGAGGGGAATTTACTAGTTTATGCTACTTCGTTAACAATACATATTTTGGCAATTTAAGATCGAGAGGTTTGTAGTTCAAATCTGGGGCCGCTCAAATCGGACACAGAGTTGACAAGAAATCACCACCGCCGTGACCTTTTTTGAAAGGAATTACTGTGTTCCCAGCATGCGCAATGGTATGAAGATGGGATCTGCAAACTCGTTACTAACTTTTTACACTCGTTACTACAATGCAAGATTTGATTTCATTTGAAATTTTTACTCTATTAACCCTTATCAGAACATACGTTGACATTTGACAACATTGATTTTTTTTTGTTTAATTGCACTCGCCACCTAAATGCTACCTTAGCACCATTCACTGACGAACGAAAACTTCTTGTTAGCTTCCTGATGCAGTGATATGAAATTCCAAAATTGTTTCTATATTGAGTAATTTGCGTTTTATCTTAATCGGAACACTTGTTGACAAACGTCAACAAATAGAAACAATAGCAGAATAACAAGCTTTTGAGATTTAAAATTACTCTGAATGACTTGTTTTAGTGCATTGTGTTTATCATCTAGTCATTAGACTTTGTCAGGCGCTAACTATTGGACGATCCGCGCACTTTTATATCGCAATGACTACTTCATGGTTGGAGGAATCCTTACCTGCTTAAGAGTTTTCAGTGATCCAATGTTCCAGTGGATTTCTTTGAATTCTTTTCTGTTGATTTTGCTGCTAGTTCGAAGCCACCAAGCAGAGATAATCCTCATAAATCATCTTATCTAAGGAAGCGACAATGTGACCAGGGTGAAGGTTGAACCCAGGGCATACAAAGAGGGTAGTTATAAAAACAACGCTACCCTGGTCGAATGATCTGGGTTCAACCCGCACCCGGGTCACATTGTTGCGTTCCTGGATAAGACGCTTTACAAGGATAATAATTATTGCACAGAGCTGGACAGCGCTGTTTCGAGCTTTTAGCTCTCATCGGCAGCCCTCAGCTTCTCTAACAAAGTTATTCCCCAGCTGGACAGGACTCTTGGCCGAACTGGACCAACCTTAAAGGCTTGCACAGCGGCAGAGGCTTTGTAGGGAATAAACGATTTTTCACTTGTTGTACTTAAAATAAACTAGTGAAAAAATTGCTGAACCCTTGCAGTAAGGATAGCCTATGGCTATCCTTACTGCAAGGGTTCAGCGATTTTTTCACTAGTTTATTTTAAGTAGCACAAGTGAAAAATCGTTTATTCCCTACAAAGCCTCTGCCGCTGTGCAAGCCCTTTAGGTTGGTCCAGTTCGGCCAAGAGTCCTGTCCAGCTGGGGAATAACTTTGTTAGAGAAGCTGAGGGCTGCCAATGAGAACTAAAAGCTCGAAACAGCGCTGTCCAGCTCTGTGCACTTTATGACTCAAGCTGCTTTGTAGCTGCAGGGTTGGTAGTTGATCTGGCCATCTAACTGCCAGTGGGAAGTCATTATGATTTCCCAGGAGTCGACCACGAAGGACGTCAAACTTGTCGGTTAAATAATTATTGTTACAGCTGATAATTAGTTATTGTTTCAACACAAGTACCAGCAGCTGTAAGAATTTTGCAACTGCATTTAGTGAACTGATTTTGGTTGGTGGATGTTAAGTTTCTGTCAACATATCTTATTAGAAGTCTATACTTACATTTCAAAATACTTAGCTAGAACATAGTACTTGTCAGAATTTAGAACATAAAATCAATCTCAATACCAGTTGATAGTCATACACTGTACAAGTGAAGTACTAACTCATGCAACCAGTGTTGCCGTCCAGGGTAGTCTCGGTTTGCCTAAGTTTTTTTTAACAGAGTAGGCCCTAATTTATTGAGCCCTAACCTACTGACGGAAACTTCGAAAAAGACTATTCAATTTTGGAGAAGTCCATTTTTTGATCTTCACCTATACACGAAAAACGAATATACACTGAATTGTGGTAAAGACCTTTTTTTCCTAAACTTGACGAAAAAAATCCAGAGAAACAAGATACTCTGCCCAAATCTCTTCCGGAGGTTGTCCGAACCTCCTCACTTCTTACTTCGAGCCAACCCACTTTTGTTGTCAGGACCCCCCAACCCACGCCCGTCGCCACCGGGAGGCATTTTGGGGCTGTGCCCCTCTAATCACTGTTTGTGCCTCCTAAGCAAAAAATGTGCCCCCCAAGCGAAAATTGTGCTCCAAATCAAAATAACTGGCCCGGTGCCACCAAAGTACTTTTTGGGTCCTGTGTCCCCTTAAAACTACTGCTTGTGCCCCCCCCCCCAACATAAGTACATTTTCGTTTTAGGACAAAAGCGCGGCTGAACACTATGACGAAGCCTCAGATTTCGTGTCAACGACCTTTTCTTTTTAGTCTTCATCCCTGAATCTGTGGGCATGTATCGATATCCGCACCATAGAATCCAGTCTTGATCCCCCTCCCCCAGGCAAGAATGGTTCCTCCATGTGCAAAAATTGTGCCCCAAAAGCAGACAACCGGCCCGGAGCCCTGCCGTCCAATTTAGGATAAAACTTATTTTATCTCTTAACCGAATTTAGGGGTAAAATTATTTTATGCCTCCCAAATATTGTTTGTGCCCTCCCCCCTCTCCCCGGTCACGCCACTCTATCGCCGCGCCAGGCTGTAAGATTGATCAATCTTGCATGTCTATCACAAGAAGAAAAACTATGAATTTGAAAACACCGCGCATTAGCATTAAAAAACACCTAAAACGGCGTGTTGGCAATTGTCAACATATGTTCTGATTAAGTTACGCAAAATCACTGTTCTAATAAAGGTTAATTTCTTTTTTGTCATTATACTGGTGCAGCATAAAATAAGCAATGTTTTTCTTTCATAAATCAGTTTTTACGAATTTGAGTCTTTGAAAGTATTTAAAATTGAAAATCTTAACAAGCTTATGCCGCTCTCACGCTTTGGCGAATTTGACTGCGACTACACTGCGAATCAATTCTCAGCGCAGTTTCCGTAGAGCTGCAGTCTTCGTAGAGTCGCAGAGAATGGCGAATCCTCAGCAAATCGCTGCAAATGCGTTGCAAATTGATTTCTACTAATATACAAGAAAAGAAAAAATTATTTGCGTAGTAAGAAAGCAGGTAAAATTAAAAAAAAGTTTCTTTAGAAGATTAATTAAGCTTATGGTGAAGATATAAATCTTAGTGACAGCTTTAATTTAGCATCAAACAAAAAGTACGAACGTTGTCCGAAAAACCAAAAGCTAACCGAGAAACGACTAAAACCGGTTACTTTTCGCGAAATAGCTATGATATATTACGGCACACCTAAACGGCAACGCCGTAATTTTTCAATGGTACCGTTGGTTCATTACCGCGGTACTTTACCATTCAAAAGCGCTACTAGTTCTTTATAGAAATACAAACATTTTTTTAAACCAATGTGAAAAATTAATCTTTTGAATTGACATTCTAATTTATGGGTAAATTGCGACATCTATGCTTGTGAAAATCCAACAAAATCTTTTAAAACTTTTTAGGAGCAAAATTTTGAACTAAATACAAAGCAATAAAACTGTTTTCTTTTTTCAACGTTTATTGTCGTAACTTAATTTCAAAATCACAAAAGCAATAAAGTGGTGAATGACCTTCGACTTACGGTAGCTTTATTATTGCGTATTAGTATTACTATTATTTTTATTTTCGTTCAAGTAATTATTATTTCTTACTATTTCTGTGATTGAAGAGGATATATATATGCTCAGCAAATGAGCACAGTTTTCGTTAAACACATTGCCCTTAAAATCAATTTTACTAAAATATGCAACTTTAATCTCTTTTGACACTGCTGCTACTTTATTGTACATTAAGTGAAAATTTTTTGCTTGTGAAAATACTGTTTTCGTTGCCAAAATACATTCAGCATCAGATGCATCACCAAAATTAGAAATAAAATCACTAATTTATACAGTGACAATGACAATACTGTTTTAATGACAAATGTTCTTTGTTTAATATAGAAAAAAAGTTGACTTACAAAATTTATTTGCGATCATTTGTATTTGGCAGTTTAGCAAATTATTGAAATTTTGTCACATAGAAGGGAGAACCAACCCCCCAAAACAAAACAAAAATTTATTTTGTCAAAATTTGATTATTTTTGCTTTTTTAATTTTATTTGAACTACAAACTGCGTGTTATAAAGAAATTCAAAAAAAAAATGTAAACAACGCATGTAGAGATTTGCATCGTAGACACCGCGCTAGAATAAGCCATGATGTTACGACCTATATGCAGCCATAAACGGACAATGTTGCTATTTTGCAAAATCATTTTTTTGATACTCAGAACACATATGTTAAAAAAGATTTTTGTTCAAACTTTAATAGCAGCACAAAACTCATTCATAGTAGGCTCCAATAAGCACAAGAAATTGAAGAAAACAATTTTCAGCAATACAATTTCCTACAAACCCAACGTCAATGTCAGCTTTTGGCAATTGCATGCTTATAGTAAATAATGATCTGTATAACCCAAACAAATTTGCTGATTGCCGTATCACCACTGAATCACAGTCAAGTGTGATTTTACAATGTCTAAAGTAGGAATAATGCTAAAAAAAATTGTTTAATACCTATAGTTGTTATGTTATAATATGACGTCATCAAAATTAGTTTAGCCACATGGCTGCAAAGCATTAAAAAAAATTAACACTTAACTTCCGGAGTAAAGTATCAGAGCAGCCTAACAATAGTTAATTTTCACAAAAAGGACCAGAGTAGCAGATGGCGCAAGATGCATGGAGCAGGCACACCAATATACTTGAGTTACACTTAAGGACCGTTTATGCAGAGCGCGAAGGCGAAAGCAGAAAATGGCACAACAGTAAAGGCGGCGTTCGAGAAAGAAAGATCATAATAAATTAAAATAGACTCGTTTATACATAGCGAGATAGCGAACACAAACGAAATTCAGTTCTCGCGGAAAACCGCGTATATTGGATCCAGAGCGAATTTTTAAGCGGCGTTCGCGTCAGCTTTTATGTTCAATGAAACAGCGCTCTCAATTTAGACTACGTCACCACGTATACCACGTCACTACACGGCGATACAACCAAACAAAACACTGTACTTTAATGAAACGCAGTTGTATTATGTAATATATGCGGGCATAGAAATTTATTAAAAAAGATTTTCTTAAAATTTATTTGTGTTCTATTTAGTGCGATAAACATTTGATATTGCATAAAGTTTGAAATTATTTTCAACTGGCAGACCGCTCGTTTTCCCGACCTGTTAAGTCCCTGCTGAAATTATGATTGAAAAACTATGCCAACGTCGAGGTTACAGTTTTTGGTAAAATGTAAACATTTTTAGCCGTTATTTTCCCATAAAATTACTTTGGTTGTTTTTCAGATAAATACAGTAAACCTTAATAATAAGCTATAAACAGTATACAGAGTCTTATAGGCACAATCAAACCTTTGATTAACAGCCTAAGACATACTGTTTCGGAAAAAGTTAAGCAGCCTAAACAGCCTAAGACATACAGTAAACCTTGTTGGTCTAAATGTCAAGAATGGAGCACAATCATTTTTTTCCGAATCAGAACCAAAATTTTGGTCGAAGTGACAGTTTTTAAATGGTCACAAATTTTAACTTCATTTGATTTTAAATTTTATAGGAGTAACTCAAGCTCATTTTTGCTTGACATTTTGATTATTCACCAAAACAGTATAATCCGGTGGCTATGATTGTTGCAATATGGTTACAATTTTATTTCGATACGGCACAGCAAGTAAAAGGTATCATTTGTTCTTTTTTGACTGGGGTTTTATTGAATAATTTTTATAAAAAACATTGCACAATAAAAAATCAGCTATGTCACTAAACAAATAAAGAATTTAGGCAAAGAGGTGGAATAAAGAAAGAATTGTTCTCTTCTCTTAAATTACTATACAAGGGCTGTTTTCTTATGGATGTAACAGCTGTTTTGTTTTCTTAAATGACATTAGGCCAAAAAAAGTGATTGCTTTCTAGTAATTAAAGTTTGTTTTTTTTAAATGCCGTCAGTTAAATATTCTTAAAATTGATCAGGATCAAAATTTTAAAAAAGCCACAATTTTTGCAATATGGTAGAGTTCGCCGTGGCAAACAAACCGTCTTTATAATCAATAGTTTGTTAATTTTTAATTATAACAATTTACATGGACAAATGATCAATTTTTAAAATAAAACATAGTGCGATTTTCGCGAAAAAAACCGCTTTGTACTAGAACAGCAATCTGCGAGGAAAATTGCATGGTTTTCCACATAGTTCGAGTTCGGGTTTGCGTTAGCGCTCTGTATAAACACGCCTTTAAAAAAAAATGAAATGGGATGGATACAATTTTAACCGTTTGAGAAAAAAGTTTCATTGGCCTTGACCGTGCGCAATTGATAAAATAGTTTGCAATCTAACTTATCATGCGAAATTGTGAATGCAAAAATGCCAAATCGACCAGAACTTTTTATGCAAGATAATCTCTCTTATAATCGTATCTTTTCATTTTCCCTTTGGTTTGGCTGTAGCAGTACAACAGCGTGAAATCGTTTGCCGCACTTTTCTTTTTTATTTCTAATAGATTGCTTTACTTTGTAACAATTTTCTTACAATATACTTCGGAACATTTTGTTTTGTTTGTTGCAATCAGTTTGTATTACAGGTTCAATTTTGTTGCTGATAATGATGGTAGGGAACGGCATATGTGTTACCATAGGTAAGTATTACTTAGGCTTTTGCTATTTTACTGTTTGGTAATTTCCCATTAAATTAACATCTTCATTAAGCATGTTTCTACTACATCAGCAAAGTTGTGAAAAACAGTTTTTTTGTCAACCGTGATGCTGGACTGCGAAAGTTTTTTTTCTTTTTAAAGGAATTGATTTAATATACGTAAAACTTCACGACTTGTTTTAGATCGCAAGTTAAGCCAAATATGCTGATGTTGTGGATTAGAAAAGAGTTCAAAGGTTTAAAACTTTATTTGAAATTAAACTTTTGCTGAGTGCAGTAACAAAACAAAACCAAATAAGCCGTTCAATGAAAAAAATTTTATCTCGCGTTATAATCTGTTTTTATTTATGCAACATATTTTGCACTTTAAAAATGATATTAATGACAACAATGTACCGGTTCGGGAAAATTGTGCCACGGTAAGATTATTAAACAAATAAAATCATCCATCATATAAATATATTCCATCAACAATGTGACCCAAACCACATCAATACTGAGGAAGGTGAAGTTTCATTTAGTAGCATCTACAATAAGTTAATCTATGACAAATATTCACAATGAAAATTAAATTATTTAACACCAAGCCACATTAAAGTTAGTTGATGTAACACAAAGTAATTTTTAACCAAAAAAAGTCCATGTTTAAGAAAAATACCAAAATACAGTACGTTATACTAAAAGCAGGAAAATATACAAGCCAGGATAACTGTGAGAACAAACCACTATTTCTTATAAATGTTATCCTCAGCTAACTCAGAGTATATTTTGTTTGTTAAAAGATAATAACTAATGGTTTGTGAGAATCAGCTGACATTTTATATAGACAATTGGCATATAAATTAACCTAGTAGAACTATACCACATTAAACAAAATTAGCAAAATTCGCACAAATTTGAAAAGCATTTTACAGTAATAATTTAGAAATATAAAAAAACGACTTACACAACTAAAAAAAGTAATTTAACTCAATTAACACAAGGTGCAATTATCGCCATCGTAAAGCGAGTATGTGCGGATGACACCGAAAAGCAGGTATTTTATGTTAGTTACCAGGAAAAATAACAAAAAAATATATCGTATCCACAGGGCTGAAAAAAATAAATGCCAATTTAGTATCATAGACAATATCTTTTTATTACTACTGTACTCTTCATCAATGAAAGCGCGTTTCTAAATCGAGAGCAATGCATCACCAAGCAGCATTGCAAATTAAACGTTGCAAACCTTTGTAAGCGGTTGGCCACTAAGCGACCTTCGCAAGTAACATAAGTTTTCGACTACTTGCAAAGAGCGTGTAACATTGAAAAGGAGTAACTTTCCCCTTACCCGCTGCTTTGCATTCAGCATAAACGCAGTTTGTAATTAAAAAACTATATAAAACGCTGCCATTTTGAAAAACTATTTTGTGTTTGCAAAAGTTGGAGTTCCACAAAAAAATACTAAAAAATTTAACGGCAGCAGCAAAAGCTACACACTAATAATTATTTCAGCTGATGGTTTTTACGTTTGTGCTAGATGACTGCCCGCAAACAAACACAACACGTTTTGACGACAGTTGCATTTACACTGACGGAACGTCTCGACGTTGGTCCACAGCGCGAAGATATTGCGAACAAAACGGAGCTAATCTTCCCAGCATTCATTCTGATAAGGAAAACCAACGTTTTGCTGGTAATATTCTTCACAAAGAACTTTCACAAAAAAGCTATATTTAATGTTATCAATTGATCAAGCAGCTGTAACGCGTTCGCTTCCAAAACTGGAGGTCTAAGGTTCAAATTGGAAGCAGTGTTGCTAATGGCTCGCCACCGCTGCGACATTTCTTCGAAATGAGGTATGTTGCCGTGGCGCAATGATGCGGAGATAGCTTCCGCAGATTGGTTGTTTAGTAAGCTTTGGTTTATTGCAGCGTGTGTCATAAATTATTTGATTAGATTTAATATAAAATTAGCAACATTATTTTGCTCTGCTTAAAATTTCTTTTTTTTCTTTTTTGTCATTTCATTTGTTTTATGTATTTGTTAGATTACATAGTGCCATAAATGATTATTTTATATTTTTTGTAGTTGTGTTTATTTCTTTATTTCTGTGTATTAATTTATATTATTTTTTTGTGTTTTATTCATTGACTCATTTATTGCTGTTTAGAAGTTTGCTTGGTTTTTAAGTTTACTCGGAAAAGCTTTTGAAATCCACATTAACTTTGAATTGTCAAAATTTGCAGCCCTATTGAAGAATGCAAAAAATTTGATCATTTTTTGTATAGAATTACAAAACTTGGATCAAAATTTTGCCGAAACAAATAGCCTTTTTTAATGCTATTTTTTAGACCTGGTACGTGGTTAGTGTTTACGTTGCCTCTTCATTACTGACACTTGCCAAAAATGTGCTCATCAATTTCTACGTGCTACGTTCTTTTTTGAAATTTCCCACCCTTTTTGACATGTATCAGCAGAATAGAGTCACGATGAAAGAACCAGGCCCAAAAAAATGTACAAGTAAAAGGGCTATTTGTTCCGATACAATTTTGATCCGCGTTTTGTAATTCTATACAGTTTAGTTTTATTTTGGCAAAGAAAAATATAAAATTATAATTACAAGAGAATCCTAATTTACTGCTTGCCGCAGGTTTTTTGAGAATTCCACGCTAGTGATTACTTATAATCACCTCTAAGGGTAGAGGTAAATGCATGAAACCTGCAAGGACAAACGCAAAGAAATAAATAAACCAAACAAAAAAATTAAACAAACTTAGTAAATTTGAAAAATTCGAGTATGCCAGCAGGTCATAAAAGTGGCAAGCAGACTAACAAGAAGCCAATCCGTCAGAGTATTTTTCCCTGTGTACGAGATGCAAACTATTATGCATGATATTGTTCAGTAAAATGTTTTTTTAAATTGATTTTGAAACTACGTAAACTTCGGCAGTTTTTGATTTCTGGTGAAATTTTATTTCAATGTTTGGATCCAGTAAATAAACTTGATTGACTGCAAATAAAATTTTTAACCAAAAGGGGGGATAGGGCAAATGTCGTCAACTCGTCTTAGAAATTCATAAAGCACTGAGAAGTTTAATCTAAAAAAACCTTCGAAACAGTTTAGAAGTTTGTTTCGAAACAATTTATAAACAAAGCAACACACTTCAGTCTCAAAACCTATCTTGAATTTTTAAAACTTCATGCTTTTGTAAATATCATTTCAATTTGGTTTATAGTTTCGAAAATAAATTAGTCTTTAATTTTTATTGCAGTATTTCTGCAAATTTTCCTGCAATGCAAGATTGTTGGTGTTTTAATTTGTGATACGATAGTTTAGATGACTGTGGGTTATACGAAAAAGGCTCAGATTTTTGCAGTTTATTACACTAACACAAATTTTGACGCTTCAAAGTTGATTACATCGAACGCGAAAAATTTTACGAATGCTTACAAAGAAGAATATTTTAGTGTTCCCATAAAAAGCTTGAAATAACCTTGCGATCTAAGAGACGTTTTATATAAAACTTGTTTTCTTGCTGCAACACCTTAAAGCAAAAACTTTTTCACGTTTAAATTTTACCAAAATGAGTAACATTTTTTTCAAGATGAAGTTTTGTTTTTTTAAAGGACAAATAATTCTTTGAGCTAAAGTAATTGCGTTAAGTTCAAAACAATAATTTTTTCAAAAAAACTTGTAGCCACGTTTTCCAAGGAAATCATACTATTCTTATTTGTAAGTTATTAAAAGCTGCAATAATTGATTCAATTTTGCTTTTTCTCCATCAAAATTTACTGTTACTTTACTATACAGACATTGTTTTTTTATACTTTTTTAAACCCAAGCAAAGTAAAATTAAAAAGTGTAATGCGTTTCTTTGACTATTACTTTTCAAAAAACTTACGAAACCTATTAGAACTTAGCATCTACGTAATAGCAGTTCCTTTTAATAGAGAACTGCAACAGCCTGAACACGAAAAACAAGCATTGCTGTTAATCAATTTATGCATTGTATTTTTAGATATTATTGATTCTTCATACCATTGGCTAGGAATTAGTTTCAGGGACAGTTTTGATGATATTCTTTATTGGAGCGACGGATCACGCGTGGTGAGATGCTATCATTGTTATTATTAATTGGCGATTACGCATGCTGCTTCACTATGTCTTCTGCTAGAGACATGTCAACATTTTCACTTTCTAATTTTTTTGCGATCTTTTCTTAATTTAATAATCAGAGCAACGGCAGCAGCTATTGCTGCGACCTTTCCAACCTCCACCTTTAACACTTGCTGTCGTACGAAAATGGTCGCCTGTGTGAAACGGGCACTTTTTGGTCGTACGACTGCAAAAATATGAAGACGTAAAACAGTAGTCGCCAGTATGAAACGGGCCTATAACAATGCTTATTCTCCAATGATGTTAGTGCATCATACCTAGATACCGTAAGCTGAATATATTAGATCAGTAGTAAGTTATTAATTCTGCTGTATGAAGTTTAATTGTTTTTTACAGCATTAAACAGTGAGAAGCATCCAGCAAATTTCGATGATTTGCAATAGCTAAAATCGAATTATAATATTTCAAAAAAATATTTGTTTTCGTTTTGAGGCTGCGGTTACAAAGATTTTCAACCAATATTTAAAGATATCCCCCTAAGGAAGTTTTCGGAAATCCTGAGTTTGATCACCCAGCCTGAATTTCAAAAATTGCAGAGGTTTAACAAAATTAGATTGGTAACGTACTCACATGATGTTACCGGATATTTAATATTATTCTGTCTCTCATTTTTCCTGGAAGGCAGAATGAGAGGGCTAATTCAGGTTTTCTTCTTCTTTCTTCATCGTCTTCTTTTTTATTCATTGCCCGCTTTTTCGTGAGAGTTGCGGGGGCAGCAACTTGAGATTAAGCCGCCACACTTCACGGTCTTCAATCACATCCATCATTTCGCTTGAGTAAAATCCCAAGCGATTCTATCAATTGTTGCAATGGCAGCCCCTAATAACGAACAAAATAATTCAAAAATTATACTTCGCTTTTGGCTATTGTAAAGTACTGGAATTGGCTAGATGCTTCACTCCCTACAACAAACTGCAGTTGTTTTTCTGCACCATGTATGTAAGCATCTGGAATTGAAATCATTTGATGCAAGTGTAACGGCAATTCAACCACCAAGCTGTCTGTTTGGTTGCTGTGGTTCCATTTTTGACAAAAAAAGAGTAAAATCTGTAACATGCTGTTGTTTTTTATCTGTTTCTATGTCGTGTTAATCCATTAATTATTGAAGCGTTGCTGTTATGAGCAATAACTAGTTAATTACAGTCAAAAGTTTGCTTTATTTGCAGCAAATTATTTATTTTCACATGATATTTCAATATAAACATTTCCATGCCTGATTACAAGCATGTTCTTGCTGATTCTGTAATACAGTATAAATGATGCAGAGCAGGATATCTACAGTTTCACCCGACAGCAACTGCTTATTTTAAAATACTGTACGTCCAGTTTATTTAATGCAGTAATAAGTTCATCAATTTTTGTGCGTATGCTACTACTAATTTGTGCCTATGCTCTTGTTTTCTTATCAGATATGGTGTGGAATGACAAAAGTATGGTGTGAAATATTACGGTACGTGTGTGATATGACAATATGATATGACGGTATCGGTATGACGATATGATGTGTGATAAATGATTACGGTATGTATGGAATGATAACAGTATGGTGTGGAATGACTTCGAACCGAATGGTGGGTGCCTTCATCCTTTATGATACCATGAAAGCCGAAAGATACGTCACTATGCTGAGAGATAAAGTTAGGCCAAATTATCATTTACCAGTGCTTGAAACAATACTTATTAAAGACTTGATTTTCATGCAAAATAGAGCTCCTCCTCACTTTGCTCTTGTTGTTCATGAATGTCTGAATGCCCAATTTCCTGAAAAGCAGATGAGTCGTCGTGGTTCGCTCGAACGGCCGGCCAAAAGTTCTCACTTAACAGTAAACACCTTGCAACTTTTCTTTTTTGGCGGGAAGGGGGGTTACTTAAAAGAACAAGTCTGCTCAACAAAACCAAGAAATTTGGAAAAACTTGAAACGAGAATACGTGAAGTTTTGACTTCCATACCGCAACAGCTTTTTGTAAAATCAGTTAATGCGGTTCATGGTCGAATTTGAGAAGCTGGTGGCAAATAATGGTGCCCATTTTTAATTTTAAATAAAAGTCAATGTAGTAAAAGTTTTTCTCAAATGTCCATGCAATATACTTTCTAATCAATGTTCATTTATTAGAGAGAACTTACACTTCAAAACTAAATTACAGTTATTTCAGAATAGGAAGTTACTTTTGGTTCACCCTGTATATCATATAAATTTGACTTTCAACTAGATTGTAAGCTTGGAAATATAAAAAGCAGCAAAGATTTGTGGATCAGAGTTGTAAACACGCTGACAAGTACCGGCCCGAACGCAGTCCAAACCCAAAAACATATGTAAGACCCAACCCGACCAGAACCCGAAAAATGATTTAAAGCCAAAATCAGGACTGAAAAATCTCTAAAATTAGGTTTAATATAAAAAGAGTACGTCGTTATTGCTCGTATAAAGTTTTTTCTAAGAAAAGTTTTTTCCCCTTATACATTTTGCCAGGGCTGCCAACTAAAAACAAAATTTCAAAAAGTTTTATCATGTTTGTACCTCTTAACAAGTATTTTCGGCAGTGTTATAGTCAAAACTAAAAAGGGTGAGAAATGCAAATTAACTGCTTTTTAAGTAAAATCAAGCCAACTTTCTAAAATACAAGCGTCTGTCACATTACTGACAAAATTGCAACACTTAAGTAAGAGGAAAATTGTTAACGTTGAACTGCAAAATCTTAAAAACGGCAAGACTTGAAAAGTTCAAATTTGGTAAGAATGCATTTTAGGCTGTTTTCAATATTTTAGTCAAAAGTAAAAAAACTCGACTTGAATGCTTTTTTAATATAAAAAGTTATTGAAGAGCATGCACTTTCGAAGCAATATAAAGAAAACTAAAAATTAAGCCACAGATTACAGTCAGAAGGTACTGTATATATGCAAAAATTCGCACTAAAAGGCAAATGCACAAATCTCATTATCCAAATGGCAATCAAGCGATGAAACAAGATTACAAAATCTTTGCTTACAAACTAACTGAATCTAGAGCAATTGTGAAAAAATTACTTCTCGAACAAACCAGAAAAAACAGAAGTAATTGGCGAAAAACGTAAAGCTGCTTATTTTAAAGTTACTTCCAGGAAAGTCTCTGAAATCACAGTACTCCACTTCCGTAAGCGTGTACGAAAAGTTTATTCCCGCAAAGCAATCAATCTTTGGCAAATCTAACAAATTAATGAAGAGCTCATTTTTAAAACAGCTTGAGCACCATTTTTTCAAAATTGAGTTTAGAATCTCATTTGGTATATTTTGACCTCTATTTCCAGCTGACCAAATGCTTTTTTTTCTAAAACCGTTTCTATTTGCTTCAAAATTAGCGGCAAAAATGATTTTTTTTTCAAAACCGTTTCAACGCCACTGAAGTTTATTTCCCGAACAGTTTGCATCCATATTAACTAATATTGTTTCGCTATAGTGTTACGTGATAAAGCGGCGATCGAGTTTTTTTCTTATTTTGGCAATGATTTAGCTTCTTGAATAGTGAATACTATGAAGGGATACAAAAGTGAAATAAAATACCGTAAATGTTAAAACAGATCTAGATAGCTTGCAAATGTAGGCTTGGGTGAGATTAATAAAAAAACCTACGGCATTGAATAATTGAAATGTCATATGCTGATAAAAAACCATGAAAGAATAAAAAGCAAAAGCCTAGAAAAGCTAGTCGTTTCTTGCTTCTGCAAGCAGTGGCACAAAATGGAATGACATAGTGATAAGTTTTTGCTGAGCCTCAACCCGACAAATCCTTCCAAAGAAGGTAACACCGACAGTGAAGATGCTACTACAGTAAATCGGAGTTGTAAACGGGCCGACTAGTTCAGGCCCGAACCCGGCCCGAATCCAATCCCGGCCCGAACCCGAAAACTAATTTGAAGCCCAAATCATGCTAGAAAAAAACCAATGTAAAGTAAGGTACGAAACATTTAGCAATATAGCTAGATTATTTTGATTATATTTTTGTACATCAAAGACAAAAAGTACGTCTTAATAGGCCCGAATCAAGCCCGAAATTTTTGTCAAGTTTAAGTCCGAACCCGAACCGAATCCGAACTGAACCCGAATCGAACCCGAACCGAACCCAAACGATCCCGAACCGAACCCGAACCGAACCCGAACCGAACCCGAACCGATCCCGAACCCGAACCAAACCCGAACCGAACCCGAACCAAACCCGAACCGAACCCAAACCGAACCCGAACCAAAACCGAACCCGAATCGAACCCGAACCAAACCCGAACCGAACCCGAACCAAACCCGAACCGAACCAAAACCGAACCCGAACCGAACCCGAACCGAACCCGAACCGAACCCGAACCGAACCCGAACCGAACCGAACCCGAACCGAACCCGAACTGAACCCGAACCGAACCCGAACCGAACCCGAACCGAACCCGAACCGAACCCGAACCGAACCCGAACCGAACCCGAACCAATCAGAACCGAACTTGAACCCAAACCGAACCCAAACCTGACCCAAAAAGCCCAGCCCGACTTACAACTCTGCACTAAATTTTACTCTGAAAACAACGGATAGACATTTCTTCACTCTTAGGGGTCGTGTAATTAGTACAAAACACTTTTGCTATTCTGCATTTGTTGTTTTGTGACAATATTTGTTGCAGTCTCAATTAAACAAGCACATTTTTCGCAAAATTTAGAATTCTTTTTTCAGTTTTTTTTTTTTATAGTTGAAGGAGAGCCCTATTGATTAAAGCTGGCGAGAGCAACAAAACATTTTGTAACCAGTGTAAACAAAATGTTGACGATAGTACGGATAAGGGTTATGGAACCGCAATACTCGCAAATAAATTTAAAAAAATTATTGAACTCTTTGAATTTACCCAAATCAAGTAAGGCATGACAATGTCACCGTATTATTTACGTATGACATCTGATATTCTAGCTCTGTGTTATTTAATGGAAAACGCTTTTAGACTAGGAATACTCGTGCAAAAATGCAAAAAACGCCAAAATCATTTCTTTGTTCAAAACCGGAGAACTTAATATTATGACTATCGGTCAATTTTTTTCTTTACTACTTTTTCCATGATAATCGAGAAGTTAGTTACAAACGATTGTCTTTTTTATTTTTGAAAATCACTCAATTCTTGCTAAAACAATGCGAATTTCAAGCTAGCTAGTCAACTTCTCATGCCATACTAGATGTATTGACGATAGATAATAACCATGTAAAATCAATAGATTTGCCGGGTTTGTAGTTTGGGACTCCAAAAAAGCGTTTGCTGCGGTCTTGCATTTGATACTTCTTCATAGACAATTATGGAACTCGTGAAGTTACAAACAAACTTCTTAACTTTTTCCTATAAGATCGCTCTAAATATGTTTCTCAGCCTACCACAACTCGTCATCTAATACACTACTAAAATAGAATTGGTGTACCATATGGGAGTAATCTTGGTCCTCTCTAATGTTTAATATAAAACATATTAATGATATTCTTAATGTTCTAAATTCAAACTCAAGACTATTTGCTGGCAATACTTGCTTAAACATTAACGCGGTTAACCCTTCATTTTTAAGTAAAAAAATTAATCAAGAACTAACTATTGCACATAAATTGAAAACAGTCAACAAAATAGCAGTGCACCCGGAAAATCTCAAAGCTTGGATACCCCCTAAAACAACTCATTTTATATTTAGGATTTCAATATGACTGTTTCAAGAACTCAGTGATAAAGATTAATGACACAGTAAAATATCTTGATATCATAGTTGATAATAAATTGAAGTTCGAAGAACACATTAAAGTTTTTGCCGAAAAATATTTAGATCATTAAGAGAAATATGCAAATCTCGTTTTACATTACCTAAATCAACTAACTATACGTAACTTATATCATTCAATGATTCACCCTCATTTGCTCCATGGAATAACAAGTTGCAAAAATATTTTGACAAACACTTTAAAAAAGATTAGCAACCTCTTAAAATAAAGCTGTTAAAATGACATCCGGAGCTCTTTTTGCATGATTATGCAAATTTTATTAAAAGCTATTTTATTTAACGCAAAAAATTCTGCAGCTGAATGATTTATATTTAAACGAAGTTGCTAAGCTAAGGCAATAGCACACGCGTACAAAATTGCAATTGAATTTTTTAACATTTTTTCTCTCGGTCAAAGCGGTACACACACGAAGCACTCTTTAGCATTATCCGAATTAAACATCTAATTACTCAGATACATCTTCTTCTTTCTTCATTACCCGCTTTTCCGTGAGGGTTGCGGGGTCAGTAGCTTGAGATTAAGCCGCCACATTTCCCGGTCTTCCATCACACCCATCATTTTGCTTGGGTAAAATCCCAAGTGATTCCATCCACAATCCTAAATGTAATAGGTCCAGCTAGTTCACGGTCGTCCGACTGGACTCTTTTTCCATTTACCTTGGAAAATTAAGCTTGTTTGGAGAATCTTTCCAGTGGCATTCTGCTTACATTGGCAAACCATCCAAGCTGAGATCTTCAATTAGGAGAAATAACGGCTCGATGTTAAGAGATTTTCAAAACTCATAGCTTCGTACCTTGTCAAACTTGTTTGATTCTTTGTAAAAACCTCTTTTGGACGTTTTGTTCTTGTAAACGCACTTTTTCAGTCATTACCCAGGATTCATGACCATAAATGAGAATGGGGACAAAACTGTTTTGAAATTTGAGAGCTTCGCTTTTTTTTGATAATTCTTGTTTCGCTTTTTTCGACAACCGAATTGTGCAAAGCTTGCATTACTATGCACTGGCCTTGCCAATTTGGGTATTCATTTCTTTTTCTAAAATGTCTTCCATTACTCGTGAATGTAAACCCAAGATACTTGAACTTTTCCGCCTTCTTCAGTGTTGCTCCATTCTCTTGCAACACGCCAAGATCTGGGTTTCTTGAAAAATGAAGTACCTCAGTTTTGGTCGTGCTTATTTTCGTTTCGGCGAAGAGAAATCTTAAAAACTAAAAAAAAAATTAAATATCAAGGAGTCAAGATTTGGAACTCCGCACCACAATACTTAAAACAATCATCATTTAATCGATTTAAAATGAATTACAAAAAGTAATATTTTGCTCTCAAATTATAAACGATATTTTTTACCATTAGGAATGAAATATTTACTTAAATAAATCACAGGAGTTGATTTCGCTATCAAAGATAACAAACTTAGCAAAAAAGATTCTGTTATTGATTTTAAATTATTACGAGGGTGCTCGACCTGATGATCGACAGGTCTTTTTCCATTTCCTGCAACATTTCACTTTTTATAAATATTTGTGTTTGTCGAAAGATATTTTCTTGTACAAAAGTAGACGTCTATCATATATTTATTTGATAATTCCTCATTGGTTCAATGATGCACTTATGTAGCACATGTCCTGGCTTAAAAAACTTTTTAAGCGGTTATGGTGTAGTAACTAAAAGGAAAAACAGCAGGAGGAATAGGCTACCAGAAAAAAATAGATTTACAGAGAATGTTTGTTTTACACATTTTAATGCAACTTTCCTGCTGTCATTGATCGCTTTGTTAAGCCAGGGTCAAGCAAGTGTTGGAAAGGTTTACTGCAACATCAAACTAATTTTAAAATTTAAAAACTGGTTTAAATAGACTGATAACAGCAGAAGAATATACTGAGATGTTGCGTGTGCTAAAGTATATACAGCTGTTAAAGCAGCAATATGATAAATTGTTTGGTTATACTATTCTGACTACTATACAATAACAATACTAACCATTGTCTAATTTAAACATTTTATTTAATCGGTTTGCGTGCTATATGACTTAAAGGCTACCAGCGCGGAAGCCTAGGGAAGAGTCACCAGAACGGCACTAGGCTTTTCCTAGCCTCCCGCGCTGTAGCCTTTAGGCTAAATAGCAGGCAAAGCAAATTATTAAAACCTCTGGCTAACAAACTTCAAAAAGCATCACAAATAAACATTGTAGTTTCTTTCCTAAATTTACAGTGAGATTTTGCCAAACACAAATTTTTGTGAAAGTTTTCTAGAAAATCTCTTAACTGTGTGAAAAAATGTTCATTTCAGAATTATACAAATTTCAGGCCGCTTTGTGCAGCCTACTCTCAATTCCTTGGTACTTGGAGTTTGTTTCCATGTTTCAGTAGTATAAGTTACAGAGCAATATGCAAAGCTCCAATGTTAGAAGGTGAGTTAGCATAATCTGTTGCAGATTTTGTGTAAATTTAACACGTTCAGGCATAAAAAAACCATTCTTTTCTAAGTCAAAAAATTTTTTTTGCGTCCAACGAAAATATTTGTCCATGGAAAACCAGACAATAACTGCTAATGTTTCACAACTCTAAGGTGTCCAAATTACGCAGCTATTTGTTTCATTATAATTATGCAGGCTGTGCTTTGTCATGCGCACTTCATTTAAATAAAATTAGTGCAACAAAAACTGGTGATTCACTGAGAACTGCTCATATTGCTGTATCTCAAACGTATAATTTCATAGCCGAAATGTGGAAAATGTTAAAAATTAAAAACAAAAAATGAGCAAGTGGCAAATGTAATTCCGCACTGTAAAAACGATAGCGTTATATCAATTCTACACTTAGCAGGTTAAAAGTTATTTTGTCATAAAGTATATGTTTACTGCATTTTTACACCTTTTTTAACTATTCAGCTGTAAGTATTTCAAGTCATCTGGAATGGCATTACTAGATTTTTTATGCTCGCATCAATAAGGAGTTTTTTTGTTAAGAGGCGCTGACGAACAAAATATTTTTACTGATTTAAGGTTATTTTTGCTCTTCTATGTTATACGGTACAATGTTAAGCTCAATAGGCCTAATTTTATTTGTGCCCTCCCAAAGTTCCTTGGAGATAACTTACAGTTCGAGCAAAAAATTGTCACATTTTTTTTGCTATCATTTAAATGATTTTATTGTTGATGTATTTGTTAAGCGTTCGAGAAGCTTTACTCAGTTCAAAAATTTGATGGCAAAATGCTGAAAACTTTAACTAAAAACAAAGTTTTCTAAAAATTCAATAAAATGGTCGCCAGCAAGTATGCCATTAAAACTGTAACGAAGAAAGTCTTCCAATATTGCATAAAGACCATTTGCAACATCGCATAATAAAGAAATATTGAGCAACTGACAAAAGTTACAACAATAGTTATGCATGGACTTGTTTGCTTTTGGAAAACGTCAAGTTTATTGATACGGTTCAAACATATAGCAAGTTTGCTCACCATAAAGCTCAAAAGCGTTTTCCGCACTGAAAATACCAAAATCTGAAAAAAGTTGTTCTTTTTACTTTGATGCTAACATCTTAATAAATGTATAAATACATTATCTAGTTAATTATTTGCAGTTGAAAATTTTGCAGGCCTATAGATTGTTAAAACATAGACTCAACACCATTAATGCAATAAATTATTATTTTTTAATTTTATTGTTTGCGAATATGAAGGTAGCTGAAAAGTCTACGCTGCTGTTTCGAACAAAAATCACAATATTTGGATAACTTTTCAACTATAACATTTGTAAGCAAAATTTTGTTATATAAATAGACCAACAAATACTGAGTAAAAACTTTAACATTGTTGAGATTTTTTACCCCACTAATTTTGTTGATTCAGCATTAACTCTATTCGAACCAGGCAAAATTTTGCAATCATTAATAGCTCTCGAACTACAAAAGATTAAAAAATAGTTTTTGCGTTATGAAAAGTGCAATTTTCGAACAAAACTTTTAACTTTTTTAATGGTACATTTGCGAACTTGATTTTGAGGTAATTTCAACATAAGTGAAGGTTTTGTTTTCATCAGCGAGATGTTAACAAGCGTTTGATTGCCGTGACGTGGGGTCGCAGCTGGAGTTTCATTCAGTAACGCAGAGATAATTACGGACTAACTCACAACCATATTGGTAATTCAATTTTCGTAAAAGTAGATTTAAGTATTGTTAGAACTAAGTGCTTTAATTAGAAAATTATTTCTTTGTTCGAGATTATCATCTTGGTTCTCGCGTAAAGAAAAATTGCGAGCCGAGTATTTATTTGCTGGTTGTAGTCCAGTTCGCAATAGAATACAAATCATTTCATTACTGCATAAAGATTGCAAACAAACTAATCAATCTAATATTTTTCTTTACTTATATCATTCTATGTAATAAAGGTTTATGACATGACGAGTTTTACTCTAAAATTATCTAGATGTAATAGTTCATCCATAATTATGTTTATCGATTTGTGAAAAAAATTAATTTTATATGCTACGTTGAAATTTGCGGACGATAGTAAGAGCGTTCATCTAAGCAATTTGTATAGTATCATAACATAGCTCAGTTCTTGACGTCAATTTTGACATGCACTGTGTTATGTTACGGTTTTCGGTGTTTTCGGTCTGGTCTACGCTGTCAAGCACTTTTTTAAATCGGTTAAATTCAAACTTCTCCACTCATCATAATTTGCGTAGTAGGTTTTTATTTTTTGTCTGGTATTGCTGCTCTTGCAAAACTATTTGCAAAAATGCGGCATACCAAATTACTTTGCACGCAAAACAACCCATATCTTCTTATGAATCTTATATAGAATGCTTTCAAAATGTGCCAGTATTAGTAAACATTAGTGCTAAGTGCCGCCGCTAGAGTAAGAAAATTAAGGGCACAGAGTCAAAACAAGGGTACGCTATATAAATTGAGCACGTTTTGTTCTATTTTATTTTATTTCATGGTTGGTTTTATAATGCAAAAACTTTCATTTGAATTTTTTTTTTTTTATGTTACAAAAATGCGTGTATGCAAACATCAGCAACTTTTGCAGTAATGTTCATTTTTGTAACGACAACTACAAACCCCCGACTTTGGAAAGACAATTTTGGACTATCTCGGTACAAAAAATCTTTGAAAGGCAAAATAAACTACTAAACCAGCGTGATAAAACTTCAAACTTTCATTTTGAGGGTGCATTTGCGGATAGAAAGAAATTTTTAGTTTTTAGTATAGTTCTACGTTTCGGGTTGGCAAAAGGATTCAAATACTTCTGTCTTCTTTTGAGTTTTGTCTTAGTTTTTAGAAACTGCTTTCTCGAATAATTATAACATTGAGCTTTTAGCATTCATAATATTTAGCCTATTAGGTACTATGTTATTCATAAAAAAAATGAAGAACCCAATAAAAATGTGACATAATTTGGGGGTGCCAACGACCCGGAACCCCAAAATAGACCACCAAAAATCAATCTTTAGACCAGCTTAAGCTACATTTCTTTTCTTTTTCTTGAATATTGCGAAATATTAAAGAGACAAATATTAGAACATAGTTTGAGGGTACCACTTCCTTGGAAATCCCCAAATTATCTCCACAAAAAGCAATTTTTGAACGGCTTCTTCTAAGGCTCCATGTTTTCTGATATGTGCAGATATTTAACAAACAAATATTTTGACATAATTGGGGGGTACCATCCCCAGAAAATCCCCAAACGGACCCGCAAAAACCTCTTTTCTGAACAACTACGCTTAGGCGCTAGTTTGTTTTTTTTAATCAGTAAATACATAATTAGAAAATATTTGGACATAGTTTGGTGGTACCAACCACCCGAAACTCCCAAATACACCCCCCAAAATCAATCATTTTGAACGGCTTGAGCTACGGCTCTAGTTTTTTTGATATCGGTAGAATTTTTTACATAAATTGAGGATACTATCCCCCAAATGACCCTCCCAAAAATCTCTTTTTGAAAGCTAAATTTACCAATTGATTTTAGTTAATTGGGTTCATAACTGAGCTGGCATTATGATTAAAGGAGCTAGGGTTTGAAATATCGTGATTGAACTGAGCTTGGTTGAAATACTTAGTCGGACATCCGTTTTACCCAAACCACAAATTTAAATTTAAGATCCGTATTTTTTTCATGAGACGCAATCACTTTGTTTGCAGTGCATACAATTGAGTTTTGCAGAAATATCGGTAACCTTCAAAGTATAAAAGGGAGAATGCTGGTGAAATGAAACAGCGAAAGTCTCGTATTATTTTCCCCCGGGAAAATGAACATCTAGTTTATTTATTCAAGCAAATTTCTTTATGGATGCAAAAGCTCCAAAACCACAAAAGCTAGAAACTTGAAATTTGAACAGATGATCAGTCTATACGAAGTTGTGCACCTGCATTTTAAAACCGCTATATGTCACGTGGTTTGGGGCAGATGCATTAGAACTTGTGATAGCGAAGATTATTAAGTGATTTTCTTTACTTATGCACGCGTGCTGCCGAGACTTAATGGTATAGGCGTCAGTGCCTGAAACCTAATACCTGGGTTCTATTATCTAGCTGGCCATTGCTTTTATCAAACCAAGATTATATTGAATCAAGCATTACTAATTTTTTTTGAATAGGTCAAATTTGCTTTTCATATTCTTTGTTTTAACACTAGATATGATCAGAGGGTATCAGGTTTCATTCTTTGTCAAGACTTCCCAAACATCAATTTTTTTAACACCTTAGGCTATCGCGCTGTTTTTGTTTTTTTTTGCAATTAGTAAAAGTTTAAGAAACAAGAATATTTTGGCATAGTTTTCGGTATCAACTCCTCAAAACCCCCAAATGGACCCCCCAAAATCAATGTTTTTGACGACTTAAGTTAGGGTGCTGCTTTTTTTGATATCAAGAGATAATAAAGAGACAAATACCTGGACATAGTTTCGGAGTAGCACCCTTCTCCTTAAACCCTTCCAAATGAACCCAAAAAATCACTTTTTAAACATTTAAGCTTAGGCGCTAGTTTTTTGTTTTTTTTTTGGCATCAGAAATTATTTAATTGAAAAACATTTTGACATACGAGTAGTTTGGGGGTACCAACCACCCGGAACTCCCAAATGAACCACCAAAAATCAATTTTTTGAACCGCTTAAGCAAGAGTTTTAGTTATTTTGTTATCATGAAATATTAAAAAGACAATATACTTGGACATAGTTCGAGGGTATCATCTTTCCGGAAATCTCCAAATGAGCAACCAAAAAATCAATTTTTTTACGGCTTAATACAATCTTCCAGTTCTTTTTATATCAGTAGATATTTAATGGACAAATATTTTGACATTGTTTAAAGGCACCACCCCCTGGAAACCCTTCCAAATGGATCCCCAAAAATCTCTTTTTTGAACGGTTAAGCTAGTGTGCTAGTTTTTTTTTGATCAGTACATATTTCATTGAAAAATACTTTGACATAATTTGGTGGTACCAACCACCCGAAACCCCCAAATGGACCCCAAAAATCAATTATTTTTGTACCATCTCCCTTGCAAACCCTCAAATAAACCTCCAAAAATTGGTTTTCTAAACGGCTTAAGCTAAGGGTCCAATTTTTGTTGATATCAGTACATGTTCGAGAGACAAAACTTTTGACATATAGTGGTTTATCTTCCCTTCAGAGCTTTCCCAAATCGACCTTCAAATAACAAGTTTTTGAACGGCTTCACCCTATTCGGATCAGGCATAATCTTTTGAGTAATGGCCCAGAGAGGGATCGTTTCGACACAACAAATTCAAACGTTAATAACTTCCGAACTACAAAAGATAAAAAATCCGTTTTTACTTCTCGAGAAACTCAATTTTCTGACAAGAAGTCCAAACTTTTTGTCATTATGTTTGCAACCTTAATCTTCAAATAATTTGAACATAAGTCAAGGACTATCAGAAGCGATCGGTTCGCTTTTTATCTGCACAATGTTAATAAGCGTTTGATTGCCGTGACGCGGCATCGCAGCTGGAATTTTATTCAGTAACTCAGGGATAATTACGGACTAAATTAAAAGATTATTTCTATTGTGCTAAAATATCTAAAACATTAGTTTGTTGCTGGATTAATTGCAAGCTGAATATTTGCTACTCTTGTAACTCCTTTTGCTAAACATAAAAAATATGGTATTTTTTGTACAAAATTTTATTAAAGAACAAGCGTCAAACCACTAATTTTTTTCATTTGCATTTTTTGTGTAAATGTATATAACATAGCTGTAACAAACGTCAATAAAATTGGTTGAATTTTGATATAATTTTTGGTAAGCCGAAGATTCGCAGTCTATTATAATATAGTAACAGTTTTCACTTGGAAAACTTGTACCATGGGTTTCATTCTCAATATGGTATATCTGGCAATGCTAAACCTAATCAAAAGTGTAGCATAGCATTCTGTATAAAAGAACACTGTATAATAAAAATTTTTTACAACAACATTTTTATCATTAGTCGAGCGGATAAAGCGTCTGCTGTTGATGCAGTAGATTTGGATTCGATTACCGCTCTGATTAAACCAAAACTTGAAAAAAGTTTGTATTTACATCCAGCTTCCCGGCTAAATATTAGCAATAAAGTGGGCAGTGTGAAGCTTTCACCGCGTGTGGTAGACAGGTGGGCAAACGACAGCCTTTTCTAAAAAAAAGTACATTTTTTTCGCTGTCAGTATAGAACTTGGTAAATAAAAATGCAATTACTTCGATCTTACGAAAAAAACTTTCAAAATGTGTCGCACGGAGAGTAGTAAATGTTAATTTCTTAAAACTATTTTTTGTACAATTTTTCACCGACTTTTGAATGATAAGAAAAAAAGAAATTGGTCTAACTTGGTTCTCGGATTCCTGGTTAATTTTTAGAATAATAGTTTGGATAATTTCGAGTACTGTAATAGGTTTTGGCGTCCGAATAACTTTTTTTTATTGCTTACGTTGTGAAAGATTACGTTGTCTAATATTGGAGAGTATTTTTTTCTCAAAAATTCAAAAGTTCTGCAGTTTTTATGAAGTTTATATAAGAAAACCTAAATTAATTTGATCATTGCTCGTCATAAGATTTTCGAAAATCTCCAATAGTAACCAATTGGCTTACCTTCTAGTGTATTATCACAAATGATTTCAGAAGTAAAAAACAAAAATTACAATTGTTTCCAACATTGTAATTACAATTAATGGTTGTACTGATCGAAATACCATTCTTTTTATCACTATTGGTATCATTCTACAAAGATAACCTAATTCTCAAACGTAACGACTTTGTCTTGATAATCTTTCAGATTTTATTTCAGAGATGGCTTTTTAACAAATTGTTGCAAACTTTGGTTGTTGCTGAATAAGTTTAGAAAGAACATTAAAAAAAATAGTATAATCTCAAGGCTAGAAATTTATTTGCCAGTTCTCATCTTTGATCAAAATCTTCAAAGCTATTCTACTCCTATTGTCCTCACCACTAGCGTACGCAGAATTTTTAAGGGGAGGGGGGGGGGCGTTAGGAAATTTGGAATAATGAAGACCAAAAGAAAAGTTTATCCACTCAGAATCAGTCCGTTTTCCTGCTTAAAATTAGGTGAAGATAAAAAAAAGGTTATTAGTCAGATTTTTTCAGTTTTTGTGCTCAAACTTTCTGCTCAAATTACAAATGGGGAGGCATGCCGCAATTTTGCATACTATTCTACGCTAATTATACTATACTCAAGACCCAAAGGGCGTGGCCATGCCACCATGCCCCCCTAAATACGCCCCTGGTCCTCTAAATACTCCTCACATCCAGAATCAGCAATATTGTTTGTATGCGGTAAAGCCGTTAGACAGTTGCAACAGATTAGAAACATTAAAAATTTGCTATCGACATCAGTGAATTTAGATATCTTAATGATGATCACAAAAAAAATCAGTATAAATTCATCTTCTAAACGGTCATCTAATCGGATTGTTACTTGCAAAGTCTGTTAGTAGAGTTTGCTTTCCGTTTTTATGTTTTGTATCTACAAACATAATTTTTGTTGGTTGTGAATGTACACACATAAAACCGAAAATTGAAAAGTAATGAATTTTTCAAATTCATGCCACGGTTGCCATCTATCATTATAGATCATAAATGAAAAAAAATGTAAAACTCAGTAATATCTGCAACAGTATGCCATGCTGTAGGCCTGCAGTAGCATCTAATACGAAAATAAATGCGGTATCAAGTATAATACACCACATGAAATAGCACATTTTACAATGTATATTGTACATACCTAATAATTGTTTAGTTTGATGTGAATTTTATAAAAAATTGGTAACATTTTGCACTAGCTATTGGTTTTTGCTTCAAAAAGCATTTTTTACGCAAAAATTTTAGTAATAATAACCTTGAAAAACAAAAAACGTAAAAATTGAAAATAATGATTCCGAAACAAGTATTATCAAAAGCTCTCTACTTCTTGCAATGTTATTGAATATCGCAAAGGCATATGAAATGTTGCAATTTGGTGAAAACAAAGCGTATGCGCACACTGAAGTTATCAGTGTTCTGCTACGTCACGCGCAAAGACACTAGGGCAAATTTCTGTTTTGGATGTTATTACGTGAACTTCATGAAAAAACTTTAGGCAGTCAAAATTACGCGTATGTTTTTGTGAAAAATGAAACGAACATCTTTGTACTGATACTGCTACTAAGCAGAAACTAAAAATTTATTTAAAATTTGCGTCATTTTTCTTTTTTTAGTCACCAAAAACAAATTTCGAATATAAAGACAACCGAAATTCATGCTGCATGTTACACACTTGATAACTTATGGACACTTTTGACTACTGTACTACTCGTATATCAAGCAACGTGAAAAAAAATGCAGGCAAAAAACAAAAGAATTTGCGCTTATGTTGGCCTCTAATTCTTTTATCAATAAATACGTTTATTTTGCTAAATCGCAATTCTTACTTATTAGCGAAATGCTAAAAGTAAAGCTTAGTATGAAATTTGGTAAAATTATATAAAATTGTCTCAGAAATTCAGCTGTGAGCTTTATAAATCATAATGAAAATTATAATGTCTCAGGCAAACTGGTAAATGAAAATCTATTGTAACAGCTCTTTTAGAACATCGATAGAAACAAAAGCCGTTCAAGTGGTCACTGGATTTACGTTCGAAAAGCGTAAAATTATTAATTACAACAGAACAATTGGAACTAACAGGATTAAATTAATTTTTTGAAAATTTTGCCAGAAACGCAGGGTCGACCTTGAGAAACGTTTAATAACTCCGAATCTAGTTGTCACACGACAATGGTTTTACAAATGAAAGTTGAAGCAGTAAATTTTAGGAAAAGTCAAGAATTTTGATTATTGTGGCTTGATTGCTTCATAACAAAATTTTAAAATAAGTGAAGGGGGGGAGCTAATCGATCCCCCCCTCGGCCGAATAGGGTTAAGCTAGGAAGCTTGTTTTTTGTATTTTCTGAGATATTAAAGAGACAAAGGTTTTTACATAGTATGGGAATCCCAATCCCCGGAACCCCTCGGCTTAAGCTAAGGTTGCAGTTTTTATTGATATCAGAAGATATTTAAGAGACAATTTTGACATGGTTTAAAGTTACACCTTTACGGAACCTTCCCAAATGTACCAAAAAAATCAAATTTTTGAGCGGCTTGAATTAGGGTGCTAATTTTTTTGGATATCAGTCGATGTTTAAGAGACACATTTTTTACATAGTCTAAGCGGGGTACCAACCCCCGGAACCACCCAAAAAGGACTTTCCCAAAATCATTTTTTGAAAGCTAAATTAAACAATATTGATTTTAGTCAACTGGGTTCATGTGCTGTGCTGGCATAATGGTTAAAGACACCAGTATTTGAAATTGTCGCGATTAAACAGACTTAGGTTCAAATACTTAGTCGGACATTCGTTTTACTTAAACCACAAATGATTTAAAATTAACTTTATTTTCCATCAGACAAAATCACTTTGATTGTAATACTTAGTCGGACATCTGTTTTACCCAAACCACAAATGATTTAAAATCAACATTTTTTTTAAGCAAGCAAACTCACTTTGTTTGCATTGCGTACAAGGAAGTTTTATAGAAATATCTGTAACTTTGAAAGTATGAAGCGGAGAATGCTGGTGAAAAGGAATTGGGAGGAAGTACATTATTATTTTTCTCCGGGAAAATGATCTAGTTTTCTACTTGTTTTTTCCGCGTTTTCTTTGGTCTTCCTCTTCCCGCTTATGTCGATATGCAAGCATTATACGAGTATTATACCAAAAAATAACATTCCACTGAGCAAGAATAAGTTTGTTGTCACTTTATTTTTTAAAGAAGCTAATAGCAAATGAAACTCAATTTTTTTAAAAATTTAAGAACAGCAAGCTTCAACAAACAATTTACTGGTTCTCATAAAAAAGCGTAGTTTAAGTCTATTTTTGGACTGCTTCTGTTATTCAAAAAATTTTTGAGTTGCATGTAAAGGTTTTTGACTTATTTGCATGAAACAGTTTACTAAAACCGATTGTGCTTTTAGATGGAGTTTGCCCGACAAATTGGACTGGTTTCAATACCAGTTGCTATGGAGTTTTGAATCGCTCCTACACGTTTGAAGCAGCGCGCAATGAATGTTTGAGCTTCGATGGAGACCTTGCTAGCATCCATTCGTTTGAAGAAAACCTATTTATTATCGAACGTAAGCAAACTAAAATTGTACTTTAATCATTTCGTCGCTTTTACCCTATAATCGCGTTTCTCGCCTTTTGCGCATTTTGACTTATTTATATGTGGTGAAAGCTTGTTTCTTAAGCTTCATTTTGGTCTTGTTTGCATATTGCAATTTAAAGTACATTACAATAAAAGTTATTGCCATCAACGCAAATTCACGTACCGATTTCAGCAAAAATTTTCCTGCGCTATATTTGTGTATCTCGAGATATATGATTATAGCACAAAAAAGATTAGTTGTTTTTTTTTTGAATGATCATACTGAGCTTTAGTCACATATGCGAAAATTTTTAAAGCCTTGCATTGACCATATCACACGAGTTTTTTTGAAAGAGCGAGAATGGCAAACCGAAAATGCTAAAACCAATTAAACATCTTGCTTAAAATTTGTTTTTGCTCAAATTGTTGCTTCGGTTTGGTAAAACTCGACTTCTACAGTTTGGTAAAACCCTGCATCCTGTGTAAATCAAATGAACACAATTATGTGCAGCAGGTCACCCTTTCGGCCACCTTGCAGCCGGTTTTTAATCTGTACTCTAGCAACTGCACCAAGAACTCTTTCTCATTTGCTCAAAAAGTGCAACAGCTCGAATTTAATTCTGACAATTCTTTTCATTGCTCTTACAATATCTCTAGTCTTTTCACCATTGTACCATTGGGTGAAAGTATCTAAATCCATGCTGTCACTCTCTGCAATGGTCAACTGCCGCCACCTCAATTTTCAAAAGAAATTTTCATTGAATGATTGAACGTAGCGACTAAATCAGTTGAATTCAGTTTTAAAAATGTCGTGTATAAGCAAACAGATGAAGTGGCTATGGGCAGTTCTTTAGGCCCAGCACTGGCTAACATTTTTGTTGGTTACTACAAAAATAAACTTTTTACCTCCGTTGAGAAACTGCTTCTCTACACTTGTTATGTTAATGATACATTTACCATTTTCAGATCAGAAGCCAAAGCAGACAAATTTTTTACCGCCCTCAACTTCCTACACTCAGCCCTAAAATTTACCACGGAAAAGGAAGTCAATCAAACGTTGCCTTTCCTTGATGTCAAAATCGAAAAAGATAACGGCCAATTTTTAACCTCCATCAACAGAAAACCCACATTTACAAGTCAATCTATTTGTTGGGACTCATATGGACCATCAAAACGCAAAATCAACGTAATCGGAACTGTAGTACACAGAGCACTGGCTATGCGTTCCGAAAGCAAACTTTCACAAGAACTGAATTCTATACCATTTATCTTGCGGCAAAATGGCTACCCCGAAGTGATTTGCATGGCTGCTACACCTGAACAAGACAAAAAAAAAACAAAAACAATATGACTATTTCGAAGAAAATTGCCCGTTTTTTTCAACCCGTCAAAAAAGGTCCGCAAAATTGTCCTGTTTATCTCAAATTACAGTACCCTGGACTGGCAACATTCTGCTCAAGTTCGAAAAGCAAGCCAAATCTAATGTTCAAAATTATTTTTCAGCTATTTAATCCCGCTTTATTTTCCAAACGCGCAAGATTCTGCTCAATTTCACAAGGGTGCTGTGCTCATCACGCAACAAAGCTTGGTTGTGTACTAATGCCTGTACCGCTATGATTGTCGTTACGTGGGTTGCAAAATGTACATCCTTAAGATTACAGGAGAGAATCACTCAACACATTTCAAAACTAATTCGAAACAAAGAAAAGCCAACAAAAGTTCTGCTTGAACAAAACTGCAAAGTCAAGACTCCTCTAAATCAATTGGAATATGATTCCGCCATTGGACTTCACTTACTTTAAAACCCTTGCTGTACTGCTCACTATCATGATCGACAATTTTCAATTTGGGCAAAAGCAAAAACTCAATTTCACTTAGCAGCGCTAGAAGCTATTTTTATCAAGACACAGCTACCAGTTTTTTTGCCAGTAAAAAGAATTTGTTTACTCTCTTCAAATTTTACAATGAATAATCATTAGATGGCGTACATACGAAGTTTGAAAATCATTCATTCAAAATTATTCACTTGATACATATTTTTTCTTTATTAGATGGAAATTTTGACGTCTTAAAAAACTATAAACCCGCATTTTTCAACTCCAAGTTATTCTCGCGTTGACTCTTGACACGGGCGAGACGAAAACTGTTCAAATCTATATTTTACCAAAATTTTTAAAAGATTCAACAATGAATCCGATAATGCTCAAACCAATTTTACAACAGTATGCCTACTAACTTTCTACCACGCGCAAAGCAGCTACGAAAAAATGATCTTTAGCTTACTTTCCTCTGATGCTGCGAGTTTTAGCTTGCCCTTGCCCCTCAATGCTTTGCTATAACAATCAGGACTTTTTTCATTTAAACTTTGTTAGCTTTACTGACAAATACACTCCCACAATGATGAGTATATGTGACGACTGACAAACACAATAAAAAATTGCGCAATATACTGGCTAAGTGATAATATACATACTCATATAAAAAATTACTTTCATAAAAATCCTGGCTTAGCGCTGCGATATGCGGTTTTCAAAATTTTGAGCAAGAATTATCCGTCAGTACAGAAACGTTATTTTGCTAGCGTTCACGACAAATAGCAACCTTGTTTCATTTTTTTTTTACTCTTTGGACCTCCGCAATGCATATCTTTGGAGAGTACGGTTTCCCCCGAAATCCACGCCCACAAACCGTAGCTTCAAACTGGGAGCAAAAAAATGCAAAAATATTATTTTCTCAATTTTAATTTTTGTAAACTACCGGAATTGGCTTATGAGGTACGTATAGACTGGACGCAAAGCAAATCTTCGCGAGTAGTTGCTCTCGTCACTCGCAATCAAAGGTTGCCTACCGTAGCTAGGGGTTGCTAGTCTTCGCGAGTGGTTGCTTCATAGGCTAACTGTGTCAATTGGTTTTTCAATGGATTCAATTAGCCCAAAGCGTTTTGTGGCCACGATTGTGCTCTTTACTTTTGAAGCGCTATTAGAGTAATTATATCTGTTTCGTCAGAATACTACATATCTGTTTCGTCAGAATGCGCTAGAAGTTGAATGAAGATTGAGATTGTTCAAGCTATTACGTATTGACTGTGAAGGATTTGTGAGGCAAGTGCTACCTCAGAGTTGTGAAAAAAAATTTTACTATTTTTTCCCTAATTGCTTGTCAAAATTTTAGTTCATTTTTTTTAGAAGTAAATATGCTTTCAAACTATTTTACTGCTTCATGTTGCGTTAAAGTCTGTTGGCTGCCTAAATCGTTTAAAAAATTGCAAAAACTGGAGTATTTTGTCGAATATGGTAACTTAATCAATTAGAGCGCTTTGCCAGTAGATGTGGGGTTCAATTTCCGAACTGGTTTAGACGGACACGGTTAAATGTCAGTTACTTTCGACCCGAGCTTGCAGTAACTTAAGTATGCACAATTGCCCATACACCAAGACAGTCGTATAGAGCAATGTCAAACAAAAAACGTAGAAATGATTGAAAATTAGTAAAGAAACAACTTTCATTAATCTTATTCTAATTACATTAAAAAATCCAGACTCTTTTCGGATCTTCAGTTACCTGCCTTTTTAAGAGTCACAGGCAACAAAATTCTCTCTAATTTGCAATAAACCAGGTTGTAATTATTTGCTTTACATGTTTACTAATATAAAGAAAAATAGACTTAGCGGTTTTTGCTAATTAAAAATGAAAATTTGTCATAGCTGCAGTTGGCTAAGTCGGAAGCATATGTATTTTATTTTAGCCTTTGCGCTTTTACGAATAAAAAACGACTGGTTTTTACTACTGCATACTCTATTTATGTAGATAAAGCAAACCACATTTATCTAATTATAATAAGAAATTCATAGATCATTCAAAATCTTTTCTTTTTAGGAAAATTTGACTAAAAAGTTGTTTAAAATAATGCTTATTTAGTCTTAGAACCAAAGGGCGTTGTTTAAATGGTTAGACCTTTTTCATATTCAAAGAGGCTTAAAAAGTAGGTGCCCTTAAAGCGTCCCAGTATGACGGGAACGATATAGGCCCGAAAAATGCATTCAATTTGCTCACCGACTGTGCGTATCAACTTAAGTGGATCACTTTGGCACCAAAGTTAAGAAAAGAGACAAATAAACGAAAAAAAAAAAGGTTATCTTTTACAAGTGATTCAGCTCTTTGTACACATACCATCGCCGGTCAACGCATGTGCAAACGGTTTGCTGGGAAAACTCCAGAAGTGTAATTGAGAGATATACGTAGTACGCTCAGATATCAGAAACTAAATCTTCACGCATGATGATGAGTTAAAACTTTAAAACATAAGGGAGAAAATTACTTGTTTCTTTGCCCTTTTTTGGAATAGAATTGTGAGGAACGTGTTTTTATAAAACGGAATAATGATTTTTGCATAATGCAGTGTGCCGCTACAACCTTTCAGATACCGGTAATAGTGTACATTTTTGCAGTTAAAATTAAAAAGAGATAATGTAATATTGAAGAAAAAATCTGATTTCAATGAAACCCAACAGAGTGTTTGAAAACATGTTCAAATTAAACTAGATCAAATTAGATCTAATTAGATACTAAAATTACAAAAACGCTTAAAACCATAACAGCATCTGTCTCGTCGAATGTGAAAAAGGTGGCAAAAATCTAGCTCCTAAACCACACGCAATAACCCACATCAAGCATCCCCCACACACACACAATTAACCGACCATAGGACTTATAAGCAAATTTGAACTAAACAAGAAAACTGAAGACAATTTTTCCAAGGCAATGCTCTGGATTCGAGTTTCGTTTAATTACAAAGCTCTTCAGCTGGGCTAGCGTTATACTACAGTATATACTATACTGGTACCGTAAATCACCATGACAAAACACGCAACAATCCTGTCAATTTAAGGAACCAATCATTTGTTTGTTTGTTGTTGTTGTCCCTTTTTTGTTTTGATTTTCTCTTTAAACGGATCGAGTAAACCAACCAAAAACAAAAAAGAAAATGGAGAAAGGAAAGGCCCAAAAGGATGAAAGTTCGAATCGCATCATCAGCACAGCACAGAGTTGTAAACGGGCCGACTAGTTTGGCCCGAACCCGAAAAGTAATTCGAAGCCCACATCATGCCCGCTAAAACTTGAAAGTTAAATTACGATTGAAGAATTTATCAATGTTGCCAAGTTATTTTGATTATGTTTTTGTTCACCTAAAGACAAAAAACACGTCTCAAGCACTTCTTAAGCCCAAAAGTTTTGTCAACTTTGGGCCCGAACCCGGCCCGAAAAACCCGGCCCGACTTACAACTCTAGCACAGCATGGACGAGAGGGTAAAGGCGTCGTTTTTAAGACGACCCTGATCGCATGATCTGGGTTCAATCCGCTCCCTGGTCATGTTGTAGCTTCTAGTATCAGGCGCTTTACAATGATTTTCTTTGCCTTGTGGCTTTGAACAAACAACGAATTCAGTGAACAAAATTTGAAAAAATTCACGGGAACATTGAATTATCAGAAACTCCTAATTAAATTAAATTCAATTGGAATTTATTTTTGTTTAGAAAGATACTCTGCAAAATAAATAAAAATACCAAGACACGCTGTAAAATGGAGCAACAAAAAATTAAAGAATGATTATTACTAATGAGAAGTTGTGATAAATCCACAGGCCTTTGCCTGGGAATAACTCATGCCTTTTACTAGAAAAGGCGCGGTCGTGGAGTCTGCAACCTTTCAACACCAGTATAAAATCTTGATACCATACAAAAACTTGATTTATTCAGTTCAAATGAAAAATTGGGCTGTAAATTTAGAAGAAACATTATTAAATAAGCCAGAGACATGCACTAATTTTCTTAGTACCTTGTTCTTAATAAGCTAACAAATACATAAATAAATATAATAATACGGGTATATGCAAATCAATATACACATGGATAAAATTATTATTATACTGTCATACCTTTTTACAATAAATCTGTTTAAATAACACTACTAAACAGCAGATTGTTTAATTAGTTAAAAAAGAGAGGTCCGAGGACAATTGAGTCTGCACAAATCCAACATCGCAAATTACAGCCAGGAAAATCATCTAATTAATGTATGCAACGGTGCTTTGTTAAATAAAAAACAACCGTTGTAAATCTTTTTCCAATATATATTTTTTACTCTTTTTAAAACGATAAAATAACTCTTTTTATGCAACACTTTAACTTTTAATGGCAAGTCATTTCAAATTTTATACCCATTATTTTGAATTGAACGCTTTGTGGTGGACTTTTTGTGTTGGAATGCAGCATCCCGTTATCATCACAAGCAAACCTGGTCGGATAATCATGGGTTTCTGATGGTGTTATAAAATAGTTGTTAAAGCAGTTGGGAAGATTTTACTTTTATAGTGAAACATAAATTTTAATATTTCTAATTTTTAAAATTGACATAGATTTATTGAATGTAGTTGCTAGTATACGTATAGTGTAGGCAGCAGTTTTGTTTTAAAGAAACTTAAATTATTCATAATTTTACGGTAATAATACAATTTTGTTAAATCTGAATATTCTTACTGTATTTGGTTGCAGTATTTTTCCAAGATGTGACGCCATAGTAAAGGTATGGGTAAACTAAACCATAATAGACACATTTCAACACCGATTGAGGAGCATGTCACCTTAATTTGCTAAAGATTTCTCTAGCCATATAAAACTTTTTAACAACAAGACTGTGTGATCCTTCCGGGTCAGATTGTAATGCAGAATGGCATTTAATATCTGATATCATTTTTGGGAAGACTTATTCAGTTTGGGGGTTTAAGATGAAAGCTTCCGTTTAAGTTTGTTCTTGAATTGGTGAATAGTACGCAGTGAGTTTTTGAATAATTCAGAGTAAGTCGATTAGAATAATTCAATTTTCGAGAAGTCCGAATTTATTTTTGCGTTTCTTTTTTATACTTTGAATATTGTGATCAGAACAAAGTCATATTGAGTTACCAGCACATAACATGATTGGGAATTCGAAATAGTTTTTTAAGACATTAAAATGAAAACCAAGAATAGAAACGTTCCGAGCTCGCTATCTTGCGGCACTCCAATTGTAATCGGTAAAAGGGTAGATAAAATTTGGTTGTCATTGTTTACTATACAGTACACTGGAGTCGGTTTGACAAACAAACAGGTCACGGAACCAAAAAGCAAGAAAGCTTCAATCTGAACTGGGGAGGTTTTCTATTTCCAATCAAAAATAAAAATTGGTAAGGAATACCAATCTTACCAAATCTTTAAACCGTAATCTGCTCACTCTAGCTAAGGAATCGAGCACAAGGCTACTTCCAAAGATAACCCATCATGTGAAAAAGATGGTAGAAATCTAGCTCCTCAACAAGATGCAATAGAGCACATAAAGCAGGCTTCCAGCCAACCGACCATGGGAGTTTTAAGCAAATTTAAACTAAACAAGAAACACGGAACAATTCTTCTACTCGTTCCTTTTAAAGAAAAAAAATTCTTTCCAACAGTTGGTTTCTTGAATTTCCAAGATGGTTTTGTTTGTTTTCAGATTGTTTCGGATTGTTTCGAATTGCCTGAATTGCTTTGGTTATTATTCTAGGTTCCTAAATAAGTAAAGACGAGGTTTTTACGACAAGCTTGATCGCATGATCTGGGTTTAACCCGCTCCCTCGTTACGGTGTTGGGTACTTGGATAAGACGCTTTACGATGATTATCTCTGCTAGGTGGTTTCGAACAAGCACTAAGTTTACGTGGGAAGGCAATCGTTAAGTCTGGAATGCCGGCAAGTACTAAGCTGGTGAAAACAATTTGTCTTAAATAAAAGCGCTACCGTCGCTTCCTTATGAGTGGAGGATAAGTACAGATCAATCAATCAATAGGGTTACATATATATTTTGGTTAACGCCTGCACTGCTGATGGGATTTGAAATTTAGCAAAACTCTAGTCTAGAGCAGTGATTTGAAAAAATTGTCCTCGATTTTCGTGTTTGGAACAAAGTTGTTTATAAGTCCCATTGCGTCGGATGATTGGGGAGCTGCTTGATGTGCTTTATATTACGTTGTTAAAGAACAAGCTTTCAGCCACCTTTTTTACAGGTTGGATTGTCTTTGGGAGTAGCTTTTGTGCTCGATTCCCTAAAGAGTCTGATGACCATAAACGTGAGAGTTTAGTGCCCTTTTGCCGAAAACAGCTCCTCAGGTGGTTAAAATCTTAATCAAATAGATTCTGATGTAATTCCTCTTTAAATAGATATTTAACAAAACAGAATCTTATTAAAGTAGATGTTAGGGCTAGTGGCAAGAAATTTTAAATGATTTTAATTTGTTGTACAATTGAGTTGGCGTATAGACAGAATATTTGTTTATTAAGCTCGTATCATTGCTGAAACCAAAACAAAGTTGAAGTTTTTCCAATAAAGCAAATTAATAAAGTACTGACCAAATGATGATTTTGGCCGTTTAAAACTAACGACAAACAGCCCAAATCAGTGGCGTGCGGTGAAGTTTTTGAAAAGTGTTTGCAAGACGCGTATTAGGAATAAGCAGAAGGAAAATTAGGGTCTGAGCGCAGAACCCCCGGATTTAAAACCTGTTTTAAAATTTTTTTGCTGAAATAACTTAATTTCCAATCTATTTCGGCTCAAAACTTGGCTTTAAAAAACGTCACACTTTAGCATTGCACAGCAATGATTTTAAGACTTTTTAAGTAATATAATTAAGCTCATAATACAATCAAGAGCTTACTTTAGTTACAGCCTCGCAACTAGAAAAAGTTTTTACGAAGCAGACAAAAATTTTCTTAAAAGAGGGGCACGTGAAATATTGAAGAATGTTCAGATAGCAGAGCAGATTTGGAGCATCAACTTTTTTCACAACTCTGAGGTAGCACGCACCTCACATGCCTGCTTTCCCATAATGCTCGTATTTCATCAGCATCTGAATTCACACATAGCCTATCCTGGCAGCCCACCCGAACCTTCAAACCACAGACGAGAGCAATTTTTGCATTTGACATCGTACCCTCTTCTCAGATTACTCTGATCAAAGTCTGACAACAACGTCACCAGAAAGAGGATTCTCGACCAGTATCACACCGGCACTTCACTTAGCTCAACCGCATTGCGCTAGCATCGCAAAGCATGGACACCATATGACATCACATTAGCAATTTATCGCAATAATACGCCATATGCATATTTCAAAGTTGTTTGTTATCATCAGGCGTACATAACTGTGTAAATGTCTATTACAAATTTGGACTCCCAAAAGCCAAAATTAGTTGGCTTTCCAGCAAAGCAAATTGCTACATATAACACAGATTGCTACATTATTAGTTTTTATTTACGAATGTTCTATTTCATTTTATTTACGGATGTTCTATTTTTTTTATGGATGTTTTATTTAAAAATGCAATGTATGATAAAAAATATAACGGCAATCCAAAATTTTGTAACCAATAATAAATACGCAAACGCAAAGCAAATTGCTGCGTGATGATAACAACCAAGTTTGAAGTATTCGTATGGCGTATCAATGACATAAAACTAGATGATACGCAGCTTTTTTTCCCACTCTTTTTTCTCTTTGTTTCTTTATTGTGCGGATTTTTGCTCTGTGTTTGCCCGCGATGATCTGCTGACAGTGACTGTATTGCACAGCCTTTGCCTTGCTCAACTAACAATAGGTAGCAATTATAACAAATATCATTGTCTCTGGAAGTTGTGGCTTTGCGTAATTTACGTAAAGTTTTGTCAACTACTAAATTACCCCCAAAAATCCAATTATCGAGTAGGTTTTGCGTAAAATACATAAATGTCAAATCACAACTTAATGTTATGACATCACTGAAATGTAAACATAAAAAGTGTTGTTTTTTTGTTTATTGTTGTGGTTTCTCATTTCTTCTGCTTTTCTGAGTCAAAATATGTTAAATGTTTCACACTGAATCGATTGAACTAATCTTAACGTGTAAGTGTCAGTTTTATGTTTCATTTTCTGTTATAGTTACGGTAGCATTGAACTTTGAAGAGTCAAAAGCGTATGTTAATTTTCGTTGCTTCCATGCCAGAAATGTCAAAAATAAGCTGAATTGAATAATGTCAAAAAAAACTTGCCGTAGGTTTTTACAGCATAGAGTATACTTTTTTTTTATAAGAACCAATAAATATTAACCCTTTCTCTCAGCATTTTACTAATTTTCACAAAAAAAATTTTTGTAGCAATATTCTTGTTTATTATAGTGCATATAAACATGTCACGTGACAACACAACTTTTATGTGACGTCATCACACAAAAATACAGTGTTGTTCTGCAACCACATTATGAAAGTTAGGTTCAAGTCTGTTGCTCATTTCAGATGATCTATCAGCTTCAGCTAGTCAGTTCAATTGTTTTGATCAAGTCCGAACAGATGTTCAGGGTGCGCTAAAAGCTACGCATCAGCTCGTTAATCGTTACTATACTGTATTATCATCTGCTAACATCGCGCGTTAACAGTTTTATGAATTATTACGTCATAATAGAATAAATTATATTGTCTATGATTCAGCCATCCTTGATGATACAGTATAGTAACGGTTAATGAGCTGATTCGACTCAAAAAAAAAAAAAAAACTTTTCTTGTTCACTGATTTTCAATCAAAGTGTCAAAACACAGTCATGATCAATATGACTGTTCATTGTACTTATTTGGTATAAATGCATAAAAGCAATTTCTCTTCTTGACCAAACAAAGTTGGATATTGCATTTGCGGCACCTAATGTGCGAATAGCGTCTCGGGCTAAAGCGGCACCGATTCTGCTTTTTAGTGAATACGGGAAAGTGCCCAACTCGATCAAATCGGATATCTTCAACAAGGATAGGAAATGCTGCAGAGTAACGCTCTTGGTGGGAGAAGGACCATTGGGGGTGGATGATGATGAAGGGCGGCCTCGCTTGAGGGTATCCTTTTCCTTGTTGTCCAGAAGAAGAGCATTTGCAACGTTAGATTGAAATTGACACAAATCCATTTGGTCTTTTTTTGAGCCGTGCTTTTGTTCGCAATATCTCTGATATAGCAACCATCCATTTGTAATGGAGATGCCCATGCAGTAAAATACCATGTTCATGTAGTACTTGCACGTTCTCAATCGAATTCTGTACAGGGCAAGCAACATGTAGCAAAGGTTATGAGTGCATTATATTTCTCAACCATGGCCGAACATTCTATTTCTATTGTTATATTTTCCTTTACAGATCAGCATTTGAATTTTTTTCCTTGCTCATGTCCCATGTAAGTCGATGCAAGCTGTACCCAGGGGTGCCGAAACCTGGGAGGGATGGGGGATATTCCCCCCAATAATTTGACTGTATCCCCCCCAATAGTTTGAGTATGGTCTACATCAGCATCCCCCAATAATTTGACTCTGGCGTGCATCTGAGTGTAGGTGGCCACTAGAATTCGGGGAAAAAAGTGTTCTATTTTTGGTTAAGACCTCCTTTTTTTTGGGTCTTCACTTAATTTGCTCATCTGAACAAAATCGTGGTCGAGGTTTATCCCCCCAAAGTTGAAAATAGGGCAAAGTTGGGGTAAAATTGCAAATTATCCCCCCCAATGCTCAACAAAGATCGGCACCCCTGGCTGCACCACTCTTCTATCGTACTACCGAGTCGCGGTGGTCCCGCTATTGGCATCTACACGCCAGTCTATTCAAGTTCTGCCAAGACCTTTCAACTGATTTTCTGTTTTCAGCTGTTTGTTGGACCCCAATATGCGATTAGCACGTTTGGTAGATACGCACCATATACCCTATTCAGTGGATACACACACCATATACCGTACCCTATATAGTGGATGCACCATAGAAGACACAAAACTTTGCTATCACACGCTATTCAATGCACCCACTCCCTCCCTCCCCACAAAAAATTATCGAAAATTAATATAGTTTTTGATTTTTTACCCACAGAGTACTTTCTTAATTTGGCTTGGGTTAAATTTAAACCCATTACCCATATTATAGCAAAATTTCCCAACTATACAACTTTGGCATGGGTAAGGTTTGAACTCAAAATTCCCATTCAAATAAACCTCCAAACTACTGTACGTATTGGTGTTGGCAACTTGCTCTTGGTTATGAATAATATAGTCCTTCTATAATGCACTACAGCTGTTATGCACCTTGCTGAAACTCCAATAGCATTGTTTAAAATAGGTACTGTTTTAGCACCTATCTTTCATAATGTTGTTACTCAACAACAGGTACAAACTAGCTTCCCTGAGTAATTCTTTTTGCTTCTCAACCAATTCACTCAAGAGCTAAACACTATTCACTCAAGAGCTAAAATATAGCGAGATAGATGGTATGGTGCATGGTATAGTGCATACTATACCATCTATCTCGCTATATTTTTTTTTTTGTAGCTGGTACCTTCGACAGTCTCAGTTTTGCCAGACTCATTTGCTGCTTTTTGCACATTTACAACCTGGGCTACACTTACTTGCCTTCAGCACCCTGAAATACACTGATTGCACCACTGCTGCTGTTAAGATTACGTCTGAGCTTTATATAGTTCGATAAAATCAAAAATGATTGGCTGCCGACTAATCACGTGACTACAACGTGGTTCATAAAACGGTTGTTGCAGAACAACATTATGAAGGAAAGGGTTAAGTTAAGGTTGGCTGTTTGTAGCTTTTTGCAAATTTTAGCTTCAATTGTTCTTAAATTTTGAAACCACGGATGTTAATTTTAGCGACCACATTTGTACAACTGTTTAAGATGTTAATTCTTGCGACCATAATTGTAAAACTGTTTAATTTGTTCAGTCCCAAAGCTTTGTGTATTTGAGTGAACGTTTTTTACTCCTTTTGCTGCAACGCAAAATTGCTCTTTTTTCGGCGTGAATGACTGCCAAAAATTTTCTCAGTTACTCGCATGGAGCGCAACAGCTTTCTTTAATCTTGTAGTAGTTGCAATTTTACTGGCAAACACTAAAAAACCCCTGAAATTTTGTCGTTTGAAATCAGTACAAGATTTAGTTTCTTTTATTAATTTGGATTTTTTTTTTTCTTTTTCGTTCGTCCTTAATTTATTTTTGCTGCTGAGGCTGGAATTTTTCTTAATTGGTTCTAAAATTTTGAGCAAAAATGAGCTTAAAGTGTTCTTATAAAAGTGTTCTTATAAAATTGTTTTAGAAAAGAGTGTGTATGATTAGTTAGTTTGTGCTTTTTTGGTTTTTTTTTAAAGATATGTTATCCAGTGGTGAAGTATCTTTATAACAAAGATTAACTTCTACTTTGGAATGCGGAGCCTTTGCCGCTGAAAAATCTTGCTTTTTTTTTACAAAAAAGATTGATTTTATAATACTTTTGCGTGAAATTTTGGCTACAAATTTTATTTTGAATGGTCGCCGCTCAGGAAATTTTTGCTTTTTTCATGAAGAAAACTGTCGATTTTGAGAGGTTTTAGTGAAAGAAATTTGATTTCATCAAAATGATTCGGTGAAAAAATAGGGTATGTTTTAAAATTGATCACAGAGAAACTCCAAAGCAGATGCGGTTTTGTCTGATATACAGCGCCACCGTTGTTTCGTGACAGCAGGATAAAGCAAAAATAAATCATTAGCTACAGCATACGATCAAAACTCTAAATGTCGTCTGATGTCTTACTTAAACTCCTCTACCTTTGAAGATTTACATATTTGCCAACTTCTTGCGAAAAAAGCGTCAACACCCCTTTTTTCAGAATTAGTGACTGCAATACGTCTTTGTATCCTTGGGGAAGACACTTGACGCATATTTCACAATAGAGCCAAGCAGTCTACCCGCAGTAGAGGCCCAGCCAGAGGAAAAATTTGCTAACAGAACCCAAAAAAGTGCTCGGCGTCATAGGCGTAGCTAGGATTTTTGATTAGTGGAGCCCAAACCGCAAAAGCAATGACATCATCAAAACTTTTCAAAAGGAATTTTTAATGGGACAAAGATACCGTAAAATTGAGGATCAGGTGCAGAAGCCTGGGTTAACATGTAACCAGGATTTTGCTAAAAGGGTTCAGGACTTGAACCAAAACTTGAGAAGTTTTCAAAAAATTGTAAATGGAGAGATGACGAGTAAACTAGTGTAACTGAAACGTATTACAGACTAGGTTTGGGGAAAAGCCCCCCGCCGCTGGGCGATTTTTTGTAATGTTTTAGAAAAAATTGCAATTCCAAGGCCATTTGGATCACATTTCGCACGTTTTTAGATCCATTTAAAATCACAAAATTTTTAAGATTTGAAAGCCAACTGAAAAAATTAAATTGTTCAATCTTCCACTTACTTGCAAGTCAAGTCCAAATGACGTTTAAAATCTTGCAATTTTAGGTTAAATTTTGCAAGTGGCTTGGTCCAGGTAGGGTGAAGCAAGATGCAATGCCTCCTCAATATTTTTAGCAGCTAGTAAATAATAATGCACTCAAAGATTTGCCTTGAAGATTTTTGTTTTATCATAAAAATAACCAGTTTTAGGCCATGCTCGCTCAATTCAAATTCAATAATTTGTTCAATAAGCATTTTCCCAAGCTAATTTTTTTTTAAAGTATTTTGTTACGATAAAACTGCTGAGATGGCGGTGGATTGTCATTCAAAGTTGGTGCAATAGATGGCTACGAGTCATGTTAATGCATTATGGTGACAAAAAGGTTAGATGAGGGACTAAAGTTGCAACTTTTAGGACAAAAAGCCTGACTTTCTTCGGGATAATACATTTACATTGGTTGGAAATTAATTTTTTACTGTTGAACACAAAAGTGCTAAAATAAGCTTAAGCTGAAAAAAGGCTTTGTTGTCATTATTTTTATTATTGGTGGCAATTCAATTTGCCCCCCTCCCCCCCCCCCTGGCTACGTCTGTGCTAGGCGTTGATGTGGTAAGACAGACGCAAAGTGCATGATTTATACGAATGATCGATCGAGTGACAACAGCAAAAGTTCATGAACTATGAAAACTGTTGGTGTGGATGAGTATGACTTCGACTATTTCGTTCACACATCTCTAAACAATTAAGAAGTGACACGATTCTACTCTAAATAGGCTACCAAAGACCTGTAGAATCAGCTCCAATTTTCAAGATATCGCTTTCACTCAAATGACATAAACATGAATACTGTTTAATTTACTTCAAACTACCGTTAATTACTTTGCAAGCACATTATTAGCGTTTTAACTGACCTTTTTCAAACTGCGCACCAATCGCCAGTGCCAGAGAAAAGCAAAAGAGTGAGGCCTGCAGCCAAGCGTGACCAAGCAGAGAATAAAATGAGCGCATTCGCGTAGTTTCGGATCATCTAGTTTTATGTCATTGGGCGTACTATTGTGGTAAATTGCTAATGTGATGTCATATATGGTATTCATCAGAGCTGGGCAAGTCCGCAAGTTAGTCTGCAAGTCCGCAAATCCGCAATTGCGGACTAACGAAAAAAGTTGCGGACATGCGGACTTTGGCAGTTTAAATTGCGGACTTGCGGTTGCGGACTATTTTTAATTTAAGTCCGCAATTCCGCAAGTTTTATACATATATTGAAATTTCTTACTATTTTCGTAAAATACTCGTGTTTTTACCCAGTCAAACATGAGAAATCAATTTAATTTTTTCGAGTTCAAGTTCGGCAAAAATATCAAGTTTTTCGAGTTCAGGCTAACATAAGTACTAAGTTTGCTTTTCGACTTAATCGCTTTTTTTTTGTTGACATGCTGTTTGGTAACGTGAGAAACGAATACATGCCGCGTTCTCATCTTTTATGCAAATAGTTGGTTGATTTTTTAAAACATTTTAGAAGCCCCTTTTGTGCTTGTTTTAAGAATCTTCTAGAACTGTCATTGTGGTAATTTTAACTGTATTGTCTTTAGACCATTAATCTCATAATCTTTAAGTCTGCAACTAGTGCTCAAATTAGATAGTCTTCGACAGTACCAGTGATATGTTGTTTCAAATTTTCGTAGTTTAGTGTATCAAGTTAGCTGTGTAGTAGCTTGGTTGCTGATGTTTCTATTTCTATAGTGCGACCTCGAAGCAGTTTTTTAATAGTATAGTATAGTAAAGTCTAGCACAGTGTTAGTATAATCAATAGCGTAAATTTTGGTCTAGTAAATTTTAGTTAATTGATATTGATTTGGCTAGCTGATAATTGACTTCTTGTTTTGCCGTGTTCCTTTGGATGAATCAAATTTTAGGTGTTCTGTGAGGAATAACATTGTTGTATTTATATCCAAAGTGTGGTATGACTGCAGAAATATGAAGGATACGGCGCGCGGCGAGACAGGCTATTACAAGAGGGTCTAACCTGATTCAAATTGGAGTCATCACTGATTTCTCGAGTTCGGCTAAACAACCGACTTTTTTGGGGTTCAAGTTCGAATTTGCAGCCCTGGTTCAAAGTATGGTTTTGTTGTTTTTTACCACGACTTCACAAAATTAGCCACTGGGGTATCATTTTTTGTACTGGTAGCCAGTGCCGTCGCTACGGTGGGGCCAGGGGCGCTGTCCCCCCCTAACGACTGCTTGTGCCCCCCCAGTGTGGTTCATTCAGAATGCTTTTTTGGAGCATCGCGTAACGACAAGACAACAGGCAGTAATGGAAAAAGGAATAATAATTTTCAAACATGATTTTCGTTTGCAGTTTTCTCGATTGTTTGCAAAATTGCTGGCCACCAACTTCTGCACATAAATGTGACCCAATAATCCATCTTATTAACACGCCTTCACGGATGTGTCGCGGAATAGGGATGTATGCCTATAGAAGCGTTACCGGTATTTCGTTAGTGATTACGACCTGAAACAATAAGTGAAAACATTTCTTCAAAAGACCAGCTGTTTTTTTTAGAGCACACTCAAAATTTACTTTAAATCGCAGACAGTCACTGACTGCGAACTAAAATAAATTTTGAGTGTGCTCTAAAAAGTCACTGACTGCGAACTAAAATAAATTTTGAGAGTGCTCTAAAAATCAAACAGCTGGTCTTTTAAAGAAATGTTTTCACTTATTGTTTCACGTCGTAATCACTAACGAAATACCGGTAACGCTTCTGTAGGCATACATCCCTATTCCGCGACACATCCGTATTGGCACAATTAGGGGGAAGGGGCTAAGGGGTCCTTAACCCCTTTAACCAAGTCATTTAGAAAATATAACCAAAAAAAGAATAAGCGTTTAAACGTGTTTTGGACTTGACCTAATGTATATGTGGGCTCAAGAGGATATACAATTTAAATCGTTCAATGACTTCTGAATTTTAGCAATTTACTGTAATTATTGATATGGTTTTAAAACGTGCGAAATCTGATTCAAATGGCGTTAAAATTGCTATTTTTGCCGCAAAATCGCAAAAATCACCCAGCAGCTGAGCCCCCTCTGTAACACGCTTGAGTAGCAACGGTTTGTTCAGCAGGGACCTAAACTAGACAATTTTTGGGCAGAAAACATTTACTTTTGGTTCAAGCCCCCTTTCTCTTAACAAAACCCTGGTTGCGCTTCTGGTCGCATTCAGTCCTGTAGACATACTTTTCAAGCAATTATACCGGCCGCATGCGAAACGAGCTAATAAACGCTGCCGGGCTTATATGTCTCTTTTTCCAAAGATGAATACAAAATTGTAGCTTTAAAATATCAAATTTAATGTGCAAAAGTTCAGTCCATTATATAGTCCCCCCCATCTTCGGCAAGGACCCTCTCACTTCGTTTGGTCTGGCGACGGTACTGCTGGTAGCGTGTGCTTATCTCATTCCTAGAGTATTTATTGAAACTAGGGACTAAAAATTTAGTAATACGATTAGTGATATGAATGTTTTTTTGCCTTCTGCTGCCTTTGCCTTTTCCTGCCTCAAAAAAAATTGTTTTCTTAGAATACATTGTTGCAAGCGGAAATGCGGATTGTGCTTTGCTATTTGATGGCTTCTCACTGTAATTCAATGGCTTTTAATCTCCGAATCCCTAACTTCATTGTAGCATTTTTGAAAGTTTGTCGGTAGGTTGTGCATTATGCTTCCACGCAGTTTCGGCACCTACTGTATAAGAAGAAGCGCAACCAGGAGGGCTGGGGGCTAAAAACCCTTAGTCAAGTCACTTAAAAACTCTGACCAAAATTACAAGCGTTTGAATCTGTTTTGAGTTGGACCTGAAAGTAAGAGGGGCTGGGCGATTCTTAAGTTTTGCCATCCAAAAAAGCAGCTCAATAACAATTCATGCTGTGGTACATTTACTACAATCAACGATTGTGAGTAATTTCTACTATTGCGCGGAATGTATCCACCATACGTTTGCTATACTTCCCACATGTCACAACTTTTGACTTAATTTTGCCAATCAACTCTGAGCAGTTCACTTCGGGACATGGTTGATTGCAAAACTCTTTCACTCGATTCATAAAAAGTTGCGGACTTGCGGTTGTGGACTTCAAATATTACGAAGTTGCGGACTTGCGGTTGCGTACTTCAAGAATTACGAAGTTACGGACTTGCGGTTGCGGATTCAAGAATCCTGAAAAGTTGTTGCGGACTTGCGGTTGCGGACTAAGCTTTTAAACGTCCAAATGCGGACATGCGGTTGCGGATTAAGAAAACTGAAATTCGGTCGCGGATTTGCGGACTGCGGACTTAAAAAAAAAAACTTGCGGTGCCCAGCACTGGTATCCATGCTTAGTGATGCTAGGGCAATGCGGTTGAGCTAAGTGGAGTGCCCGTGTGATTGTGGTCCAGAATCCTCTTTCTGTAACCTTGTCGTCAGGCTTTGATTGGAGTAATCTGAGAAGAAGGTACGATGGCAAGTGCAGAAATTGGCCTCGAGTGTGGTTTAAAAGTTCGGGTGGGCTGCCTGGATAGGCTATAATGTGTGAATTCAAATGCTGATGAAACACTATCCCAATAGAAAAGCAGGTAAGAGCTACCTCACATTTCTGAAAAAAATTTAAGAATAATCACTAAGCCAGGAAATCACATCACGAGCACTTGGAAGCGCTGCAAAGTCCCCAGCAAGGTCTGTATCTGAACCCAGCAAGCTTTAATAACACTGTGTGACACAATTTTTGTTCCCGGGTTCTAATTGATATTTCCTGATTGGTTTCACCCTAAAACTGCAAAATATCAGCATAATTTAATTTAAACTTTGATTTTGTTGTCAGAAGAGCGATTTATTCAAAATTACTGTGATTACTATGTAATTGCTTGGCATGTTGCCTAACAGCTGACCTCACATTAATAACAGATGACATATTTGGTGCAATAAACGGGGTATTTTTAAAACGAAATTACACACAAAGTTCAAGATCTTAGCACATGCAAAGAAAAACAGCAGCACACTATGTGTAGATGGAGTGCAGAGAGGAGGGAGTCAAGGAATAGAAACCCAAACTGAGATTACACTTGTGCAATATCAAGAACTAGTATATTAATGAAAATTAATTCCATGGAAGGTCATTAACGTCGGATTTAACATTTCAAGGAAGCCTAGTTATACAAAGAAGCGTTTTTGATGCATACACTGTAATTCACATTAAGGTTAATCATTTTTCAAAAATTCGGTCGGCATGTCCTTGTGTTACAGATTTTTCTCTCCCTGTTACAAATTTTCCTTGATGAGCCTCTGAAAGCATTTTACATTTAGTTTGATGGGGTAGGCGACCTTTTGACGCAGACGTTCTATTGCCAAACGTGACGCTTTGGCCCTTACTCTAACCCAAACCCAAACGTAATCCCAAACTTAAACTTGATGTTAAAAATAATGTTCTGCATCAAAACATCCACGTAGCACAGACCATGGTTCTTGTGTGACATTTTGTACACAATTTAGTTAAAAGTGTGTTGTTTTCCGGCTTTTTCGTCTATACTTCAAATTACCTTCCAGAATCAATTCCTTCATGTAATCTCCCATCATGTTTTTATTATATTGTCCTTGATATCGGCTCTCAAAATCTTTAATGTCCTGATGAAACCGTTCACCATGTTCTTCAAAATATGCACCCAAGTTTTTTATAAACTCATCTAAATGGACATCGAGCATGTGGACCTTCATTAACATTCTACATCCCATGTTACCACATGAATTTACCGAGTTGGCAACAAGCTCGGCATAGTTGTCCTCTTTGTTATTTTCCAAGAAACCTGGGACAACAGCAGCAAAACATACCCAAGCATCCTTTTCAACAGCACTTAGTGTTTTGAGAAACTCATTAGACTTTATAATCAATTTTACTTGGGGTCCAATAAATATGCCACCGTAAAACTTTGGCCTCGGAAAGTTTGGGAAATAGGTTCCGGAGATACTTAAAAGCAGCACTATCTTTGTCCAACGCTTTTACGAATTGTTTTATTTGACCAAGTTTAATGTGAAGGAGCGGCAACAAAACTTTCTTTGGGTTAATTAGTGGAATATTTTTGACATTTTTCTCTCCAACAACAAATTCCTCAAGTTTTGGCCATACTTGCTTTTGACAGAGGGTTTGGCATCTCTGCTATCCCAAAGAAAAAGGTAGCAGGGATATTTTGTGAAATATCCCTGCATTCCCATCAAAAAAGCTATCATTTTAAAGTCACCAATAACTTCCCAGTTATGCTGGTCGTATTTCAGTACGCTCAGCACAGTTTTTACATATTCGTAAGTTTCTTTAGAATGGACTGAATGAGCAAGAGGAAGAGTTGGGTATTTGTTGCCATTATGCAGTAGACCTGCCCTGAGACTCTTTGATGAACGGTCAATGAAAAGACGCCATTCACTAGGAATACAAGGAATTCCAATTGAGTAAAAAAACCCAGTAACATTGTTGCAAATGCAAATTGCATTTTGCATGGTGAAAAAACCGGAAAAGCTTAGGTGCCGTTTACGTTGCTCAGTAAATTGAACAGTGTCATCCAGCAAATTCCACTGCTTAAGTCGTGTCGTTAGCAACTCTGCATTAGATTTGGTCAAACCGAAATCTCTAATCAAATCATTGAGATGTTTCTGATTGGGATAATAAGGTTTTTTCTCTTCTAAGTTAAAAATTTAGGACATAGTCGTCAATTGTTATATCATTTTTATCAGCAGTGGATTCATCTGCTGAGACAGGGTCTTGACAACAAGTAGGAATGGGTACTGGCAGTTGATCAGAATGTGGCACAGGAGCAATTGAGGAAGGAATACTGGGATAGACAATTGCTGTAGCATTCTTTCCAAATCGACGTTTAGACGGATCAACCACACAAAAGTGGCAATCATTTGTGTGGTTAGTTGGTTCGCACCATATTCTTGAAATGGGAAATTTCATTACTCTTTTTTCTCCTAGATACCACCCTGAAAAGAAATACTGATGTCACTAGTTAAGTCTCGGCTTTTTATCATAAACAGTACACACACAAGCGTTTAAATTGAATAGCAGAATATTAACAAGACTTACCTTCCAGAGTTTTTTTGCAGTAGTCACAAGCAAAATGTGGAATCCAAACCCTGTCTTGGTCTGGAACAGGCATACTAAAATAAAAATTATAAGCTTTACACATCTTTGCAGATGCTAGAACAAAGTGTTTCCTTGCTATGGTCTTGACAAATTTTCCACATATGAAACAAAATGTATCGGGAGAATGCTTGGAGCTACCCCTCTTAGACATTTAGATATGTTGTTTAAATAATTTAAATACTCTACTATATCTCAATGTATATTGTGTGATTGCAAAATTTTGCTTTATTAACTACAAAAGCAAAGTTTTGATCACGTTATATTTATTTGCGTTAGTTTTTAGGTGTAACCAATCGAGAAATACCAATTAGAACCAGAAAATAAACAAAAAAAATTTTTTTGTTAAATTAACTGTGCAATAAACATACAAAGAGCGCTAAATCTAAGGATTTTATGCACTTACATAGATTAATTTTGATTAGCAGATAATCATTGCTGATATTTTACACCGTAGAACTTATTACATGAACATATTACTGAATTTGCATGTTTACAAATGTTATTCTTAAATTACATTATAATCATTTTGGCAATTTGCCCGGCCATTTTCCTCCAAATTTTCCCCCCAAGTTTTGTTAACTCACATTGGTGCATACTACTCGTAAAGTAGTTATTGGCTAAATTTCTTGTTCAGTTTTAACACGAAATAAAAAAGTCCAATTCCAATAATAAATTTATTATACAAATCTAAAATAAAAAGGTCAGTAAAAAATAATAATCTTTATGTAAAACATATGTTAACTAAATCTAAATAAAAATTTATTGCATTTTTAACAAACTTTTAGTTTTCATTTAAGGTACGTAGGTTGTTTATTTATGCTTTTGCGTCAGTTTAAAGAGCTTTTCCAAGCATCTTCTCTACCAAAAATTGAACTAAATATTGCTTCACAGATAAAACTTAGGTCAACCAGAACATTGTGTTACGGAGCTACTCAACCATACCTGATTTCGTTCAAAATCATAAAGGAAAATGATCATGCTAAAATTTTCAGTAGAAATATTACTGAACAAACAAACACAAGCAAATTGATATATTTTACAAAAGTATTTTATTCAATGCTTAAGATGTTCATTAGACACCTTGGTCACCCAAATTCTGCGTCCGTAATTTTAATACCATTTGGAAAATTTTCACGCAGTTTTAGAACTTTTAAAACAACTCAATCCCTAATAATGTGTCGGCATTAAATTTCTGAGCCCTTTCGGCATTACCCCATGCACTTATAGATAATATATTTACGCATATTTCGGTACAACACACGTTTTAAAAGCTAACAGCTTTGGGTTATACTATCAAAGCCCGAAGCGACTAGAGTGGACATGTAAAGAAGACAAGCAGGAGCTTCAGCCCTCCTATACAACAGGGTGTATCGATTTTGGGTGAATGTCACCGATTTTCAAAAAGTCTTTCAACAAGTTGCTTACCAACCTACAAAGGGTCACGTGTAGCTTGAAAGTAACCGGATATCGTTTGACGGTGGTTCTCTGAGGGAAGACCAAAAAGAGCTTGCTCTTTTATCATTGTTATATGTTGGTGGATCATTGTCGAGTTCAATTTCAATTCATGCTCCGGCTCGCTGAATGGCAAGAAGCATTCATACGATCAAGATAGCTTTGTTTGGAGACCAGCTTGAAGAATTTTTTAAACTGCAGATGCTTGATTCCATTCAGAATCTTGCTACATTTTTATCTCTTTCTATGTAAAGCTTTGGCTATGCTCAACAAACGCCACAGATGCATCCCAATTGGATCTGGATTACCTGAAACTGCTGGAAGAGGCTAAAACTAAAATTAAGAGACCCAGGAACAAATAAGATGATGGAAGCTGCTTACGCTAAACTCAAAGACCATTTTTGGTACTTGAGCGAACGTTTTGTGGCACTGGCTTTGTTTTGCGCCAGCAGGGTAGTAGATTGTGAGAAAAAAGACTTGGCAAATGCCATCCCTAAACATCAAATTCAAACCCGTCCTGATCGCCAACGAATGCCTAAAACAGTACATTTTGGGACAAAACGTTTCAAACATTTCGTTGGGCATGACTCGTAAACTATTTTTAAATTGCTGCAGGGAAAGGAACCCGGCATTCTTAACAAAGAGAGTTCAAAAGTGGTCAACTGAAGAATCGCACTTGTCGCTTAAGGAAGTAGTTTGTCCATTAGGATGGTTTTTGACTGCGTAGAGAGATCTTTCGGGCTGTTAACTGATTGTCATATTGATAGGATAAGCAGATCAGAAGAACAAAAACTCCATCTCTACCAAACAGTTACCGAGGTGAGATCAAGAATGAAGAAAATAAATAAGAAGAAGGGACTTTCGAAGAAGCTAATAAAGCAAATACAGTACTTGTTTTAAACCGTGAATTTGACTTTTGGTGTTTTAATAAATTGTTGGTTGCTAAATGTTTTATTGGCAGATATTACTAAATGGTAGTAAAGCAGGTAATTTTAATTTACTTACTTTAGCAAATTGGAGTTTTTTTTTAGATGTATTTTGATTTTTATGTGTTCAAGACCCTAATGTTTTTGACTTATAAATAAATGTTGAAAAATTTGTTGTTGTTTTTTAATCTTAAAACGTAAGGTTTTTAGACCCTTTACAGACTCATATAAATATGGTTTTTGCGCAAATTTTGAGCAATAAAGCAGCATTGCACCACCTATAGATAAAGAGATACAAGCATGAAGGGCGTAAAACCCCATGCGCGTCAGCGCAAATCCCTTAATTGGGGTGAACCACCGTCAAACAATACTCGGTTACTCTTAAGCCGCACGTATAAGCCCTAGTTGGGTTATTTGACAACTTTTTGGAAGACTTAATAAAAATCGGTGACATTTACCCAAAATTGGTACATCCTACTTACTATACTGCTACCTACTCTGTTTACGTTTTGTTGAAAATGAGGTGAAAACTTGATAGAAAACACCGATTTTTAGTTGGCCACAGGCGCTAGTGTTCGACAAAGTGTTGCCAAGTGCGCCGCAAAAAATTGTTGGTATCCGGGAAAATGCGGTAGTGGGTTTGTGAATAGCGCAACGGTTAAGTGTCGAACTTTGGCATAATAGGTTGAAAGTTTGATTCTCTTACCACTGAGTATTTTTTCATGTAGCTAGAGGCCTACACGAAAACACTGTAGTTTTATAAAAAAATCCTTTGGTTGATGTTAACTTTTTGCTCGACTTGAAACAAAAAAAGGCGTTTGTGCGCATTGAAACAAAATGTAGTCCAGCATACACAGCCTCTTAATTGCAATTTTTTTAAACGTGTTTGCTGCGTTAACTTTTTTGCCTTCTTGTTTTTTCAACATTTTCGATTCGTTGCGGACTTGCGGTTGCGGATTCAACAATCTTGAAAAGTTTTTGCGGATTTGCGTTGGCAGACTAAAGCTTTTAAACGTGTAATTGCGGACTTGGGGTTGTAGATTAAAAGAAATGAAATTCTGCAGAAGAGTTGCGAACTGCAGATTTAAAAAAATAATTTTCGTTGGCCAGCTCTATTAAAAATGTCCCGAATTTAAAAAAAAATTTTTTTCGCGACCATTACGTGAGAGCATGCGCATACTCAACTTCGTTCAAGTTATAGCGCACTATGACAAAACAGGGCCTATAATTACTCTACTAGCGCTTCAAAAGCAAAGAGCTCAACGTTTTCTGCCACTTAAATGCATTCAAAAACCAATTAACAGTGTTAGCTTATTAAGCGACCTTTTGCGAAGATTTGCCTTGCGTCCAGGTTACACGCTTCCAATCACCCAATTCCGGTAGTTTACAATATAAGTAGTTAAAATAAAATAAAAAAAATTTACATTTTTTGTTCTCATTTTGGGGCTGCGATTCGTAGGCGTAAATTTCCGTGGGAGTCGGGAAGGGAATCCGTAATTCCCAAAGATATGCATTTGGGGAGATTCAAAGAGCAAATGACCCCCCAATAAAAATGGAACAAGTTTGCGATTTATCATGAATGCTAGCGAAATAACGTTTCTGTCTTGACAGATAATTCTTGCTCGAAATCTTAAAAACTGCCTGCATATTGCAGCGCTAAGTCAGGATTTTTATAATAGTATAATACGAGTATATTATCTGTGTATATTATCTGTGTTTGTCAGTCGTCAGACACTGATCATTGTGAGTGTGTATTTGTCAGTAAAGCTAACAAAGCCTAAATAAAAAGAAACTGAATGTTATAGCAAAGCACTTAGAGGCAAGGGAAGGCTGAGACTCGTAGCATCAGAGAAAAGTAGGCTAAAGAGTGTTTTTTCGTAGCTGTTTTGCGCGTGATAAAAGTTAGTAGGCTACTGTTGCACCAAAACCAAAAAGCTCTTCGATTGAAGACAATAACTAATGTTCCACTAGTAATATATACTGGTGTTTTTTACCTCATTTTTAGACAGCCACGTACCCCTAACTCCTTAACTCCCCATCCCCAAACTAACTTTTAAATCCTCATTCCCCTAACCCCTAAACAGTCCTAAGCCCTAAACCTCCCCCTTATTAAACGACCCCTTAGCCCCTACATCATACGATTCAACCCCTATGCCCCTAGCATGTTTAAAATTCGAACTCCGGTTTTTTGTTTTCAAGAAAAAATGGGAAATCTTTCGTTAAAATTTGAAGTTAAGTATTTTGAGATTCAAACTCCCTAATCCCCCAGCATTTTCAAGATTCGAACCAAGTTAAGTGAGATTAAAGCAAACTTTCCTTTTTGTGTTGCTAGAATTTGTTTAAAATCTAGGACTTCTTAATCTTACTTTAAAAACTTACCTAATGCCGTAAAATTTTAAAAGTTTTCTTGTTTTCGTGGGAAATGTTAATCAAAGCATTTAAAGACTTGCAGTTTCTTTTGATTTGAGTAAGAGCTTTATCTAATGAAATTAAAAATTTGCCTAAAATTTTATTGGAATATTTTGTACATAGGGATAATTTTGTAAACTGTCTTAAAAACTTTACTTTGAATCAAAATTTTTATTTGAAAACAATGTTTTTCATAATTATTTCAGAGAATTGTTAGAAATTAAACCTCATTTTGTGATCTCGGTTACAAATTTATCAGAAAAATGCAAGTTTTTGTGCCTTGAATCAAAATTTTCTAAATCTCTTAAGAGATTTTGGCGATTTTCTTGTGTACATAGAAACAAATTGTTTAAAGATATTTCAAAGTTAACAATAAAACAATTTATTTGTATTAAACAAAATCTTATAAGGTTTTTGAGTAATCTTGTTGGCATAGAAATGGTTTTGTGAAAAAATAATTCAAGTCTTACGTTGCTTAAAACAATAATCCTACCCTAAAAATAACTATCATTCGATATCTTTTATTGTTTTTTCTCTAAAATCTTGGTGGTTTAATCACATGAAATTGTTTTATTCAAATAAATTCAATAAACTATCGAGAAATTTTGTTTAAAACAATAATTCTTCCCTAAAACTAAATATCATCGATGGCTTTCAATAAATACTTTTCTAAAATCATGGTTTTTTAGTCTTTTTATATTCCTATATTTGGATAAATTCAATTAACTATGGCAAAACTTTGTTTAAAACAATAATTCTACCTTAAAAATAAATATCATTTGATAACTTATAATTTATATTTTTCTAAAATCATGGTTTTTTACTCACTTTATTTTGTTTAATTTGGATAAACTCAATAAACTATTTTAAAACTTCCGAATTTTTTGTCTTGAGCGAAAACTGTAACGTAAAAAGTTAAAACCGTTTGGTAAACATCTTGATTTTTTATGAGTTCCTTGTTTACATAAAAATAGTTTGATCAAAATTATTCAAAGTCATATAATTTCTTTGACTTGAAAACTAATTTTATCTTAAACACCAAAACTTACTTAAAATCTTAAAACTTTTTGGGAGTATTCTTGTTTACATAGGAATATTCGTAAAAAAATGTTTGCAATGTAACGTTTCTTTATCTTGAAGATTGCTTTTACTCGAAAAAACTTACCTAATATCCTAAAGTTTTTATCTATTTTCTTAATTTCATAGAAAAGTAAGTTCAAGAAATTCAAAGACAAGTAATTTTTTTGACATGAATAAGAATTTTATCTAAAAAAATTGAAAACTTACTGAAAATATCACAAGTTTTCAAATAATTTTGTTTGCACAGTGGTAGTTTTGTGAAAAATAGTTGAAAAAAATTTTGTGAAAAAAAAAGTCTTACAATTTCTTTGTTTAAAACAATGATTCTATCGTAACATATATATCATTCAAAAACTTTTACAAAAAGTTTTCTAAAATCTTGTTTTTTATAACGTAATTATGTTTTCACATGGAAAAGTTCACCGAAGTATCTTCATTCCTAAATATTTCTTGTCTTGAGTGAAAATTACTGGTCAGTTTAGTGAGCGTGTAACGCAGTTCCTGGTCTGGTTCCTCGAAATAAAGTTGACTACCCCTTGTGCAATATTTCTGTTGTATTGTTGCTAAATCCAAGCTGATGATACCAAGCTATTTTTGACAAACCACAAGAAAGCTACAGCCGATCTTTTTCTCAAAAGGTAAAATAAGTGCTTTATTACATCGAAGGCATTGTGGACGGTGAGACTAATATCCTCTTTTGTTTATGTAGAAATTGCAACACAGCAAAAAAAACAAGTCCAAACATGCCAATGATGGCACAAAATTATACATCAAAATTGTGGGAGTTTAAGGCTAATAATCTGTAGGGAATTCCCCAGCACAAACCTTGGTGGATTTCTCAAGGGAAAATAGCTGCATTCCATTTTTCTTAGCGTAATGTGATACACGAAAAATATAAATAAATACATCCGTTTTGAAATGCAGCAAACAAGCATAATGTTTAAAAAGCAGTCCTTTAAAAACTATTGAAACCTGAGTTCGAATCTTAAGTCGCTTGTTTAAATCTTAATCCTGTATACTAGGTAGATTCTTGAAGATGTTTGGGGATTAGGGAGTTTGAATCTCAAGATACTTGACTTCTAATCTTAACAAAAGATTTCCCATTTTTCTTTGAAAACAAAAGACTCAAGTTCGAGTTTTAAACATGCTAGGGGTATAGGGGTTGAATCATGAGATATAGGGGCTAGGGGGTTTAGAGGTTAGGGGGGGTAAGGGTAAGCGGTATGAGGGTTTAGGGGTTGAGGGTTTTTGGAAGTTAAGGGGTTTAGGGGTTAAGGGGGTGAAGGGGTTAGAGGGTTAAGGAAGGGTTAGGGGGTTTGAATCTCAAGATACTTGAATTCAATTCTTAACTCAAGATTTCCCATTTTTTTTTGAAAACAATAAACCAGAGTTCAAAACTTAAACATGCTAGGGGGCAAAGCATTTGAATTTTTAGATATAGGGGCTAGGAGGATTTTAGGTTTGGGGGGTTTAACGCTTACAGCTGTTTATGGGTTAGGAGTATGAGGGTTTAGGGGTTAGTTTGGAGATTGGGGATTAAAAAGTTAAGGGTTAAGTAGATAGGGGGAGTTAGGGAGTTTAGGAGTAGGGGGTTTAGAGGTTAGGGGGGTTTAGGGGTTAGGGGTATGATGGTTAGGGATTATGTAATTAGGGAGTTTAGGGTTTAAGGGGTTTTAGGGATTATGGAAATTTTGGGGGTTAGGGGTTTTGGGGGGTTAGTGGTTTTTGGGGGCTAGGGGGGTAAGGGTAAGTGCCTGTCAGAAGTGCCTGTCTAAAAATGCGAAGAAAACCATCATTATATACCACTTCCATTGAGGATAAATTAACCTACTTGTTTGAAAAATGATAAGTGCCAGATAGTGAGGTTGTTCATTTAGTTCAGTTGTGGAAGTCCCAACGCTAAGAAGTACAGAACTACAGTCGCATTGCTAGAAATGGTGCCATCCGGAACGGAGAATTTGTAATGGACGGAGTCCCCCCTTAACGCTGTAAGCTTACAGGACATTGTTTGCAATTTGGCGGAACGGTTTTTGAAAGTGGGAAACCTGGGCTCTGACACACAGGTGCATTGAGAATTTTGACCCAAACGCGGCCTTTTTCAGATAATATTGGGAATACGGAGCAAAGCCAGTGGCTGAAAAATTTGCTAATTTTTAAAACAAAATGACATTAATTGCAATGCATTGGTATTGATGTATTTTTTGCGCATAATTGTTGTATTTTTCTGATATAAGAAAATGTCATTTTTTTGTCAAAATTACGCTTACATAATGATTTAAAAGTTTTCTGTCGCACAAAGTTAAAAATAAACTCAGAGGTTTTACATGAATGTGCTGTTAATTTAGATAAATAATTTTTGCTATTACGTTATGAATTTGTTCCTCAAAAATTTGATTACATCATCAAAAAAAAGACATCACCTTAAAATAGTGCCATCACCAAAACGAGCCGATCCGCCTAGCAACGCCACTGCGGAACAGTACAGCAGAAAAACGTATAAAATATTTTTAGCATGAAAATTACTGCGGTATTAGAATAACAAGATGCTTGTTTCTAGCAAAATTTGGCGCAATAGGTCACATGACATTTGATTAAGGCCCAAAATCCGGCCCAAAAGTTTGGCGTAAAAGAGGTTGCAAAAATGCCACAAACCACAAAAAATATTTTACACGGTTTTAGAACGCTTTTTTCCAAAAACTCGCATCAAATAGAATTATCGCAACATGCAAAAAATCTTCATCAATTATTGCATTACAGAATTCAAAAAAATCTGCAATTTTTGCATTTTTTTTTATCTATTGTTGTCATCTTTGATTTTTTTTCTGTTTTGTCGTAAGTCAACTGTTTCGTCATGAGTTACGTTTTGGCAGAAGTTTGAAAATGTTATGTTATATGCTGCGTAACAATACCAAAATGTATTGCTAATTTAATTAAAGTTTTGCGCTGGCCTCGCTTCAGTTTTCAAACTAGTTTTGGAGAAGAGCTGATCGTTTTAGCACGCCACGTGTAATTACATTGTTGCTTCAGTTGTAAAACTTATAAAATCAAGCTTATAGGGACATCATGCCAAGTTAGATGTTGACTACCGAGAGTACAGTCTTTTTTTTATAAAAACAATTTTATATGAACAAAATTAAAAACAACGCCAGTCTCAGCAGCAACAAAAAAAGTTAAGAACGAAAAAGAATAAATTTGATTCAAATTGGAACAAAACTAAATTGTGCTGACTCAAAGCGATGAAATTTTAGCGCTTTTTTAGTATTTGCCAGCATTTATTAGCAAGTGAAACTGCAACAATTCCGAGATTATAGCGTGCTGTAAATTTCACGCTGCAAAAGTAACAGCGAAACTTTTGGCTGCCGTTCAAACTAAAAAAAACTCTCTTTTTCGCTTTTGCAATTTTACGATGCAGCAAAGCAGTAAAAAAAAAGCGTGCAAGCTGACCAAGCATCTAAAATTAACAGGTTTTTTTACGAGTTTACAGTCAAGATTACGATCATCGTCGCTAAGAAAAAATTAGTCTAAAAGTTGGAAAAAAACTAAGAATAGCCAACTTTAACTCAAAATTTACTGGTTTTTATAAAAAGAAAGAATATGTTTTGAGAACCGTGTCTTTCTCGAACCTTAGGACTAGAACATATGCTTGAAATTTTACATGAAGATTTGGCCAAACTCGCCCGAGTATTTTACGATAAAATGTAACTCAGGTATCTGTCGAGATATGTTTTTTAGTTTGAAGTAAATCATGATCGATTTAAAAATGTGTTTATCCGATAATGTTGCTGACGCCATTTTTGATCTTCGGGAAAATTCTGGATAAGTTTTCAGTAGGACAACTAAAAAAAACTAGTTGCTGTATTGTAAAATGACGCTAAATTTTTGACATGTTTTCAATTTTAAATTGGTCTTAAGTTTAGATGGCGCGTAAAATTTTATTCAGCTTAAAGAGAATAGTTTGTACGGCACTGTAATTAAACTTTTAGTTGAATTTGATGGTGTCACCATCTTATCGTCTACTGTCATTTGTGCATTGTTTATCTATATCCAGGTTGTAATACATATTTTTTTTGAAACTTAAGACTCGTTTTCATTTATATAATCTAGTTCTAATGTTATTAAGTGTGCACCGGTATTGTATTGTTTCATAGCAAATTTTCGTTTCATATTGACAAACAAGTATGGTTAAACAAGTAATTTGCAAAATGTATGCGAAATTTTAGACAATGAACTTCAATTTCAAAATTAATCGAAAAAATTGATAATCGCACAAATAATCGCAAACTAGTTGCGAATTTTATTGCATCAAAAAGATTTTAAATTATCGCAAAAAATCGCATCTAATAACTGTTTTAACTCTGCTTTGCATTGTAATTTTTTTGAGTATCAAATATCGCCAAAAGTCATCGATGCAATGCCACTGCCATCCCTGCTTTTCACAATGACCTTGTGCCTCACTTCACGCTGTTTTAACAATCTCACTGGATGCCCTCAAAAAGCAAGCACTTCCATCCCATTAGCACATCATATTTGTTTAGTTATATTGGTTAGGTAGCAGGGTTAGATCCATTCATTTTGTTTTTGATTTTTAATTCAAATTCAAATTCATTGACCTTAAAATAATTAACCTCAAATTCAAATTTAATGATTTAAAAGAATAAATTTAAATTCATTGAATTAAAAAAAAAACTAAATTCAAATTCATTGACTTTAAAAAAAATAAATTCAAATTTATATTAAAATTTATTATTGACTTCGAGAAAGATGGTTTCAAATGCATTTTTTTTGCATTTTAATTGAACTGATGTAAAATTATCAGTTCAAATTGGTGGAGTTACGAATTCTAAATTCGTAAAATTCGATAATTCAAACTTACCCCATATATGACAAACGATACTATTGAGAAATTAATTTAGATAAGAATAGGATTAGAAAAAACTAAGATTTTTGAGTAATTCTTGCTAGCCTGTGCAAAATAATTTTAGTCGGTGAATTAGAAAACTAGCAGAGGTGGGCATTTTGCAAAATAGTTTGCAAGTTTTGCAAGTTGCGCAAATTGCGCAAGTTGCACAAATGCGCAATTTATGTTGCGCACTATGCTTTTTTTTCAGCTCTTGCGCAATTTGTGTTGCGCTCTATGCCCTTTTTTTTCAGCGCTTGCGAAATTTGAGTTTGCGATTTTTTAAATTTAAATTAGATTCTTTAAATCTTTAGATTAAATTCTTTAAATTCTTTCTTCTTCTTCTTTCTTCATTGCCCGCTTTTCCGTGAGGGTTGCGGGGGCAGTAGCTCAAGATTGAGCCGCCACACCTCACGGTCTTCCATCACCTTCATCATTTCGCTTGGGCAAAGTCCCAAGCGATTCCATCCAAGATCCTCAATGTAATCGGTCCATCTAGTTCTAGGTCGTCCGACTGGTCTTCTCCCATTTGCTTTGGCATGTAAAGCTTGTTTGGGGAGTCTTTCCTGAGGCATTCTGCTTACATGGCCAAACCATCTAAGCTGAGATCTTTCAATTCGGAGAAGTAACGGCTCGATGTTGAGAGATTTTCGAATTTCAGAGCTACGCACCTTGTTAAACAGTGTAACTCCTTCGATTCTTCGTAAAAACCTCATTTCGGACGCTTGCACTTGTGATCGCATTCTTTCGGTCATTACCCAAGATTCATGACCATAAGTGAGAATGGGGACAAAAACTGCTTTGAAAATTGAGAGTTTTGCCTTTTTCGACAATTCTCGTTTCATGACAACCGAGTAGTGCAAAGCTCGCATTACTGCACTAGCCTTGCCTATTCGGGTATCTAGTTCTTCGTCTTGCCTTCCGTCACTCGTAAATGCAACCCCAAGATACTTGAACTTCTCTACCTGCTTCAGTGTCGCTCCATTCACTTAAATTTTTTCCCAAAATGCGCAATCACAAAATAATTTTGAAATGTTGATCTGCATGTCCCGGTCAAAAAATAAATAATTGTCGATTTTACAAATTTAAAGCATGATCACGTGATAGTTGATGCATGCTAATTGCTGATTGAAGAAATTTTTTTCTTGTTTTGTTTTCTTCTGCGCTATCTACTTGTAAACCGCTAAACACGCTGAATTCAAAGGTTGAACGATTGAAGATATCAAGGGGGACTAATGTGTGACAGAAATCAAGGGTGCCAGGTTGGGGAATCCCCCTAAATCGGGACCTCCAAAATTTTGATTTTTTAAACCGTTAGAGCTAAATAGATCAAATTTTTTGGAATGGGTAGATATCAAAAATAAACTAAACGTAACAAAAATTGGGAGAGCCACAATGGGGGTTTCCGCCACACGAACCCTCCAAAATTTAAACTTTTTAACTGTTAAGCTAGACAGACACAAGACTTTTTTAAGGTAAATACATACGAAGAAAAGATAAAATGGCAAAATTTGGGGGTGCCAAAATGGGGATCCCCCAAACGGGGTTGCATAAATTCAAACTTTTTAACCACTCACACTAGGCACATGAAATTTTCAGGGTAGAAAAATATAAAAAAAGTTTTCCCAAGCGGGGCTTTTCAAAATTCAAGCTTTTTAACCTTTTAAAATGGATGCATGAAATGGTGGTCAACAAATTTTCAACTTTCCTATTTGAAGCAACCATTGCATTCCTGCACCATCAGCTTCTTCCGAAAGGTGCTTCTCCAGTGCAGGCTTAACTGTGAGCGAATTAAGAATGCAACTAAGTGGTGAACATTTAGAAGCACTCAATATCATGCACTGCAATAAAACGCTGCTTCAATTAACCAAATTGTTGAATAAATTTTTTAATTTGTGTTTAAAAAAATCATCTCGCATAAGCAAAAATTGATTTTTTAGTTGTAAATATTTCATTTAACATTTAGCAATCATAATTATTAATCACAGTTTTGGTTTGTAGCAAACATATTTTTATTAGCGAATATTTTGGAAAATACACCAGCTAGAAAGCCAAATTTTTTTGCAAAAGTAATGGAAGCTAAAAGATCTTCAAAATAATCATAAGGAAAAATTCGCTAAATTCTTGACGTTATCTTCATGCATTGCAGGTAGTAGCACTTGTTATATCTGAAACAGCTGTTAACGTGGCAAGCGTCGAAAAAACTTTTCTAAAAAAAAAAACGTAACTTTTTGTGCCAAACAGTTGTTAAACGCGTCTAAGAATCGAAAAATCTGCGTGCGATTAAGAAGATTTAATTGCAATTAATAATGTGCGCACAACTACACAATGCATTAATTGTAATAGTGACAAAGTGCTTACTAAAATAAAGCAAGGAGCTGCTTTTTCTACGTACAGATTTTACTTTATTGCAACAAAACCGGGCCTAAATTGCGTCTTCGAATAATCTTGTTTGAAGTCTTTTAATACGCTATATTTTGTTAACTTGCCCGTCGAGCAAGTTAAGTCGAAAACTAATTTGCCCGAGGCAATTTCAGCTTGCCTTGGGCAAGCGGGCAGGCGTTAATTTCAAATCTTGTATTTAGTTTAAGCTACCTTACTTAATAAGTACGAAATACCGTTTGTTTTTTTTTTTTGTACTGTAATTAGTAGCCGTAAACTTGGCCGCTGCAACAGGAAAAAGATTAGATGAATGGGTCGAAAAAGCAAACGACAAAATCACCAAAGATTGCTCTCCTGCTTACAAGGGAGATGCGTGCTTGCAAAAATTCAAAAGATTCAACACCGCCAGCCTTAGTTCGGCCGCCGTCGAGAGATTATTTTCTGTTGGTTCCGATATTTTCGATTGAAACGACCGTCTATGACGAAGGAAAATTTTGAAAAGTTTGCTTTGCTGAGTGAGAATGAAAAGTATTTAAAAAGCCAATTTTTCTCCATGAATAACGCATTATTTCAAAATGTGATTGAGTGGTGCTTTTTTTTTCCTTTGAAGTTTATCTATTTTTATTGTTTATTTTATTTACTTTTTTATTTTAGTGTTTAATTGCTTTTTTTTAATAATAAAAATACTTCTTTCTTCGCTCATAGATATGTGCCTTTAGTTATGAAAGCTAAACGTATTGCAGTTGGTTTATTCAAGTGCATCTTAGCTGAAGATGGTACCAAGTTTGTACTTTTATATTTTTGTCCTTAACACCATCGTCTGCAGTGCACTTTTTTAACTTCGATCATGCAAAAATTTGTACTTAAAAGCTTTTTTAAATAGCGAAATTTGTGTGCGCTCGTCAAGCAATCAATTGTAGTTGCAGTGTACCATTTTCAATTTTTTTGCGGAATTTGTGTTTGCGCTTTAAAGCGCTTAAAATTTTGGTAACAGAATTTACAATTGCGTTTTAAGCTTTTAAGATTTTGCTTGCGGAATTCGCACTTGCGCGTTAAGCTTAAAAACTTTTGGTTGCGGAATTTGCGCTTGCGCTTTAAGCTAAAAAAAATTTGGTTGCGGAATTTGCGCTTGTGCTTTAAGCTAAAAAAATTTGGTTGCGGAATTAGCGCTTGCGATTTAACCTTAAAAAATTTTGGTTGCAGAATTTGCGCTTGCGCTTCAAGGTTAAAAAATTTTGGTTGCGGAATTTGTGCTTGCGCTTCACGATGTGTTTTTTAAACGCCTAGCTCTGAAAATTAGGTAGGCCTAACTCATCGTATACGACAGCACCACATGTACAAACTCATAATTTTTATCAGAAAGAATAAGTAAATAAACGAAAAAAGACACAGCAAAAGTACACAAGCAAGTTTTAAGCAATTAATTGTGTTGTGATCTGATTCTGAGTTTTTTTGACCAGCATATACATTGCTACGTTTACAATGTAAGTTTTGCTTGGAGAAAATCAGATTCGTCGAATGTTTAATTGACACATTCAAATTCAAATTTGTTGACTTTATAAAAACTAAATTCAAAACGGGGTTGGAAAAATTACGTGCTTTTGCTTGAATTACTATTACAATATGCAACCTAAAATTTTCAATTACAACTACAATTACAATCATTCAAATTCAAGTAATTGTGATTCAATTACAATTTCAATTACAATTACAATGAAAAGATTCTCAAAACATTGCGACCAATTTACATAAACACGAAGCGTCGAGCTTTGCTTAAGTCAACAAGGTAAGTATGTTTTGTGTTTCTATGTCAGACCTATTGAAACCCCATTTCTCTCTATCCTTGTTCCTTCATCAATTTTTTTTTAACTTTAATTTTTACGGTACATAATTTCGTTTTTAAGCAATTGTCAAGTATGTTTTTGAATTATATCGCTTCCAGCAACATTATGGTTTTAGTTAAACCGTGGTATCATACCGGAATTGTTTGTTCAAAAAAAAAGAATTTTTAACACAATCAAAAATTGTAAAAAAGTTGAAGTTGTGTACGTTATAACTTCAAGTTACGACTACTATTTAAAACTATTTTAACTTTTACCGATAAAATTACATATTTAGCGTGATCATACAAAATAAAACCATTGGTGTCACTTTGACGTGCACACAAGGGCAAAAAAGCACACAAAATCTTAATATCACAAATAGCATTGAAGTTACAATCATAGGCGTAGCCAGGGGGGCTAGGGGTTCCCGGACCCCCAAAATCGAAGTGCGATCAATAAAAAAATGAGACAAAAAGTCTTGTTTCTTCATTTTTAGTTTCTTTCAGCATCTTTGCGTAAAACAGTACACACGTACTACAGTAATTAGCAATAATATTGACAAACAGGAGGCCCGGGCCCCATCAATTTGATTTTGCCAACCAATCAAAACGCATAACCTGGGTAAATTTAAGGGGTTTTGTCCTGAAACTTGCTACCACAGGCCCTCATCTAACATTTTTTATGAACGTAATGCAATAACCAAAGCCGGATTTACCATTGGCACAGTATCAGGGATCCGCGCTCAGAAGGTAATACTTTTTTTGGTCTTCACCAATATTGGGCAGAAAGATGTTGCCAAAATACTCAAAGTACCTGGGGCTTTGTGCAACGTGAATCCGGCCCGGAAATAACATGGTTAGTAAGCGTAACCATCTAATGCACCAATTTTCAATTACAATTTATCTTCACCTTGCCAGCTTTTACGCACAAAATATTTTTAAAAAATAGTTAGGGAAAAATTTATTGAAAAAAAATTTATTGAAATGTTTATTGAAAAAAAATATTAAACTTGAAATAAGGAGTCCTAGCTCCCCTGGTCGTACATGTACTCCTTCAACTGGTTAATTTCATAAAAAAACAAAAATCTTTATGGAAAATCTTCAAGTGAATTAATATTTACTGCTAAAATATTGCAGAAGGCAATGTTCCCTACTCCCCCCAATCTAAGCCAAATAAATCACTTACAATCAAAATTCAACAACAAATTGCAAGATCTTTAATTGCTAGTAAATTGCAAGTAAAAGAAAGAATAAACAATTTAATTTTTTTGATTGCCTTTCAAATGTTAAAAATCTAGTTCTTTCAAATGGCTCTGAATACATGCGAAAAGTGATCCAAAGGCGTCAAAATAGCTTTTTATTTAAAAAATTACAAAAAAATCGCCCAGCGGCCGGGGGCTTCGCTCCTAGACCCCTAAAGCCTCCATTGGCTGGGGGCTCCACCCCCAAAACCCCGTCTGTAATACGTTTGAGTTAAATTAGCTTATCCAACACGTATCCTAAGTTAGACAATTATACTTTTTAATTATCAGTTTATCTCTACCTTTAGCAAAAATTCTGGTTAAATGCCAACAACACGTCATGGCTTTAAATCTTATATTCTACGAAATCTTTCCCCCTCAAAAAGTTCCTCATTTGAAAATTTCTGATGACATCATTGCCCATGATTTGTGGTTTGGGCTCCCCCAATCAAAAATCTCAGCTACGTCTATAGTTGCACTGGTTACTTACCACCGTTTATAGTCACATCTGATTTCATGGGTCAATTCTATGTTAGGCTATATTTTTGGCTTAAGAGTTAGTGTTAGTTATGATTAGAGTAGATGCTAAGTTTAGGTTATAAATGTGATTAACCCTATCTTTAAAACTAACTCTAACTATCCCTAACCTACTTTGATGTTTGGTTTGTGACGTCAGACATGATTGTGAAGTGAGTTCGTATGCGATGAGTCTCAATACTTGTTCTTCAATATCAACAAGTAGTATATTAATACAAAATTGAAGAAGCGATATATATACAGCGAGTAAACAAAGAAAAGCGAGAACAAAAACAACATTAACCCTTATCTGCCCAGAATTATTTTTTTGTAAAAATGACTTTTCTTTCTAATATATTTATTGAATTTGGTCAGTTTAAACTCATGATGCGATTTTTTTTGAGCCCCCATTTTTGTAACTCCCCATATTTGGTGTGCCATATTTGGCACGCTGGGCATAAGTGATTTACGTTAATTGTTTTTTTTAGCGTTGTTTTGATTTGATAATAATTATTATAACTCAACTTGAATACTTGCATGCATATTTCTATTGCAGTGGTTTATCCCGTTTCAGTGAAAGAGATAAGAGAGGGGCAATGGGGCATCATTACCTTTACCACTTTTTACTTATTATGACGTCATAATAAATAAACTTTATTATTAGTGAAAGTAGAATGACATTTTTCGTTGCAACATGTATCATTTCTTCGTGTTTATAAAACTTACAACTTGCGATGTGCTTAGGCGTACCAAGTATAAGAAGCAAACTAATATCATTAACCAAATAAACCACTCAACGTTGGTTGAAATCTTACGCTGTAATTGCAGAAACATCAAAAGTTAGTGTAACAAACAACAAACTGAATAAACAACAAAACAAACCAACAATAAATCAAACAGCAGAGTTTGTGACTCTTCAAAAATTAGCATTTTGTAATTTTGTGTGATAGTCCAAGTTGCATCCTACACAAAGACCTACGTCACATTTACAGCATTGCGTAAAGGGCCGTTTTGAACAAAATTCCCCTGCACTTCGCCTTCGTTTTGGAATTTCCACGAGATAATGTTTAAAACCGTCGTAACGAACATCATCTATAACCCTTTTACGCTTTGGACATGAAGGCCCTGGTAGTTGCGGAGGGGTACCGTATCGTTGCAAATAAGATAAAGCTATGTATTCTTTGAAATCAAATTGAGGCATGCTTCCTCCACATTTTTTGTGAAGGATCCAAGCATTTTGAATTGATATATCCAAAAGCCACGTAAAAATGCACCAGTACCATTTTTTACCCCGAAACGATATGCGATATTTCGCAATATTTTGATCTTGTCGGTCAGTCCCCCCCATATGCTTGTTATACTTTTTGATCACTTCTGGACAGTCAATTTGAATTCGTTTCTTTTCTTTTTGAGAATAACGGAACACCTTACTTGAATTCTGGTTCGTATGACAAGTAGACGCAATGGTGACGACAGAGTTATCCATCCATCTACATACAACAATTTGGTTTGCAGTGTCCGTCACGTATTCCGCAGAGCCTCTGGGCAACTTTTTCATGTTGTTAACAGGGGTCAAAGGGCATTTTTTACCACGATTTTCTCGCAAGGTACCAGTTGCACCATACCCAGAACATTTCAGATGTTGTAGCAACTGCAATGATGTAAACAAATTATCGAAATAGAGCTTAAATGGTAATTTTTGCTTATTAGCAGGAAGAGAGTCTAGATTTTTTAAAACAGTTGCCCCGCACTTTCCAAACAACTCTTCATTTTCTTTATTTCCTTCATACGTCTTCCCTTGGTACAAATCAAAGCTAGCCAAATATCTTTCAGAAGTATTCAAACACCAAACCTTGTAACCGAATCGAATAGGTTTTCCTCGGATGCACTGCTTGCATCCGTGCCTTCCAAAGTATTCTATCATAGCCTCGTCATGAGATAAATTTTCTTCCGGTTGAAAATGTTGTCCAAATCTTGTAAGTAGTAGTTTTGCTAATGGTCGAATTTTGGCGTATTTATCAGAGCTTTCATTCAATGTTGAATTGTCGGCAAAGTGAAAATATTGCATAATTTTTTCAAATCTATTTCGCCTCATTGCATTGCTTGCAAAATTGTTTTGGCAAACTAAATCTATTTTCCAATAGAGTCTCCGAGACGGAGCAGGGCATAATCCAGATACCATCAGTATTCCTAAAAAAACTTTTATCTCGTTTTTCGTGACAAAAAAATTTGTTTCTCCTTTGCTATGCGCATACAGAATAGACTGTTGAACCACTAACTCAAATAGCTCATCGTCAAAAAATAATTCAAACAGTTCAGCTGGAGAAAAATCTCTATATTTTGAGTAATCTGCTTCCGGAAATACCACATTTACTTCCGGAAAAGATGTATTTTTTCTCCATTTGGGGGTTTGGTAGCTATTCTCTTTAGGCTCTTCGTTTTCATGTTGATGAGGGATGCTGTCGGAAATATTCGTATGCGAATCTGAACAGCTGGGCGTTTCTAGTGAATGAGCAGATGCACCAATCGAACTGTATCTTTGGCTAGAAATGACTAGTTCAGCCGGAGCGTTGAGTTGTTTTCCTGATAAGTTGTTCAAAAATCCACCCCCATCTTCCTCCCCCGAGTCTTCATCCATAACATCACCACCATTTGGTTCGATAAAAATATTTGTGGCCACGTTTTCATCTTCTAGCATCGATATTATATCGTGAGTTGTATAAAATCTGCAAAAAATAAGCAAGTCATTTTTGAAGTACTTGATAGTGCCCAGCGTAGCACATGTGGCACAGACAAAACGGAGCGTTGCTGCATCAAATATTTACTAGTACCATATGTTTCAGTTTCAACAATTTTTAGGTAGAAGCATTATCTTTGTGTTTTAGCAAAATTTCATTACTAACATCAGTTCAAATATGAAACATAAAACAAATCATAAACTTACCTTTCGTTTTCCGCCATTTTTTTCACTTTGAAAACGAAGTTCTACTTTGAATGATTCAGTGATCACTTTAAATTGACCAAAACACTGTGACTTCATTATTGGTGACAAAGACATTGTTTGCTAATAAGATTAACATAATTGCTGCATTTGCAGTGCTTGAAGCAACAATTATTTTTCAGAAGTATTGTTCTACTATACAGCGTGCCAAATATGGCACGCTGGGCAGATTCGGGTTAATTAAATTCCTGTTGTCTCGCAACATCCGTTTATTACGCAATATCACCCATAGCAATGAGCGATATGTGCCATTAACGGAATACCGCAGACAATTACACAAGGACAAATACTAAATATATAAGTATATTTACTCGGTCACCACAATCGCAACCGTTAGAAAATTTCAATATCGATTGGCAACCAAAGAAAAATTGATATTGTTTAAACGCATTTTGTTATCATCTATCTTAGTGAATAATAAAGTAATTGTAGTTGAAAATGGGCAGAAAATTTATTATTTATATTTGCAATTACAATTATCAACTTTTGAAAATTTTCAATTAAAATTACAATTACAGCAAAATTGTGTAATCAATTACAATTTTGTCAATTACAATTATAATTTTTGAAGCCTGATTCAAATTCATTGACTTAGCAAAAACTAACTTTAAATTCAAATTCATTGACTTTGCAAAAGTCGAATTCAGATTCAAGTTCATCAATAACTCGTAAGCGGATTCAAATTCAAAATTCAAAGTTCAAAATGAATCGAACTGTATTAAGTAGCCCGTTCACAATTCTGATACAGCAATACCGGCTAAACAAAAACATATTTTTTCATCCAAGCATTAGACAATGGATGCTAATGCGTTCCATGTTGCAATCAGGACATTTCTTTTCTTGCTTGGGCTGCCAGAAAAAATAAACGAACAAACAATAACGTAGCATGACGAAAATGACGGAATGCTTTACAAAGCCAACACTGTGCTAAACATTTGATGTGCTCAATATTCAATACTACTCTGACTGCAACTTTCATTGAGCACTTTCAAGAACACAGAGAACACAAGATAGTTTTAATCCCAACATCCAAGAATTTAAATTTGAATTCAAAATTGTTGTTGATGTTCAGCGAAAATCCTTAATTACTTTGATGGAAGCAAAGCTTTTTTATCATCCCAATTTCCAATGCAATGCTAATTTTAGTAAACTGGGAAATAAAGTAATTTAATTATTTGTTTCGTTTAGGCTATTTCTTCTTGTATAATGTTTTGCCGAAATGTAAAAATCACTAAGAGTGCTTGGTTTACATGTCAATGCTGAATTTAAAAACCGAAAAAAAAATCAGTTATTCAATTTTCTTTTTTATGTGTGCTAAAAAATATTTATTTAACATAAAGATCGCTTGAGTTGTATTAAATTAATTTTAGCCATTCTTGTGTTAAGGTGCTAGAAAACAGATTTCATACTGTGCAAGCACTTGTTGCAGCTGCTGAAATTGAAAAAAAAGCAATGTACTTTTTAGTTGTGCAAACCGTGGTTCCAGATTTCTTCTATTTTTGGATTGGCCTAACCATCAACAACGAAAACAGCAAAATCTTTGGCTGGACTGATGAAACAGATTTGGTAAGAAAACGTGTACAGTATGTTTGATTTAATAAATTGTCTTCACTAAGAAAAAAAAATTAACTTAGAACTGTGAATTGCGGATTACGTTCAAGGCTTACTTATGGCTTTTAGTCTATTACCTTACTTTGTAGTTTTTCTTAATCGTCTTGCTAGAAATCACGCAGTATTTTGATCATTATTACCGCCATTATTATCATCATTAGTTTATCCACATTATTAAAAGCTTGACGTCTAACGTAATTGACTGTTGGATTTCGGAACAACTTTCGCGTGCAGTTAGGTGGCTACAACAACCATTTACTTTACAGCCACTAACAACTACAGTCCATCATGCACAGATCCAGCAGATCCAAACAATGCTGTTTTGAGCTGTTTGGTCTCGTTAGTGTCTTTAGATTGGTCTAGGGTAACATTGGAAACAGTGTCCAGCTTGTCTGTGCATTACTATAGCATTACTGTATTTAGTAATTTCATTATTAGATTTCATGGATTTGATAGTGTGCCGATAAAAGAGAGTTCACTTCGTCTTAAAGGAGGACTGCCAAAACTTTTTTCGCAGAGGGCCGAATTGCTGCGAGATTAGCGGCTGCGGCCCGCATGCGAATTGAAAAGAGATATACAAATATTTAGAATTTCTATTATTTCGAATTGAGCTCAACAGAGGGCTAAGTCAGCAGTGTTATAGCGAAATTGTGATGGAAATCGATAGGTTGCTGGAAAAGCCAAGTAACTCTTTATGTGATGCACTACAAGGCATCGTGTTCACATTTCCAAATGTTACTCGTGGTATGTGGCCGACATTTAAAGGGCATTTAAGTGAAGTTTTTCTTTGTTGACCTAAAATGTTGGGATAAGCCAAAAAATGCATTTAGACCAAACTTCATGAGCCCTTTTTGCCTTGCCGTTTTCAAGATATTACAGTTTAAAATTGCTAAATTTCCTTTTACTTCAGTGTTGCAATTTTGTCAGTATTGTGACAGAAGGTTAACTTTTAAAAAGATAGCTTAAATTCATTGAAAATCATGAAAGTAACTATTCAAAAATTTTGTTTTTTATTGGCAACCTTGGAAAAATTTTTAAGCAGAAAAAGCCTTTCTAAGGGGAAATGTAATGTGCTATATCTCAGAAGCGGACGGTCATAGAAAAACTCAAATCTGCAAAAGTTAGTCTTCAGATTTGTCATTTCTTTTTTTGTTTGTTTGTTTTGAGAGAGAAAATCGAGCAACAAATTTTCGACCTAAATGCCTTATTAAACTTGTACGGTTGCTCTGTTGAAAAATGTAGAAATTCAGCAAACATCAAGTCAACAACGAATTAAGAACGAACGATTTTAACAACGAAGTTTCTATAACACAAAAAAGGAAAACAAAATCGAAAAAGCAGCTAATATACAACGTTCGACAATTTGCATATATTAGCAGATGTTTGGTGTCATAAAGGCGACGAAAATTATGCTTTTTCAATACAGCAACACTTTTGTTGGATATCGCGCAACTAGCTGTACCATTATTGGCTTTCATATATGATACTGTTCTTCTAATTTTTTCATTAAACACCCGTCATTAAGAATCTCTATTTTTATAGCCATTTAAGTAACACAATGTTGGTAATACAAGGTTGAACAACAACTTTAATCTTTTTAAAATTTGATAACATTTTTGCGTAACACTTGTAGTGTAGCTTTTAATTCCCGCAACATATGACGGGCCAAATGATATCACTTTGCGGGCCGGATCCGGTCTGCCGGCTGTAGTTTGGTGACCTGTTTCAGAGTTTTAGGGACAGATTTGAGTGTGTGATCTTGACAATAACGTAAACAAGTTTTCAAGATCACAAAGTCAGTTCATAGCAGCTCTATTAACTGATTTTACCTTTCATGATTTTTGCAGGACTTTTTTCCGACTGGATTAGACGAAGCACAAACATTCTGCATTTTTAAGTTTACTTCTCTCTGGAGTGTATGGACAGGAATCGAACGGTTTGTCTGCAAAAAGCCATCAGATTCAGGTTTAACTGATTAAAAAAACGCAAATAAAACCAGCAAATGCAATTGTTATTACCTAATTTAGTAATACGGAATTCAATATTGGAACACATCTTTTTATTTACATGAAAAAATACTGCTTGTATGAAATCTACATATAGGACTGGTACTGTTACTTTCTTGATCATCGCGGTAACGCGTGAAATAGCTCTGAAGGGTTTATAAAGCACAGTACATAGCCAGTTTTAAAGAATGGTTGTTGAACTGTTTTGGATCTCATAAAAACATTTAGAAATTTTCTGATTATACGCTAGCATGGATTTGTTATTTTGACGATTAATTGATTCTATGATTTATAATAACAATCATTGTCCGTTTCTTTAGTTCATATGAGTCAGACACGCTGAGTCTGTCTAACCACACCAACGCAGAGCACTTTTTTAGGTTTTTTGCGAGTCTTTCGACAGGCTGGACAACCATAACTGTTAGATAGCTTGGTCCCATTACCGATTGATTTCATAGGAGTCATTGCTTAATGTTTCAATAATTTAAGCACTTTGATGTCAAGAAAAGTGGAGTAACGACAACGTGATGATATTATAAACCTAAAGGCAATATTTTTAGCAATTTCAATTGAGAAAATTCCTTTTAGATGCATAATGATTAGTCATCCATTAGTCTTCCATTATTTTCTTCCAAATATTTACTTACTAAAAATTTTAGGTAGACCAATCACTAAATCCAAACTGAGCAATACAGTTATTCCAGTGGCATGCGTAAGACGGCTGTTTTATTTAAATTCAGGGCTCTTCAGTTAGGCTAGCTGGCACAGGTGGAGTCGAGGACGTAAGGCTCGAGGCAAAGGCCAGAGACACAAAAAAATTTTGAGGCCAAGGCCAAGGACAGACCCTCTCGAGGCCAAGACCAAGGACCAAGGACACAGGCGCAAGTGTTTTCAAAGAAAAAGAAGGTTTTCAAAAAAAATTTTTCAAGCAATCTCAAAAAAAAGGTCTTCAAAAATTTTTTTTCAGGCGCTTTCCCCTTGAGAAAAACAAAAAAAGGTCTTTGCAAATTTTATGCGAGGTTTCTGGCGCTTTCCAACAAAATTTCAACGGTTCAAAAAATAATGCTGTCCTCGAACCGAGGACAGGGCAATTTTTGAGGACTTGAGGCTTTGAGGCCAAAGCCAAGGCCAAAGACTTTAAAATGTGTTCTCGACGACGTCCTCGAGGCCAAGGACGTTCTCGTGGACTCCACCTCCGCTAGCTGGGTTGGAATGAAAATTATTATTGTGATATAAACTTCCAAAAACACATCTTTACCTACTATGTTATGAAATTAACAATGATCCCTGCAGAAGTTTTCTCGCATTGTCGCGATATTGATACTTGACAAGAGTACAACCTTTAATCTCCAAAATAGTCCACGTCAACTTAAACAAGAGAACAACTAAGACGTTAATTGACGAATCGAAAGTGGCAGTTGATACTTCTGTACGTTTTTTGAATTGTGGAAAGCAGCACACCAATCTTAAATTAAGAACTTTTTACATAAGATTGAAAACAAAACAAATTCTCTTCGGGCAAAAATCACTCCAATAAAACTTATCGCAATCGACCAATTCAGATTGCACACTATGGCTACACAAGTCAATCACAGATACACAATCTCGGGTAAACTGCCTACAAAACCAATAATCAGAGCTCTAGTCTCAGAATTACCGAAATATTAGAATTATTAGAATCCTGGAATTATTAGAATAAATGGAATAGGAAGACCTGGCTATTTGTACTACGGTAAAAGCTTTTGAATATAACACAAAAATTGTTGTTATTGTATTTATTTGAGTATAAAGTGCAAAATTTTGCGCTGATTTTCAATTAAAAAATGGGTGCGCTGTATACGAGAGTTTTGTAGCGAAATATGAATTGAAAATAATGAAATTCTTCCTCAAAGGTTTCGATTTCCAACACTGAAGCTTTTATCCGCTAGGCCGTTTTTATCGAATACGTGCGCTTGTGCATGCACATACTAACGCGAGACATTTTGTGAGCACACACGCACATGCGACAGCTGAGCGTGCATTGCATATTCCAGCTGCATTAACAAAGGCAGTGACAATTTCACCGCAAATTTTCAAGTTAAAGAGAATTAAAACGGAACTGAGAAATATTCATCTGCGCTCTTTTCATTTGCTTTTTTAGGGGTTAAGATTAGGGTTTAATTAGGGTTTGGATTAGGGTTAGATTTGGGGATAATTCTAGAGTAAGCATTTGAGTTTGGGTTAGATTTGAGTCAGAAATAATAAAAAAGTAGATAAAAATTTCGGGTGAAATAAAGCCTTCCTTTAAAAAATTGTGGTTTTGCAGTTTCAGCACTACGTATGGCAAAATTGTTAGCATATAAAGAATGACATTGATGTTGCAACATACTATTATAAATAACTTTTTCATAAAAGCCACGTGTCTTCAACAGCACTTGTCACTTACTATCCTTGGTCTGAGCTGAGAAAAAGTGAAAAAAAATTTATAACACAAGTGCGCGTCATACTTGAATAAATACAGTATGTTACAATAAAAAAAGTATATGAGCCTACGATAACAAATTGCGACATAATTTTGATGTTACAAAAATCAAGTCTGAATATAGCAAATAAAAAGTAAACAAACAAGTAACTTGGTGACTGTAGAGGATCATAAAAGATACTGGTAAAGAATTATCTCGAACATTCTAAATCAAAAAGACGCCAAAACTTGTTAAGCAGTCACGATTATGTAAAAGCTCAGCAAATAATCATACCTTGAGCGCTCAAAATTATTACATGCGATATATGTCCCAATTTAAGAATATTATTGCAAATCATATTCAAAAGCATCACAAATAATAATTGCAGAATGAATACAATCCCAATCTATGAGTGAATTGAACAGTAACTATAAAAGTATGCATTGGGTTTCTTCTTAAAATAAATTCAAAAAAAATCTTATAAATCGTTATTAACTATTATTTGTTTTTTTTTTTTATCTCGTCGATTTATTTATTTTCTTTTGATTTATTAATGTTCTAGATTAACTGTTGACTGCATCTACATTAGGGAGCATCTTGACTTGATAACCTAACGGTTTTTTTGGTGCTTCCTGCCATTACGCACATTTAGTTTATTGTTTATTCATTTCGTGTTTTATGTTTGTGATAATTGGCAAATAAAAATACTTACTTACTTACTATCACATTTATGATTGTCACTACATAAAAAATCTAGAAAAATCACATTCATAAAAATTTTGTCTTACATTAAAGCAATCATGGTTAAAATCCCCTTAAAAGTCGTAACCATTCAACCCAAGTAAAAGCACATAAATCAGCCTATATACACTAAAACACAACAGCAAGTCATTCGACTCAAATAGTTGAAAAATTCGAACCGCAGTTGTTTAGGCGCTCCTGCAAAGTTCCGAAAAGTTATCTTTTGCACCTTTCCCCATTTGATTTTATTAGGCTACTTTTGCGGCGGCGCTGAATCTCTCAGCGTTGCTGAAATGACACCAAATGATGAAATTATTTTTGATAACAGTTCAAAAGTCCCAAAAACAACCTGACCTTCTTTTTGGTTGTTGGTCTTGTTGTCAGCTTGATTTTTGCTAGACAGCTCGCTTCAAAAAATTTCTTAATTTCGGAAGAGGAATCACTCTTTTCATTTTCTTTCCACAGTATAATTTTCACCAAGATTCTTTTTGGCATTCATCTGTTCTCTTCCCCTTGGCTACTCCCACCACTCTTCTGATTTCAAATTAAATTATTAGCCATTTCCATTTCTAGAGTTTGCATATCCTGATCCTTCAGACAAGCAACATATCTCCAAGCTGGATTTAGATCCCGTGGCCCTCTAGCTCCAGGAATATTTCCAATGATCAATTCACAAATCTGTTTTCGGAAACACAAAGCGTTTACTTCTCTCAAGTAATACGGGTTATCAACTCTGGTCTTCGCAATGGGTGCTCTTATCACAGTCTGATAGAATGCCATTGTATGTCTGCATGTTCCACACAATTGATTCTGGATCACCAAATCTTTCCTCAAGATCGCTCCGGTGGATCCAGTACCATGCAATATCTCTGCGCTCTTTCCACCTACTTTTTCAATGACCAATGGTAATTTGTCTTTCGAATTCGCGATTTTGCTCGCAAAAGCATATGGTTGTTCCTCCTGATTTCAATTCAAACACTTGACCGTCTCTTGTAGGTTCTTGTAGAGGCGTTTCGGGATACTGCAGGGCGCATCCCACTTGATGAACTTATACTGGAGGTTTAGTACCACTGCTGAGTCCAGACTGCGGACAGGTTGACTACATAGCAAGGACCTGCAATTTTTTGCTTCGGGTCCAAGTCCAACACATCTGAAGCACGTGATTCTTTGATCTTCACTTCTACGAGGCCTATCCGGCATTTTTGACATGCAATATGCAATCCACTGCACGATGTCCTTCACCTCCACATCGATAGCAATTTAAAGTTTTCGTGGGCCTCTCCTGATTCTTTTCATTCTCACCAATGTCCAAATTTCAGCCTTTTTTTCGAATCCTTGCTAGTCAGTTTTTTGCAAGCCATTAAATACTACTCCGCCCTTGTTAATAGTTTTTCCAAAGTTTTCGGGCTCTTTTCATTTAAATACGCCGATAGCTTTTTTGGACTAGCGTTAGTGAATTGCTCACCTACTACCAATTTGACCATCCCATCAAATAATTTTTCTACTTTAGCCAACTTTACCCGCTAGGTGAGGTAATTTTTCTGTTGCATTACAAACTGGCCAGGGTTTTTTTGTTCTTTTGGTTTTGCATCACGAAATCTTCTACGGCACCCATACTTCGTAAAGCCATACCTCTTCAACAACGCCAGTTAAAGGCTTTCATAAACCATCACTTCTTCTTGCTACAACCTCGAATGAACATCTAAAGCATGGCACGACAACAACGCGCTGAACTGGGTAGCCCACGCTTTCTTTTCCAAGCGTGCAACGGTAGCGTATCTCTGAAATTGCAAGAAATATTTATCTAATTTATGTCCACCATTAACAAAGGTAGGTAACGGGGGAGATCGTACAATTATGGCACTTCACTGCACCACTTCTTCAGCGATCCCATCGGGTCAAGTTTCCAGCAACCTGGCTTCTAATTCAAGTTTTAGCCTTTTGTGTTCCATGGCGGCTTTCCTTTTTCCTGCTTCAGGCTCGGCCCTCTTTTCTTCCTCCTCTTGCTTATCAAGAAGCCTTCTGTCTTCCGCCGCAGCTTCTCGCTCAGATCGTACCTCCTTTCTTCGGCCGCAGTTTCACGCTCGGCTCTCTTTTTTCCGTCTCTGCTTCGCGCATTTTGCGCCACTCCTCTATTAAAAATTTACTCTTTGACTTCTCTTCTAAGCCCAAAGACTTTAACCTACAAAATAGTCCACGTCGACTTATCACAAAAAAAACTAAATGTTAATTGACGAATCAAAAATAGCAGTTGATAGTTCTGTAAGTATCTTGAATTGTAGAAAGCAGCGCACCAATCTTAAAGGCGGTGAATCATCCAGCCAATTCCGGTGGTTTACAATAGCTAAAATTGAACTATAATTTTTGATATTTTTTGTTTTGATTTTGGGGCTGGGTTTGCAAAGATATTCTACAAATACAAAAAGATGTCCCCCGAAAAAAGTTTTTGGAAACTCTGAGTTTTGATCTTCCTGCCAAAACCACAGATATCTAAACTATTAGGCCTACAGTAATCTCATTAAACTATTGGGCCTAACTATCTCTAAACTATTAGGCCTAATAGTTTAGAGATAGTCAGGCCTAATTAGGCCTAAGCTTTTTAGAAACAAACTATTCAAAAATAAACCATCTCTAAACTATTAGGCCTACCACAGTTCTATAAACCATTAGGCCTACTGTGGTTTTGGCGGGAAGAGCAAAACTCAGAGTTTCCAAAAACTTTTTTTGGAGGGACATCTTTTTGTATTTGTTGAATATCTTTGCAACCGCAGTTCCAAAATTAAAACAAAAAATATCAAAAATTATAGTTCAGTTTTAGCTATTGTAAACCACTGAAATTGGCTGGATGATTTACCGCCTTTAAACCAAGAAAAGTTTATTTAAAATTGACTTCAAAACAAATTTTCTCTAAGCAAAATTGCTCCATTAAAACTTATTGCGATCGACCAATTCCAATCGCACACTGCGGCTACACAAGCCAATCACAGATACACAATCTCGGCTGAACCGCCCACGAAACTAATAATCAAAAAACTAACTTGTTTTAGAATCTCCAAAATATTAGAATCCTGGAATTATTTTGATGAATGGAGTAGAAAGACCCCTATTTATACTACGACAAAATCATTTGCATATCCCAGAAAAATCGTTACTCCGCCACACTAAAAAAAGTACTTCAAGGCTAAATATAGGAATTAAAAAGTAAACAAACAAGTAACCCGGTAACTGTAAAAGATGGAAGAATATACTGGAAAATAATTCTATCAAACATTGCAAATCAAAAAGACGGCAAAACTAGTAAAACGGTCATGACTACCTAAAGCTCAGCAAATAATCATAACTTAGGCTTCAAAATTATTGTATGAAACACTGTATATCTATAAGTGAGCACAAGTCCGTTAATCGTTAATCCGTTAATAACGAAGCTAACTTTTTCCTTAACTCGTTAATCCGTTAAAAAGCTTTTTCATGTTAACGGACTAAATTAACTTCCGTTAAGTTCTGTTAACGGACTAAATTAACTTCCGTTAAGTTCTATTAACTTCCGTTACGGTTTTATCGTTAATATCTTTCACCATTCATTCATCGGACCGGTACAAACCAGTTTGCACTGGTAATACTTGTTGCGTATTAGCACAAGTTTTATAGAAGAGAGGAAAGAAAGGAGCTCCTTTTCGTGGCAAATAATAAGCTGCAGTCCATGGGTCTATTAAGTATCGCTGTTCGCAATTTCCAAAGAACTTCCGATCGCAGCTTCGTAGTGCATTTGAACTTATTTTTATCTTGAAATCAGATTAGACTGTAAAATGTAACTTCCAAAACACAAAAAGACCACCACAGCAATAAATATTTCCTTACTATCAGCTCAACAGCGTCAATACGTGTTCTAGAAGCGAGTGAATAAAAACAAATGCAAATTACACGCAAAAGTATTAACGAATTAACGGACTTTATTAACTTTCCTTAATTAAAGCCGAAAATAACGGATTAACGTTAACGGAGGTGTGAAGTTTGTTAACAGACTAGTGGTTAACGAAGCTAACGTTTTGCATTAACTTGCCCACCAATGTGTATATCAATCAAGCTAAGTCAAACAAATTAAATCCTAAGCAACAGATATTGTCACTAAAGAAAACTAGCCTAAATTCAAGTAAAATAACTTACATCTACCATATGTTTAGACAATTGCCCATCACTTTTTTTGTGGAGCTTTTTTGAAGAAAAATGTTATATTGTTGACTCTACAAACTTCTATGACTGGCAAAGTGCTTATGAGTATTGTGAAAGCTTTGACGCACAAATGTTAATCATAGATTCGAAGCAAGAAAATGATTTTATTACAGGTAAGCCTAAATTTTGAACACCAGTCAACATAAAACGGAAAAATTTACAAAACTGCAGTAAATTTGCATCAAAAATGAACGGAATTAGTTTTTTGTCTTGTGTATGAATTTGGGAATATATTTGATACTAGATTTTTGCAAGTACACAACAATACATTAAAGTTGGCAAACTAAAAACGAAGAAACTTTTTTGCCTGAAACTTTTGTCTACTTTTTTGATTATTTTGCATTATTTGTATTTGATTATTTATATTTAATTATGAATTGATTATTTTGCAGAGAATTTTGATCTCTTTAGTGGATTTTGGATTGCCATTAACTACAACAATACATTCGATGATATTCTTTATTGGGGTGACAAATCGCCATTGGTAAGATGCTTTTATCACTACTAGTACGTAAGAAAGTTGAATAGAATTTGGCTCGAACAAAGCTGAGACAATTTTTTGATAGATATGCTTTAGGTTATTTTTATTTTATCTTTCTTGATTTCAAAATTATGAATTGCATTGCCATTTATGAAATTGTTTTTGCCACAGCGAAAAGGTTTTTGGTCAGTGAGTAAAGCCTCCATTTAGTAGTTAACTTGTTAAGCACGCAAGGAGAAGGCTTTATACAGTCTCTTTAAGGTTAAACGCCAATTAAGGAAGTTGTGAAAAGGCTTATAATTTGAAGATCAAGCAACAAGAAAAACGCCTCTTTAATTTCTGGTTATTATTTGGGAGTACGTACATGGGTAAACTAAGAAGTTTTGAAAATTTGGATTAATTTATGCTTAATTCGCGAAGATATTGAGCTTTGAAGTACGCAATTTACAAAAGTTTGCCAACTCTCAAGTGACGTCACTTTTGACCAACTAGCAGCTACACAGAAATAGATCCTGTGTAACCAGGTGGTGGTTTGTTAACAGTAACATAAAAAACTAAAAGTAGGCTCAGTAGTAGTAATTTGTTCGAATTTCTGGCCAAGTTTTCTTGATCAGCGTCGTAGGTTGTGAAAGTTATAGTAATACAGGACGTAGCAATAATCTGCAATGGCTGATAGGCTACTTGGCGAGTGGATTCCTGATAATGGTTTGACTAAAAGATTCGCTGTAATTGAAAATCAGTTAATGACATTAAAGTAATTAAAGCTAATAGCAGATTTATGCCAGCCACTAGAAGCAATAAGTCTGTTACTTGCAAACTTAACATCTAAGTATATAAAAAAAATACTTCTGCAGCGGTGTAAAGTTATGGCTCTACGCTGCTTCGTTCGCTTTCAGAAAAACTCTCCGTGGTTGTCATTATTGGAGGTTTATATTGATATGGTAAAACGAGTGTGGGAATAGCAAATTTTTTTAATTTTTTTGGCTACCACTATTGCTGTAAGCCACTGCAGATTGCTTATTCTACAACGTTTTTTTTGTTTTGTTTTGTTTTTCATGTGCAACACGAAAGTTTATCAAAATAGCAAATAATTGTTGAAGCAATAACTTCTAAGCGAATCAAGTTTAATTCCGGTTGCAATTTGAAATTAGCGTATGACAACAAATGGCCAAGATGCTGTGCACTAAAATATTGTAAATTTGGTAAACTGTCTTGTCTTAAACAATGTTCGCAATGAGAAATTGGCTTAATTTGCCATTAAGATAAGGATTATTATCTACCGTTTTCAAATAGTTTTTATTTGTAAGACGAGATCAGTTTACAATAGCCTATTAGCGATATTTTTGTGCACTGCATCTAGGTCATTTGTTGCTATACAATAATTTCAAATTGCTACTGGAATTCAACTTTCATTTCAAGTTTACTTCTTCACCGACAATGGCGATAACAAAACTTCTCGCGTCGCATTTGCGATATTTGACAGCTAAAAGGCGAATTGTTGACAGTATAGCAAAAAGTAAAAGCAGACCAAAATCTCATGAGCTTTCTGCCTTAACACCATGGCGCGGCTGTAGTTTAAACATGACGCCATCACTAGGGTGCGCTAATTTCGGGTGATTTGTCACCGATTTTCATAAAGCCTTTCAAAAGCGCCAGAGTAGCAAATCGTGATAAAAAGGAAATGGCAAATGCATCCTTAAATATTAGAACCAAACCCGTCCTGATTGTCAAGTAATGCTTGAAACAGAAGATTTTGGGGCGAAACTTCTTAAACATTTCGTTTGACGAGACTCATGGACCTTTTTTGAATTGCTGCATGGAAAGGAACGGGCATTCTTAACGAAAAAAGTTCTAATGTGATCAAGTGCAGAATCGAACTTGTCGCTTAAGGAAGTAGTTTGCTCATTAGGGTGGTTAATGACTGCGCACAGAGATCTCTCGGGCTGTTAACTGATTGTCATATTGATAGAATAACCAGATCAAAAGAACAAAAATTCCATCTCTACTGAGCTGAGATCAAGAATGAAGAAAATAGGTAAAAAGAAGGGACTTTCAAAGAAGTTAATGAAACGAATAAACTATTCTCGTTTTAAATTATGAATTTGACCATTGGTGTTTTAATAAATTGTTGATTGCTATATGTTTTACTGCTAGATATTACCAAGTGGTAGTAAAGCAGGTAATTTACTTGCTTTAGCAGATTGGAGTTTGCATATTGATGTATTTTGATGTTTTATGTGTTCAAAATTCTAATGTTTTGAAATATAACTTCGGTGAAGTGAAAATTTTATTTAGCCAAATAATAGCAATAAACAGCAAGACTAAAGTCATTCTAATAATTTATTTACAATTAAAAATATAAACATGTTTGCCTTTTATCAAGCCTCTTCAAGTATTATTTAAATTATTGCTATGTTAACTTCAGAATAACTAAAATGATCGTAAATAAATCATTAGAATGACTTTAGTCTTGTTGTTCATTGCTTTTGTTTTAATGTTTTTGACTTATCATGAAAATATCGAAAAATTTAATGTATTACAGATTCATACAAACATAGCCTTAGCTCAAATTTTAAGCTATAACACAACATTGTACCACCGCTAGTTAAGGAGATACAAGCTTAAACGTGTTAAAATCCCCGCGCGTAAATAAAAACTCCTTAATTGGGGGTAAAACAACGTCAAACGATATCCGGTTACTCTCACACTCCACGTGAACCTTAGTTGTTGGGTGGTTTGACAAGTTTTTGGAAGACTTTATCAAAATCGGTGACATTCACCCGAAATTGGTGCACCCTTGTCCAATGGTTCTCAATCTTTTTTCAAAGCGACCCAAATTTATTGAAAAAATCAGATGCTTAAAATGTTGCGACCCATGTACATTCTGATGCATAGTTAAATTAAAACCTATGTCGAAAAAATAGCTTTATGATAACAGAACTGTGTTGAAAATAGGACAAACAACTTTTCCCTGAACATAAATTTATGAATATTTGCTTTTGAGCTTTAAAAATTGTTACCAATTAAGCCCTGATGTTGTCTGACACACATGACCTTTGATTTCTAGTCTTCACGCGCACCAAGCGCGTAGCCAGAAATCTGCAATGGGGAGGAGACTGTTGCAGGGGGCTGGGGCACAACTTCCAGCACTCAAAAATTTAGTAATTTTTTGGAAAAAATTACTAAATTTTAAGCCTATTATGACATAAATTAATGCTATAAAACGAGGCATAAAATTTAGCAGTGCAAAAACATGATTATAATAGTTGCAAAAATATGCTAATTGGAAAGCAGCTATTAGTAGAATTTCAATTATTTTATTTACAAGCCTGTTAAAGCCAAAAATATATTTTGTTTGAAAATGTGCTTTTTGTTTAAATTCAGCTTGCTGTAGTTTCGAACTCTGGCTTAGAAACAGTTAATTATTTGACGCAAAACAAGCGCTTTTTGTTGTTTTGAAACTGTGCACACAGACACCGTTTTGTTTTTCAAAAATTTAACTGCGCAGAACAGTGACAGCTTTGTATAGTTAGTTCGCGAAAATACTTAAAATGAAGTCAAATTGCAGGATTATTTCAAAGTAGCCACAAAACTAATATTTATGTTATTTTATAGATCTGTATGAATAGGATTAGAATCAATAAGTAAATTTTATTGTTTGAAGCGTTATGTCGATTCTGCCACGAATTGTCGAAAACGTTAGTTGTTAATAAATCGACAGTTGACAACATCATAGCAGTCCTTGATCTGTTAGCAAATTCAAATAGCAGTATCAAAGCCGATAAATCATAAAATCTTATACCGGTAATTTAATAAAACTCTCGAAGAATACCGTACTCAATTTCGGCTATTTTTTACAGAGAAAAATATAATTAGAAAAGGAAGTTTGAGAGAAATGATTGGTTATTAACTGATAATGAATACCATTCCCCAACCCCCTTTATTCCTGAGCTTATATATGTTTTGATGAAACCTACGTTAATATTTTTCTATGAGCGATCAAATTTGGAGACCAATTTTTGACTATTTTTCAAATTTTTTTCTGATTTCGAGTTTTATTTTTGACAAATTAGCTCCCTCCAATAAATAAACGTTTCAAAATTTGTTTCAAATCATTTTAAAATATATTCCAGTGCAAAAGACAGTCTCAGAAATGCTAAAAACAGGAATGTGGAAGCAGCAACTTTTGAATCGCTTCCACTTCTGCTTCGACCCTTAGTGCTTCTGCTTCCGCTTTCATTGCTTCCGCTTCCACCGCTTTCACCACTTGATGATGTAATTTTTGCTTAAAATTTTTTTTGAAAAATTTTTTCTCGATAAGTCAAGATAAAACAGCATTGTTATCATCATTTTAAAAACATCAGATAGAACCAAATTATATCGTTATATTCAGTGGTTTGTCATCGCAAGGATCTGTGCATAGGCCTAGTCAGAAATTTAAATTTGGAGCGGCCCTAAAGCAAAAAGTCCAATCACATGGTCGTTGTGTTTCAGCTGCAGCAAATTTTTCTAAACGTTCACTCAGAAACTAATTTAAGATAATGAACGATTATTTGGGGTTGGTAGAAGGATTTCCGAGTGCTAGAAAGAACAACTTATTTCAATTGCATTCGCGTTGTTAAGCGCAAATCTTTGCATGGCTGTAAGTAAGTAGCCCAGAAGCAAATCATATACATCTAATTTTTTTTAATAACTTGCATATGCATGTGGTTTGCTCCAAATGTTTGCTAGCAGCTAGGCTTGTAGCTAAAAATTTGCAATGGCGGGGGCTGATTTGGGGTCGAAAACGCTGGAAAACTTTGCAATTTTTGCAAAAATAATTTAATTTTACGGGTATTTTGATGAAAAATATTGCTTTTAAAACGTGGTATAGAAATTGGCACTGCAAGCAAGTACTTAAATTGTAGGGTAGACGTGGGGGGACAAGATTTAGGTGTCATCGAGATTAAACTTCCCCCCATTGAGATTTGAGCGCTGAATGATCAGGGGAAAAAGATCTACAAATTTCGGTCGAATATAGCACCAAATTCCGCGGGAAAAGTGATTCAGAAGGAGAAGCACTTCAACTGTCGACGAAGACCTTTTTTTTTGGTCTTCACCCAATTTTGGCGAAAACGCACTTAGATTTTTAGCGAACACCTTTTTCTTTTTTGATCTTTATTCAATTTCGTCGACGGAATTGCGTAATCTTCACTAAGGTTTGATCAAGACTGCAAAAGCGTCCCCCCACGCAAAATTCTACGATTTAAGTACTGCTGCAAACATAATTAAACTTGCTGCATAAATAGGTTATGTGGCAGGTGGCTGATGGTAAAATTGTAGTTCTTTTGTTTAGGTGATGGTAGACCATAAAACCGTATAGTTCAATAACACTCGCACGGAGTAATCTATTTCGTCTATATTTTGTAGAAAAAAATAATTTAGTGGGGCTAATCGAAAAATATTTTGGAGGAGTTATCGTTAATTAATTGATACTGAATTGCCCCCCTACCCGCCCCCACCTATTCCTGAGTTTATAATATATTTGAAGCACGTTGGTGCAAAAGTTGATAAATGACATGTTTCAAAAAATGACTTTTTTATAGATTTTAATTTATTTACTAAAACTAATTTCCCTGAGAAAAAAATTGTTTTAATTTTCAATCAATTTTCGGTAATAAATAGCTTAATAAGCTGCACTTGACAACAGGGCCAAATCGAAATTTAAAACTTTAAACGCGATTTACTCGACTCAACGAAATGCGACTTATCAACTTTTGCTTTGCAGCAAAATTTTTGCAAAAATAAAACTTTGCAATTTTTGCAAAAACAACTTAATTTTACGGGTATTTTGATGAAAAATATTGCTTTTAAAACGTGGTATAGAAATTGACACTGCAAGCAAGTACTTAAATTGTAGGGTAGACGAGGGGGGACAAGATTTAGGTGTCATCGAGATTGAGCGTCCTCGACATGCGACAAGATTTGAGTGTCATCGACATGCTTCATTTGTAGATAAAACATACGTTCAGCATTTTTACACTTGTGATCAAATTTGATTGGTTATTTTTGGCCATTTTTAAAAGTTTTTATTGATTTGTAAGCTTTATTTTTTCACAAATTATCGCCCCCCCTCCCCCATAAATATATCTATCAAAAGATGCTTTAAATCACTTTTTGGTCCATTCCAGTGCAAAAAACAGTCTCAGAAATGCTAAAAACTTTGTATTTTCCTTATTCTGCTCTTTGGTCGACAGCCTTTGGGCGGCCCTTCTCCCCCTGGCTACGCTACTGCTAGCTACGAGTATTTTTAGGACAGAAAAATAAAAAAAAAACATTGCAAGAATTATGCCGTTGTACACATTATCCCATATTAGAACAATTCTTGTCGCAAACGGTACTTAACAATAATTAAGACAAGCACTACAACATCATATTATGTTTAAAAGTCATACAATTTTGAACTATGTTTGAGAAAGGTGATGATGCTCTCTTCCGTTAGCTTTTCAAGAATATATTATCGCAGAGAAAGAAAGTAAATGCTATAACTGGAAACTTTGTTTATGTTGGTGATTGTGGTGAATATACTGTGTTATAGGAGTTTGGCACCAGATTTTTGAAAAATGGGCAAAGCCATATTTTAAAATGTTTTTGAGAAAGTCTTTAAATTTCGAAACTAAAGTAAAGAATTTTTTAACGCAAATATTTTTTAAAATGAGTTGGTTAGCTATGTGGGTCATTGTAAAGTAGATAAAGGTGAGGGCTGCGCCGGATCTGAGTGAACCTCATGTCTCTAACCCCAAAAAGCCCGAATTTTTTTTCTTCAAGAAAACCCAAAGGATTCAATTGACCCCTAGCATGTAATATTGAGTTTCTTGGGCACTTCACCGATGAAATAATCCTAGTTTATGTTTTTTCAGTAATCAGTTGACAACACGCGAATTCGAACATTATTTAATTCGAAGTGACTTGGCGAATGGAACATTCGCGGTATTTTTTTCCTCGCTAATGGAGACATTGCTTTTTTCATACATTTGGTTTAAATATGACATTTTGTCGTTTGAATAATGAATGATGCGAAGTGCAACGGTTAGCGCGCCTAGCTGCCTACTTTCGCACCCGGGTTAGACTCCCGCCTGAGGCACAAATGCGTAGATTGGTCAAATACCTACGCATAATCGACGGATAAGGAAGAATATACATAAATTAATCTTTTTTTTGCTTTAAAACCTTGCATTACAGTTAGGGTTAGGGCAGCGATGCCAGTCTTAGGGGACAGCAATTCCCTGCAGCAGCTATTCATAGCGCCTGGTCCATTCGCGAGGAAAAAAAAATACCGCGAGTGTTCCATTCGCCAAGTCACTTCCTATTTAATTAACACTCTTTTCAGTCTTTTGCATGTATAGTGTGGCTTAAGTCTCACAACAAAGCTGTTATTCAAGGGTTGTATTTTATTTCTGATATAGGCATAGCAGGCAAGATCTGTCTGTAGGCACAGCAGGCAAAGAAGGCAAGGTAGACACAATGAAAACAATTAGCTCATTAGGCTAAGCAGACTTAAGAGGCTTGGAGAGCATAGTACTACAGGGTGTCTCAAAAAAATGTACTCACTCTTTGAATGACGAGAAAACCTTTATTTATGAACATAGAGTAAAATGAAATAGCATCGAATACATGAGACAAATGTAATTGAAGAATCATGTTCGCAAATGTTCAAACTGATGACCATTATTGTCCAGACAACGCTGATAACGCGCACCAAGGGATTCGCAAATTTCCAGGGGACGTAGTTGACCGTGGCCGTCCTGAACGTTTATTGTTGATATTCTGTACGGTTCCATCTGCTTGAAATTTGTCTCTGATGCACGCAGTGGTCCGGCGCGTGGGTGGCGGTTTCGCGAATTCCCTTGTGAACCGGCGTTGCACTTCAGTGGCGTTTTCGGTCTTCCAATAGCATTTCAAGACAAACTTTCTCTCTTCGAAACTAAGTTGATTTCCTGCCATGGCTTCAGTAATTCAGGATATCTGCAACACAAAAAAAAGAGTGAGTACATTTATAATGGTCATCAATTTGAACATTTGCGAACATGATTCTTCAATTACATTTGTCTCATGTATTTGAAGCTATTTCATTTCGCTCTATGTTCATAAATAAAGGTTTTCTCGTCATTCTAAGAGTGAGTACATTTTTTTGAGACACCCTGTAGTTGTAGGCCCGGCGCCAGTGCAGCGCACTTGGAGAGCATAAACAATTTTTGGTGGGGTGCAAAAAGATTTTGCCCCCAAAGTCAAGGTTAAAGACAAAAAAAAAGTTTTTATTGCAAATCCCCACGTGGCTCCGGGACGGTTACTTTCTTTCGGGGCACAGTTTTCTCCAGGAGGGGTGATTTTCTTTTGCCTAGTGAGGGGGGCAGAACGGGGTCCTTTGGTGTGAAATTTGCTTCTGGATCTCAAATTCGAGATTAAAGGAAAAAAAAACAGAAGAAAGGTCTTCGTCGCAAAATCTTGGGCTACTGCATGACGTTCACTCGATTTAATCTGCTTTTTTTGTCGTAGAAAAAAACTTTACTCACTTTTGGGGGGCACAAACAGCAATTTGGGGGCACAGTCTCGAAATACCAGTTCGCAACACTGAGACCGTTACTTTTTTTTGAGCACAATCCTTGCTTGGGTGGCACATTTCTCGCTTAAGGGGCACAAGTAGTGATTGAGGGGAGCACGGCCCAGAAATGCCCCGCTCGTGGCGCTGGGCCTACATAGGAGGCTTAGTCACTGTAGTAGACATAGTAAGCATAGTAGACTTGGTTGGCATGGTAGATGTAGTAGACATAGTAGATATGGTAAGCAAGTACACAAGGCATAGTCGCCAAGGTAGGCATAGTCTAGCATAGGATAATAAAACCCTTACCGTACTATGCCAACTAGAACCAGCATTGTTTCATTTTGCTTACATTGCTTTCACCATAAAGTAAGCAATGTCTCCTGAACAATAGATTTTGCAATTGGCTGCTGGAAATGGTGGCTGAAGTTTATTACAAACAGATAGACAAATTTTTCTCTAAATAATGCCACGTAGCAGTGAGCAAGAAAAGTTTAGAAATGTTGTGGATAATAATTTAGAAAGAATGGATAATAATTATTTACAATTTCTCTAAACGAACGTTTTCGGCACTACCACTGGCCCTCTTCAGGAAGAGGCCTGAAGAGGGCCAGTGGTAGTGCCGAAAACGTTCGTTTAGAGAAATTGTAAATAATGTAAATAAATAAAAGTGATAGGCCTAAGCCTAAAATGCACCAAATTTTGTGGTTGCTGTACATTGCGATTATTTGGTACAAAAAGTCGACCTCTTTGCCGAAACTATATAGAGATATAATATATTTTGCAAAATTTTAGAATACTGCTGTCTTATATTCATTTTATCATTCAACAGCTGATGAAAATGAATGTTTTTTTATGCAAATGCAGTTTATTTCGAGAAACAGCAGAAAAAGCAATAGTTTTAAATTGTGACGTCATTAATGACGTAATGATGATGCAATGCATTTATCAGTAAGTAAAACATTTTGTTTCAGCTGAAGATTAGCATTGATAATGAATACGCAGTACAATAAACAGAATACGAGCACTGGTAAGCAAGAATGGCAATACGGTACGGTACATTCGGAATTTGTGTACTACGTACCTCGCACCTTGAATCGTACCGTACCAGCGTATCGTACTTCAGTTCAATTTTTGAAGCGTACCGTTCCAACGTACCATACCCGTACCATTACAAAAAAAGCGTACCGTACTTCTTAGCAAAAAATTGAGGCGTACCGTACCGTGCTTACGTACCGTACCGTACTGCAATTTTTGCTTTTAGCTACTCACAACTTTAAGTGACTTTAAAATCACTAGCCCATAAATCAGCAAACTCAATCCACACATTTAAAGTCGGTTTTAGCAGATTTTTGCCTCTGTTTATAAAAAGCCAGCATATCAGATATGTGCGAAAAGTCTGGGGCTTTTAATTAAAAGAGCGTACCAACGTATCGTACCCGTACCTTTACGAAAAAGGCGTATCGTACCAACGTACCGTACCCGTACGATTACAAAAAAAAACGTACCGTACCAGCGTACCGTACTTCATAGCAAAAATTGAGGTCTACCGTACCGTACTGCCATTCTTGCTGATAAGCATGCATTGTGCTCAAAACTGCATGAAACTCCTTAGGTGCCTCTGACAAAGGGAAAAATGACGTCACTTCCGGTTGTCCGGCTGCCTGGAAAGTTTTTGAAAATGTGTGTTATTAAATTTGATTCAAAGTCAGGTTGCATCAAAGCAAGAATTTTTTTAGTTTAGGAGCTATATTAAAATAACTGAGAGGGGGGGAAATTTGCTCCCCTCCCCCCAGTACAAATAGGGTTAAGTATGTTTTGTTTATTTTAGAAAAAAAACAAAGCAAAAAAGGTCAAATGACCCCTTTGAGCCTTCTAGGGTTAAAAACGTATCTTTGCAAATGATGATCAATGAAACATTTACTTTTTCTAGTATATTCACAAAAAATTGCACCACATTTAAGTTTTTGACGTTTGAGATGAATGACCAAAGCAGAAGCGGAAAAGGTACCTTTTCATCGCTTCCATCTTCCGCTTATACAAAAATTTGCCGCTTCCACCGCTTCCGCTTCCACATCCCTGGCCAAAAACGTGGTATTTTGCTTTTCTGCATTTTGGTCGGCAGGCCAATGGGGGGGCTACAGCCTCCCTCGCCCCCCCGGGCTACGCTACTGACGCGCACAAAGTTCCTTCACTGAGCAAATTTTATGCTAACAAAAGTGCTACCATATATCATTTACAACTGTACTTCGAAGCGTTTTACAACTTTGCGGTGTTTTACAAGGTTGAGAACCATCGTCACACAATAGAGCTAAATCGCAATTTCAAGTTTTTTAGGTAGATAAACAATTTTTTTGCAATAAAACTCTAAAAATTGTTGTTAAATAACTTTTTTGATTTAGCAATTGAAACTAAAAAAGCAAATTTACCAGGGCACTTAATCTTTCAAGCTTGTTTTTGGCTTTAACTTTAACTGTCTTATAGTTAAGTTTTGATTGAGAGTTAGATCCCTTATAAAAAATTATACAGCAGTTGTAATGTTGCCAGAAGTTTTGTTGGGGCGGACTAAAGCCCCCCTTTTTACTGACATTACCTTAATTGTTGACCAGAATACTGAATGAAAAATTACCATGTTGTTAAAACTGCAGCTTTCGTTGGTGCTTTGGTAAAAAAACTTTGTTGGACAGTATACAGAGTCTTATTGGCACAATCAAACCTTTGATTAACAGCCTAAGACATACTGTTTCGGAATCGACCTTCGTCTTTTATTCCTCGTCAGTATAGCTAGGACTACAGGCATGAACATGAACGTAGAAAGGCAAAGAATCGCAAATTAACCAGATCATGACACAAATTTTTTCCAAAATTATAAAGTAATCACAATATTACAAGAGATAATTCTAATAGCTTAATTCAGAATAATTTCCAATAGCATGCCTTAGACAGCTGTTTCACCCAATCTCATCGCTCATCAGTAAGACTAGCAAGGCCAAAAGGGGCAAATATCACCAGTGATAAAAATCTTCAAAACAGGCATCTTTACCAATTTTTCAGTTAATGAATAAATCTTTACCGATTAGGTTTATAGTACATAAATCTTTACCCATCAAAAGATTTTTATCACTGGTGATATTTGCCCCTTTTGGCCTTGCTAGTCTTACTGATGAGCGCTGAGATTGGGCGAAACAGCTGTCTAAGACATGCTATTGGAAATTATTCTGAATTAAACTATTAGAATTATCTCTTGTAATATTGTGATTACTTTATAATTTTGGAAAAAAAATTTGTGTCATGATCTGGTTAATTTGCGATTCTTTGCCTTTCTACGTTCATGTTCATACCTGGAGTCCTAGCTATACTGACGAGATATAGAAGACGAATGTCGATTCCGAAACAGAATGTCTTAGGCTGTTAATCAAAGGTTTGATTGTGCCTATAAGACTCTGTATACTGTCTACAGCTTATTATTAATTTTCTCTGTTCTTGATAAATTTTGTTATAATTTTAGCAAAAATTCTATATTTTACTGGATTATTCTCTCCTAAACCATAACACTGATGAAACGAAGTCTATTATACTGTACATTAGTTTAAAACGCATTTTTGGTACTACTGCAGAACTTTAGAAAAAAACGTTTTGCTTTCGATAGCAATAAACTTTTTTAAAAATTAACTTTAATGCATGTATTTTCAGAAATTTAGAAGTTTTAGAAAAAGTTGTGCAAGGTTTTCCTTCACGAATGAAGAATGGCAATTAGAAGAGTGCGACAATCAAGGAACAATATTGTGTAAAGCTCCTAATAACTCAAGTGAGATAGGTTTAGTAGTTATTGTAGCTTTCCTATACAGAGATAAAATGAGAGAAAAAATTTTCAAAATATAACAATTTTACCATTAATGTGGCTATCGAACCAACCCTTATAAGCTTTGAGCACTTGATCTCTTTCTTCTGGTTCAAACAAACTTTTCAAAAATTAGGCTACCAGCACCAATAGTGTCCACCAATAAACTAAAACAAATGCACAAGAAAAATTCAAATGTCACTCGAGTTTTTTAGATCTCACGCGTTTTAGATCCAATATTTCTTGAGAAGAAAGAATACCAGCAATTGAATGCTTAACAGATAAAATCCATTATTTTTTTGCAAATGCAACAGCCAATATTGCTGTATGCATATGTGGGCAAGTTAACGCAAAACGTTAGCTTCGTTAACCACTAGTCCGTTAACAAACTTCACACCTCCGCTAACGTTAATTCGTTATTTCCAGCTTTAATTAACGGAAGTTAATAAAGTCCGTTAATCCGTTAATATTTTGCGTGTAATTTACATTTGTTTTTATTCACTCGCTTCTAGAACCCGTATTGACGCTGTTGAGCTGATTATAAGGAAATATTTATTGCTATGGTGTTTTTGTTTGTGTTTTGGAAGTTACATTTTACAGTCTAATCTAATTTCAAGATAAGATAAGTTCGGATTAGATATGTAAAAAAGCAGTTTTTTTGCTCTTGTTTTTTTTGAATGTTTTTTTTATGTTTTTTTTGTTTTTTTATGTTTTAATTGTTTTTTATTTGTACTCTTTATAAATTGCTAGTTTTAAATGCAGACATGTGCAAGGAAGGTATCGAAATTGGTTTGATAAAAAATGAGATTTTTTATAAAAGGAGCACGAAATTCTGCTGTAAAGGGGCATTTTTAATTTGCAAAATTAACACTTTGCATACTCGTAGCACCAGAGAAGCATTAAAAACTGCATACTTTTTCCAAGAGTGAAGAAAAACATCTTTCAGAAGTTAACTGCTTTAAAAAGATCAAAAATTGGGACAATATAGACAATAGGCTACTTAAAAGAGAACGATAAATCTTCTTACGTCTTAAAGAACCAAAAATTCTTTATTAGCTGCTACTAAAACGATAATATCCTTCGCGTTATTTGCTGATCTGTTCTTGAAGACAGAGTCCTGATCAAGCCAGTTAGTTTACCAGGCATTCCAAGATTGTAATTGCTATAGCCTAAAGTACATTCATTGCAACTGAAATTACAAACGATGTGAACAAGCAGCAAATGCGGCTGTGAAAACGTTCGTAAATTAAATAAAAAATGCAGACAACAGCTGGGCCAAAGGCACAGATTTATGCTTGTGAAGATAAGCAAAATGCTAAACGTGCACATTTTAAGCTTTAAATTGAAACACGGCTATACGAGAAACACTTGTATATGCAGTTTATGCACTGATATAAACCCGATATAACACTTGTATATGCAGTTTATGCACTGATATAAACGGTACGCTTCAAAACTCCATCCAGATTGCGCTTCGTCGCAGTTCAAGTAAAAACTGGCATTTTATTATTGGCAAGAATTGCGCAATCAGCAAGAAATGGGCGAATGAGCTAAACGAAGAGAAAAAGTCGTCTCTTTTTTCTCTTTTGCACATGTCAGAGTGAAATCCTGCTAGTTGCTGCATTGTTACGAGCGTCAGTTTAGTCAGTCTATAGCTGCAAGAGTGTACTGTACGTTTGAGTGTCCAAATTAGTGGTCTGTTAAGTGACAAAGTGTAAGGATTGTTTTAACGAATAGTAGCCTCATCAGCTAGCTTTCGAAAACCCCTTTTTAGTTCAGTGTTTTCCTGGTTGTTTAGCTTTATTGCCGTATAACTGTTGCAGAGTCGGTACCGGTAATTATGTTCACTTGTTCAGCGTGTTAACCTCAACCTTTTAAGTTCAAGGTACTGAAAGTATTCTAGGTCAAGTACAGTACAACTTGTACAAGGACCGACCTGTCGAGTCCGTTAGCTCGCGCACGAGGCCAAAGGTTAAAGGCTTAAAGCAGACCCAAATCTTAAATGTTAAAAGCTTAAAAACATTACAATTATTTATTAAAATGTAATTCCTCACGAGAAGTTAGGTGCGTTGATTGGACAGCGGAAGTAAAAGTTGGAAAAATTTGACGAAATTTTAACGAGGATGTCGAACCTAAATAATGTTTTCAACTAGCAACTATCATCTTTGCATAGTTCTTTTCAACCTGGAAGAATTTTAGTTACCGGTACGAACAAATTGACTGTCTGCAGGGATATTCAGCTCCTATATGAGAGGCGTAGACAATAACATACTTTATGTAAATGCAAGTTATAAGAGTATAATTTGACTAAAGATGTTACTGGCTAGGCGCGTAGTTTATTTATGGTACTCGTTTAACAGCGAACTATAGAGCATCGGTAAAATGATGTTGGTACTCCAAAGTTTTAAGGCAGCTAATTTACACCATAATCATTATTTTTAGTTAAAGTCACCTCCTAATTATTTAAAGTTAATGTCATTAGCCTGTTATTAATATATGGACGACTACAAAACTGCATTGATCTGAAATGCCTGGTCGAAAGAGAGCTGCAGTTACTGAACTCTTCCTCGATTTAAAAAGCAGTGACACAAAAGTGCCGCGGGTTCAATGCAGATTTTGCGAAAGCAGCATAGTCAAAAATGGTACTCGACTAAACCGCCATATTGAACAATGTTTGTTATGCCCAAAGTTGGTCAAACAAAGATATTTGGATGAATTTCGCGGCAAAATCACGGAAAGCGACAGCGAGGAATCTGTTGAAAATTGGCTTGTCGATTTTTCAAGCAAAACGTTGAAAAAACAGAAGCAGTCTGCCACTATGTTTAGCTTCGCCGATAGAATAACCACACATGAACAGGAAAGGTTGGACATGCTGTTAGCTAGAGCGATTTATGCGAGCGCCACGCCTTTCAGTATGGTGGAAAACCCACACTGGAAAAACTTCTTCCACGCGATTTGACCGTCATACGTCGTGCCAAGCCGGTATAAGATAACAGAGCCCTTGCTTGACTCTGAATATGATAAAATTCATATAGAAACACTGGCGGCAGGGGGTGCTTCTGATTCAGCAGGACTTATGTGTGATGGATGGAGCAACATTCGTAATGAAGCTATAATCAATTTCGTTGTCAGCCTGCCAAAATCTATTTTTTGGAAATCCTTCCACACAGAATTGCAAAGTCATACGGGAGAATATATTGCAGATGAAGTTCTTAAAGTCATCGAAGAGATAAAAAGAGAGTGTGGCAAAATGGTCATTGGAGTAGTCACGGACAACGCAAGCAACATGAAAAAGGCTTGGCGACTAATAACTTAGAAGAAAAATTTCCTGCAATAACCTACTATGGATGTGCTGCTCACGGTCCCAATTTGATCTTTTGCGATATAATGAAACTGGAAACTTGCAAAAAGATGATGGAACAAGCCAAAGATGTTATAAAAAATTTCAAACACAAACACATGCTAGTGGACATGTTAAAAGCTATGCAGAAAGCGGAAAACGCGAATTGCACGCTTAAATTGCCAGTCAAAACCAGATGGGGCTCCATGGTTACCAGCTTTGAAAGTATTCAAAAAAACAAGCTTGTGCTGCGTAAAATAGCTGTTTCTGAACAGCCAGAAAAAGGCAACTTGTCAGAACAAGTGAGGCGCACTCTTCTCGATGATACATTTTGACATGAAAACGAAGCCATTGTAACTTTGTTAAAGCCATTGCAGTCCGCAATTACTCTGCTGGAAGGAGACGCTCCAAACTTGGCTGATGTGTGCGGACTATTCTTCAAAATCAGAAATGAAATCCTGGGGAACATCAATTTAGTTTCGTTTTCATCGTCGGAGCAAGAAGAAATAAAATCTATTCATGATGGACGAGAAGATTTTTGCATAAAGATCATCCATAAGGCTGCATACTTTCTAGATCCTCGGGAACAAGGGCACTTGCTTAATGATGATGATAAAGTCGCTGCTATGGAATTTATTTGTGGGCTAGCCGAGAAACTGTCCACTTGCAATATGCTGAATGTGAACGCATCCAAACTTCCCGAAGAGTGCGCGCTTTATTCCGCGAACGAAGGATTTTACGAGAAGCCGTTTCTATGGAATAATGTCTCCGCCATTTCCCCAATTGCCTGGTGGAATGGGTATTGCAGTCGCCAAGAGCTGCATAAAATAACATGCAGGATTTTGAGGTTACCAGCAACAAGTGCAGCTGTGGAACGATCGTTTAGCTGCTACTCTAATGTCCATACAGCTAAACGAAATCGACTATCCAATGAAAGAGCGGCCAAAGTTGTATACGTTTCCCAGAACGTAAATTTGTGTAGTAAAAGTACTGCTAGCCGAGGAAATCCGGTCAATCAACATGTATCAGAATCAGATGATGCCATGGCGCCCTTTACAACGGCTGATTCCCATGCAAGCTGTAGCACTCAGAGAGATGAAGTCATTGAAATAGACAGCTGTGACAATTGTGACAGTTGTGATTCCTACGATTAAATGCTAATGACTGGTTGTCTTTTTAAATGATTCGTTATGCTGTTATATGAGAATGCGCAATTGCGCATGAGCTGTATTTATTTTAGAACGCGAACAGTTTTTTCGATATTGGTTTAACCAGCAGAGTTGACAACTTTTCGTTGAAGTGCAAACTAAAAGCACAAAATGTTTTTGTTTTTGCTTTGTCTTCTGTTTTATTCATACCCCTAATTTTATGTCATTCTTCAAACTTACCATGGAAGTCAAAAAGTGTATCACAATATATTGATTAAAAAATTATCAAGATGACAACATCAAAGACAAAGTTCAATGTTATACTTATGCTAGTGTCCCACAGGGCACAGGCGACCTATTATTTATCTGCGACTAACGTGTAACAAAAAGCAAAAATTTGATGTAGGCAAAAATTCGTCAGTTATAGACACCTGTATAATGTTTCAAATGACTGCCCAATAATTTGACATAACTCTAACGGTGTCGCTAATGAATTTTTACCCGCAACAAAAAATTGCTTTTGTCTCACATTGGTCGCAGGTAAAAAGTCGCCAGTTTCTTTTAATCGAATTTCGAAAACCATCCTAATGCAATATCACCAAAAGTTCCGTAGTGACTCACTAAGCTATGACTTCTTACGGTTTTAATTTTTAAAGGCTATTGTATTCACCTTGGTTCTAATTTTAATGCTTATTATTCCGCACTTTTCAGTTCATAATACCGATAACCGGTAGTGCTGACGAACGTGTTTGTTATTCTTTTAAGTGAGATGCAGTCGAGCTCCATCCTTCAAGCTGCGAGGACTATATCGCTGCTGGTAACTTACAGCCGTTATTTTTATTTTCGTTTGTTCTTTTACATGATCATTTAACAAAAAGAGTTACAGTACGACTGATATCGGTGTGTTGTTTTACTATGCGATCATGATGCTGCTGCATTTTTGCATATTTATTTGCCGAGTTGCCTCACCAGGAGACAACGAAATGACCGTACGGTCGTTGAGTCGTTCGTTACCACCTGCCACTTGTCTACCACACCAGTGTCGCTTCAGACTATCCCTTCAATGCTGAGCGCCAGGCAGGGAAGTTGCGAATGCTATTTTTTAAAGTCTTTTGGTATGACTCGACAAGGGAATTGAACCCAGGTCTACCGACTGCGAGACGGACGCTCTAATCACTACACCATCACGCCGGTAATCATGATGCGATAATGATTCCACACTCAATATTACACACGAGAAAACGATATTGGTGTCCTGCTTTCGACGACCCCCTCTTTCTGCATCTTTGCTTTCCCGAATTTATTTTCCATTCGTTAACTTTCATCTGAATAATTTTGATGCTTATTTGTATCCGCCAAAAAAATAATAGCAGTTAGCAACAGCAGTGCCTTCACAAGGAAGAAAGCGATTAACTTATATGTGAGTCTAAAAGGTGAGAGTTAAACAGAAATTATTTGACCAAGCGAACGTCCTTTGTTTGTTCGATCGTGCAGCATTTAACCATGTCAACAAAGGTGGTTCTCTTGATACGTTTTTAGTCCGACTGGACCAGTGTAACTCTGTTCGGCAAGAGTGCTACACATGAAGCATATAGTTGACTAAATCAAGAATGAGAGCTCAGCCGATTTTTATTCGAGTTCGGTAAAATATCAAGTTTTTCAAGTTCAGCTGAAAACTTCAATTTTTTTTATGATTTCATATGCGTTTTACTGCATGGTGCTCACTGAAACAAGAAACAAAAATATTACTCTCCTTCAGTAGGTTTATGATTTTTACCCTCGCTGTGGATAACCATAAAATTCTACATTTAACTTTGTTTGCTTGAACTCCAACATGCTCTAATAAATGTATTCGCGTTCCGAAAATTATTTTGTCAAGTTCGAATTCAATAAAACGCTTGAGTTTTTTGGGCTCAAGTTCTAGTTTGCAGCCCTGTATTAATGCACAGCATGGCTTGTCAGTGCTCATTTGCATAAGGCAGATTACAATGAAGAGATTACACCGGGAAGACTTTCCAGCACAAATACGCACTTTTATGCCATATTTGCTTTCCGCTGAGAGACTCTTACCATTTTCTAACCAAAGAAACCAAAAAAAAAAAATAGAAATAAAAAAACATGCGTTTTTTTGCCAAGTTTTTTTTGCAAAAAAACAGTGTTTTTTTTTGAAAAAAAAACATATTGTGCTTAAAAAACATGTTTTTTTTGATAAAGGTTTCCGAAAAACATCTTCGTTCAAAAAAAACAAAAATTTTTTTTTGAATTTACATCTCTAGTTCGGATGCACTGACAAGGCTGCGATCGGAAGTTCTTTGGAAATTGTGAACAGCGATAACTAATGGACTGCAGCTTATTATTTGCCACAAAAAAGAGTTCCTTGCTTCGCTTTCTTCTATAAAACTCGTGCTAATACGCAACAAGTGTAACCACTGCAAATTGGTTTGTACCGGTACGATGAATGAATGGTGAAAGATATTAACGATAAAAAACTTAACAGAAGTTAACAGAACTTAACGGAAGTTAATTTAGTCCGCTAACATGAAAAAACTTTTTAACGGATTAACGAATTAATGAAAAAGTTAGCTTCGTTATTAACAATTAACGGACTTGTGCCCACCTATGGCTGTATGGGCTAAATTTGCTTCTGCTAACTATAACGTTAAAGTTTTATGGTCCCGAACTGAACTCTCTGCAACGGCTGTATTTATTTTCGGTTAAGCGTTGCTTGTATTTTAAGTGTTGAACGTTAAAAATGCTATGACGCTACAAGAACAGAAACGTTTAATCGTTTAGGCCAGAAGCACGCAAACGATTAAACATAAAAACTCTGGCCTGCAAACTTAAAAATATCATAATTCAATTATTATCAACAAGATCAGAAACGTATGAAATGCAAAATAGGCGTATTGAAATTTTGGTCGCTCATTTTGCAATTAACTACGTTTTTTGACACCTTCCAGTGCACCTTTTGTCAAAAGCAAGCAAAAGTTGCCAGGGCGACAGCTTAGCCTATAGAGCGTTGGGTTAGCGGTCAAAACCTTGTTCTTTCCAAACTGGAAATACATTGCACTAACAATACTTGTAAAAGAGCGATCTGCGTTGGTGTGGATACACAGCATACGGGTTAGACAGACGCACAATGCCTTGTACACAAACATGCACGAACAAAATCAATCACTGCTTTTTCAGATGGAATGTGTCCCTCTGAAACCTGGGAAAAGTTTGAAAATTATTGCTACGTATACATTGATGATAGCCTTCAATTTGAAGCTGCTCGGGACGTGTGCTTGAATCGCACTGGAGATCTTGTCAGCATTCATTCGTTCGGCGAGCTTGAATTCATTTTGAATATTTGTGAGTATTGCCCGTCACGTGACGAAAAACTGGCTATTTTCTTTTTAAACAACTTTTATCCACTTTTTAACATAACATTAACCCTATTTTACACAGGCTTTTTGACCAACGCATTTTACACGGGAGGTAGGAGTTAAAATGTGCCCCTTTCAACTCCTAAACCGAACATCATGGAAACACCAAATTTGGCATGCCGGTTGGTGTCTTGAAAAATTTTTAGAAAATTTTGTATTGACTTGATGGCGTCAGCTTAGTGACATCAAAAGCATATTTTTAAAGAATGGCGTGGAAAGCGGTTCAAATTGCGTAAATAGGTTTTGTTTTTTGATACGGAGTTATAAAATGTTTAGGTCAAAGTAATTACATTACAAAAATCTCTTGTTCCAGTACGTCATTTTAGTTAAATATAGGATAAAAAATGATCAGATTTCAAAAAGTGATTTCGGCAATCCTCAAAATTGGGAAACTCCTCCTTGCTATAGCAAATTGAAATTTTCTGGAGTTGTTTGTCTATATCCTTGACTTAAATTCAAGTTGGTAAAATAATAAAAAAGTTTTTTTCTGAAGCGATTTGTTGCAAAAAATCGAGAAGGGTTGTTTCTGCCCTCTCTCCTCTCACGTAAAATTTGATTGAACTACTGTTGAGTTATGACGCGACATACTAAATAAAAAAGTCCACAATGTCTCTATAATTATGCAGTCACAGTACTAAGCCCGCTGCAACAAAGTCAAACTAGCTCGTCTATAGTTTTATAGAAAATCAAAAAAAAAAAAATGGCGTGGAGACGATTTTCAATGACGTTGTTGTTAGTATACTACAAGTAACTTAAGGCAAATAATTTTGCATGATTTTATAACGTGGTTTATTGTATCGTTTTTAGCTGTTATAAATCTCACTGCTTTGCTCTTCAAACCAGTGTAGTGTGACGTAGGTTATTCCAACAGACCAACAATAAAGTTTTTGATAAAAATTATTTTTAAGACTCCAGTTAAATCAGACAGGTATTTCAGTCCGTTTTCTCTCAACTAGACGTATTTTGTTTGTTTGTTTTTGTCATGTCGTGTTGTATTATCGTGCAACACATAAATTTTTAAATGATTTTCGCGTTTTTTTGCGGTAAAAAAAAATTCTTTTGACCATGTCACTTTTAGTTTTATCCTATCTTATTTTGATTATAGTGTGTGTAATTTTAAACTTTTGGGAATACCATGGCAAGTTGAACGTTTGTTGAAACGCAAAATTAATGATTACGCATTTGAGTAGTATAAATTTTTAGGAAAAAATAAACCTTGTGAGAAGAATATTTTTTTTTGTATGGCTGCCAGTTGTAGTCCTTAATAACGACTGACTTCGTTGGCTTGCTTCGTTCAAATTTTCTTGTATCAAGTCAGGTCTTGTTACGCACAGCAAAAAGAAGATAAGATAAGGATTTTCGTGGCATCTGCTTCGGAACGATCTAAAATTTTCAGCAAATGTGGCTTCTAAAACGCTGAATCAAAATCCACGTTTCTTCAAATGCGTAAGTGGGCACATTGTAACCATCTGACGTCGTGTTTACTTCAATCTGTCAAAACTAAAGCTGTTACTTGCAATACTACATTTGGATTCCATTTTTTTTCTCGTAAGTGCCCGAATTTCAAACTTTGCCCAAACTAGTTTCCAAACCAACGAACCTTAAACAATGAAACTTATGACGTCACAGACACTGATGTCATAAAATAAACTACTGTTTCAAGTGATGAAGATTAAAATTTTCAAATTTTGACGGGTTACTTTTGCTCTTGTCTCTAAACGTGAAGGGATAATCTTATGAAACTAATTTTAAGAGGAAAAATAAGTCCTTGAATATAAGCTTTACGGTTTTTGTTGAAACTATCCCACGTCTTCTATTAATATTAATCAATTATTGCAAGTTACCGGATTATTACGTGACATATATTTTTCAAAATAAAATTGCATATTTTTTCACTGCTCTGAGGTAGCACTTCCTCACATATCTGCTTTCCCATTAGGCTAGTGTTTCATCAGCGTTTTAATTCACACATAGCCTATCCTGGCAACCCATCCGAACGTTCAAACCACACACGAGGGAATTTTTGCACTTGCCGTCGTACCTTCTTCTCAGATTACTCTGATCAACGTCTGACTCCAAGGTCACCAGAAAGAGGATTCTTGACCAGTATCACACTGGCACTCCACTTAACTCAACCACATTGCGTTAGCATCACTAAGCATGGACACTATATATGACATCACATTAGCAATTTACCACAATAGTACGCTATATGCAAATTTCAAACTCGCTAGTTATCATCAGGCGTACATAACTTTATAAATGCCTTCTACAAATTTTGAGAATCCTCTTTCTGGTGACCTTGTTGTCAGACATTGATCAGAGTAACCTAAGAAGAGGGTACAATGACAAGTACAAAAAATCTCTCCCGTGCTCGGTTTGAAGGTGCGGGTTGGCTGTCAGGATAGGCTATGTGTAAATTCAGATGCTGATAAAACACTAGCCGAATGGGATAGCAGATATGTGAGGAAGTGCTATCTCAGAGCAATGAAAAAAGTTTAAGTTTCAAATCTGCTATGCAACTTCGGAAATTGCATTATGCTTGTAAAAATAATGATGATGCAAAAACTTCAAAAGAGTCAATGACGTCATAGACTGATGACGCCGTCGTTTTGTGGATATCGAAATATACACTCCAGTATGGCTTAAGTTTAAATGCGATTTGTTTTTATTTTTTTATGTTTACTGCTTGACACAAAGTCCTCAACCCTTGTCAAAAAAAAGCATGTGCAACCAGCAAATAGTCACCAATTTCATTCAGTTTAGCCAATTTTTTTTTTAATTTATCGATCATCACAAACTACAAACTTATTGCGCGACTTTATTCCAAATGAGGAGCCTACTTGAGAATATCAGCAGAGTAAAAGGAAACCGAATGGTACAAATCCCAGTTGTAACAGTCTGAGACATAAAAAGCTTGCAAATTTGCATTGACGTCACACTCTGATAACGTCACAATTCTTTAATTTTGATGATATTCGTTTTCTTTCCAGCTCATCATGTTCAATCAAAGCCGTAGCATAGTTTTAAACAGTAAATCATTTCGAGCAACATTTAACACAATTACAAACAGCAGTTGACGTCACAAGCTGATGAGGTCATCATCTTGTTTCATCTTGCACAATGTACATGAACTTTAATGCTAAAAAACTTTTAATTTTTAACAATAATTATTTGCAATTTTGAGATTGCATTCTTGCAAATATTTTTGGCAACCTTGCTGGGCGACAACAGTTACCGCAAATTTTTCAAGATCGAACAAAACAGGAAATAAGGGTTTTTGAGTGATGGGTATGTTTGAGCACTTAATGAGTGCATTTGAGCAAACATCGCCGTGATATATAAAACATGCCAATACGTTATAAACATTGCTCTTGCAGCATAAGCAAACAGTAATAGAATAATTTTTACTCAGAACAAAAGTTTCAAAGTTGTCTTAAGCATTTTCTTTTTTCTTGAAAAAAAGCTATTTTTTGAAAAATGGCCATTTTTTTCTGAATAAGCACACAAATTGCTTAGCGGCTAAGGGCTTTGCCCCGAGACCCCCGTCTGTGTTACCCGTGAGTTGAATTGACGCCATTCTCTAGTATTTAAGCATTTCCGATCAAGCCATTCAAGGAATGTCAAATCAAGCCCTTTTACTTGCAAAATTATTTAATTTTTTGATTCAAGTCACCTTCCACTTGACAACTTTGTGGTGCCGCGCCTTCGACACTACCTTTTTAATCATTTTTTCGCTAGAACAAACCTGATTTAATTTTTTTGCAATCAAAAAGTAGGGCTTCCACCACATTTAGCTTCAAGGAACTCATTGTTTACATCCGGCAATGAGCTTACGATTAGAAAGCAATCTCAGTTAATCAATTTCAGAAATATTGGATCAACCAACTACGCTTGTACAGCGTGTTCCTTAGTGTTTTTACCGGAGCTGGGCACTAGGATTGTTCAAAAAAATTTTTGTTCAAATTTAACCCATCACCTCGCAATTTGTTAGGTTGGTGATAGAAACCCCACATACCAAATTTCAGCTCATTCAGTTCACAGGGAGAGGAGTGCATGCAATTTGAAATTTTGAATTTTCGTCAAAAAATATGGATTTTTTGCCCAATTGAGCATTAATTTTTTTTGTCAAAATACCTAGTATCTAAGCCTTTTTTTGATTTAATATTGCTCAAATTACATATTAGACCAAGTCTAAACCAATTTGTAGAGTTTGTATTGTAAATTTATTAACAAAAAATTTTCCTGTTTTTTCGCTATTTTGACTAAAATATGTTAAGGTGCTTATGCTATCGTGACTGCTTTCTAACACCAACACTGCCTGACAAACCACAGCATAAAATGAGAAAAACACCGATTTCTACGTAGAAACTCATCTAACATCCCTCTTCAAGTCCAGGCGATGACATACACCAAGGTATTGAAACTATGTTTGGCAAGTTCAACGCGTAAGAAATATGATTTATCATTACAATCACAACTGCTATAGTGTGAGTCAACAACCAGCAGTTGATGGAGTTTCAAACATTATTTTTTTGCCGTCCAGCATTTCTGTACTAGTTGTTCTACAGTAATTCTTAGCAAGAACGACTTCATGATCGTCCCATGTTTTGACTCTGATTTTTCAAGGTACTGTAAAATAGTGAAAAGGTGAAAGTTTGAATGATTGGTAGCAAAATGTAACTAAGTTTCGCGTCTAGGCAAAACGTTCGTTAGGTAACCATTAAGTCTAAGCTGGGTTGTTCCCTCCAATAGTGCTGGCCACATATATCTCGTCTATGCTGTTGTTTTTGCGAATATTTATCATCCTGTAACCGGACAGTGTCATACGCTAACTGTTGGACAATCAGCACACTTTTCATTGCATTTACTAGTGCGTAGTTTGAGGAATCCGCTCCTGCTAAGGAGCTGCCAATGTTTCTGTGGATTTCTTCCAAATTCTTGTCCACTAAATTTTCTGCTTGTTTGAGGCCACCAAGCAGAGATAATAATTGTAAAGCGTCTTATCCAAGAACCAACAGCGTGACCAGGGTGCAGGTTGAACCATATCATGCAATCAGGGTTGTCATAGAAACGACACCTTTATCCACTCGGCCACGTTGCCGACATAATGTTTTTGATGAATCGACCAACCATCACGTATGCACGATACGATTTTGATTTAGGGCATTCATCTTCTTCTACCAATCAAGCTTGAGACGAGCTCAATAACAGTAGTATTTAAAGTCCTCTAATATGCAGGGTGGGCCATAAGTTGCACACCAAAGAATCACGTGGAGTGTAATGTAAAACAATGTCAAATCTAGAAAAGAACATGTACTTTGTGCACTTTCTTACAGTATGAAGTACATGTTTTTTTGTAGAGCAGTAAAGCATTGTATGTACGACTCAGCTAAATCAGTTAGTTCATCAAAACTTACTGTTTTAAATGCTGTGGTGTACGAGTTATGGCCCACCCCGTATTTAGCACATCATAGATAAAACCTTTAAAAACCCTACTGCTTCACTTTTATAACTCAGCGAGACCTTTAGAGGTTTACTCCTAAAACGATTACAGCTTAGGGTGAAACAGACTAAACGGCTTTCAATGTTTTATCTGTGGTAGACTAAATATATGTTTTTACAACCCATTTAATCAGCTCAATAACCAACCTCTCGTGGTTTTCTCGTTTAAACAATGCAGGATAACAGTGTGGTTGCAGTGCTTGTCATATGTGTGGCTATCAAAGATATGATACTGAACAATCTTGATTTGTCCAACAGTTTATAGTGTTGTGGTTGTGAACATTCAAGTCACAAATATTGGTAAATGCTCTGCTGGCTTCAGAGGCTACTTTTTGGATGTACAATACAATTGCACTACTAATATTATGTTCAGCTACAAATGTTGCATTTGCCCATTCAAAATGGGTACGCGACAAGGTCGTACAATATTGTTTCAGGATTGTGTGAGTGTAGTTAGAGATTAGAGTTACCATCTAATCAAACAGCAGTTTTATTTGGTGGAAAAACACTGTTACCACTCATTTATTCCACGTTAGTTAGAACCACAAGAAAATAAGAGGTTGTTTGCCGAGCTGAGTTTGCTATTAAACAGCACCACGAAACCAGTAATACTAAAACGACGTACAAATTACAAACTAGTGTTTCCTGAATTTTTGCTGAACCAAATTACTGTATATAATTGGTTAAATTGGGAGATAATTTAGCCGGTGGTTTTGAGACTTTGTAAAATTTCGCTACGAATCATTCAAACTTTCACCTTTTCACTATTTTACAGTACCTTGAAAAATCAGAGTCAAAACATGGGACGATCATGAAGTCGTTCTTGCTAAGAATTACTGTAGAACAACTAGTACAGAAATGCTGGACGGCAAAAAAATAATGTTTGAAACTCCATCAACTGCTGGTTGTTGACTCACACTATAGCAGTTGTGATTGTAATGATAAATCATATTTCTTACGCGTTGAACTTGCCAAACATAGTTTCAATACCTTGGTGTATGTCATCGCCTGGACTTGAAGAGGGATGTTAGATGAGTTTCTACGTAGAAATCGGTGTTTTTCTCATTTTATGCTGTGGTTTGTCAGGCAGTGTTGGTGTTAGAAAGCAGTCACGATAGCATAAGCACCTTAACATATTTTAGTCAAAATAGCGAAAAAACAGGAAAATTTTTTGTTAATAAATTTACAATACAAACTCTACAAATTGGTTTTACAAAACTTTACAGATGAGTTTAAAGTTACAAAACAAACTCTACAAATTAGTTTAAACTGGGTCTAATGTGTAATTTGAGCAATATTAAATAAAAAAAAAAGGCTTAGATACTAGCCTGACAGAGTCCAACCTCAAACCTCTTCGTGGTGTCGGTGGAAACAGTGGAAACACTAGCGAATCGAGGCAATGGCAACCGGCCGATTAATTTTGGCGAAATTAAGGAGTGCAGGAATTAGCAACCGGGCAGTTGCGCAAGCGAAGGCCTGATACTGCGAAGTCCTGCCTTCTAATATTCTGACCCCTGAATCAAAGGCCAACAGGAGGTTGCTAGCTAAAATGGAACCGGTGGTGATGGACCAATATTGAGACGGAATGTCAATGCGACTATAGGGTACAGCGGATAAAACGCGCTGTCGTGTTGCAGCCACAAGATTGAGAGGATGCAGGTCCTAGTCTAGCCAACATAGGACTTCGTGTCCATCAGCTTGTGAAAATCCCCGTGCACCTGTAGTTCCAGATGGCACCTGGGTAGGGGTCTACAGCTGTATTGGGGGGGGGCTTCGCCGAGGCCTGTGCTCAAAGGATAAGTCTGTTAATAATTGTGGTGTTGGTGTGTCGTTATCAGCAGAAAAGACAGTTTGTGGCCTCCTGCTAGTTTGGATAATCTGGCATTTGGAACTTTTCCCAGCTTAAAGAAAGCCAACCCTATGATTATGTCTAATATCATCAGATCAAGAAAAGTAACACGAATCAAACTCCTACATTCAGAAGAAGTGGCACGGTCACAACCAAGAATCATTGAGCTCTTGAGTGACAATGCCAACAAAGATAACACTTGGCTATGTGTGCCTTCTAGCTCAGATGCCAAAAAAACATCAAAGCTGAGCCCTCAAGTTAAGAAGGTTTCTTTGCTAAAGGAATCGGTCTCAGAAGCTGAAGGTTCAGCAAAAATGGTATGGTCGGTTGTGAAACCGAACACCACCCCAACTTCTCCTGTGGAACCTCAGAATCCAAGTAATTTCTTGGAAGTTGCTTGCAAGTCTAAGGTGAAGCGGGGGGGAATTAAATAAAGCCATTACGACACCTAAGTTATCCTTACATAATTTAGAGTGTTGGCAAATGAACCTACACAGATGTAAAGCAGCAAGCTATAACATGTGTGAAGTTACAAAAAACGTACGTTCCGGGTTAGTGTTAGCTCAAGAACCATGGACATATGCCACTAAAATCAAAAGTAAGCTACGAGGCTGGAACCTCTTTCAAGGTATTGAAAAGGGTAGTAGTCCTCGGGCGTGCATTTATGCTACTCCTGATCTCTATTGTTCTCTAATTCTGATGTTTTCAAATGAGGATATTGTGGCAGTTAGAGTTAACAATGTGTGCCAAAGCGGTGACAGTTTTGTTTTCGTATCGGCAAACATGGCAGCCAAAGAACCAGCTCCGCTCAATTTATTGAGGTATCTGTTAGTCTTCACAGAAAATGAACAAATCTCTACAATTGTAGGAACCGATGCAAATGCACATCACATTCTATGGGGATCCTCCAATATAAACCCTTGAGGAGAGGATCTGCTAGCGTATTGTGTTAGTGCAGACCTGAATTTCTGTAATGTGGGTAATAAACTAACATTCAGAACTAAAACGCTAGAAGAGATTCTGGACTTGACCTTAGTAAACCGGTGTTCATGGGACCGAGTAGTTGGTTGGCATGTTAGCGACGTGCCATCATTCTCGGATCACATGTGTATGAGGTTCCAAGTTAAAAACAGACTCCAAAAACAAGCTTAAATGTTTCGTAATGTTCGTCGTACGTGCTGGAACAAGTATGTAAACGAACTCAAGCAAAAATTAAATGAACGAATTTTACGACCAGTACCAGTGCCTTCCTCAAAAAAAGACATTGAGGTGCCGGCAAACAAAGTTCATTCAGCTATTACTAACTCATATGAAGCTGCTTGCCCTATGCGAAAGTCGCTTCGTACGAAAGATAACATTTGGTGGAATTCTGAGCTAGAAAGTCTTTGAAAAGAGGCTGGCCGAGCTTGGAGAAAAGCCATTAAAACTAAACAAGAAGAAGATTGGAAGGCTCAAAAGCTCGCCTTATCCTACTTCAAAAAAGCTGTCAGAAGAGCAAAGGGCGATTCATGGCATTGCTTTGTAGAGAGTATGAATAGTCAAACACCAACGGCTAGGCCGGTTAAGATTATTCGAAGGAATGAAACGGTGCATATTAGCAACGTAATTAAACACAACGGAGAATTCACTAAGTTTCCACGAGAAACCTAGTGAATTCTCCGTGTACCCGGCAATAAGATATACAGCAAATAGTTCTAAGTTTCCACGAGAAACTTAGAACTATTTGCTGTATATCTTATTGCCGGGTAGCCAGCAGACAAAAAATCGTGCAACCAGGTCTGACTTAGTGGACAATCCATTCATGAGACCTGAAGACACTGAAATGATTGCAAACATATATGTTCATTTGAGCGTATGGAATCAGCTATTAACAAATTTCAACCATTCAAAGCACCAGTGCCAGACGGGCTCTATCCTGTACTGTAACAGAAAGGTTGGAATCAACTGAAAGAATATTACCACGTCATTTTTCAAGCATGCCTGAGACACAGCTAGGTGCCATTGGCATGAAAAAAAGGCACAGGTATATTCCTCCTCAAACCCGGAAAGGAAAGCTATTTTGAAGCTAAATCCTTTCGCATGATCACTTTAATTTCTTTTTAACTGAAATGGTTGGAAAGACTAGTTTTGTGTCATATTAATGAAGATAACGACGTGCAGGCAAAGCTTTCTGCATCGCAGTATGGATTTGGAGCAGGAGTTTCTACGGAAACTGCCTTGCATGAATTTGTGCGCCGTGTAGAGCATTGCCTTGTTAGAAAAAAGCCGGCTTTGGGTATTTTCCTGGGTATTGCCAGTGCCTTCGACAATGTCATCTTTCGTAGCTTTGTTGCGGCTCTGCAAGGGCTGGGCATGTCTAAGGTTCTCACCTCATGGATAGAGAATTTGCTAACACATCGCACAGTTCAAGTAGAATTATATGGTGATAAAGTTGAAAGGGAAGAAGCAAAGGGGAGCCCACAGGGTGGTATCCTGTCCCCTTTTCTGTGGAACTGTGTCTTAAACAACCTGTTGCTAAATTACGCAGCAGGGGCTTTTATGTTCAAGCCTATGCCGATGATCTAGCAGTGTTGGTCACTGGTGCTGATATGCTTTGGATCAGAGGTATGGCTCAAAAAGCAATAAATATTGCTACAAACTGGGCTTTGGATCAAGAGCTACAGTTTAGCAGCAAGAAAACTGAAATCATACTGTTCACTCACAAACGGAATCCAGATTTGGGTTCCTTGTCAATGAATTAGTACAAAACTTGAACTTTCCAAGGAAGCAAGGCTGTTGGATGTTACTTTGGACAGCAAGCTAACCTGGAAACCACCTATTACTCGTATTAACCGCAAAGTAACTACAGCATTAATGCAATGTAGGCAAATTGTAGGTAAAACGTGGGGAATAAAACCATCTATGATGAAATGAATATACACAGCAATGATACGTCCAATCATGTCGTATGCATGTGTGTCCTGAGCAGGCGGTCTCAGCAAAAAGTATCTAGTGAGGAAACTCACAAAGATGCAGAGACTTGCTTGCTTGATGATTTCATCAGCTTTTCCTGCCACCCCTACTGGTGCTCTGGAAATATTGCTCAACATAACTCCCATTAAGGAATTCTTATTGGCTGAGGCAGTGCGAGGGTCATAAAAAATCACTGTTAGTGGGCTTTGGCATGTCAACCCAATTGGTTCCTTTGGGAAAACGAAAAGCCATGTTGATGTTTACAATGAAGCAAGAAGTTTCTTACCACTGCTGCAAATGCCAGCTTATCGAATAAAGAAAACAAAGATATTCGAAAGAAATTTTGAATGTCAAATTATGGATAAAAAGACTGCTCTCAGATTTGAAAGCGTTCTAAATCAGAACGCTGTCAAGGTTTACACTGATGGTTCGAAACTAGATGGGAGAGTAGGAGCGGGTTTCTATGTAGAATACCCAAACAACTCCCCAAAACAAGCATTTGTTCACCTTGGAATTTACAGCACTGTGTTCCAGGCAGAAGTCTTAGCTATTTCAGAAATGGCAAAGAACCTGCTTTGGGAAAAATGCACAATCAAAATATTATTGTGCTGGTTGATAGCTAAGCAGCTATCAAAGCACTCATAAAGTGCACTTTAACATCAATTACAGTGCTCAACTGCATTACAAACCTAAATCAGCTAGGTAAACAAAGCCATGTCAATAATGCTTGGATTCCTGGTCATGCAAGGGTACAAGGTAACGAAGTGGCAGACTATCTAGCCAAATCAGGATCTACATCAAAAATACATGGTCCTAAACCTTTTATTACAATCCCGTATGACAGTTGTGTTAGCACGGTTAAGGACTGGTCCACAGTTAAGATAGAAATAAATGTGGAATAAACGGAAAGACTGCTTGAGGATGAAGGAGTCTGTAGGTTGGACGTCTTCTTGACTAACAATACGTCTCCTTAACCTTAAGAGGCCTCAATTAAATAGAGTAGTGCAAGTTTTAACTGGGCACTGCAATCTACAACGGCACAAGAAAACTACAGGTCGTGCTGAGTCTTCTTTGTGTCCAAAATGTAGCCTAGAGGATGAAACACCAAATCATCAAGTAGGCAATTGCAAGCTCTACCAAGATATTCGTGTTAAATATTTTGGAATCACCAAAACCACTGTTCACAATGTTGTAACGAAATGCAGCATTAGCAAACTGGCCACGTACTTAAAGGAAGCCCGAAGGCTTTCTGAGTTTGACCAGTAACCAAACAAAACAAGAACATAGCCGCTACAGTTGCAATGGGCCCAAATGAGGCCTACGCAATGTAGGAGGACTTTACCTAACGGTAGTAGATTCGCTTGCACCGCTGCCCATTAATAATAATAATAATAATAATACTAGTTATCTTGACTAAAAAAAAATTAATGCTCAAGGGGGCAAAAAATCCATATTTTTTGACGAAAATTCAAAAATTCAAATTGCATGCCCTCCTCTCCCTATGAACCAAATGAGCTGAAATTTGGTATGTGGGGTTTCTATCACCAACCCAACAAATTGCGGGGGTGATGGGTTAAATTTGAAAAAAAAAATTTTTTGAACAACCCTAATGGGCACTGCAAACCTACACTTCATTCCGTAACCGCAAATTCGCAAGTTTGCGGAACATTTCCGGTAGTTTTTGCCCTTCGGAAACCGCAAAAGATGATTTAATTTCGCGAACTTAAACCGCAAACTTTGCTGTTATTTTGTTTTAGTTTTTAATCAATCAATCAACACAATTTATTTAACTAAGTAGCTCAGAATAGAAACAGCATAACGAAGTCATATTGTTGTAGAGCATATATAAAAAAGTTGACACATAAAAAGCTCTACAAGGACGTGTAAAAAGTCGCAACATACTGTAAAGTGAATTATCTGAGCACTAGTAAGGAGGCTGCGAATGGACCTCGCAGTCTTCGAGTCAAGCAGCCACCTATTGTATAAATGATGGCATTAGGGCATTAATAATGATGGCACAATCAATTATGACTAAGGCATGGAGCGTTGGGAAGCCGACAAAATAATCAAGAATTATAGTTCTTTGCAATCGATTAGTGGAATACCTAGGAATGTGAAGAGCAAGACTGCCTGAGGAGATTTGCATAGATATTTGACTTAACTTTGTAAAGATGGGCGATGTAGTGTAGCAAAATGGAAATAAAGATGGCGGTGAACAATTTGGCGGTTTCATGTTTAACCAAGTCCGATAGTTTGAGTACATTTAATTGAGAAAGAAAGGAATCACGTGATCTCGATATTTTCCACCAGCAACAAGTATGACTGCTTTGTTTTGCAGTGAAGCCAGTTCGTTCAGGTATGAGGGAAATGTGTAACCCCAAATGGCTAAACCATATAATAAATGAGAGTGTACCATGACGTAATATAATTTTAGAATAACCGGCTTAGATAAAAACGATTTAAGGTTTGCGAGAATTCCGACTGCGCGGGATATTTTTTGTTTGATGTATTTAATGTGACACTTGAAGTTTAATTGTTCATCGATGCAAATAACTAAATATTTAACACTTCAACAGGGATGTAGAGCAATATTATTCAGATTTAGCGTTATGAAAGGTTGCTCTCTATTCAATTTATGAAGAATAATCAAGAAGGATGATTTATAAGAATTAAGTTTTAATTTATTAGCAATGCTCCAGTTGTGGACTGACGCAAGGTCCAATGACATTTTTTTTTGTAAAATTTTAGGGTTGACGTTATCTCTTATAAGGCAGGTGTAGTCGGCGAACAATCTTGGTGTACCGGTGATTGCGTTGGAAAGATCATTTATGTATAACAGAAATACTGTAGTAAAGTGTCTAATCTTGACCTTTGTGCGACACCGTAAGGTATTGCTTTTATCGTAGAATTAGAGCCATTAACACAACCAAATTGTTGACTATTCAAAAAAGATTGCATTAAAGATTGGGTTGGTCCACGAATGTAATAATGTTCTAACTTGGCCATTAAAATACCATAAGGAACAGTGCCAAACGCTTTCTGGAGGTCGAGTAAGGTTAATCTGGTGAAATGATTTTCATTTATATTTTTAAAGGTGCTGGAGACTATATCGAGTACAATATAAACTGTGAAAAAATTGTTTTGAAACCCGTATTGAGTTTCAAAAATAACTTTGTGCTTAGAAAAAAAAACTTTGGATCTAACGTGAAAACTAACGTGAATCTAACGAGAAAAAACTAACGTGAATCTGGAATATGCTAGGCTTCAAGAATTTTGCAAAAGCAAGAAAGAATTGAATTAGGGCGTTAGTTAGTGGGATTAGTTTTATCGCCTTTTTTGTGAAGAGGTATCACTTTTGCAATTGTACAGCTTTTGGGATAAATTCCTTCCATGATCGAAAACTCGAAGAAGTATTGCAGGTATGGTGCAATTACATCAGCAGCAATACTCAGGAAATACGAAGGTATCTGGTCATGATCTATGGCTTTGTTCACACTAAGGGACTGAATAGCGGCAATCATCTTGTTAGACGTTGACGGCTCTAAAAAAATAGATAAGTGCGTTGCGTTTATTCAAGAAATTTTGAAAAAGCTGATCATTTTGACTGGAGACTTTATTAGCAAGCCCTTCTCCAATGAAGTACAATATTTTGTTTACGAGATAGAGGTTTCAATGGTGCATGCTTGTTGATAGAGGTATAGCTATAGTGGAAATTGTCACGGCTTAAGGCTGAGGAGTTAACTATAACGGTATATTTAAAGTGGATTTTAAGACTGCTAAACTCGTTTTGGTCGAATTAAGATTTATCACAAAAGAATGTTTTCTGCTTCTTTGTTTTGAAAGTTGGGATAACTAGACTCATTGATATAACACATCATTGGAAAGTGATCTGTGATGACAGTTTGCAGTACCATTGGTTTGGTATTATGTTTAATGTCGTTTGTTAAAATGTGGTCAATCATGATGGCAGAGGTATGAGTGGTATTGTTTGGAAGGATAAGTAAAAGAAAAAGGGTTGTAACTAAGTAAACGATTGATAAAATTTGTTTCATTTTTTAAACGATTATTTGTAGAAATATTGATATTGAGATCACCTATTATGTAGAAAAGAGAGTTGTTAGTGGTTAGGTTACTGATACCAATTTCAAGATCATCTAAAAAGTTTGGTATTTCGGTATTGGATGGATGACGAGAAACAATGCCAATAGTATAAATACGTTTGCTCTTATGGACGTTAAGCCATAGAGTTTCGGATTTAAAAAGTTGATTTTGATGTTTACAAATTTTAACTTATTGGAACGTAAGCTGCAACTCCATCAGCATTACTAAATGAGTCAACGTGAACAAAGCGGTAGCCCGGTAAGTCAATGTTTATGAGAGGTTTGTCTTTAAAGCAAGATTCAGAGAGTCCAATTATATCGGGTTGCAAAGGAATAGATGAAAGAAAGTTTTGTAAATTATCAAAATTTGCGAGAAGGGGCCGAATGTTAAGGTGCAGAATGGACAAACTATTACAAATATTGGGTAATTAGTGGATAGGTCTAAAACTTCATCAAGAAAAGATGGGATCAGCCACAAAACAGGGGATCACAAACATCAATTCCGTCGAAAAGACCTGGGTGGCAGTAATCTGCTCAGCCGCATTACTGCTAACCGAGGATCACTTTAAGCCATCATAATTACAAGATTCGCATAGGCTAGGAAAAACTTTTGGTGGATAATCTTCTTTGCCGGTACCGATTATCCACCAAAAGTTTTTCCTAGCCTATGCGAATCTTGTAAAAATATTGGGTAATTGAGGAAAATCATAAAAAGCAATGTAATCGCAGGTACCATTTCATTCAGTCAGATTATCGAGAGCAACATCACACAATTCATCACTGATAGCATCATTTTCAAAATTAGTTGTGGCTGCATGACCCGGTAAAAGGAAGTCCAAATAGGATTCTTATACCAAATTGGAATGATAAATAGAGTAAACCTATAAAAGTAACAATGCTTCCTATTTCCAATAAACCTGTAATATACACCGGTAAGCTTTCATCCATTTTATTAATATCCTGTTTTTGCATGTAGTAATATACATATCAACAAAATGGCCGAGGAAAATGCTTGCAGGTTTATTGTTTAAACTAAACTGCGACCGCAGTTGGATTACCGCTGCGACTATGGTGGCTGGAGTGAAGACTTAAACGAGCGAGACCTCGCCTGCCAGTCACTTTCGTCGCTCTTTCAAACTTCTTAATACGGTATGTTTGTTGAGTTAAAAATCTTTAGTTGATTTACTGTACATACTTGAACTTGTCATTTAGGATAAACAGAGATGCACAAATCTTTATTAAGTCGCAGTAAAAAAACAACAACTCTGGTCTCACGAAGTTGCATTTTTGCGTTCTTGAAAACGATACTTCACAGCCTTGATAAGCTACTATTTACTGCGTTAGAGACGAAATGGTGGCGGCTCGTTGTCGATGTCCTTTCCTGCTATTTCATCACGTGTGGAAATTTGCAGATCACAATTAAAATAACTTTGTTCAAATGTGATAAAATTCGGCTTCTTTGCATTTTTTTATTTCAATTGCAATACAATTCTGATTAAAGCTAGAACTTTTAGTCGAGCTCTAGGTAAAAGCTGTCCTTTAAAACCTTTCAAATTGCGCAAAATGCAATTACGGTGCAGATATTGATTTTGATTAAAAACTTGCTTTTATTTCAAATTTTATGTTTCTGTTTGGCGCTGAGCAGTCAGCACCTGTAAAGAATAATAACAAATATTGAAAATTTTGGTTTGAAGCCTTGGTTTTTGGCATGCAATTCAGATTCAATCAATGGTCACTGTTAAATAGAAATTGGTTTCGACACAGGCCATTTTGGTGGTGCTGCCAAAAATCAACAAGATCAATATGCAGTAGTAATTTACCCGCCAAAAAGTTTGTCAACATGACTAATTTAGCTCGTAAATTTTTGAAAAATTTTGAAGTAATGCCGCCAACTGCTGAAAAACTTATGCCACTTCTTGAAAAAAAAAATAGGCAAAAGCATTTTGACGTATCATTTGCATAATACACAAACTTCGGAAAATCAAAAATGCATGGTTGTAATATGTATACATCATCAAATATTACAAGATTACCAGGATTCAGAAGTTTTTTCCAGGATTCCAAAACGGGCAGAAAAATCATTCTCCAAAAATCTATGGAAATTTCTTGAGCAGCAACGCAAATGAGCGCATGTAGTCTGAAGTATGCATTTCAAAAACACGGTTAACGAAACTAAAAACAAAACAACTAAAAGGATAAAACCAAGATTGAAAAGGGTGGTTGACCTGCAGCCTATTTATTTACTAGACGTGCTGGGATGTCATCAAAGTTGTCTTGTGCAATCCCTTGCCACTTCAAAAACTTTAACTTTCTCTTAAAAAAAATAAGCCGATGGAAGTTTCTTGTAAAATACATCCAACCACATTTATCGATACATTGAACAGCAAAAACGCATATTTTAGAAATTGCAAAGAAACGATTTTAGCGAGTTGCTGATATGCGGTAGAATTCAATTTATTAACTGCAAATCCGCAAATGTTTACAGTAAAAAATCGACTCGCAAGATCGCAAATAAAAACTTTGAGTCCGCAATTTGCGGATTTGCGGAAGTGCCCAGCACTGGTTTTTACTCGGCCATTTTCAAACTAACGAGTGCGAAGTTTCAAAGTTTTGCTAATAGCTCGAGAATGGTTAGGTCTAGCTATATAAAATTTGGACTGCAATTTGAGATCAATAAAAAATTTTTTGTACTAAAGTTCAAAGCGACAGGTCACGTGACTTTGGTTTTAGGACCTAAAAACCGCCCTAAAAATACGGTGTAAAAGACGGTTTATTCAAAAAGGGTACATTCAAAAGTACGGTAGAAATATTTCATTAGATTGCATGTTTTAAGAAACCAGCCCTTTCATTGCTAAATAAGTTTTTTCCTTTTTTATTTCCTTTTTCTTTGTTTTTTTTCTTCCTACATCTTTTAAGTCCTTTATCTCCAAAACCACAAAACTACTAAATCTATTTTTTGTGTAGAGTTGGTAGGCTACAAATGCAATTTTGTTTCTTGACATGTTTTGGGGCAACTCTCCAGGAATTACCCAAAAATGGGGCAAAGTGTAATCAATTTTTGAGTGGCTTAAGCTAGGGCGCTGTTTTTTTTAGCTTATAACAGTGGATAGTTAAGATACAATTATTTTAACATAGTTTGGGAGTTTTCCTAAATGGACTCCAAAAATCATTTTTTTGAACAGTTCAGGCTGGAGCACTTAATTTTTTTTGCTCTCGGTTAATATTCACGAGAGAGATATTTTAACATCTTTTGGGGTGCCGCCTTCTCAAGAACTCTTAAAATGGACACCCAAAAGTCAAATTTTTAAATGGCTTAAGCTAGAACTCTAATTTTTTTTGCCTTCAGTTAGTATTTAAAAGTTCGGGGGGTGGGGCTATTGAAGGTGTTACTAGGAAATTTACCCAAATGGACCTCTCAAAAATCAGTTTGGTGAACGGCTCCAGCTAGAAAACTTTTTTTTTTCAATCTGTTGATATTTAAGAAACAAACATTTTGAAATAGCTTGGGGATGCCAATCTTTTGGGAGCCCCTCAAGTTGGAAACCATAAATCCATTTTTAATCAACTTACTGAGTTAGACATACTGAGTTAGACATCTACTGAAATTGTTGTTGATTACAGTTGGTCTTTAAAAAAAATAAAATTCTGACATTGTTTGGAGGTGACACCCCTTCCTCCCTTCCGGGAACGCCCCAAACAAATCCTCCAGATCATTATTTGTAATTTGAGCTAAAAACATTTTTTAAAGCTTGATATCAGTGATGTTCAAACGACAAAACATTGCAAATACAATCAGAAGCCAGCTCCAGATAAAGTTGATATATTGAATTCAATGAATTGAATATGAGCTGTTATTAACGCAAAAATAGATCTGGGACCAACTTATAATGCAAAGTATCTTAGAGATTAAATATATGTATAATCAACAATAGACAATAGCTTTTGTACTCATTTTGAGTTTATGCTTTAGTTAAGATATACACTTTTACAGTTAACTGCATGCAGATGGTGTAAGCTTTAAACAAATTCTACTCTGACAAAACTCAAATGCAAAGCGATTTTATTTTTGATCGCACTTTGGCAATATGAAACACACGTTGTGAGACAACACATACAGGGTGGCCCATAAGTAGGTATACAGCAATCACAATATAAATCGATTAATTTTGTTTTTAACTTTTTACGTTCGAAGCAGTACATTCCATAGCGCTTCACTTTAAATGCTAAGTACCAGGAACTGAAATATGACTTGAAATGAAGTATATACCACCAATAAAAAAATTCTTGTAACATTTTCGAGCGATAACTGTATAACCACTTATGCGCCACCTTGTATTTTGGAGATAAACATTTGGGGGCTACCCTTCAAGAATTCCTTAACCTGGACCCTAACAATTGATTATTACAGGACTTAAGCTAGCATAGGATATTTTTTTATTGTTGTCAGTCTCTGTGTGGTAGATAAAATATATTTTAACACTACTTGAAATTCGACACCCTCCTAGGTGGATCAAAACAAAATATTTTTAATTGGTCTTATTACGGAAAAGCGAGCATTTTTTTTTTGAAAATATCTTTACTTAACATGTGTCGGTTGTTCACTCGGCTTGCTTCTTATCAAGATCTCATAGTCTCATTTAGTTATTTTTTTTCTCGTGATTCTTTTTATAAAATTAAGTCCGTATTTTTATTTTCGAAAAGTGGATGACAGCTGACTTCAGAAACTTGGTTGGAATTTAGACTAACTAATAAGTTAAGACTGTGGACAATAGTTTAAAGACAGGGGAAATCATATTTTCTTTGATTGAAAGAAGTGCAGTATTTATTGCAGTAGAAATAATTAACAAATTTCATACAAGCTGAATTTTCATATCATGTTTTTTTATTTGAAAATAAGGTTATTAAGAATGAACGAAGTTATTAAAGCATTTAAACTTGAGCTATAGAGGAGTGTATATTTCGAAATCTACAAAACATGGCGTCATCAGTCTAGGACACCATTGACTCTTTTCAAGCTTTTGCATACGTATGTCGTAAATTATAACAGTTGACTTATGCCCGTACAAAAAAGTTTAATTATTATTTTTTACAACTAATATGCAATTTATCTCGAAAAATTTATGTCACGTGATAATCTGGTGGCTTGCAATAATTGATTAATATCAATTAAAGACGTGGGCAAATTTCAACAAAAACTGCAAAGTTTGTAGTCAAGAACTTATGTTTTCTCTTAAAATTGGTTTTGTAGCGCTATGCCATCACGTTTAGAAATAAGAGCAAACGTAACCCGTCAAAATTTGAAAAAATTTAATCTTCTTCACTTGACACAGTAGTTTATTTTATGACATCAGTGTCTGTGACGTCATTACTTTCATTGTTTAAGGTCCGTTGGTTAGAAAACTAATTTGGACAAAGTTTAAAATTCGGGCACTTACGAAAAAAAAATAGGAAGCAAATAAAGTACAGTAACCTACCGTTTAAGCTCGCAACTTGAATCTATGCAGCTTTTGCGAACTTAACAATTTATGTTCAAATCGAGAGTTGCTAAATGAATTGTTTTGTAAGCATCATGTGTGTCAGTAAATTACCTCACAGTTTGATGATGTGGTCTGTCCTGAGGTAAAAAAAAGAACAGGACGTACAGTTGACCAGTTCTTTTACTGTTGGACAATGTTCCAGGCCATTTTCCCGCTTTTGAAAGAGGTAACATTAAAGTGTTGTTCTATCACCAAACTTTACCAGCCTTGTGATATGAAAATTATTGCAGCATTGAAGAAATATTTATATCTTAGTTATGTTTTAGATTTTTACGAACTTGGTTGCACGTTGAAGGCTCACAAAAAAAGCAAGCTAATAGGTTACCTCAGGGCAGCGGGTGTCGCTTACGGCAACCCTGTCCACTTGTTAGAAGCAGTTTCATAAATTAAGCTTGCCTGGGATTCCATTTCGCATGCAACAATTAAGAATGCGTTCAACTTTAGAAGTCTCAGTTAGCTACGTTGCGAGATGGAGTGGATGAGAAATTTGATATTGTGGCTGATTATTGCGTAGCTTTAAAGCAATGATTGATTGATGCAGCTGTATCCTCCTATCACGAGAAAGCAACGATGCACTATGCTTTGCACGAATCCACACTCGCTTGGAGTTGACCATTTTTCAAGCTTTCCGACAAAATTACGTGGGATTTTGATGAGATGTTTGCTGACACAAAAGCGGAAAAGTAGGTAAAGGCAGTTAGGATTAGGGCTGATCCTAACCTAACCCTAACCCTAATCCTAAACCGCCTTTTAACACAATTTCCACCATTTCCCACTTTTCCGTCAAAGGAAAAAGTGGAAATCGTGCTGGAAGGCGGTTAGGGTTAAGGTTGGGGTTAAGTTAGGGTGAGCCCTAACCTTAACCGCCTTTTCCTATTTTTTGCCTTTTTGCCTTTCCCTAATTTTGCTGCTGGTTCGAAGCCACCAAGCAGAGATAATCATCGTAAAGCGTCTTATCCAAGAAAGCAACAACTTGAAAGCATTTAATAGACGAATGCGCTATAGAAGAGTTCATGCACATTGATGACGAAAACAATGAAAAGTTATTTTGGATGATGTAAATGAGGTACTGGAAACAATGCAAATAACACCAGAAAACGTAAAAGATGAGACTAATTATACAATTGCCGCAGCTTGCACACCATTTCCGGAACCAACAAAGACAATGTCGATTTCTTGTGGGTTTAAAAACAAGTACGAAAAAGTCCTAGTAGTACAAAATCATTGTTAAGTCCAGAGGTGCAAGTTCAAGTAAGAGATGAATATAGCGAGCTGAAAATTTTTTTTGAACGCTTTCAGTGAAAATTGCGACAGGTGATAGGGGAAGCAAAACGCAAAAGAGGTTCTATTACGGATCAACTTACGCTTCATGACATGTTTGAAAAGTGAACATTAAATAACTTGCATTAAATTTTTGAAAAACTTGAGTCTAAAATTTGCAGAAATTTGGTGCGAACTTAACAAGGGTGCGAACTTAAACGGGTGCGAACTTAAGCGGTAGGTTACTGTATTGCAAGTAACAGCTTTACTTTTGATAGAGTGAAGTAAACACATGACGTCAGATGGTTACAATGAGCCCGTTTGCGGATTTGAAGAAACGTGGATTTTGATTTAGCATTTCAAAAGTCATATTTGCTGAAAATTTCAGATTGTTCCGAAGTGGTTGCCACAAAACGTCACATTTTTGACAAGCGTAACATCGCCTACATGAGAACTTGCAAACTTCACGGCATTTTATTGCAGTTCATTTTATCGAATGAAAGAATTAATTTAGCTATGCTTCACGGTAACTGCAATTTTATATAATAAGTCTTAAACTCAAACTTTTGGGTACTAACAGTATTCTTGAAAAGTGCTCAATAGCAGTTTTAGACAAATTAGTATCAAGTATTTAGCACGCCACAAATAAAAACATTTATAGAAACCCTGCACTCTGTTTCATCCTTAACAGGATCTTCAGAGGTTAGCTAAATCAACTTCCGTTTTTGGGGGCATTTTTGCCCACCGAATCATTTTTGATATAATACTTGATACCAGATATTTTTCTCACAAAAGCCTATTTTGTCAATAAAGAATGCTGGGCCTGATGCTATTCTGAGCGGGCCTAACGCTGCTGCGCAAAAAAAGTTGTTTTTCTTAGCAAACATTGCAGTTATAAGGATTTTTGGGGGTTTTTAGATTACATTTCACATTCATTCTCCGTTTACTGTACCTTTACGGACACGGACCAAAAAAACTTTTTAGATGACAAAATCTGCTCTCATGGGTTCATCAAAACATAATAATGAGTAAATTATGAGTAGGAATGTCTCTAGAGCGGGACGTCTGAGGTTTCAAATCTCTGATCAGTCAAATTGAACATAGTGATTATTTGGTTATTTGATTGATTGACTGATGCATCTTTACCCTCCTATCACAAGAAATCGACGGTGCGCTTTGCTGTACACGAATCCGCACCCTGTTAGAAGTTGACCATTTTCCAAGCTTTCTGGTTGACGTTTGACTTCTTTCCACGTAAATTTGCTGCTTGGTCGAAGCTGCCAAGCAGAGATAATCATCGTAAAGCATCTTATCCAAGAACGCAAACACGTGACCAGGGTGCGGATTGAACCCATGATCATGCAATCAGAGTCGTCGTAGAAATGACGCCTTAACCCTCTTGGCTACGCTGCCGAGCTAGGGGTGCCAATGGCTCGCGACTGCTGCAACATTTCTTCAAAAGGAGCTGTGTTGCCCGCAGGTGCAATGACACGGAGATGAGTCCCAACAACTTGTTACACGCTTCGAATTATCACAACGAATATAATAAAATATTTGGTTTGATTAATAAGCAGCTTGTCATGACATAGCAAATTAACACCAAGCTGCAAAGATCAACCATTAACAGCAACTGCTTTCATCTCCACTAAAAATGATCTAAAGCACGGTCAACAAGCATCGTAAGTGTAGCCTATGTCGTAGTGCTGATTTACAATAACGCTGGTTTTCGAACCTTAGAAAGCGTAAAATCTTCGATCAAAATTCATTGTAATTAAGAATACACTTCATCTTGTTTTTAGTGCTCATAATGATAACCTACTTGCCTCATCTTTCTTACCCTTTCAAGAACTGCAAATTATGTTGGTTGTGTTATATACGTTTACTGGAATAGCAGAATTCATAGCGTGACATTTTCAAAATGAATGATGTTATTTGGTGATTGGTTATGGAATTGTCACAAAAATCTTTGAATTTACATTTTCATAAATGAATTTACAGTATAGTTGTTAAATAAACCCAATTTTCCGAAAACATAATTATCCTGATTTTGTTTTTTTAAGTTTAGTTTCTCAAAATTTCTCATTTACTGTATTTTCTTCATGGGCATATTCAGGCATGCTGGGCCTAATGCAGCAGCATTAATGGAACCATCTTCATCTGGCCTTGGTGATTTCAGTGTTAATTCACTAGTAGATCTGAAAATTGGCAATTATAAATTGATCTAGCTAAAAGTTATTACTTATAAGTTTTGTTAACACCACAATTAAAGCTAATTATTGTATGATTGAAAGCATTCAAACTTTCGTTTTCGCATTGCTTTTTAGCCTAAAAATAAAAAAAGTAAAAAATTAATGATTATATTTTCAAACGCTTATCCAATCAACTATACCAAATTTAATGCGATGATCTTTAAGAAAATCTCGAACACAACGTTACCTTTTTACAGCAAACGGCTTAGCTTGGTTGGGTCTTTTTATTGACAGCAATAATCCAGAAGTATTTGCTTGGACTGACGGAACAGATTTGGTAAGTTGCAGTATTAAGTAGCTTTGGCATAAAGAACATTAATTTTTGTCTCCGTAAACAATATTAATTAAGTACAGTACATACAATGCAGTGTAATAAAAACATACTTTCATTAAGGATAAAAAGAGCCGACTCTGCTTTAAGTTTTTTATTTTAGAGAGGTTTCGACTTACCACATACACACTGTAAGTCATTATCAATCTCGTACAAATGTAATCCTGATTCTATTTTTCGATGTCTCTTCACGAGGCAATCGCGCTTACAACTTATTATATAGTTCAGAAACCAAGTTAACGATTATAACTGTGTCGATGCCTTGCGTGACCAAGTATGGCTGGCTCCACTAAGCAGATAGGCAAACTAAATCGTACAAAACTGGACAAGCATTCTGGAAGCTTGGAAATAATGAGGATCTATATGTTTTAGTTTTTATCTATTTTCGATACAAATTAGTGCTTCAATGGCATTGAAAAAGCTTTGTTTGGTTTTTATTTTGCATTTGAAAACGTCATTAATCTCGTAATTAAGTAGGATGAGTGGATTTTAAATTCAACCGATTCAAAAAAGTGCTCAACAGCGTAGGCCAGAGCGATTATCGCAACATAACACAGTACACGTCAAAAATTAAAATAAAAAATTTAAAACCCTACAGTCTGTTTCACCCGTAATCGGGATCACCAGAAAGTATCTTCTATATTAATAAGATACTCCTGATGATCCCGATTACGGGTGAAACAGACTGTAGGGTTTTTAATTTTTTAATTTTAATTTTTGACGTGTACTGTTATGTTGTCGTAATTAAGCACATTGCAACATAATCGGAAATAATAATTTAACTGTAATGTTTTTTCAATGAAAATAACGGACGCGTTGCGTTCATCGGGATAGTTATTCATAACCACTTCGTACTACCGATGAGATTATTTATTGATTTTGACGTTTCGCTTCCCAAACCGGGAAGCTTCTTCAGAACAATTTTCGGCAGTGCTGCCTTTGCAGTTACAAAAAGATAAATGAGAAAAAATAATAACAGCAGAAGATAGGTAACAGTAAAAACATACGAACATCACAATAGTTGTACTATTATACTCAAAATTAGCATTAGCATTCCCCGAACTCTTTTCTCCCGAGCTGAGAACATAATAAAAGACGACGAGCTCAAAAAAGATGAAATACGTACGATCAATAACACCTTGATTACAAATGGATATCCAACATTTCATCGCAAACGACGGTCTACTCGCTCTGAAAGCGAATCCCAACAAACGAAAATCATGACTGTGGTTCCCTATGTGCAGAATCTCACCGAGCCTATTAAGCGTGTTTTGCAGCAAGTTGGTGTGGGGGTGGCTATGAAGCCTGTTTGTGTTTTGTCTAATATTTTTTGTAAGCCCAAAGACAAAGTTTTTGACAAAGAAAAGTCGGGCCTTGTTTATCAAATATCTTGTCGTGACTGCGATGCGGTGTACATCGGTGAAACAGGCCGAAGCTTAGAAACTAGAAAACGTGAGCATATTGATGCAGTGAAGAATTTTGACCTGAAAAAATCTGCACTGTGTTAGCATGTCGCAGAAAATGATCATTTTATAGATTGGGATAATGCTAAAATATTAAGGAGGGAACCACACTGGCACAAGCGTCGGATAGCGGAAGGTTATTTGATAAACCAAAAATCTTTGGAATTGAACGTTTTAAATCGCAATGATGGGTTAATTGTTCCGTCTGTATATAAATCTCTGTGGAGCTAAAAACCTTTTCTAGTATATAATGCTTTGCAATAGATCTTTTTCATATTTTCTCACACTGTTAGAGAAGCAGCCTAGTTATTACAAATATTATTAAAAAATTTTTTTTTTTTCGCTGTTAGTGACATATTTTTTCTGAAATAATTTTCAATATTATATAATGTTATTGTTCCATCACTTTAATGTTTTTGAGTATAATAGTACAACTATTGTGATGTTCCTATGTTTTTACTGTTACCTATCTTCTGCTGTTATTATTTTTTCTCATTTATCTTTTTGTAACTGCAAAGGCAGCACTGCCGAAAATTGTTCTGAAGAAGCTTCCCGGTTTGGGAAGCGAAACGTCAAAATCAATAAATAATCTCATCGGTAGTACGAAGTGGTTATGTATAATGTTTTTGACGTTTGCCGATCGGAGTTACAATGTTTAATCGTTTGCATAGTTTCTGACCTATGCTACTAGAGCAGAAACTTTGAAAACCCTGACCAAAACGGCAACTATTAAAAAACACTCAAGGTCTTCTTTATACTGGATTTAAACACCCAGCTTACGGTTCTTGGTGTTTAACGATTTATACGATTTAAACTGGATTACGGTTCCAGCGCTCTACGTTTCTTGGTGTGCGCTAATCATCAGCTTCAACAGAGATCAAAAGTAAGAATCTCATGTAGATTTAACTTCAATCCATTTAATTTCTTTCTGGTTTTGGCAAGCAGCAAAAGAAAGCACCTAACAAACCGATTTTAAAGACATGCTGCTTGAAATTGATTTCATTGAAAAAATGAGAAATATTTGAGGTATTAAAGAGGTGCCTAATCTTAGTTCTAATATTCTCCTTATCCACGAATGACTCCGTACGATTGGCAACCTTGCGTTTGTGACATCAGAAAAAGATGGCTTGGCAAACTTTCTTGCAAAATAAACATCGCAATGTTACGATCGAACATCGCGTTGCTTATTCTGCAAGAAAAAAATTGAAAAATCATCTATTTTTGATAACACGAAATTGCGATCAGCGGGGTTGCCAATCGTACGGTGTCAAACAAATTAAGTACATTTTCGCGAATAAGAAGAATTATAGTGGAACAAGATTTGGAGTATTCTTTATTGTTAGCTCAAGTAGTTCTCATCTTTTTTTTAAAGCAAATATTGAGAAGTGTCTTTTTAAGGGTGTCGGTAAGCCCGAAGCTGGACATCCTGACGCAACCAACCTGACGCGAGACAACTCACCTCGAGAATTTTCACGCCAGGGACACCCTGACGCCAAAAGCTCTAACCTTCGCACTTCGCTTTTTTTCTTTCTTTTCCTTCTTTTTCTGTTTTTTTTTACCGCCATCCTGTAGGCTTTTTTTCCTAAAACAATTTATCTTGGATTATTGTGACGTAAGTATTAATATTTTGCGTTAATTGCAAACTTTAGGAGAATCTCTATTTTGCAGAAACAACTCAAAAGCGATTTGAATTTTCGCGAAAATAATCTTGATGAAATCCAAACCCAAGCTAGCGAATCTGTAAAATGCTGACGATAAATTTCAAATGATAACCGAATGCCGCGATTGAAAGTAATATGGTTTGCTATTATTGTACAACCATGTAGATATTTTAGGAATAATAATCTGTGTGGTTAAATTTATGGAGAAAAATGCTCCAAAACGAATTGTAAAGGGTGGGCCGTAAGTCGCGCACCAAAGAATTACGTGAATTGTGATGTCAAACGATGTAAAATCTGCGGGGTAAAATATTTCCTCTTTCCTTGGGTGTAAAATACGGGTTCTTTTGTAGAATGTAATGAAGCATGGTTTGCGCGTAAGTACTAAGTAGTTTGTCAAAATTGTTTTAAATGCTTTGGTGCGCGGCTTACGGGCCACCCTGTATATTAAAGAAAATATAAAAAACATAATTCAAAGTCAAATACCGCAAATCGAAATTGATTAGAGCAGAGACCGAAATTTATTATTTTTGCCTATTATGATTCGATGAGCACGTCACAATTTAACAATCATTTTCACAAAAACTTTGTTAGTTTTTTGTTAGCAATAGTTTGTCGATAGCCAACGTTTAAAATTAAAGTTGAAATTATGGCCAAGAAGAAAAATAGATCAAAAGTAAGCAATAGTTTGTAATTATCCACTTAATGAATTTCCATTAGTTGGTTTATTTGTAACCTCAGTCAAAGAAGCTGTTAGTTTTTGCAATCGCATCAAAAGGACGAAACAACACGTTCTCTCGCTTCATTTCAACATGCTAAGTTATCGTAATTTCTCCGCTCTCAAAATCACAGCTGTCAAAAGATAAACATCAAATCGAAATGCTAATGAAAAAATTCGATCATTAACAACGTACTAATTTCGATAAGCTCCAACATTTTTCCGTTTATGAGTCGTACTTTGATTTTTAAATCAGAAACACAACATATTTGAGGCACTACCAGAAACAAATATTGTGTATTTAAAGCTTGTTTAGGGTGAGGTGATTGTGATATAATAATGAAAAGGTTTAACTTTAATTTGCAATAAAGCTTTAAACCACTTTGAAACAGAGCAAAATGACGGATCGGCGAACAATTCTTAGTAAAAAGCACAGAGCCAATACAACTGAAAACATTCTTTTAATGCTTACGTTTCGAGATTATACTTATCTCATTACCAAAGCTGATTTATGAGCAGGCAAAAAACTTGAACAAAAATAAGCAAATTTGAAATTACGCCATAAAAGTCCAGAATAATACATAGTTGAAGAACAAACAATGTTACCGTACAATCGTAGTTAGGGTATTGAACAAACAATGTTACCGTACACTTTGAAACGATTATACTTAGTTGTTATTTTGTTTGCTATAATAGAATGAAGATAGTAAAGATAATGATGCCGCCAGCTTCATGAAAATGAAGTAGAAAAGTTGTTTTTAGCATTTATTAGCTGATTTTAGTTAAATATTCACGAGCTTTCGTCAACATATTATATGATGACTTTGTCAGATTTAAAACCTGACGAAGTCAACATATTGTATTAAATTGTTTTTGAAAATATGCAAATTCGTATAAACGGTAGTGATGATTAAAATATCATACGAAGATCTAATATCACGATCGTACGTTTTATTTAATTACTGTACTTTAAAGATTTTTTTGATACTATTGAAATTAACCTCAAAGCGTCAGAAAAATGACTTCAGATCGGATTCGAAAAGTTTTGCTTTTTTTAACTTTGTACCTTCTCATTATTTAATGTATTTTTTATTTGTTTTTCATTTTTGAACATTTTAGCAAGCTTATTCTTTAATAAACTGAACGCTTTGGAGCTTATCAAAATTAGCACAAGGTGGAATTTTTCGATTAGCAACTTGTTATTGTTTAAATGCTTCAATTTTGCTGGCAGAGAAATTACGATAATTTGGCATGTTGATATGAAGCGTGTGAACGTGTAATTTCAACTCTAATTTCAAACGTTGGCTGTCAACAAACCATTGCTACAACAAAAAACTGACAAAGTTTTTATGAAAATGTTTGTTAAATTGTAACGTGGTCATCCAATAATAATAGACAAAAATAATAAATGTTAATCGCTGCATCAATTAATTTCGATTTGCGGTACTTGACTTTGAATTATGTTTTTTTTTTGTATTTTCATTAACGAACAATTCGTTTTGGAGCATTTTTCTCCATAAATTTAACTACGCAGTTTCATGATTCCTGAAATATCTACATGGTTGTACAATAATAGCAAAACAAATTGCTTTTAATCGCGGCATTCAGGTATCGTTTGAAACTTATCGTCAGCATTTTTACAGATTCGTTAGCTTGGGTTTGGATTTTATCAAGATTATTTTCGCGAAAATTCAAATCGCTTTTGAGTTGTTTCTGCAAAATAGAAATTCTCATAAAGTTTGCAATTAACGCAAAATATTAAAACTTATGTCACAACAACCGAAAGTTCATCGTTTAAAAAAAAGCGTAGCGCAGAAAAAAGCAATAAAAAAATAAAGGAAAAGAAAGAAAAACAGCGGAGCGCGAAAGTTTAGAGCGTTTGGGGTCAGGGTGTCCCAAACGTCAGCAGTAGCGTAGCCAGGGGCGAGGCGGGGGCTATACCTCCCCACATTGGCAGTCGACCAAAATGCAAAATAAGAAAAACACTATGTTTTTAGCACAATTGAGACTATTAAATGCACTAGAGTGGACTAAATTGTAATTTTAAACATCTTTTGAAACATATATTTGGGGGGTGGGCTAGATTGTTGAAAATAAAACTAACAAATAAATGAAAACTTTGAAAACTGGTCAAAAATACGCAATCAAATTTGATCGTAAGGGTAAAAATGCTAAACATAGGTGCCATCAACAAATATACTATAAACTAAGGAATAGGGGGGGGGGGGGGATATTCAGTATTAGTTAATTACCAATCAATTCTCTCAAATTTTTTTTCATTAGCCCCCCCACCCCAATTATTTTTTTGTATAAACTGTATATGAAATAAATTATTCGTTGTGAGTTTTTTTGAACTATTCGATTTTATAATTTACCAGCATCTAAATAACAGAACTAAAATTTTACCATTAGCCACCTCCCAAATAGCCCATTTATGCAACCAGTTTAATCATGTTTGCACTTCCAATTTCTAAGCCACGTTTTAAAAGCATTACTTTTTTTATCAAAATAGCCCTAAAATTAAGTTATTTTTGCAAAAAAAATGCAAAATTTTCAAGTGCTGGGGGCTTTGCCCCCAGACCCCCAAAACATCCCCTCTCATTGCGAATTTGTGGCTACGCGCCTAAGCGTCAGGATGTCCCTAGCGTCAGGATATCTCTGGCAGCAGGATTCCCGAAGTGACTTGTCTCGCGTCAGGTCGGTCGCGTCAGGATGTCGCGGACCGATCAATCGCAAAATCATTCTTGTATTTTGAAACCACATAAAGTCATCATGATAGTAAGAGTCAAATATTACTTTCTATTTCATGCAGGATTACTTTCCCTTTCTCAACGAACAGTACGCTTTCTTAGTGGAACCATCTACTGGTGAATGGCGCCGACTTCGATCTAGATTTCGTTCAAGAAGCTTATGGAATTGACACCTCAAATAGGTATTAGCACGGATATCAGTTTAGAACTATTAATTCTGGTTATTTTCAAAACATTATAAGTGCGGAATTAATATAGGGCGGTTTTTATCGATCACGAGTATTTACGAGCAAAAACATGCATATCTTTTCCAATGTTAAATGCATAATGAGAAAAAAGTAAAATGCATGCAGTTAAATCACTCGCGTACTTCTGGGCGCAAATACGCGTGATTTGTAAAAGCCACCTAATTCCGTTGCTGCTACAGTGCGAAATTAACTTTGCCATTCTCTAAATAGTCTTTTTAACACCATTTTTAATAAAAATAGTCATATTACACCATTTGGATTAAAACGTTTAAAATCGAAGCTGCAGCCATATTTTGACATTCTTCAATTGGCAAATTTGAAATTAATTATAGGAAAGCAAGTATTCAAGACAGAGTACGTTGTATTGGCAAAAAATAAGCTATTAACTTTCCTTACAAATCATTTTGTCATACAGTATCTACCAGTACCAGCACTACATGTAAAATAAAGCGCTAGGCCCTCCAAAAGTGCAGGGCCAGGGTCAAATGCCCAGTTTTCCCATTGGTTAAGACGCCACTGTTGATAGTAATAACTTTTATTATTTTGGTCATTTTAAAATAAACTGCACATCTAATGTTCAATCACGAAATAACAGTGAGTTTAAAGTTCCAAATGTTGATGAAAAGCAGAAAAACAAAAGTATCTCGTAACGCTTATTTTTATTTATTTATTTTTTGCAGCGCCAATCACCTGCAAAGAAAAAACAGTTATTAGGTACGTATGTTTTAAAACTTATTGCAAAAAAATAATGATAGTTGAAACTTTCTACATAAAATCGGTCAATGCTTAGTCATGTTGAGCTAAAAATTACCACACCACTATTCAATAAAATCAAAAACCACAATAGTCATTTTTACATTTGTATTATAAGTTTGCGCAGTCTTTCTTCCACAAGTTTGCTTTTGATTGATTCAGCTCAATTACTGTAGTAAGTTTGCAGTCTTAAAGCCAATTCCAGTATAGTCAAATTATATATCAAAAAATAACAAATATATTTCAAATTTTAAACAAAATTTTTTTCTTTTGTTTTATTTATTGTTGAAGAAAAGCGCAAAAGTTATCTACTTTATGCCTTTTCTAGAATATTTCAATGTTTTTGCATTGGTTTTCAGTGTAAACCTACTGGATCTATCAAACCGCTGTAAGGAAACACCAAAAAATATTGAGCTGTTTATAGTTACTTGGTGCTGGTATTTGCGGCACCCTAATTATTTTTCAGTTTCTGAGCAACAAGAAGAATTTGGTTTGTGCAAATGTTGCTCAACTTGCTAGAGCTGCCGCTTGCAATATGCGACATAAATACAACCAGTTATTGTAACTTGAATTATCTGTGCTTCATGTTTGTATTAATGTGGAACAATCACTGATTAGTTTAGCAGATGTTCCTTATTTTTCCCATTCTTGATAACTTAATTTTTGGCGGTCAAATGTACTGTTACACCAAACTTACTCTTTCTTTACGATCGGAAATTTAAAAATAATTATTCTGTCGCAAATGCCAGCAAGGCAATACGTAAATACAGTATAAACAAGTTAGCAGATGTATTTACAGTCCTACAGCAGCAATTTTTGGATGTGCTGCAACAAAATATCGATTTCTCTGGGATTCCGTAGCCAAAATATTTGAAAACCTCGGCTTTAATATTGAATACAATCCTATCATTGCTATCACGCTACTAACTGTACTATGTGCTTGATTTCCATTCCCATTGTACAAAAATATTTAATAAAACGTGTATTTTTTTGGCCGCAGCATTACATGTATTTACCCTATTTTACTCGGAGTATTATTGACCAACGAAATTTACACGGAAATGAGGAAAGACAAAAATGCTTCCTATTTTACTCTTAAAGGTCCTGGGAGTACCAAATCTGTGCGTGGGTCGTAATCCACTAAATTTGGAAGGAAAAAGCTGATTTAGGCAATGCCGTCATTGCAGTGAAGTTCCAGCCAATTTTGACAAAAGTGCCAATATTTTTTTCAATCTCTTCTTTTTTTAATGATATCATGACGGTTTAAGTTTTGCGCAACTGTCTATTTTTTAATTTAAATTGTAGATTGCTTAAGTCAAAGTAAAACAAAAACGTCTGTGACGTATTTAAGTCAAATATGTATGCAGAAAATAACAAAATTTACTGAACTGGCCTAAAAATCGAGAAATTTGTTGTTAATTTTATCAACTTCAAATGGTTTTCATGAAATACTAAAATTCGTGAATAAACTTGGCTTAATGTTAAGTTTAAGAAAAGCTTTATCTGAAGGAACGTATAACGAAGAAAAGCGAGCATTTTTTTCATTTTGTTCCCTGTAAAATACGGAAAACGTGCGAGTAGCATATAATCGGATCTAATAAGCAAAAACAATACTTTGATTTTTTTAAACTCACGATTGGTTGCTCAAAAGTGAACCAGAAGGCTGTGGTAGATTGAAACCAGCTGGCTTCTGTGTAGTGCTATTTTATTTATTCTCTAGTATATTACAGACAAATTTTGACAAAGAAATACTAACAAAACTGAACTGAACCAACAAAAAGCTCGACATGAGCAATGTTAACGACAAACCGCTTAATTAGTTTTAATACTTGATTCAAGAGCGTCGTGGTTCTTTTTTGGTTCTTTTCTAGAGAAATTCACTGTCGTTTTCTAGACACTAAAGGACAAAGATACAAGTAATCATCCTTATTCTAAATTGGTTGTGTTAGTACTGCACTGTTATTGCTAATGTTCATTGTGTTTTGCATCAGTTTTTATTCTACTCTAGCTGTGAACTTTAACTTTTAGATTGGATCGCGATGATTTGATTTCGTTATCTGTGAATGAATCTGATTACATCGTGGTCTCTCCGACTCCTTTTTTTCGTAATGACTCCGCTATTGATTCTCGCTGCATTAGCAGTTTCACCGACAGACGATTTGAATTTAACTTGACAGATTGTTATCCTGATATTGAAGTGAGAATACTTATATTGACTTATAAAAAAAAGCAATAATCTTTAACGTTATCAAACAGTACAACAATATTAAAACCGTTGAGTGGTCGAGTAGATAGAGCGTCTGCTGTTGCAAGGGTAGATTTTGCTTTTATTCCTGATAGAGTCAAACTAAAGGCTACAAAATTGGTTTTCACTTCTTTTCTGCTTGACATTCAGCAATAAAAATGCACACTGTGAAGCTTCCACCGTGTGTGGTAGACATATGGGCAGGTGACAGCTTGACTCGAAAACCGAAAAAGTCCCTTTGAGCCGTTTCCTGACCAAAGCAACTTGATGAATAAACGGTGTAATAACCACAACAACAATCGTCAAAGAAAGTTAATACGTTATACTTGTTGTGAAACAACAAAGATTACTGCAAACTGACTATGATCTGTCCCCGTTGTTGTTCCAAAACGCTTTTTTTGCATAACCAGCTTATTCAGTGCCAACAAATACCACAGCATTAGGAAAAACAAAATCAAAAAAGATCACATTGAATCGAGAAAGTTGCATCAGAAATAACATGATTACACAGCCAAACTTTTACCACGTTTAAACACACAATCCAAAAAAAGTGTGGTTTATAAACTATAATCTCATCCGACCAAACAAGCCAAACCTGAAGTGCAAACTTACATCAATAGCAATATTGTGTATTATGTTGATTGTGGCTGTTAAAATGCGATGCTGGAAATCAAAACGTAAATTAATTTGTATTTGAATGTCTTGTAACTAAACTCGAAAAAATATTCAATTGTATCTGTGACTGTGATTTTAATTACAAATGCTAGTTTAAAATTTACACTTTGGATTTTAATGCGAAAATAGAATGCGCGTCATACAAAACAGCTGCAAGGACTAAAGCTGTTTTGTCAACTCTTCCCTGACAATCGCAGTGGCACATGAAAACAATCTGTGAAAAATAAATATTATTCACAATCTAATAGAAATTCATCTGCTATTGAATCGGCAAATTTTGTTTTGATTCCTATTTGGATGAAACCAAAAACTATAAACTTAGGAATTTCCACTTTCCTACCTGTCGTTCAAAATCAGAAGGAACAGTTAACCTTTTCACATGAAGTTTCGCAATGGTGTAATGAAAATTTTTAACACCAGTTTTCATGGTTATTGCATCACAAAAGCTTGCACCAAAAATATTTTTATCTTATAAAAGTTTTTATAACAACCGCGATAATGACAAAACGGTGTTAATTTTTTTATGGTCACCACTGCAAAGCCTCATGCAAAAAGGTAAAATGTAAAACGTCCATCGTGAAGATTGGACCGATACCAGTTTACTTTAACGTGAAAAGTGCGGGTAACCCGTAGCTACGTAAGCTCAGATCATGCGATCAGGGTCGTTACACCAATGCTTTTACTCTTACGCCGCGTGTTGTAACTTGCTAACATGTCACCTTAAGTTTTCAATTTCATTGTTGTTTTTTCTCATGCGGTGTATTAAAAATTGAAGAGTGACGAGGAAATGCAAAAGATCAGAGTTGCAACCAGTAAAACTATTAGCTGACAAGTTTTTCTAAATTCTGATTAGTTTTTAGGCATTTTATCAATTGTTAAAGCTTGTATCTAAATTTTTTTTAGACTGTTGAAGATCACAATTTGAAGTTTACCTGGAGCATTCGCAAATTGATTTTGGTTGATGCAAATGATTCTGTAGTGAGATTGGATGAGGACAAATGCTTACAGTTTTCGTGCTTGTTTGATGCAAAGGAATTAGTAAGCTCAGGCAAAATCAATCCTAAGTTGAGGTTGGTCAAAACACTGATAGTTTTCGTTTTCAGAGGCCCTGTTACGGGCGACTTTTCGAACGAGACAAATAATCCCGTTATGTCTGTTTTAAAGGATTTAACACAACTTAATTCGTAGCTTGTGCCTTTTGTGTGACGTTGAAGTTGGAATTGAATTTCCATGCAAATAGCACCTTCTCGTCAAATCTTTAGATGTTTCAAGAGCTAGCCACCATCGTAGAATCAACTGCAAAAGTAGATAAGTTACTTTCTAAAAGTAACTGAGTTACAGTTACTTAGGAAAAAAAGGAACTAAGATACAGTTACCATTTTGAAAAAGTAACTAGTTACATATACTTTTAGTACATCTAATTGTCAGTATGAATTAAATATCGAAAAGGTTAATTTTGTACTTTGGCACCGGTATTAACTGATTGCTTTCTCTATTCATTTTCTAATTTTCTTGTGGTGCCTCGGCACAAGCTGCTTATGGCTACTATTGCTGTTGTTATAACAAAAATACACAGCGTAACACTTTGATGCACTTCATTTAATTGCCTTTCAAGAAAACAAGCATCTCAAAATGTTCATCGCTGAGACCAGAACGTTTGGGTTTCAAAATGTATTTGCAGATGCTTTAAAGCAGTGATGGGCACTTCTGCAAACCGGTCCGCAAGCCCACAAATTGCGGACTTAAAGTTTAGGTTTCCGGATTTGCGAACCGAATGCTTACCGCAAACATTATTTTAAGGATTTGCTGTAAAAAAAAAAATTGAAATTTACCGCAAATCAACAACATCACTGGGATCGTTTTTGCAATTTCCAAAAAAATACGTTTTTACGATTCAGTGTATCGACAGATTTGGGTAGATGTATTTCTAAAATACAACACCCTCTCACCGAGTTTCTCTGCTGTGGAACGATTATTTCCCAGAGGCGCTGTTATTCTTACAGCAAAATTGAGTTGGCTTAAGGTCAAAAATCTTCGAACGGCTTATTTTTGTGAAGGAAAACTTAAACTTTTTGAAGTGGCAAAGGGTTGCACAAGACGACTTTTGTAACATGCCCAGCACGTTTAACAAATAAATAGGCTGCAATAACAACATTTTCAATCTTGGTTTTATCTGTTTACTCGTTTTGCTATTTGTTTCGTTAATTGTCTTTTTGGAAGGCATGCTTTTATGCGTTGCCGCTCAAGAAATTTCCAAAGATTTTTGGAAATTAATATTACTGCCCGCTTTAGAATCCTAGAAAAAAATTCTGTATCCTGAATAATTTAGTGATATTTGGTGATGTATACGTAATACAACACTTTGCCTTTTTGATTTTCCAAAGTTTGTGTACAGTATATTGAGCAAATGATTCGTCAAATGCTTAGCCTCTTTTTTATTCAGGAAATCGCATAAATTTCTGAGCTGTTGGCGACGTTACTCCAAAATTCACGACCAAATTTAATTATATTGACAAACTTTTTGGCGGGTAAATTACTACAGCACACTGATCTTGTAAATTTTTGGCCCACCAACAAACTGGCCACTGTCGAAGCAAATTTCTAATTTAACAGTGGCCATTAATAGAACCTATGTTACATACCGATAACCAAGACTTAAAACCCAAATTTTCTATTTTTGCAATTACCTTAGGTGCTGAGTGCTAACTGCTCAGCACTAAAGAGAAACATAAAATTTTTAATGAGAGCCAGTTTTCAAACAAAATTAATATCTGCACCCAGTGGCGTACACAAAATGTTTCCATGGGGGGTTCAATGTTTCGCAACGCTGTGACACCACAAATCAATATTATGGAGAGCGCCGAAGGCAAGACCATTGTATGGTGATCAGCGGGCATGCTCTAGAAAAAATTTGCAAAATTAAAATAAAAATACGCGTTTTTGTGCATTCTGGAAGCAAGTGTTAGTATAATGCTTTTACGAGACTTACTACAGTAAAAGAATGAAATCGTAAAATGAAAATGCTTCAAAAACATTACGGAATTAAAAAGATAGGTCATTTGTGAAGGAAGAAAACAAACCAAAATAAAGATTTATTTTTGCATTTACGCAATAACAACGTACATCCTCTTAGAAGTGCTTGGTTTTGCTTTATCGTGTTTCATTTTAGGGTTTGAGGGGAAGGCCATGGCACAATGGCCTAGAGATGGAAACCGGTCGGGTAGACCGGCCGGTCGGGTTACCGTTCGGGTCGAGATTCTTCGACTGGCTGGTCAAGCCGCTTGAAACACCGGTCAGATTCTCCTTTCTTGCAACTAAAAGACATCTAAGCATCAACCGAAATATACATATATATTTTACAATAAATCAAACTTTTTATAAAAAAAACAGTATTAACAAATCATACCTTTTGAAAACACTTGTTGAATGGTTTCAAGCTGTGACTGATATGCTGTGACCCTTAAGACATGCACATCCAGGGGCTTATTTAGGGGGGCAGTGTGATATGTCACCCCTTTGGGCCACGGTACAAAGCCAAAAAGTGCAAAATATACGTTAAAATGGTGTAATTAGATTATGATATAGCATGCATGTGGAAGAGGCTTACGCTCTCTAGCAGTTTAGTATTATTTTAATCAGCATGAGAGTAAAAGTGGCGCAGTTTTCAGATTTTTTAGTACATGCTAAACTCTTGCCACTTTACCAGACTCTACACTGAGCGAGAAAGACATAGCTCTTATTTTTTTTTTTTACATCATAACTAGCCATGCCTTGTTCTAAAGTCGCAATTCTACAAACTGCTAGGGCACATAATATTTCGAATATTTTCTAACCAATGTCATAACAGTTAAGTGTTTGGTGCTCGGCAAATTTCAATTAATCTGTCACCAGAAGCTAAAAAAATTTAACTTCTTATCTTGGCCTTACGCATAATATCATTAGAAAGAGCGTCCAATAATTTCGCTTGTGCCCTCCTGTTGTTTTTATGCGTATTTTGAACAGGTTTTGCACTGCTCAAAACAGGTCTTTTAAATCGAAATTTAACCTAAAAAGATCTTAAAATTGAGTTATTTTTGAAAAACGCAAAAATTTTTATACGCTTTTTTTCTGAGACTCCCGTCCGGTATCACAAATTTTGATACATCACCCAGCCCCCCCCCCCCCCTTTTTTTTTGAAAACTTTTCATTAGATGCATTAAATAGTGAAGAAAAACTCTCTGCAAAAAAAAACCTGTCAACCGGGCCGGTCAGAAGCCGGTCGACCAGCCAGTCAACCGGCGTAAATTTTGAAATTTACCGATCGGGTCGAGAAAATCCTGACCAGTTCCATCTCTGCTGTGGCCTTCCTCTTAGGTACGTAGTGTCTGCATTGTAATTATATTGTATGCAATTTGAAAGCTTTTAAAAGACTGTTCTTATCCAAAGTTCGACTAGACGTTCAAGCGTTAGAATTTTTTGTAACCCTTAATCAGGACTGTATTGCAACTGAAATAAAATAAACAAAGAAACCAAACTTTTGGCTTGTTCTTCTTACACCTAGCACATTTTCATCTTGGCAAAAGTTTGCCTTTATATGAACACCTTTCAAAACAACTTAAAAAATTTTTGCACCAGTACAGAAACCAAAAAAAAAACGCTAAGTGCAATTGTCACGTTTGAACTAAGTTATTTTAATCGTGTTCTGCAACTTGCGATGCTTGATGAAGGGAGCGGGAAGTGACATCGAAAACAACCGCTCTCATCCATTCCATCACTCAAGCAGTAAATAGTTGCCTATATGCCTGTAAAGTATCATTTTCAAGAACGCAAAAACGCAAGTTTGTGCGTCTCTCGAGTTTTTATTTTTCCGTGACTCAATGAAGATTTGTGCATCTCTGTTTGTCCTATATGACAAGTACATGTACTGCACAAGTATGTAAATTAGAGGTGAAGTCCTCGAGGACGTCCTTGGCCTCGAGGACATCCTCGGGGACACACTTTGAAGTCCTTGGCCTCGGCCTCGAAGCCTTAGGTCCTCAAAAATTGCCCTGTCCTCGGTTCGAGGACAGCACTATTTTTTGAACCGCTGAAATTTTGTTGGAAAGCGCCAAAAACCTCGCGGAAAATCTGCAAATACCTTTTTTATTTTCCGCAATTGGAGCATAGGCTTAGCCAAGCGGGCGTCCTCCCCAAATTGAAATTTCACCAATGACAAAAATGTGACAAAAAATCCTATTGTTTCTTTAGTTTCAGGTTCTTTTTAGCATTTTTCGCTTTCACCAGTAGCGAACAACAATATTGAAGACCAGGGGCCCGGGGACCCCCTCAAATCAATTTTTGCCAGCCAATTTATAAGATAACCTGGAAGAAATGGATAGTTTTTGTCCTAAACTTTGCTATTTTAGGATCACATGCCGGATTTACCACAATATGGCACAGTACCAGCTAAGGGCCCAGCGCTCAAGTCTTAAGACTTTTTATGGTCTTCACCTACATTTGGCAGAAAGATGTTGCAAAAATCTCCAAAGTGCCAAGGGCCCAGCGTGATGTCAATCCAGCCCGACAATAACATGGTTAGTAAGCGTAACCATCTATTCCACTATTTTTCAATTACAATTCATTAATTTACCTCCAACCTCGCCAGTTTTTACGCTCAAAATACTTTAAAAAAATTAGCCATGGAAAATGCTGATTGAACAAAATTGTTGAACTTCAATTAAGGGGGCCTGGGCCCCCTGGCCTAACATGCACTTCTATAACTGATTATTTTCATGACAAAACAAAAATCTCTAAGGAAAATCTTTGAGTGGGTTTTCATTTACTTCTAAGATGTTGCACGAGACAATGCAGCTTGCTTCTCCCCACCTGTACCAAATCACGTACAATTAAACTTTAACACCACAATGCAAGATGTTAAACGTGTTTTGGGCTTAAATTGCAACTAGAAGAAAGATTAAACAATTTAATTTTTTTTAATTGGCTTTCAAATGTCAAAAATCTGGTGCTTTTAAATGGCTCTAAACGTGTGCGAAATTTGATTCAATGGCATTAAAATAGCTTTTTTTCCAAAAAATTACAAAAAATCGCCCAACAGCTGGGGGCTTCGCCCCCAGATTCCCCGTCTGTGATATGTTTAAGTTACACTGGATTTCTCGAAACGTCTCCAAAGTTACGCATTTGCACTTTTCAACTATATTAGTTTAAGCCTTCTTGCTTTGCAAAATCCTGGTTAAGTGCCAACAGGCAAACTTTTGATGACGTCATTTCATGTGATTTGTGGTTTAGACCTCCCCAATCAAAAATTCTGGCTACGCCTATAAATTGAAGATTGCCTGAAAAACTTTTTTGAAGACCTTTTTTTTTTTTTTTTTCGGATAACACTTGCGGCTGTGTCCTTGGTCCTTGGCCTAAGCCTCGAGCATTCCTGTCCTTGGCCTCGAGAGGGTCTATCTTCGGAAAGGCTGTTCTTGGCCTTGGCGTCGAGCCTTGTGTCCTCGAATCCACCTCTGATGTAAATCAAATAAGGTTTTTCAACTCAACGAACATACTGTAGTTAGAAGCTAGAACGAGCGACAAAAGTGACTGGCAGGTGAGGTTACTCTTTTCTAAGTGCCTACTCTTTTTGTTTAAACAAACCTGCGAACATTTCCACTCGGTCTTGCTGCTGACATGTATATTATAACTTACAAAAATTGACTATTAAATAAACAGAAGAAAACTTGCTGATATTTATTACAGGTCTGCAGCCGATATGGAAAATATCAAGCATTGTTATATTGCTATAGGTCTCCTCCATTTATCAAACCAGGAAAAAAACAGCAAAGTTTGGGGTTCAAGTTTGCGGAAATAAAAAGTAATTTGCGGTTGCGGAAATCCAAAAAATTACAGCTAGCATACTGCAGACTTGCGGACCTGCGGACACCTATTGCTTTTTTCGGAATTTGCGGTTGCAAAATAGAGTTTAAATTTGTGGTGCCCAGCATTGCTGAAAAGTCTTTCAACTGCAGCGCTCGAGGGCAAAGAAGTATTGTACTGGACCAACAGTTTCCTTAGCGCTGCATCAGCAAAGGAACTATTATCTACCCTTTTTGCTGGTAGTGCTGATAAAAACCCTTTTATCCGTTTTTCAGCAGCATCTCTTTTTGGTTCAGATTGATTGAACAAACAACCAAAAAGTTTGTCGCTATTAACGGACTCAAAATCATTGTCGCTTTCACCGCTAAGCCTGTTAGCCACACTGCCACGTTAGTGCTCAATAGCACCTGTTAGCAGGTCCCACAACAGCTACTGCTAGCACGTTAGTGCACAATAAAAAATCCGTAATCCGTAGCGCCAACAGGGATTACATTCAAGTGTTTCATCCAAAATCTAACAATTACAGAATTTTTTTTAATAGGACCAAAACTAAAAGTAACTGTAACTAGTAACTTTTTTATGTCTCCAAATAGTAACTAGTTCCCACTTCCTTTACTTTTTTGAAAAAGTAAACTAAGTTACTGTTACAGTTACTAAAAAGTAACTAGTTACAGGTGCTAGTTACTATAGTAACTAGTTACTGCCCATCTTTGATCAACTGCAAATATAATATCCTACCGATATGTCTTGAAACAAAGTGGTATTGAAAGTGTTAATAACGTTTAGCCATAAAGAGAATTAAATAATGCCAGTCAGTATTATCACACATCCTAATTCCTCGAATATCATTGACATTCATTGCAGCTAGTTTGGTGCAACACTAGTACAGCTAAAACAATAAAACTGGCAAAAATTGCGAATCGTTTTTCTACATATTTTGTTTTAAGCTACACACAATTACTTTGAAGAGAAAATGTTTTACATTTGATCCAAAGAACATATTTTAAAAAAATAATGTTTTTCAGTCAAATCAAAGAAAAAATCTATTAAAATCTCGATATCGAGTCTAGATAACGGCACTGTAAACAGACTACTGTTAAAAGCTCGTAAGCAAAGCCAACTCCGAATTCATATATCTCAATAAATAGAAAAAAGATATCGAAATTTTTGATGCATAAAAATTAGACACCAAATTCTGCAAAATAATATTAATGTTTTCAAACGTTCGAAAGGCTGTAACTTATTAAGAAAAATGGTGTTTAAATGAGTGGTGTCTTTTAACAGCAGTTGAGAAGGTTAGTGTAATGCTTATGTTACCGGTATTTATTGCATATATATTTTAAAAGATTTATGATACTGAAAAGTAGCAAGCAGCTATTTTAAACAAAATGATGTTTATAGTTTTTTTGTTTTTTTCAAAGTCTATTTTAAATATTTGTAGAGAATAATTAAATAGGAAACGCGATCTCGAACCATATAGTGACCCAACTGTTTCATTTATATCAAAAAACATTTAATTGTAATTAGTTTTAAAAACACTGTGTGACTTCAAAGTTGATAGCCAAGTTTTACTACGAGCTTCAATTTCCTAATTTTTCAGGAAAGTTGTCGCAGAAAGTGTTCAAGAAAATAGCAGTTTTTCGATCGACATGTCTCTGTACAGAAATGAGCCTCTTACAACTGCAATTGAAGCTTACGGTACCGTTTTGGTTCCCGACATCATCTATGTGCTGGTTCTTTTGGAGATTCCTGGATCTAATGATAGACTCTACGTTCAGGTGAAAGTGCCGATTAAAATTTCTTCAATAAACAGCTTACAATGAAACAAATTTCTAATTCACGATCAACTAGTTTCATGTACAACAAAATAAAGTTTTATTGCTGCATAACGGACTCTAATAAATAGTGTAGTTTTCTGTAATTAGCTATCACTAAAACATAGCACAATATCTATTATGATTTAGCGTATAGTATCAATTAATCATTTACAAGCTTCCAACAACATGAGCTAACATCGAAACATAAGTCTAACTACGACCATTAGTTACTCTATGCTGTGTATTCAGACACAATATTCATAAAAATCGCAAAATATTCAAAGATTCAATTCGTAGTTAGTTAGATTACTGAAGATAGAAGTTTGTGAATGACTTACTACAGTACAAACTAAGTAGCTTCTGAAAAACGTTGTCAGTTGTCTAAAGCTACTAATGTTATGCTTTGTCTGCATTTTTTAGTAAAATAATATATAAGAATATTTTCAATGTGCTTAGATGGTTGAATGCTGGGCCACTCCATCAAATAACCCATGCGATTCAATTCAATATCCACTTATCAGCCAAGGGTAAGCAGTTTTCTTTGTGGCTGATAAGTTTGCAGATTGAAGTGCAACTTTTGTGTACCGGCTGCATTTACTAAGATTTCATAATTTAAATACAGTATTTTTTGAAGATTTATTTATTAAAAACATTTTCTTGGAATAATGTTGCATTTTTATTGCTTACTTTATCTTTATTTATTTTTAAAGATCGCTGAAACATTGCAATTTTAAATTGCTCAACCTTAAGCTTTGTTTGCAAAAATCAAATTATCATCTAAAAGTCAAATCATAATTTAACCCGATTTTACAAGGTACAATTGTTCAAAAAAAAGTTGCGTTTGAAGCAAAGTTCAACCGCTCTTTACCTTACTTTCAAACCAGAGTCCACGGGAGCACCAAACTTTGCGTGTAAATTTGAGTTCATATATAAATTTTTTTTAAAACACTGGTTTGGAACTGCTATTTTCGTGCCCGAGCGCGAATAATCAAGCTTTGTTGTAATGAAAATATGTTGATGTTCAGATGCGTCAATACCAGTGACTCGAATTCTATGATCAACATCACTCGAAATTACCTACTCAATTACGGAACTTTCCATTTCAAATCCTTTGTTTGGAGAGATAATCCATATTATCCAGTTTATCTCCACTGCAAAGTAAAGATTTGCGACAGTTATGAAAATTACTGCAACCTTGTAAGTTTGCAATTGGTAATTTATTTTAATTTTTTTCTTTCTCTGATATATAATTAACTTACTAGAAAAGTTTTGGGTTTTTTATTTGTTACTATTGAATTAATATTATACTATTATGATTAATTACTGTATGGCAGCTTCTATAATAATGCTAAGATATTCTGATCTTCACAATGAGAAGAAACAACGCATAAACCGAGTATTTCAACTACTTGAATTCACGAATTTCATATTTCTGGTTTCTTACTCTGGTTAAGAAACGTGGATAGAGCGTCTGCTACTGAAGCGGTAGACTCGGGTTCGATTCCCGGTCGGGTCAAACCAAAGACTATAAAAATTGGTATTCACAGCTTTCCTGCTTGACGTTCAGCAATCAATGGGACTGTGTGAAGCCTCCGCCGTGTGTGGTAGACAGGTGGGCAGGTGGCAGCTTGACTCGAAGACCGAAAGGTCCCTTCGCTGTCTCCTGGCCAAGGCAACTTGGTGAATAAAAATGTAATTACAATTACAATTACACTTTAACAATAAAATCAAGCATTTGTTATTGTGGAAATTTTAATTTTATTGTGGAAACTATGTTTCTTACTCATGTTCATAGATAAAACTCAATGGACTTTTATGCAACAGAAGTCACTCGAACGCAACTGTCCAAAAGCTAGCGTGGTGACAACGTTCTATTCAAGTGAGCAAATAGTGCTCATCGACTTCACAACCATCCAGCCGACCAAGATGAGCGCAATTCACTTATTTGAATACAATGTTGTTACTACACTGTGGGGCTGTTAGATGTTGCATTAGAGTGATTGCTCTACTAAGGTAGTACAAAAGTCGAGCGAATTTTTTTCTTGAAAAAGAAATCACTAAGATTAAATTCCTAATCGTCTATAAAACTCAATTTGTTTGGAATACTTGGCTGAGACTAGCTTCTCGCACTATGTAGATTATAGTACCATCTCAGCTGACATTTCTGAGGGATACTGATGAGGAATAAAGTCTCAGCGATGTTCAGCTTTGTGAAGTTAGTTCTGTTTATTTTAGAGACGTTTCGTTTAGTTACTGCAACCGATGTTAATTTTCAACATTTCGATGGTGCTCATTATTAATTTTATTCAAACACAGTATTTCAAGATTCTTTCAAACGAATAAATAAAAATTGAAAGTGTTTATTTACTTTTGATACTCCATGTCCAGTATTTTTGGCAATTTTTTTTCTTATAAAAAAATTCAATTATTTCGAAGCCTTTTGCATCATCACCAATGTCCCACGGCAGTTCGTTTGATAATACTTCGTGAAATATGATTGTACAGTAGACAAAAAATATACAGTAAAGTTGGAAGGAGCATAGGCGTAGCAGCAGTAGGGTGCCAGGGAGCCCGCCCCCCCCCCACCCCAATTGAAATGTCACCAATGACAAAGAGCCTATTGTTTTTTTAGTTTCAGTTTCTTTTAGCATCTTCGCGTGCAACTGTACACGTGTAAAACAGTAATTAACAATAATATTGACGGCCAGGAAGCCCGGGCCCCCTCATTTCAATTTTTCCAACCGATTAAAATGTATAGCCCGCGTGAAATTAAGGATTTTTGTCCTAAAAGTTGCAACGTCTGGCACTCATCTAATCTTTTTTATGTACTGTACATAATGCAATAACCAGGGCCGGATTTACCGTATGGTACAGTGCCAAGAGCCCTGCGCTCAGATGGTAAGACATTTATTTGGTTTTCATCTATATTTGATAGAAAGATGTTGCAAAAATTCCCAAAGTACCAAGGGCCCTACGCAATGTAAATCCGGCCCGAGCAATAACATGTTGGTAAGGAAGTCTAACCATCTATTATACCATTTTTCAATTACCATTTCTTCCACCTCGCTAGTTTTTACGCGATAAACTACTTTCAAAAAAATACGGTAACTATGGGAAATGCTCATTGAACAAATTATTGAGTTTGAATGGAGGGAGCCTGGGCCACCTGGCCGTTTATGTACTTCTATAACAGCTTGTCTTCATGACAAAACAAAAATCTCTTACAAAAATCTTCTAGTGGATTGTTATTTACTGATAAATACTGCAGGAGGCAATGTGCTTTACTTCCCCCCCACTTGGGCCAAATCACTAACAAAATTTAGAACCTAAATGTAAGATCTCAAACGTGTTTTGGACTTAAATTGAAAGTAAATGAAGAATTAAACGATAATATTTTTTAATTGACTTTCATGTATTAAAAATCTGGTTCTTTCGAATGCCTCTAAATACGCGCAACCCCAAACTTTCCGGCAGCTGGGATACATTTGAGTTACACAGGTTTACTCGACGCGTTTCTCCGCTTTAGACATTTTTGCTATATTACTTTGGGTTTTAGCCCTCTCCCTTTTGCAAAATTCCGGTTCAAGTGCCAAAACTATGCTATGCCTCGACTTTTGATCTTCTACTTTACGATACCTTTGTCTTCTTTTTTGAAAAGTTCTTTTTTGAAGATTTCCTTTTTTGAAAATTTCTGATGACGTCATTGCATGTGACTTGTGGTTTGGGACCCCATTAATCAAAAATCCTGGCTACGCCTATGGAAAGGAAAATTTACGAATTAATGTTCATATACGCCTTTAGTAATGACTTTTATTTTCAGACTTGTGATAATGAAAGAAAAAGAGACGTGAGTCCTCAAGATGAAAATGCAGACGATGTTTTCAGCTACGGACCAATCTGTGTGCAAACAAGCAAGCTAAGCTGCTTAAAAGTAAGCCATTCTTGAGCTTTGTCAATCGGTAATATAATGCTGCAAAATTTTGATTGGCAAGATAATAATTTTATCTGATATACTAATTTAGTTACTCGCCATTTTCCATCATTGTCAGTTTTTCTTAAATTCAGTGGACTTGCATTCAAAGATGTTTTGTTAGTATCTATTGCTTTGAAGTTTAGCTGAACCTGAAAGTTTTTTTCTTAGTTTTTCTCTTTTTTTTTGCCATTTAATTTTTTTCAGAAAATTTGCTATATTGTTTTGATATGCTAAAGTAAAGAATATCACTTTTCTGAAAAGAAAAAAAAAGTTTTCTGGCTTGCTGTAGACCAGTGCTTCTTAGCTTTTGTATGTTGTTACCCCGAAAATATTCTGTTAAACTTTATATGAAATATTTTTTTATAGAAAAACAGCAACTGCAATAGCTTGCAAATCAAAATCAATACACAAAAGCTAATGTTGGTTCGTTCGTATGATCCAGGTACTGCGTCTGTATAACCACACCGACGCAGAGCACTTCTTTGGGTTTTGCTAGCAAGTCTTCCGTCAGGCTGCTGAGGCTGGGCCATCACAAGGGCACAGCAGAGATACAACATCAGTTAATTTACTCAATTGTGACGTGTTTACGCATTTTTTATAAGCCAAACAAAAGTTTGAAGTCCAGTTGACGTCATAATATAGTGACATTGTGAACAGATTTGAATTATGCCAAACAATAGCAATTGCTCTGAAATTTTATGAACTTTGTTTCCACCTTACCGCGATAAGTCTTTTCTCTTTTTCCACGCCGCTAAATATTTAAGTGCAGCGTTTTTCATAACTTTCATATTCCTAATCTAACTAGACGTAGCTTTCGTTGAGCGTTTAGAATCAAAATAAAATATTGATACCAATAAATCCGTTTAAGCTCGGGCTTTGATTTGCTCCATTGATTGTCACTTGTGTATGACGTCACAAAATCGTAAACTTTTAAATAACCAAAAAGTGGCACTTTTTGTTCTTTTGGTGAGATTAGTATGGGGGGGTTTGGTCGCATTTTATACTTAACAGTTTTGTTTTGCCCGAAACTTGCTCTGTATTGTCTATTAGATCTCCTGCAAGTCTCGTTTTAGTTGCTGAAGGATTTACGAAAATATCGTTGATTGTTTGCATGACATGGTAAAGTTCCAATCATAAACACAGCATCTGGCCTTTGTTCTTAAACTGCTGTAACTGAATAATTAATTGTCATGTCATTGTCATTGTTAAGTGACTTGACTAATGTCGTTTAGTCCAAGATAGCATCTTTCAGCTACATAGAAATAACTCTAAAATCATGTTAATCCTCAAATTTGAAGATTCTAACGTAGTTTTTTTTTTTGTTGCTGCGTGTAAACCTCTCCATATTATTAGCGCAGATATCTACACAGTGGTGCAACCAGGAGGGAGATAAGGGCCCCCCTTAACAAGTCACTTAGAACATTTAATCCCAATATAAAGCGCTTAAACGTATTTTGGACTTGACCTGTAAGGAAAAAGGAGTGTTTATCAGGAGCTGGGAAATTTCGTTTTTTCAAATGACTTTCAACATTTGGGAATTTGGTTCTTGCAAATGGCTTTAAAATTGTGTGAAGTGTGATCCAGAAAGCGACACAAAGATCACTTTTGCTTCCAGAAGCTCATTTTTGCTCAAAACCTAAAAAAATACGAATATTTTAGGCTCAGCATAAAAAAAATAATTAAGAATAAAGGTTCATTCTATTAGCGAATTGTAAAATATCAGCATTTTTTTCTTCGATTTTTCTATATAATTGCTGTTGTTAATTTGGCTAACATGCAGTCGCTAATTTTCAATACAGGTACCAAAAAACAGTATAATTTTTGACCAAGCAAGAATAAAGTTTTTTCACTTTATTCTCCAATAAAATTGAAAACTAATAAAGCTGAAAATTGAAATTGGTGAAAATTTAAGAGTAGCCAGCTTCTACTCAAAAACAATGACGTGACAATTAAGTTGTATCAGTTACAGCGGTTCAAGCTCAAAAGCTATAAATCATGGCTACTCAACTAGCGGACCGCGGTCTACATCACGACCTTCGGAGTGCTTAATCCGGACCCCAACACTTTCTAGAATTTACTCTGGGAGTACGAGAAGGGAATTCTTGGATTGGGAGGTTATTTTATCGAATCCGGTTACAATACCCGATCCAACTTGCGGTAAAGACCTTATAATACTTTTTTTTTTTTGGTCAGCAATCGGATTCAGAGACTAAACCCGGACCAACTTGCAGTGAAGACCTTTTTCTTTTATTTTTTTGGACTTTAATCGATACCGGGGACCAAACCCGTTCTAAATTGCGGACTTGACTCAACCAGTTGTCATCACTTAAGGTGCGTTTAGACTGGATGCAAAGCAACGCAAAGCAACGCGAAACAACCAAAATTTGACAGCATTGACAGCTCGCAAAAGGTTGCAACCAGTCGCAACCTTTGCAAGCAGTTGCGCAACTTTGCTTGCTTGCAGGCTGAGGATAACCTACTAAATCACTAATCGGAATTTTACGATCGCAGTTTACGAAGAAATAATGTAAATAGTATATCTGTATAGTTTAGTGCCTATTTTTCAGTTGAAAAAGTAGGTTGTTAGCAAAGTTAGATTAGGGATAGCCCTAGGCTAGTCCGGTTAATTTGGCCAAGTTACTAAGATATCTAGACTGCTAAGGCTGTAAATCCTAAAGTGATTTTTTGTAGCTATGCTTGATCTCAAAGCATCAACATAATGAATTCACCAAAGCAGTAGGCCTAGCCCCACGACATCTAGCTTCTAAAACAAAACTTTTTATTCTGTGTAGCATAGCAGAAGCTATTGTATCAGTCCAGTGGTTCTTTTGGCTGATCAACTTTTGTTTTTTTGTCTTAAACTAACATGGTGTTTTTTTTTGCAGAATATAAAACAATCTACTAACAGGATAGGGTTGAATGTGTTGATAGTGTTTTTACACATTGTTTGTCAGCTTGTTGTTTTAAAAGTAACCACAATTGAACAATTGCTTGAATAGTGGAAAATTAGCAAAAGTTTTTTTGCTATCTACTTGGTCAAGCCAACTTGGTGAATAAAACTGTATTTAAAATTGGTTTCAAGCTACATACAAGAGCTCGATAGATAGACACAAAAAAATCAAAAAATTTCTATGAACTTTTGGGTTGGTCTAATTAGTGATTACTTCTTTGAATAGCAACAAATATGGAGTTTTTTCTTCTGAATGTCCTCTTAAAAGTCTTCTTGTTTCTGAAGGTTTGTGACAGTGATCAAGTTGACCTGGAAGCAATGATTTTGGACACCCCCAAGTTTTATAATCATGAATATTGTAGTCTGGTAGCGATTTTTCACTCCAGTCCTATGCGATGAAAATAAAAGTTTCAAGTGTGTTATATTCATTTACTGTGTGTTTGTGTAATATCTAAATTTAGTTGTTTGTGAATAGACTGGTAAAGTTGCTAGGTGGCGCTATCTTAACAACGGCCATCGCTGGTTCTAAACAATCGCTGCATTATCGTAGTTACCAATGTAATGAGAGTGTCGGATCGTGTGATCTATCGTGTCACTGCTTTTGTATTATGCTGATGAACCAAAATCGGTTGATCGATGGGAAAATCATTATAAATCCAATCATGTTGAAGCGTTTTTATATTCTGCTGGATCTTTAAGAGAAAAGGTACACGCTAATATGAAAGCTAGATCTGAGATCATGCAACACAAAGTAAAACGGTAAGTTGGCAGGGTGATTAATTCTGTGTCAAAGTAAAACTTGACTTATTTGTTTGGTTCTCATTTGGTACTCTGCTAATAGCAATACTGTACGCGGAAGTCTTAGCTCAATGTCAGAATCGGACAATAGGTTAGGAACTTTATTTTAAAGCCTAGTTGTAAACAGGTAAAGCAAATGTTTTTCTAAAGGAAGGCTTTATTTCACCGGAAATTTTTATCTAGTTTTTTATTAATGCTGACTCAAATCAAACCTAAACTCAAACGCTTACTCTAAAACTATTCCCAAATCGAACCCTAACCCAAACCCTAACCCAAACCCTAACCTAAACCCTAATCATAACCCCTAAAAAAGCAAATGAAGAAAGCGCGGATGAATATTTCTCATTTTCGTTTTATTCTCTTTAACTTGAAAATTTTCGGTGAAATAATCACTACTTTTTCTAAAACATGGGTCTTTTGATGTGGCCAAGAGTTGTGAAACCTTCATTTCAGAATAGCTGTGGAATAATGTTTCATTCAAGTTCGATTGGCCTTTGTTTTTCAACAAAATTGTTGATATTTCTATACAATAGCCTGCATAACCACCACCCAATGGCTATTGAGAGAAATTATTTGACTTTAGTGCTTTAAAATCTATTAAACAGGTTTATTTTCAATTCTGCTGTATAGGTGGCTAGACTAGTGTATAGGTGGATACCAGCTAGACTAGACTAGGCCTAGTACTGAATCAACATAGAGCAGAGTTGCTGAATCTCTCAAGCTTGATATTGATCTCAAATTCTTTACGTTCTAGGCAATAAACTTACGACACCAATAGTATGCTACACCTAATTATGTTAAGTATTATTGGATGTTAATACTTTAGCTTAGCTTGGTTCACTTTAGGCTTCAAATATGATTGAGTGGTATTCAACAAAGTTGAAGCTTAATTGACATAAACTATTATCAACATTGATATACCAGTATTTCTAAAACTTCCATTTATTTTTTGCAGAAGAGCTGACAGAGAGCCAAACTTGAACTCCTGAGAGTGCAGTTGCCATTTTCAAGCAAAAAAAAAATGAAAATGATCCAACAATATTCAAAAGAAATGTTGACAAATTTTTTCCTGTGGAAAATGCAGCAAAAAAGCACAAACTAAGGGTTATCAGTACTTCAGAGGCATGCCTTGTACCAAAAATTGACAATGACAAGTTGAACAATTTTTCATTACATCTAGCTGAATCAGCATTAATGGATCCTTGAACTATTTATTCAGAAAGTGTGGACAAGTAGAAAAAATCTGATGTTGCTACTTGTACCAGTAATAGATTTTATTCATTTAAAAACTTAAATGAAGAAATTATACGAGTAGAAACTGGTATTCCCATAAAATAAATTTATTCATTAATAGTAGATTATGCTAGAAGATTTGAAGATGACATATCATATTTTTATGGTTGGAGGGTGGAAAGCATAGAATTTGTGGATCAGATTCTTATCGCATTAATGAAATAAGGCAAAATTATCCCAATTTGCATCTTGCAAAGCAAAGTTGTTTTCTTACAGCAAAACTACAATCGCAAACTTAATTTTGACTTCAATTCATGTGTTACATAAATTGTTGTTTGATGGTCTTACGTCAAATGTGCCTTCAAGATTTAAAAATAATGTATCTGCTCCAGGTGCATTTGCTGATTTTCCAAATTGCTGCATTATATTGGATTGTACAGATATAGAACTGGTCACGCCAAAAAGAATGGATTTGCTGCAATTTACCTATTCCACCTACAGATCTATGAACTCGTTTAAGGCCCTTGTTGGAGTCGCTTGTAATGGTGTCATCATTTTTATCAGTAAGCTGTATTTTGGGTCCACATCCGACAAAGTAATAGTTCAAAAGTGAGGGATTTTTAATCATTTTGTTGCAGTTAATTTCATACTTGCAGATAAAGGATTCTTAATTCAAAACATTGTACCAGCAGGAGTAAGTGTCAACATTCCGATGTTTCTTGAACGTAGTAAGTTTACTTAAAATGAAATTGTTAAAACAAAAAGCATTGCTAAATTTTGAATTCATGTGGAACAAGCCAATGCTCGGCTTAAAAGCTTTTAGCTTTAATTCCATAATGGCTTTGGAGTTATGTTTTAGTTAGTGGCTGCTTTAGTTAACTTACAATTTCCTCTGATCAAAGAGTCATGTGATGATAATTCTTATTAGTGATGCAAGAGTATTTTAACTGTGTTTTGCTAGTACTGTAGTTTGGATTACTATTTAGTGTTGCTATACAGTGTGTATCATGTGTATCTGTGAATTCTGAAAGTGTTAAGCCAATTGCTTTTCAGGGTGTGTATGTTGACTAGAATTAGTATTATTACTGTCTATTGCAAAGAAAGCAACTTTTGGTTTAGTATTATTTTGTAAATGCAAGCAGTTTTGATCCATTTAGAAGGTAATGATTATGACCAGTTTTGCTATGTATAAATTTTTTGCTTGCTTAGGTATTTTTCACCTTTGTTGATTAGGTTATGTAATATTTAGTAAACCTCTCTGCATAGTTTGTTCGAGTATTGCGGATCTATGCAGTATATGTCATATATTTCAAAAGTTTTTGTCACGAGGTTAATATACTTATACCTCTGCTGACTGAAACTAAAAACCTTGTCTTGCGCGTGTTTTTAAAAGTTAGATTTAATTTTGATTACCTCAGGGATCAAAGTTATCATAATTACATTTGACTGCCAAACGTCACCAACATCACTTCAAAGTGTTTATGCTAAACAATTTTTGCAATATGACAGCTTTTTAGTATTGTTATGTTATCTATTGAGACTTTCTATGTGTATTGCATTTGTTATCTTTCTATTGGCCACGTCAACTGTTAGACTCTCCACAATTTACTTTTCCACAATAAAATTGCTTGTACTGTTAAAAATGTGTATTTGAGCACGCTGTCGATATAGCAAAACTTATCACGGGTATAACCAACACAACAGATTTATAACAGCAAATAAAAACAATAGAAAATAAAGAAACATGTTATTATTTTTTATAAATATTGTATTACAATATTGTGATAGCTCAGGTTTTTTACTTGCCAAAGCAACAAAGCAAGTTAACTGATCATGAAAATTACTGTTATAGAAATTATCTGAACCCTTAAGTTAATTACTTTCAATGTGACTGTTCACAACATACAGTGGTACGATACAGTGTCATATGTCATCGAGAACCCCGCTATTAATAATTAGGCAATTTAAAGATTAAGTAAATACATAAAAAATACAAGCAGTGACAATATTCTTCATAGAGATTGGCAAGAAATCAATTACAATTGTATTAAAAAATTCAATTTAAAAACCTGAACAGACTTGGCAGTTTTTACTTTGCAATAATTTTATTGAATCGAGCGCATAAACTGATTGTATAGCTGCACAGAAAAAATAGTGTTTATCAGTAAGATTCATCTATCAAGATTTCCGCCGTTTAAAGGTTGAGGGGGTTTCTTATGTCACCACTCATGTACCTGAAAATAATATGCCAAACATTAGTATAGGTAGCTTAGTGGAAAACCCTATAAACTAGGGTTATCCAGATCATAAAATGAGAAAACTTTTGATAGTGGTTGCAGCAGCTTAAAGCTCAGAAACTATTAATATTATAACAATTAAACACACACAAAAATCACTTTGTATGTATAACTATGTAATATTTTGAAATCATGTGATTGATGGACTGGCACATGGGATACCAATCTTTTTTACTACAGCCATATGCCAACCTACACTACTTCAACACCCCCGATTCTAATAACCAAGACCCCATAGGCCTATCAGTTGATTTATGATGCTATTTCATAAGTCGCCTTATCCAAAAATGTATTTGGCCACCTATACAGCAGAATTGAAAATAAACCCTGTTTAATAGCTTTTAAAGCACTAAAGTCAAATAATTTCTCTCAATAGCCATTGGGTGGTGGTTATGCAGGCTATTGTATAGAAATATCAACAATTTTGTTGAAAAACAAAGGCCAATCGAACTTGAATGAAACATTATTCCACAGCTATTCTGAAATGAAGGTTTCACAACTCTTGGCCACATCAAAAGACCCATGTTTTAGAAAAACATTTGCTTTACCTGTTTACAACTAGGCTTTAAAATAAAGTTCCTAACCTATTGTCCGATTCTGACATTGAGCTAAGACTTCCGCGTACAGTATTGCTATTAGCAGAGTACCAAATGAGAACCAAACAAATAAGTCAAGTTTTACTTTGACACAGAATTAATCACCCTGCCAACTTACCGTTTTACTTTGTGTTGCATGATCTCAGATCTAGCTTTCATATTAGCGTGTACCTTTTCTCTTAAAGATCCAGCAGAATATAAAAACGCTTCAACATGATTGGATTTATAATGATTTTCCCATCGATCAACCGATTTTGGTTCATCAGCATAATACAAAAGCAGTGACACGATAGATCACACGATCCGACACTCTCATTACATTGGTAACTACGATAATGCAGCGATTGTTTAGAACCAGCGACGGCCGTTGCTAAGATAGCGCCACCTAGCAACTTTACCAGTCTATTTCAAAACATTTTTAGTGTCTCTTAAAATTTTAACAACTTTACATGGTGAATAAAGTGACAAAGTAAACAATTTTAAGTCTGAAGTTCAATCATTGCAATTACAGTCAGGGTAATCAGATAGAACTAGAAAGCCAATATATATTTCACGAGTAGAAACTGAGTTCTATTTTTTGCTTAGATTGCTGTTATTGGTAGAGAAGTAGCTGTCAAGCAAGTTCGTAAATATTGTTCCATTCTCATCAGTCACCACTAAACAAAAAACTTGAGACAGCATTTATAATAATAATAATTGGACTTGGAAAGGAAGCATCAGTTACACGAAAATGTGAGAACTAACAACACTTTTTATTTAGATACTTGAGGAACAATTTTCACACGAAAAAATTTAAATGTTTTTTTTTATCAGAGGCATAACCAAAAAATTGCTAAGAAGAAGGAGCTTGACCTTACAGCTATAAATTTGTCTGTATCTTACAAACGGTGGTTTGGAGCGAAGCCCTTTAAAGTAAACGCGACCGTCGCAATGAACTGGTACCGCTGTGGCGTGAAGGAACTGATCATGTTTATAGCGCGCGCAAATGCTGAAATCAAGCAGACCATGTACCAAATGATTTATCCGAGTGAATCAAATTCCGAACGCTTCAACTTGTTTCTGTTTCATGTTTTTGCTATGTATCAGCGTTGCTCCATATCTGCCTCGTTTGAGTGATTCAGATTCCCAAACGAATGGTTTTCTATCTTTTTTTATCTGTGGGCGCGCGAGCTCAAGTTAGTTTCTTTTTTGCCAAATTTCGACGTCATTAGGACAAAAGAGGCAGAGATGGAACCTGTATATAAAACTTGTTTTGGGCGTGGCAAGTGAGAGATATATAGATATAGATATATAGATGTATAGATGTATAGATTTATAGGGATGTAGAGTTGATACAGAGCTTACACAAAGCTTACAGAGTTTTTAGAGTTAAGCGTTTTAGTTTTTAGAGTTAAGCACTTTAGAATTTGACCGTTTGTTACTAATTTTTGGCTTGATAAATTTAACAAGAATAATTACAAAAACAGCATTGGTGTGCAATTTAACAATGAAGACATAGGAGTCAGATTAGCGCAACCTTAAGTCATCATCCTACATCCATCCTCAACCATTCATCATACATCCATACCGCAAGAGAATGCAAACTAATAAAATGCTCTCGAGAGCATTTAACTTCGCACTAAACATGGATAAGCGCTCCGCTAGCGAATAAAAAAAACAAACGTAGATTCAGAGGCTGACTTTTCCTCAACGCAACTGCTGGTATTACTGTGCTAAATTTTTGTCCATCGATGATAGTGCCAAATCATGCAAAAACTGCAATGTTGTTTCTGCTTTCTCCAGCAAACCAACACAGCAATCCATTGCACAATAAGCAAAAAATCCACTGCATAGGTCTAACTGATAAAAAATCCAGCTTTCAGATTCACTCATTGCGTTAGCATTGGAAACTTCATAAACAGCTCTAAATAGCTAACACAAACAACTGTTTAAGCTTACTATAGGTATCGTAACATGCTTGCCTGAAAAAAAATCACATCATAAAAACAAAAGTTTACGCTTTAAATGTATCGGTGGACTAGCCTATTGGTCTACACTCTACAAGATAGATCTACCAGCATGCGCGTAGCCAGAAATTTGCAATGAGGGTGCTGTTTTGGGGGTCTGGGGGTTTGAGGGCAAAGTCTCCAGCCGCCGGAGGCACGGGGGTTTAGGGGCGGAGCCCCCACCGGTCGAAAATTTTGCATTTTTTTGCAAAAATAACTTAATTTTAGGGTTATTTTGATAAAGAAATAATGCCTTTAAAATGTGGCTAAGAAATTGGCAGTGCAAAAATGATTAAACTGGTTGCATGAATGTGCTACATGGGTGGTGGCTAATGATAAAATTTTAGTTCTCTTATTTAGATGCTGGTAAATTATAAAATCGAATAGTTTAATAAAGCTCACACGGAGTAATCTATTTCGTATACAGTTTATAGAGAAAAATAATTGGGGGGGGGGGCTAATGAAAAGAAATTTGAGAGAAATTGGTAATTAACAATACTAAACAGCCTCCCCCCCCTATTTCTTAGTTTTTAGTATATTTGTTGATGACACCTATGTTTAGCATTTTTACACCTGCGATCAAATTTGATTGCGTATTTTTGATCATTTTTCAAAGTTTTGATTTTTTTGTTAGTTTTGTCTTCAACAAATTAGCCCCCCCCCTAAATATATGTTTCAAAAGATGTTTTAAGTCACTACTTAGTCCACTCTAGTACATTTAACGGTCGCAAAAGTGCTAAAAACCTAGTGTTTTTCTCATTCTGCATTTTGGTCGACATGCCAATGTGGGGGGCTATAGCCCCCCCCCCCGCGCCCCCACCCTGGCTACGCTACTGTCTACCAGTACCATAATGAGACATGGATAGTGAAAGTGTTTAAGGATTTGTTAACTGAGTAAACACCTAAAGAGAACTTTTCTCATCTACTTCCAACGTTTTGCGTTTCTGCATAAAAACTCAGAATTGTCATTGTCAAAACAGATTATGGCAAGTTTTCAGTGGAAGGACCTAAACAAAGCATTGACAGCTAGCCTGTTAGCTAAGTACTACTACGTTTTTGAAGAAATGACCTGTCTTTTCACTTCCAAATTCGATCTACTGTACTTTGTTTTTCACTTATACTTTACAAACTTTTTTCTCAAGATTGTTTTGTTACCTAGTCTATTAGTCTAGACTCTTCTTTGCCGTTATTGAGTAATAACATAATACAAGCTCAATCGTCGTTTTAATTCCAGCGCGTTATGACGAAACAAAACCTGTGATTACTATAATAGCGCTTCAATAATAAAGTACCCAACGCTTTCTGCTCATTGAATACATTTAAAAACTAAGTTATTAAAATTGGGTCTACGACTTTTAGGCGCGGACGTTTAGGCACGGGACGTTTAGGCGCCGCCGATTAGGCGCCGGGACTTTTAGCCGCCGAAACTTTTAGGCGCCAGAGGTAAAAAAATTTTTTTTTCAAAAAAAAATATTTTTTTTCCAAAAAAATTTTTTTTTCAAGAAAAAGATTTTTTTTCACAAAAACAAGTTTTTTTCCGAAAAAAAGTTTTTTTTTCCAAAAAAACATTTTTTTTCTACAAAAAAACGTTTTTCTTCCCAAAAATTTTTTTTCTTTTAAATGACAGTCTTTTTTCAAATAAAAACTTTTTCCAACACTTTGATTAAAATGTTAATGTTTTTGAAGCTTTCTATTAAAATGTTAATTGTTTGTCAAGAAGAATCGTCAGAATAGAGAGTGCAGGAAAAGGAATGGCTATAGGAAAAATCCGAGCAGTGATTGGCTGGAAAAGGATTGCTAAGAGAGCGTCATTTGTGTAGAACCTTTAAGCTGAACAAGAATTCTTTTTGTCAGCAGAGGGCGGGGTTTGAAGTTTTGATAAAAGTGAATTCAAAAGCAGATAGATGGAAACAGAGCGGAAAAGGTTTTACAAAAATTTGATTTCTTATTGCATTTTTTTCAATAACAAAGAATGTTTTCCACTACTTACTTGCAAAGTTTTTTTTACCTAATCCAGACGCATGCGATCTCCAGCCAGCGGTCTCAAGATTTGCGGCGCACAGACACGAGTTGCTTGTGCAATATTGGCACACGCAGCAAGCCGTGTGACGTTTCATAGTTATTTTGAGTCTACCTCTACCAAACAATACAGTACAAACTTTTTCAGGAGCTAAGGATTCATCTCTTGGCAGATTCCTATTTATGGTCTTTACATCTTGTTGTAAATATAGTAAAAGCAATGTTTAAATTGATATTTTTCAGCTTAATCTTTACACCTTGTTGTAAATACACTTGTAGTAAAAACAATGTTAAATTCTTGAAGTCAACTTCTTCAGAAATCAGCCTGAAAGCGAAGTTTGCGTTTGACTAAAACTCATTTTATTTGAGCTTTAAAATTGATAAATTGATTGGTTTTGCGACTTCTGGAGCAGCACAGATCAGCTCAAATTTTGTCCCAGGATACAGCACGATAATGAGTGTAATTTGTTTACACTTACGCACCGACTTTTCTATGTTTTAACTTACTGTATATGTATATTTTTCTCCCGAATGTACGGTAAAGACCAAAAAAAATCAAAGAAAAAGGTTTAGTTGTTTTAATTGACTTGGTATTTCACCAGAGCTCCGCTCTTCAACACTTTTAAAGGCGGTGAATCATCCAGCC